>JADMNL010000035.1:71417500-72617500 GCA_016271365.2 Neoceratodus forsteri
AGTTTTTAGTAGACTGGGTTTTATCTGAAAGTTTAATGTCCAGGTGGTATGTCCTCGGAGGTTCTTAGCCTTTAGCGCGAGGCTTCTCCACCCACACGAAGAGGAGAAAAGGAAGGAGCCATGAGATCCATCATGTCCCTTGTATCTTGTAGGCCAAGTTCCTTAGAACGAAGTCCTTTCTCCGTTCTGTCAGACACTGTCCCAAATGCTTCAGTGCGGGGATCCTTTACCGTTAGGCCTCACGGTATTCATGTCAGTGGCTGAGCTCTGTGATTGTTGGCGGAGGGAGGTAGTGATTTGCTTAATGGCTTCCTGCCCCTGTCTTCTGCGTGCCTCTTTTGTTCCCGTGTTCCACATCCGCTGTGATAGTTTGGAGGCAAGGGTTGGCTTTTGAGTCATTAGACCCTGTTGCACCTCTATTTAGTGTTTTTTTTTTTTTCTTTTCAGTTCAGTAACAGCTGACATCACCGTTTTCCAAGGTCTGTGAGCCATTATTAAAGTGGATTACTATCTTTGAGGGATATGGGGTTCAGAACCATAACCCTGGGGCCTTGACTGCCCATGCATGATTGGTACGTACTGTTTCCTTCGATTCATTATCTCGGGGGCGTAGTCGTTCTCTAAATATAGGCGATGTGTTTTGAAAGAGTACTTCTCCTTGTTTCCAGGCAGCGTGTAAAACTGTCTTTCTCTTGGAATCTGAGGAACCGAACGATTTATGGTGCGAAGGCAGGCACCCTGCGCTGGTTTGGGACAGAGTGTGCGGTGGGCACGATCCAGTTCCAAGGTCAGGGACTCGGGAGTTGTATGGATTCTCGTATAAGTTTCTTAATGAATATGAGCATATCAGTACCCTCGGATCCCTCGGGTATACCAGAAATAAGGATATTATTCCATCTATTGTGACTTTCGGCATCCTCCACTCTTGCTGGTAACTCTTGGATGTCTTGGTGTAGTTGAGTGATTGCTCTTTCTGTGCAGTCTACTCTGCTATCCGTTTCTGTGGCCTGAGACTCGAGGCTTTCCTGTCGGGTTTCTAGTTTGGTGATGTCGGTACGAAGAGCCGTCACCATGGAGCGCATCTCCTTGCAGAAGTCCCGCAACTGTGAGAGGACCAGTGTCATCTGCCTTTGAATCGCAGCCAACGGCATTTGTTTTAGAGCTGGTTCTACTATGATGTGAAGAGGCTGAGGCCTGTGATCCCTTGCTGCCTGAGTCCCTGTCGGTTAATCCACCCTCATCTCTCCCCTTGTCAGGTTTGAAAATCGCTTTCACCTCTCCTTGGCATAATTAAAGAATCTCCTCACTGCATCAAATGTTTTTGTGTTGTGAACGCTGTATTTTGGGAGATTTATCCGAGAGGATCAAGAGCCGAATGGACTATGCTGCCATAGAGGATATGACATCACTCGAAGCCAACGTCTTTGTTTTTAAACCTGGAAAAGAAAACTGTCACTTGTCATCTCCCTACATTCCCCGTGCAACCACCTCCCTTACCTCCTCCTTTACCCCATACTTGCTTCTGGAGATCAGTGGATGCGATCTTCTCTGGACCGGGACACGTTTGCACGCTTCAAAGCCGAACTGGGAACTGAAGAATCAAAGGTAAGCGCCATATAATGGCAGTCAATGGGGCTTTCAACTTAAGTTGATATCTCAGCCATTTTTAGGAATTTTGACCCCAAAATTTTCAACTCGGGGTTCCTGAGACCCCACCTCATGGACACTGACACTGTCCTCTGTTAATCTGTCCCAAAAGGTGATTTCACAATTGCTGAGCAGAATCACCTTTTGGGACTAATTAATGAAATGACAGTGGCAGTGTTCATAGTTGGGTCCCAAAAATCACATGTTGAACACTTCCGCAAAGTCCCAAACTGACCGCGCATGCGTATGTTGCGCAGTTTATATGCACGTCGAACTTTGCCAATTTAATAATTTCACCCAGATTTTCAGCGTTGTTCCCTCCCCACTCTTCCTCATGAACAATACAGCTGTCATTGTTTTACATCCTGCCTGAAATGTCTTCTCACCTGTGGCGCAGAATGGCACGGTTGCTGTGCAAAATCAACTTTTGGAATGGATTAACAAAATCACAGTGCCAGTGTTCATGAGGGGAAGTCTCAGAAAGTGTGTGTGTGTGTGTGTGTGTGTGGTGTGTGTGTGTGTGTGTGTGTGTGTGTGTGTGTGTGTGTGTGTGTATATGTGTAAGAATGAGACTGTGTTATGAGTGTGCATTGCATGGGTTCTACACACACACACGTAACTTCAATTTTTCATATTTCTCCTCAAGATTTTCAACATGCCCATTTTTCGCACCTCCTCATTAATGGTATACAGCTGTCATTTTCCGCATCCTGATCAAAACATGTTTTCACCCCTGTTGCACAGAATAGCGCAACCGCTTTGTGAAAATCCACTTTCAGGCCAGATTAGTGAAATGACCATGCCAGTGTGCATGATGTGGGGTCCCCAAATGGCCATGTTGAAATTTGGGGTAAAAAAATTCCTGAAAATGCCCAAGTTATGTGTCCATAGAATGTGCTCCCACAGTAAAATAAGGACACTATTATACTATCTCAGGAGGAAGGGAAATCCATTGCAAAACATGTGTTTAATGCATCAGTTAGTGTTTTTATTAAATCATCAAAAGCTGGGAAATTCAATGTTACCACCCATACCACTCCACCCCCTCTCACACCAACAGGCATTGAGGTGTGCCATGGGGTTGTCAGGCCTAACTCTCACCCCATTCTCCTATACTGTACCATGTCAGCTTGTTTACACATGGAATGGGGTGAGAGTTGGACCTGACGACCCCATGGCTCACCCTGACGCCTGTTGGTATGTGTGGAGGGTGGGAACCCTAAGATTGAATTTTCCAGCTTTTAACTATCTAATAAAAATCTAACTGATGCATTAATGTGCTTTTCTGCAATGTGATATGCTGGCTGTACTATAGCAACAAGCAGTGTGGTTTCATTCATTAGAAGCTGGAACTCGGCAGTGGAGGAGAGAGGGTTGTGCTGTGCTAGACCGGCTGGTGGCGGCGGCAATTACCTTCTCCTAATGAGAACTGGGTGCTGGGGGGGGGGTCCGAGGGATGGACAGAGTGATCAGGTCACTGCTTGTTATTGCTGGGGGGGGTGGATTACTCTGTGTTCTTGGCACTGCTGCCTCTTGCTTAAATTAGTTCATAAGATGGGGGCCTAGCTGTGGAGGCAGGTGGGTTCTGCCAGTCCCCATTGGGGGAAAAAAATTTTCGGCAGGGGAAAAAAAAAAAAAACTGTGGGTGCTGGGTGCATAGGAGGGTGAGATTTAAATAGGTGTTACTGAAAGAAGTTGCTGCCTTGAAAGTACATAATGCTATGGGACCAGATGAGGTACACTGTAGGGTATAAAGAGAGCTCAGGGAAGTGCCAGCGTTAAGCAAACAACCAGCATTTGGCATTGACAAATGCTTGTATAATTTCTGGCTTCGTTCTATTCCCCCCCACCCCCCATGGCTGCACTTGGTGACAGTGGCATGTGCTTTGACTTTTCTGTGATAGTGCCTGGACCTGATGCCGGTAGCTGAGGTGCTCTCGCTGTTGTCGCTAGTGCGGGGGGCCGGGGTTAAACTGGCTGTGGTAGAATTGTTTGTTTGTGTAATTCTGAACTACATCATTTTTGTTTCATTTTGTTTATGAAGTATTCTACATTTAAAGGCAGTTCAGGAACAACAGTATTGCCGAGGTAATGATTATGCAATGACAAGTTAGAAAACTGACCAATGACCACTGACATTCTCAGGAGTGTCATGAATTATTCAACACCTACTGTTTGAGTCATTTGAATCAGATTTTTTTTTTTTTGTCTAGGAATTACAACCCTTTGAGTCAGGGACTCATTTACAAAGGCTCCACGTCATACGGAGAATGAAGACAAATACGTGGAAATAATAAGGACAAATATAGTGAGAATGTATGGAGGCCTAGTGCATAACTTTCTCATGAAACATTTTATTTATTAATGAGTTCTGAACCTCTAATAGTTGTGGTTATAAATAGAAGCACCATAACAAATGTTTCTTTAACAATTGCAAAGAATAGGTCTACGACTGCGAGTTCTTCATTACCTGTATCTGCTGAATTTGCACTTGTCATGCTGTGACAGACTCGAGTTGAACTTCTTCTTCTAGTCAAGCGATCATTGGGTATTTGTGTCTTCATGGCTTTCTGGATAAGTCACTGGTATTTCCACACTAGTTTCTGAGTTTACCTCAGCTGTGACAGGTGTTTACATAGATCTGGAGTTGCCGCTGTCATGTTCAGAGAACTGAACAGCCATAGCATTCAGCTACTGTTGAACAACCCCCAGAAAAAACAGGTTGAATTGTGGCTGGCTGGCTGGCATTTTTCGTTTGCAGTTCTGACCATTTTAAATCTGCGATGATTGCTAACACAGTGCAGTTCTGACAGATGTGGCTTGCTGACAGCAGTGCCAAAAACAATTCTTGTGTTTTGCCATCACTGCTGTCAATGTAGAGCATGCAATCACCTGCATCGCTGCCACACTAGGCATTTCTAAGATTTCAGAGCAGCATGGCAGCCAACCAGTGAGAGAATTCAGCTTATGAATAATTAATTAGATTTTTACAGAGTTTTTGATTTGGAGATTGCGGCATAATCCCGGGGAGGGTCGGTCCTCCTGTCAGTACTGTGCGATACACTCTGAGCAGAGGTGGGTGTATTCTTCCTGTAGTGTCTCAGAGACTTCAAGAATATATCTGTCCAGGCTTGGGGCCTTTTTAGTTTTCCTTTTCCTTACTGCTTGATAAATGTTCTCATCACTGATAGTACTTAGTAGGCCCTCTGCCTGATTTTTGTGGTGAGTTAGGGAGCCTTAACCTACCTAACAAGCATTTGTCAATGCCGGACGTTCGCTTGCAGGTGTTTGCAGTGGTGTTTGGCATGTATGGTGCTTTCCCCTAATGCCCTGTGCGATTGCTGGTATTTGCACAATAAATGTTCAGTATGACCTTTTTGTTACCCCCCCCACCTCATAAAAGCATTTGAGAGTTCTGCTTATGAACAGTACCACTGTTATTTTGTTAATCTGTCCTGAACGTTGATTTCCCACAGCGACCACACCATTCTGCTCCACATGTGCAAAAACACAGTTCGGGCAGGATGTGAAAAATGACAGCTGTAGCATTCATAGGGAGGTGTGAAGGGATGGCAATGTTGAACATCTGGAGTAAAAATGCAACAATTTCTTGAACTTACGAGCATACATGGAAACTGAGCAATGAACGCTCATGACACAGTCATTTTGTGGACTCTTGTCACCAAATTTTCAACATAGGCATTTTGGGACCTCTGCTCATGAACAGTGTCACTGTGATTTTCATAATCTGTCCTGAGCATTGATTTCTCACTGTGACCACACCATTGTGCGCTGGATGTGCAAAAATCACATTTCAGCCAGGATGTGAAAAATGTCAGCTGTACTGTTCATAAGGAGGTGTGAAAAAATGCCAGTGTTGAAAATCTGGAGTGAAAATATTTCAAATTCTCGAAGTTGAGTGTGCGTGGAAACTGCGCAACGCACGCTCGTAACAGTCACTTTTTTGACATTTTTTCACCAAATTTGCAACGTAGGCTTTTGGGAGCCCACCTTATTAACAGTGACACTGTTGTTTAGTTAATCAATCCCAAAAGGTGATTTTGTGCAGTGACCATGAAATCACCTTTGGGGACCGAATAAGTCACATGACAGTAACTGAATTCATGTTTGCGTTCGACTTTCAAGAGTGCAGACGTGTTTCCCACTCCACTGAAGATCATTGTGCCAGGCTCCGGAGGCAAGTAGGGGAAGTAGGGGGAGGTGGGGGTATGCAGAGGGTGGGTGTGGGTTTGTGGAGGGGGCACAAGACACAGCGAGGGATGGTTTTCTGTTTTCACAGGTTTAAAAAAAAAAAAAAAAAAAAAAGATGTTGCGGGACAGTCTTCCCATTTACAGGGACAATGGGCATGCTGGGGTGGGCTCCCAGCATGCCACCTGGGTGTTTGTTTGGGGGGGAGCTGGAGACAATGGGGACTGAGCACTCCGTCTGCACATATAGTGTGTTTGGTGGGGGCAATAACAAGGGAGCAGGGTAGATGGCAGCAGAGGGAGGAAGTGGGAGGGATTTTATTAGCAGCCAGAGGGAAAAGGGTGACGTCAATATGTTAAATGCACACGTTACCACTGCTGATTGCAGTGGTGCTTTTTCCTTTAGCTGAAGACCACTGCAGCCAAACTGCTGTTATAGACAGCTCATGCATCCATTGGTGCAGTAGGTTGCCTACGTTACACTGAGCACTGCATTGGACAGAGGGTCACACACCTTCAAAAGTCGTACTGTCCCAAAACGTTCCTTGCACATGCATGCAAGCGAATGCAAAATAAACAAGCATGTGTCAATGCCGAATGTTGCTTGTTTCTATGTGCTGTTTAGGTATTTGGAAGTCATTGAGTGCAAATATTGAAAATTCGCAAACTTACGAGCGTGCGTAGGAACTGCGCAATGCATGCTCGTTAAAGTTATTTTTAGGAATTTTTTCACCAAATTTTCAACACAGCCATTTTTAAGATCTCTGCTCATGAACAGTGACACTGTGATTTTCTTAATGTGTCCCATACATTGAGTTAGCACACTGACTGTGCCATTGTGTGCTACATGGGCAGAAACACGTTTTGGGCAGGATGTGAAAAATGACAGCTGTACTGCTCATGAGGAGGTGTGGTAAAATGGCAATGTTGAAAATCTGGAGTGAAAATATTGAAAATTCGCAAACTTACGAGCCTGCGTAGGAACTGCGCAACGCACGCTTGTAAAATGGTCATTTTTAGGAATTTTTCCACCAAATTTTCAAAATAGGCTTTTTGAGAGCCCACCTTATGAGCGCTGGCAGTGGTTTAGATTAATCGGGCCGAAGGTGATTTCGCGCAGTGACTGTGAAATCACCCTTGGGCCTGAATAACCCATGACAGTGACATCATTCATGAGAAGGGGTCCCAAAAACACCATGTTGAAAATTTGGTGCAAAAATTCCAAAAAATGCCTGAGATATGCAACAAAGTTGAAAACCCCATCTAGCCCATTATACAGCTTACTGGCATTTCCTCAGTTCGCGGTCGGCTTTGAAACATAGAAACATAGAATTTGACGGCAGATAAGGACCGCTTGGCCCACCCAGTCTGCCCATTTCCCTACCTACTGGATAAGCTGCAGATTCTAGTTAACCAGCAGCCTACTTCTTCCTACCCCCACCCCCCAGAACTGCCTTATGACTATCCCATGCATGCTTGAATTCCTCCACTGATTTTGACTCCACAACCTCCTCCGGAAGGGTGAAGAGTGCAGACATGTTCCTGGTCCACTGAAGATCGTTGTGCCGGACTCTGGAGGTAAGTATGGGGTGGGGGGTGGGGAGAGCAGGGTGCGAGTGGGTGGGTGTGGGTTGTGGGAGGGGGCAGGGAGAAGCGCCGTGGGACCATTTTTAATTTACAGGTTTAAAAAGAAAAAAAAGACGCGGACATATGTCACGCTGGGTGGCTCCCAGCGTGGCAGCAAGGAAAGCTGTTTGGGGACATGAGCAGCGGGATTGGGCACCTACGTCAGCCAAACATAATACTTCGCTGGGGTGAGCTTCCAGCGTGGCACCAAAGCTTTGGGGGCGGAGGTGCTGCCAGCACACAGCGGTGGTTTTCTTTGAAGCCAAGACCACCGCTGTCATACATAGTGCCCCCATCCACAGCACAGATCGCCACGCCTGCTCAATGGAGCAGTGGATTGCACAGGAGAATCACACCTCCAAAGTGTGCTACTCTCCCAAGACGTTCCTTGCGCATGCGCGCAAGCGAACGTAAAAATGCCTTAATCATTTCTCTGTTAGCCTCTGTCTCTGGGGTATATAGATTTTTACAATATTAATTTAAACTCTGCCCAAGAGCCAGCGCACCTCTGGAGAGAGGTTCATATGAAACCTATTTAATTGTTGTACCTTGATTAATTAATTATAAACTATATACTGCATGAGCCTTAGTAAAGGGGTACCATCCCTATACCTGCGCTCGTTGTGGTGCTGAGTGAAGGCACTGTGGGAAACTGGAGGTCTGCACTTAGACTGCCACAGTAAAATACCCACTGCGTCTGTGTATTACATCTCTGCACATATCAGTGCACTTATTGCCTGCTTCTAGCCCATCAAACAACCATGGTGTGCCTTTTTTTAAAGGCTATTTGAGTGTTTTAAAACTTGAAATAAGAGCGCAAAAAACAGAAGCGCGTTTAGGCACTACCGGTTCTTGCACACACAACGATCCGCAGTAGCGAGCGGAGTGAGCGTGCGCGGGGCTGCGTGCCACCAGGGACAACGGGACCAGGCCCAGATACTTGTGACACCTAGCTAAGGAGTTTGAACTTATAAATACACTTCTCCGGGCCACATGAACCAGCAACGGAGCATGATGAAGAAAGCAAACAAGTTCTGCTCCTCATGCCAGATGTACGCTATAGGTAAACGAACACCCAATTTTGTGTTTGTGTGTGTGTGTGTGTGTGTGTGTGTGTGTGTGTGTGTGTGTTTAGCAGTTTGCAGGAGGAAATCTAACACCTCCAACCTAAAGAAATGACACATTAAGACATAAAAGCCCTGTAGGATTATATAGACCAAACATCACTCCTCCTTGAGGCAAACACATTCTCCACACAATTGACAGATGATGTTACTTCTCAAGAATCTCATTTAAATATTCCATCCACCCACCCTATACTAGGAGGGCACCAAGCCATCACTTCCACCCCCTTAACTGCTGCATCCACTCCTCGGCCACAAATTACAAAAGAGGTGGATAACTGGATTACAGTTCCCCAAACCAAGCTTTAAAAAAAAAAAAAAAAAAAAAAAAATCCAGCCCCCCCTTTTTTGGTACCCCTGCAATTCCTATATATAACTCTTTTGAGCACCTAACACAAACTATTGATGAAGTCACAAATATTAGCCCAGAAGTTGGAGCAAACGCAAAGAAGAATAAAATAATCCTAGCCCCATACCTAATCCACAGACTCCTGTCCTGCAGACCCAAATATCAGCACTCCCCAAAAGACTGTCAAACAGGTGTATGTACTGGGAGATTCCATCATCAAATGTCGATCGGGCGTTTGTAACCCAGATAAAAACACCAAACCTGCTCAAATTATCGAGGGGCAAGGGTCTCAGACATAACATCTATGGTAAAAACAATAGTGACACCAGCTGGTAAGAACCCCCTAGTGGTCATTCATGCAGGGACTAATGACATCAGATCTCCACTACAGCAACTTCAACAGGACTATGTTTCCCTCTGTAATGTATTGGTGGAAAGAGGCTATAATTTATGCCTAGCTGAAATACTGCCAGTCCCAAGAGCCACAATGTACATTACAGCCAAAAAAAAAGCCTTGAATGAATGGCTTCATAAATGGTGCTATCGACAAAATATCCCGTCTTACGCATTGGGAAGAATTCCACAATAAACCATCCCTATTTTGTTGGGACAGTCTGCACCTCAGTAGAAGGGGGAGCACATTACTAGGACTCAAGTGTTGCTACATTCATCAGCAACCATTTAAACTGATGGAAAGGGGATACTGGGTTAGCACCCAATTCTTATTACAAGCACTTATATGCCACAACATAACTACTTGAATATTCTGTCCTTTAATGCTCGTTCTTATCATTTCCAAACATGCAGAACTAGAAACTAAGGCACAGTCCCTTGACTTGGGACTAATAGCTGTAACAGAAACTTAGGGCAACTCTGATTAAAACAAGCATTTGTCAAGGCCGAATGTTGAATGCGTTGGTGTGTTGAGCTCACTCACTGCCCCTCTGTCACTCACTCAGTCTGTTTTTCCCAGTGCTGCAGGCTGCTCTGTTGTACTGGGCTCCTGCCTGCATTGGCACCTTGTTCTGCACAATAAGAAATTCACAGCTGGCCTGACAGAGCTGTGTTGAGGTGTCTCTCACACTCTCACACTCTCACACTCTCACACTCTCACACTCTCACACTCTCACACTCTCACACTCACACACTCTCCACACTCTCACACTCTGTTTCTCCTGCCACTGCAGGCTGCCCTTTTGTACTGGGTTCCTGCTTGTGTTGGTGGCTTTTTCGGTCCACAAAGAAACCTGCAGCAGTCCCGACACAGGTCTGTTGAGCCTGCTGACTCCCCCTCTCTCTCTCACTCATTCCGTTTCTGCTGGTGCTGCAGGCTGGCCTTTTGTACTACGGCACCACCCTTGGCATTGCCTGCCTTTTTCTGCCGCGACAAATCCGCCAGCAGTCACGATCAAACTCCATTGAAGCACTCGCTCTCCCTCTCTCACTTGCTCATTCTGGTTTTCCCGCCACTGCAGGCTGCCATTTTGTACTGGGCCCCTGCGTGCACTGCTGCCTTTTTCTGCTCACAAACAAATCTGCAGCAGTCCCAACAGAGCTCTGTTGAGCTCACTCACTTCCCCCTCCCTCACTCGCTCATTGTGTTTCTTCCGGTGCTGCAGGCTACCTTTTTGTGCTGGGATCCTGCCTGCGTTGGCACCTTTTTCTACCCACAAAGAAATCCACAGCTGTCCCGACAGGGCTCCATTGAGGTCGCTCACTCCCTCTGTGTCACTCACTCATTCTGTTTCTCCTGGTGCTGCTGCCTGCCCTTTTGTACTGGGCTCCTGCCTCTGTTGGTGCCTTTTTCTGCCCACATAGAAATCTGCAACAGTCCCGACAAAGCTCCATTGAGCTCGCTTACTCCCCTTCTTTCACTCGCTCGCTCATTCTGTTTCTGCCGGCGCTGCAGGCTGCCCTTTTCTACTGGGCTCCTGCTTGCATTGCCGCCTTCTTCTGCCCACAAAGAAATCCGCAGCAGTCACGATAGAGCTCAATTGAGCACGCTTGCTCTCCCTCTCTCACTCGCCCATTCTGGTTTTCCCGCCACTGCAGGCTGCCATTTTGTACTGGGCCCCTGCGTGCACTGCTGCCTTTTTCTGCCCACAAACAAATCTGCAGCAGTCCCAACAGAGCTCCGTTGAGCTCAATCACTCCCTCTCCCTCATTCTGTGTCTACTGCCGCTGCAGGCTGCCCTTTTTGTACTGGTCTCCTGCCTGCATTGCCGCCTCTTTTCTCTTTCTGTCCACAAAGAAATCCGCAGCAGTCACAATAGAGCTCCGTTGTGGTTGCTCACTACCGCTCTGTCACTGGCTCATTCTATTTGTCCTGGCGCTGCAAGCTGCCCTTTTGTACGGGGCTCCTGTCTGCATTGGCGCCTTTGTCTGCCCACAAAGACATCCGCAGCAGTCCTGATAGAGCTCCATTGAGCTCACTCAGTCCCCTGTCTCACACGCCTGTACTGTTTCTCCCACCGCTGCAGGCTGCCCTTTTGTACTGGGCCCCTGCCTGCATTGACTCCTTTTTCTGCCCGACAAGAAATCTGCAGCAGTCCTGACAGCACTCCGGTGAGTTTGCTCACTCCCCCTCCCTCACTCACTCTCTCATTCTGTTTCTCCTAGTGCTGCAGGCTGCACTTTTGTACTGGCCTCTTGCATTGGGGCCTTTTTCTGCCCACAAACAAACCTGCAGCAGTCCCGACAGAGCTCAGTTGAGCTCAGTCACTCCCCCCTCTCACTCGCTCTATCTTAATCTGTCCCGAACACTGATTTCCCACAGCAACTGTGCAATTCTCCGGCAGGAGTGAAAACATATATTAGCCAGGATGTGGAAAATGACAGCTGTGCTGCTCATAAGGAGGTGTGGAAAAAATGCCACTGTTGAAAATCTGTCGTGACAATATTACAAATCTGCGAAGTTACAAAGGTACATGGAAAGTGCTATCATCACCAAAGTTTCAACACAGGCATTTTAGGACCTCTGCTCATGAACAGTATAACTGTCATTTTCTTAATCTGTCCGAACACTGATTCCCCTCAGCGACCGTGTTATTCTGCGCAGGAACTGTGAAAACACATTTCTGCCAGGATGTGAACAATGACAGTTGTACTGTTCACAAGAAGGTGTGGAAAAATGTCAATTTTGAAAATCTGGCATGAAAATATTGCAAATTTGCAAATTTACGAGCATGCGTAGCAACTGCTTAGCGCTGCGCGGTAAAAGTCATATTTTGATTTTTTTTTCCTGGAATTTGCAAGCAAACTTTTGAGAGCCCACCTCATGAACACTGGCACTGTCGTTTCGTTAATCGGCACCGGAAGGTGATTCCATGCAGTGACCGCAAAATCGCCTTTCGGGCCTGATTAATGCCATGACAGTTCAAGAATTCATGAGGAGAGATCCCAAAAACCCCATGTTGAAAATTTGGTGCCAAAATTCCAAAAATGACTGAGATATGCATTAAAGTTGAGAGAACCCTGTTTCTACCATTATACAGCTTACCGCCATTTCCTCAGTTCGCGGTTGGCTTTGAAGAGTGCAGACGTATTCCTGTCCACCGAAGATCATCGCCATCGGACTCCGGAGGTAAGTATGGGGTGAGGGGGTGTGGGAGAGCAGGGTGCGCAGTGGGTGGTTGCGGGTGGGGGCAAGGATGGCGCTGGTCTTTTCCCCTGTATTTATATAATAAAAAACAAAACAAAAAAAAATAATTGCGGGACTGTTTTTTACTTTACAAGGGCATGTGGCATGCAGGGTGAGCTCCAGCATGTCACCGTGGAAGCTTTCTCTTTTGGGGTGCAGCAGTAGCCAGCAGGGGTGGGCACCCCGCCGGCTACAACAAAAGAAGGTATCATTATGCGAAGTGGATTGGGCACCCTTCAGCAGACAAAGTGGGGAGGAAGGGTTTACCTATGCCGACGGGGAGTGGGCCTCTGTCAGCAAAAGAAACATGGGGTACTGAAGCCAATGATTGGGGCCCCTGTCGGCAAGTAAACATGGTGGGGGGGGTTAATGTTTGAACACAGCGGCAAACTGACACCATGTTCACAAAGAATATCAGTATGTGAACATCCCGCCCTGCAATGACAGGTCGCTCCCTCATTGCAGCGAATGGCTTACGCTGCAATGACGAGGTAGCCCCTGATTGCAGCGGCTGATTTGTCTCAAGTTGGTGCCAACGTTCCAAACTAGTGTCAGCAGCAGCGTGACCCAGCATTGGGGGAAGCGGGACAATCCTTTGCAGGCTGTGGGGGCATTGGCCACAACCGTGCCACGCCTCCACAACCTGCTTCTGAGAAAGCTGTCCCAATATGTTTCTTGTGCTGCTCGCAATCAACATAAAAATGGACAGTTGAAATCCCTGGATTTAAACACCATTTCAAAAACAGAACGGTTAAATGTAAAGGGGGAGGTGTAAGCATCTACGTCAGAAATGACATTCCCTCCTTTTGAATCACCAGCTAATATTCAGAGAGCGTATGGATATATATTCAGCCCACGGGACTTCCCCAAATACTAGTTGGCACTGATCACCCACCCTCCGCAGACATTACTCAAACCATGCAGTTAGCTGACAAAATCTCTCGAATGGCAAATAAAGATACGGTCCTAATATTGGGAGATTTCAACCTACCCTCCATAAACTGGGGGACCTTAACAGGTTTAAATCAAAATGATGAACAACTACTCGCAACCATTATAAACTTAGGCCTTAACCAACTTATTAGGGAGCCTACCGGTGAGCAAACATCTTAGACTTAGTCATAACAAACTTAGACTTCCATGACTGATTTGCAGATCTCTGACCCACATGGTAACTGTGACCATATGTCTACATTCTTCACTATTCCACTTCATCAACATCCTAAAATCAATAAACTTAAAATCAAGCAATATGATAGGGCTGACTTTCATAAAATTAATGAACATTTAAGTGATTTCCACTGGGAATGTATTCATTCTCTCCTTAGCACTGAAGAAGCCTGGGACTTATTAAAATCAAAAATCCATGAATTGGAACAACTATATGTCACAGAAAAGAACAAATGCAACATCACAGGAAAAATCCCTCCTTGGTTTAATGGATTTATCAAAAAACAAATCGCAGGTAAACAAAAACTATTCTCCATTATTAATAATAAATAAATAAAAAATAAATAAATAAATAAAAGTCCTATTGATCAAAAGGACAACATACTAATTAAATATAGGGAAGCTGTTAAAACACTAAAAAAAAACTGATCATACTTGCAAAACGCAACTTAGAACTTCAAATTTCACATGCAAAAGACTCTCATAAAGCCCTATATTCCTACCTAAATAGTAAACAAGCATTTGTCAATGCCGAATGTTGATTGCGTTGGTCTGTTGAGCTCACTCAGTGGCCCTCTGTCACTTGCTCATTCTGTGTCTCCCGGTGCTGCAGGCTGCATCTTTTGTACGGGGCTCCTGGCTGCGTTGGCAGGTTTTTTTTGCCCACAAAGAAATCTGAAGCTGTCCCGACACAGCTCTGTTGAGGTGGGTCACTCCCCCTCTGACATTTGCTCATTCTGTTTCTCCTGGCGCTGCAGGCTGCCCTTTTGTACTGGGCTCCTGCCTCTGTTGGCGGCTCTTTCTGCCCATAAAGAAATCTCCAGCAGCCCTGACACAGGTTCATTGAGAAAGCTCACTCCCCCTCTCTCTCTCTCGCTCGTTCTGTTTCTGCCGGCGCTGCAGGCTGGCCTTTTGTACTGGGCTCCTGCCTGCGTTGCTGCCTTTTGCTGCCCACAAAGAAATCCACAGCTGTTACAATAGAGCTTCGTTGAGCTTGCTCACTGCCCCCTCACTCGCTTGTTGTGTTTCTCCCAGTGCTGCAGGTTGCCCTCTTGTACTGGGCTTCTGCCTGCGTTGGCACCTTTTTCTGCCCACAAAGAAATCTGCAGCTGTCCCGACAGAGGTCTGTTGAGGTTGCTCACTCCGCCTGTCTCACTTGCTCATTCTGTTTCTCCTGGCACTGCAGGCTGCCCTTTTATAGTGGTCTCCTGCCTCTGTTGGCACCTTTTTCTGCCCACCAATAAATCTGCAGCAGTCACGACAGAGATCTGAGCGCGCTCTCGCTCTCTCTTTCTCTCATGCCATTTCTGTCGGTGCTGCAGGCTGCCCTCTTCTACTGGGCTCCTGCCTGTATTGCCACCTTCTTCTGGGCACAAAGAAATCTGCAGCAGTCATGATAGAGCTCCATTGAGCTCACTCACTCCCCCTCCCTCCCTCCCTCGCTCATTCTGTGTCTCCCGCTGCTGCAGTCTGCCCTTTTGTACTGGGTTCCTGCCTGCGTTGGCATCTTTGTCTGCCCACAAAGAGATGTGCAGCAGTCCTGACACAGGTCCGTTGAGATTGCTCGCTCGTTCCATTTCTGTGGGGGCTGCAAGCTGGCCTTTGTGCTGGGCTTCTGGCTGCATTGCTGCCTTTTCCTGCCCACAAAGAAATCCGCAGCTGCCCTGACAGAGCTCTGTTGAGGTCACTCACTCTTCCTGTCTCACTCACTCATTCATTCTGTTTCTTGTGGTGCTGCAGGCTGGCCTTTTGTGCTGGGCTTCTGGCTGCATTGCTGCCTTTTCCTGCCCACAAAGAAATCCACAGCTGCCCTGACAGAGCTCTGTTGAGGTCACTCACTCTTCCTGTCTCACTCACTCATTCTGTTTCTTGTGGTGCTGCAGCCTGGCCTTTTGTGCTGGGCTTCTGGCTGCATTGCTGCCTTTTCCTGCCCACAAAGAAATCTGCAGCTGCCCTGACAGAGCTCTGTTGAGGTCACTCACTCTTCCTGTCTCACTCACTCATTCATTCTGTTTCTTGTGGTGCTGCAGGCTGGCCTTTTGTACTGGGCTTCTGCCTCAGTTGGCATTTTGTTCTGCCCACAAAGAAATCTGCAGCAGTTTTGACAGAGCTCCGTTGGACTCACTCACTCCCCCTGTCTCACTTGCTCATTCCATTTCTGCCCGCGGTGCAAGCTGCCCTTTGGTACTGGGCTCCTGACTGCATTGCTGCCCTTTTCTGCCCACAAAGAAATCTGCAGCAGTCCCAACTGAGCTCCCTTGAGCTCACTCACTCCCCCTCCCTCACTCGCTCATTCTGTGTCTCCCACTGCTGCAGGCTGCCCTTTTGTACTGGGTCCCTGCTTGCGTTGCTGGCTTTTTATGCCCACAAACACATCTGCAGCAGTCCCAATAGAGCTCCGTTGAGCTCGCTCACTCCCCCTCTCTGTTGCTCGCTGTTCTGTTTGTCCCGGTGTTGCAGGCTGCCCTTTTGTACTGGCCCCGCCTGCATTGCCACCTTTCCTGCCCACAAAGAAATCTGCAGCTGTCCCGACAGAGCTCCGGTGAGGTCGCTCACTCACTCCCACATCTCACTTGCTCATTCTGTTTCTCCTGGTGCTGCAGGCTGCTCTTTTGTACTGGGCTTCTGCCTCTGTTGGCATTTTTGTCTGTCCACAAAGAAATCTGCAGCAGTCCCAACACAGCTCTGTTGGCCTCACTGACTCACTGACTCACTCATTCCCCCGTCTCACTTGCTCGCTCCGTTTCTGCCGGTGCTGCAGGCTGCCCTTCTGTACTGGGCTCCTGCCAGCGTAGCCACCCTTATCTGCCCACAAAGAAATCCGCAGCAGTAACGACAGAGCTCTGAGCTCGCTCAGTCCCCCTCTCTTGCTTGCTCGTTCTGTTTGTTCCACCGCTGCAGGCTGCCCTTTTGTACTCTGGTCCTGCATGCATTGCTGCCTTTTCCAGCCCACAAACAAATCTTCACCAGTCCGAACAGAGCTCTGTTGAGCTCACTCGCTCATTCTGTGTCTCCCGGCGCTGCAGGCTGACCTTTTTTTACTGGGCTCCTGGCTGTGTTGTCACCTTTCCTGCCCACAAAGACATCCACAGAGACCCAACAGAGCTCAGTTGAGCTCGGTCACTTCTCTCTCCCCCCAAGTTGCTCGGATCCTAATCTGTCCCAAACACTGATTATTTTTTTTCCGACAGCGACTGCAGTATTCTGCACCAAGTGTGGAAACACGTTTCGTCCAGGATGTGAAAAATGACAGCTGTACTGTTCATAAGGAGGTGTGAACAAATACCAGTGTTGAAAATCTGGCGTGAAAATATTACTAATTTGCAGACTTACAAGTGTGCGTGGCACCTGCACAACACACGCTCGTAAGTCATTTTATGGAGTTTCATCACAAAATTTTTAACATAGGCATTTTAGGATCTCTGCTCATGAACAGTGTTGCTGTCATTGTCATAATGTGTCCCAAACACGGATTTCCCACAGCAACCACGCTGTTGTGCGCTGGAAGAGCGGAAACGCATTTTGGCCAGGATGTGAAAAATGACAGCTGCACTGTTCATAAGGAGGCATGGCAAAATGGCAATGCTGAAAATTTGGAGTGAAAATATTGCAAAGTTGCGAAGGTACGATTGTGTGTGGAAACTGCGCAATGCACATTCGTAACACACTCATTTTATGGACTTTTGTCACCAAATTTTCAACATAGGCATTGTAGGACCTCTGCTAATGAACAGTGTTGCTGTCATTGTCATAATGTGTCCCAAACACGGATGTCCCACAGCGACCATGCTATTCTGCGCCGGAACTGTGAAATTACATTTCGGCCAGGATGCGAAAAATGACAGCTGTACTGTTCATAAGGAGGTGCAGAAGAATGGCAATGTTGAAAATGTGGAGTGAAAAAATTATAAATTCGTGAGCTTACGAGCATGCGTGTGCAACGACGCTCATAACAGTAATTTTATGCAGTATTGTCACCAAATTTTCAACATAGGCATTTTTAGGACCTCTGCTGATGAACTGTGCCACTGTCAGTTTCTTAATCTGTGCGGAACACTGATTTCCCACACTGACTGTGCAATTCTGCGCCAGAAGTGCGAAAACACATTTCCGCCAGGGTGTGAAAAATGACAGCTGTAATGTTCACAAGGAGGTCTGGAAAAATGCCAATGTTGAAAATCTGAGGTGAAAATTATTGCAAATTCGCAAAGTTACGAGCGTACGTAGCAACTGCACAATGCACGCTCGTAAAACAGTCATTTTTTGATTTATCCCGCCAAATTTGCAACATAGGTTTTTGAGAGCCCACCTCATGAACATTGGGTATTCGTCATTGCGGCGAACGGGTCCTGAAAGGTGATTCCGCACAGTGACCATGAAATCACCTTTCGGGACCGATTTAACGCAATGACAGTGATAGAATTCATGAGGAGGGGTTCCAAAAACCACATGTTGAAAATTTTGGTGCCAAAATTCCAAACAAATGCCTGCGATATGCATCAAAGTTGACAAAACCCTATTTATTCCATTATACAGCTTACCTGCATTTCCTCAGTTCGCGGTCGGCTTTGAAGAGTAAAGACATATTCCCGGTCCACCAAAGATCATTGTGCCAGACTCTGGAGGTAAGTATGGGGTGAGGGGTGTGTGGGGAGGCAGGGTGCGCAGTGGGTGGGCGAGGTTGTGGGGGCAGGGATACGTCATTGTGGACCGTTTTTTTACAGGTTACACAAAGACATCAAGTGGACTGCTTTTTGTTTTGGTAGGCATGTAGATGGGGTGGGCTCTCATGCCAACGGAGTCTTCTTTTTTGAGGGGCAGCTGTAGCTAACGGGGATTGGGCACCCCTGTCAGCACACAACAAATGTTGGGGGGACATAATGCCAACGGGGAGTAGGCACCCACTCGGTAGCGGAGATTAATATTGTTTTGTGAACACAGTGGCAAGCCGCCGCCATGTTCACAAACAAAAGATCCTGCCCTGCAATGACGGGTCACTTCCTTATTGCAGCGAATGGCTCATGCTGCAATGACGAGGTGGCCCCCGATTGCAGCGCCTGATTTTACAAGTTGGTGGCATGCTGGCTGAACTAGTGTCGTGGTAGCAGCAGCATGCCACAGCATTGGGAGAAGCGACAAGGCTTTACAGGCTGTGGCCATTGGCCACAACAGTGCCGTGCCCAGATCCTGCTGCAGAGAGAAATTGTTGGCAACATGTTTCTAAGCATGCCGCGAATCAACATAAAAAAGGAACAACAGATTGATAGGACCATTAATTATAAACAACACAGCTATTACATCTGATACAGAAACAGCTACTGTGCTAAATGAATACTTCTCAGTTTTTGAGCAAGATGCTTTATTGACACATCAAAAACTTATTCTCCCAGCCTTAGACTACAAGGTCTCACTAGCATGACACTCTGGAAGTATTACAAACATTAAAACAAACCACAAGTCCAGGTCCTGATAACATTGGCTCCAAATTCCTTATACAAAAGAAACCATTATCTTACCGCTAACAAGTACTGTATTTTTAATAAATCTCTCTACGAATCCAGAGTCCCATCTGATTGGTTGACCGCCACAGTTACTCCCATTTTTAAACGGGGATCACACTCAAAAGTGGAAAATTATCAACCAATCCGTCTCACCTCAATCCCCTGCAAACTAATGGAAAAAATAATTAAATCACTTTTAGAAGCAGAAATGCAATCTTTGAACATAATAGATGCTTCTCAACATGGGTTTAAACCGGGTTTCTCCTGTACTACCAACCTGCTTTCTTTTTATAATCCTATCCGTACAAGCCTTGGTTCTAACATCACCATTGATGTTCTTCTTGACTGTAGTAAAACATTCGACAAAGTGTCACATGCCATTCTGATAAATAAGCTCAGGCACCTAGGTTTTTCACCTTCTATTGTCTCATGGATCAGCAGTTGGTTGACTAACAGAACTCAAAGGGTTAGGGTAAACGGTGCATTGTCCGACCCTGGAAGGGTGACTAGTGGCGTTCCCCAGGGCTCCATTCTGGGGCCCATTTCTTTAATTTTATCAGTGAAATGAATATTCCATCTAACATCTTAGTAAAGTTCGCCGATGATATAAAATTAGGGGATAACGCAAACAATGAGATCAACAAAAAAAGTTTACTATCTGATCTTGCATCCATAGAACACTGGGTGCATATCAATAAAATGTACTTCAGTGTTTCAAAATGTGCAGTGTTACACATGGGGCGGGGGGGGACAACCCCAAACAAACATACTTTCTGAACAACATTAGCATCAGGGAATCAACTACAGAAAAACACTTAGGGATACTGGTCAACAATAAATATCTTCCTCATCTCATTGTAATAAAATAGCTAACCAAACAAATGCTCTCTTCTGTAGGATAAACCACACCTTTATCTCTAAAACTGAACAATTTATTATGACCTTGTGCAGGTCACATGTCAGGCCATACATGGACTACGGCTCACCATTTTGGAGTCCATACCTGATCTCCAACATTAATAGAATAGAACAGATTCAGCGTAGGGCAACCAAACTTGTTCCTCATTTTACTCATCTGGATTATGGTAGACTACAGAAAACTGGCTTATACTCCCTTAAACTAAGAAGAACTAGAGGTGATCTCCTACAGCTATTTAAAATTCTTCAATCACCTGTACTGATACAACAGTGTGATAACTTGCTCTACAAGAAAAATTGTGGCCAAGTTACACAATTAACAACTGGAAGTCAAAGGAACAAATAACAAAAGGCAACATTTCTTCACTATTAGAGCACCCCGGTTATGGAATACAGTGCCACAAGATATAGTAGATTCTCTAAATATTATTATAATCTTCAAAAATAAACTTGATAAATGGTTATTTAACTAAAATCGTTTATTTACAGTAACTAAAATTGGGTTAATGTTCCACACGTGTGAAAGACAATCTCGATAGGCAATTGCCTTCTTTTGTCCACTAAACCAAGTAACCTTGAAGAGGTCTACTATGAAATACCAACATTTACAATCCTGAGACAACATCCTGATGCGGCTCTTACCCCACAGATTCAAATCCTGAGCATGGAATGCCTGACACTGGACTTCTGCCAGGTTTGTGGTTTGGTGGGGTAACACCCCTAGCACCCCCGTTATGGGGACTTTGCCCTGCACCTCTTAAAATTATTATAACCAACTCTGAGCCATTGCAGTTTCCACTGTTGGGCTTTCCACTGTTGGGATATTAATCTGTAGGGTAAGAGCTGCGTCAGGATGTGCATCTTGGGCTTGAGGGTGTCGATTTTAAATGTCGGTATTTCATAGTCATACCCCTTGAAGGCATTGTGGTATCAGCTATCTTTGTTACTTTTAACTTTTGTGAGGGGGTGAATTATGGAGTAGATCATTGTACATGCTTTCTGCCTTCTAAGTTGGTGGGCCAACATGCTCATCAACTGTAGCCCCACTTCACAGAATTTATTTTATTTATTTATTTATTTTTTTGTGCTGCTCTGACCCCCTGGCCATCCACTCCTTCAGGCCAGCCAAAGCTGTACCACTGCTGCCAAGTCCTGAATGCCATCTACTGGCCCTAATTGCCGTATCCCCAGGTAACCCGACATAACCCTTCATTGGGTGGGCCTCTATCTCTGTGAGAGGCTGCTAGGGGAGGAGGATCACCCTGGAGGGCTTCCAATGTATCCTGGATATGGCAGGGGATGGCATGGAAGCTCTTGTCTGGGCTTCCGGTTTGTTGAGGGACCGGCAGCTGTCGTCTGGTTGGCTAGGTGGGTGGCTTTTTCCTGTTTTTTCTCAGGGAGCGTGAAATGCACTGCCATGTTATGTCAAGGTGCATGCCAATGTCTGCCAGGCTCTCCCACCATGTTCCCTCCCACAGCAAGGTCTGATGTGTTGCTGTGCCCCTGACCTCTGCCAGGGGGCCAGCAAACTCTGAGCTGTGAACCCCCTCACTCCCAGGAGAAGGTGAGCAGTTGTTTGACGCTCAAGCCTTCTCCCCCCCAGCTGACTCTCTGAAACCATAGTCTGTTCCCGAACTTGGGTCATCAGCATCGCAGGTGGAAATCCAGCCGCTGCACTGGCAGGCTGGCCCCACCACACCTTTTTAAGCTGAGGTAATGTAGTCATCCTCTTGTTTTGTGGGCTAGCATCAAAAAATAGTACATCTCCTCCAAGTCTTAGTTTCTGGAGATGCTTCCTCTTTATGTGCCATGTATTGCATGAGGTGGCCCCTCAGTATGGTCAAAGCTGTATCCCATAAGACATGCTGACTCCCCTGGTGGGTGGGTGTGGGGTGTGTGTTCCATGATTATCTCCTCCAGTCATTCCACAAGAAATTCCCTAAAGTCAGGTGACCATACATGGACTGGATTTAAATGCCAGACCATATCAATTTGTTGTTTGCCCATGTTGATAAACATAAGTACTGGGGAGTGATCTGAGAGGATTGTGTCTCCTATAATACAGTCTCAGACCTTATTCGGGTATTCTACCTGGGTAAAGGCTGTCTGTCTCTGTGTACACATGATGTACTGCTGAGTAGTGTGTTTACCCTCTGTCAGTACGGTGGATTTAGATATGCCATAGCCCTAATGAAAATATCCCTTATATTTTCCCTGAGTTCAGTTTGACCTTTATGTCATCATGAGTGGCCATTCATCTAAGAGGTAAGGTTAGCACAACTATTTGGGGGGGAGCCTCTGACTATAACTCTAGACTTTTTGCTTAGTTTAGCTAAGTATAGTTAGTCAGTTTTTTGACATGACATCCAAGTTCAAGATGGCAGCTTGAACTACTAACTTTCCTCTACCACCCTCACTTAAAACCTTCAGAGACGCAATAGCCTAATACTCCCTTCCCCCAAGTCCCTTATGAACACTGAGCTGCTTGAGTGTCTCCTACCTATCACTTCCACTCCATTACACTGAATCGATGAGAGGACGGTCTTCCTCCCCGAGTCCCATCCCAATTCCACAACAGCAAAATCCAATTGAGCCTGGCCCATACAGTTGGTTTTCACGACTAAAGACCCTTGCCTTGGCCATGATCCAAGTACTAGTCCAGCACTGCTTGTACCTTGTACAGGGGTAGTATACAGACCTTCAGCACAGAGAGAGGAGTTGGATAAGGTGCTGGGGAAGCCATCTTCAGGATGGCAAATAAGGGTGGAAAGAGTGGTGGACAAGTGGAACTCCTTGCCAGGTGAGGTAGTGGCCTGTAAGACAGACAGCTTCAAGAGAGGTTGGGATAGGGGAAGTGGTAATAAGATGGGGGGGGGGAGGGGCAGCAGCATTATAAGGTGCTAGTTGTGCACTCTAGCAGACTCGATAGACCGTGAGGTCTGTTTCTGTTGGCATTTTCGTATGTTCGTAGGGTGAGATGCTGTTAATTTGTGACTTCAGGCTGTTGGATGTGGATTGAGGCTTCCAGCTGCAGCCTTGGCAAGGAGCAGGGTCATCCTTGACTCCCTGCAGGATTGTTTACCAGACAGCTAGTAAGTGAATCCAATAGGGATGGGCAGTGCTGGACCTTGTGCTTATTAACAGGGCTAGCATTGCAGGTACATCGTGGTGGGCAGTTCCGTAAGGACCAGTGCTCACCATACAGTGGTTCAATATTAAGATGGATGCTGAGGCAAACCACACAAAGATGAGGGCCCTGGACTTCAGAAGGGTGGATTTTAAAGAAATGGGGGGACTGCCTCAGAAGCTGCCTAGTAGGGGAAGGTTTCCCGGGAGGGGTAGAGGAACAGTGGGGAAAAAATAAGGGAGGGCATAATTAAAGTCCACCAGCCTCTGCATGATGGAGGTGAGCAAAAGGAAGAAAAGACCATTATGGTATTCTAAGGAAGTGGTAACGGTGAGGGGGGAGGGTGGGGAGGGAGGCATTCAGAAGGTAGGAAGAAATGCAGGAGGAGGAAGATGGAGAACATTACCAAATAAAACAGGAAAGGCAGTAGGGCAGTGAGGAGCGTAAAGGTATAGATATAGGAAAGGCTGGCCAAAGGGGTAGTTAAAGGGACGGGACTTTCTCCAGGTACATAAGTGAGAAGAAGATAACGGACAGAGGGATGGGATGGTAAGGATATGGAGGATGACTGAGGGGAAACTGCAAAAAGTATGAGAGAAAAGCGGACATCCTGAACAGGTACTTCTGCTCAGCCTTCACAGTAGAAGGGGTGGGGACCACCTGGGAGCAGCAGGAAACATGGGGGTGATGGGCATGAGTTCATTTTCAGTGGGGAAAAAGGTCTGAAGGGATTTGCAGAACTGAAAGTGGACAAGGCCATGGCACTGGATGGAATACACCGAAGGGTACTAAAGGAACTCTGGGAGGTGCTTTCTGCATCACTGATGGCCTTATTCAACAGGTCACTGGAAATGGGCATGGTTCCAGAGGACTGAAGTAGAGCAGATGTGGTCCTGCCCCATGTGAGTGGCAGCAGGGAGGAAGCAAACTACTATAGGCCAGTCAGTCTTGCATCAGTGGTGGGGAAACTAATCATAAAATCAGAAATCTGATGGCAGAAAAGGACCTCTATGGCCCATTTAGTCTGCCCCTTACACTAGTCACCTTTGTTAAGGGACCCCCACTGGCCAACCCCTTATAGCTTTCCCACGCCCTCTTGAATCCCTCAACTGTTTCAGCTCCCACCACCTCCTCAGGTAGTTTGTTCCAGAAGTCCACCACCCTTTCCATGAAGTAAAACCCCCTTATATTGCCTCTAAATTGACCTCCTTCTAATCTTGGTCTATGACCTTTGGTTTTTAGCACCCACCTTCCTTGTAAATAAGCTCCCCTCCCTCACCTTATTTATCCCCTTCATGTACTATGTATTATGTACCCCCCCACTCCCTTCTAGTCTCCAATGGGTACAGCTCCAATGCCCTCCACCTCTCCTCATATGGCTTCCTCTGCATACCATGCACCATCTTGGTTGCCCTTCTCTGAACCCTTTCAATCCCATCTATGTCCTTTCGTCGGTGTGGTCTCGCCATGGTTTTATATAGAGGCAACAGTACCTCCCTCTTTCTGCTTGTTATGCCCCTCCTTGTGCACACCAGCATTCTATTTGCCTTGCCCACCGCTTTGCTGCATTGGTTACCTATCTTAAGGCTGTTTGATATTATAATCCCCTGATCCTTCTCCTGCTCAGTTTGCTTAATTACCTCCTCTTCTCCCCCCCCCCAAATGTGTAAGTGGCTTGTGGGTTTTTATGCTTCTTGTGCATTACTATATAATTTTTGGAATTCAATTTCATCTGCCACATTTCTGACCACCCTTCCAAAATCTTCATGCCCCAAATCATGTCCTCCACCCCGGGTGTTCACCTGATTGCAGATCTTCATATCTTCTGCATATAGGCACACCTTCCCCTCCAGCCCCTCTGCTATATCACTGATACAGATATTAACAAGCATTTGTCAATGCCGAATGTTTGCTTGCTGGCATTGGCAGTGGTAGTGTAGAAGTTACAGAGCTGCGTAATAGGAATGGCAGTGAAGTATTGAACTGAAGCCAACCCCACCACCACCCTGCAGAGAGTGACAGGCATTGGGGTGTGCCTTTGGGTTGTCAGGCATAACGGCCACGCCATTTCACCACACCCCACCCTGCAATACTGACAAGTGTCACGGTGTTCCTTGGGGTCTTTGGCCTTATGCACCCATTCCATTAGGAAATACGGTGAGATGGGTGCAATATAGAGAATGGGTGAACTTTGGGGCCGAAGAGTCCAAGGTTACCTTGATGCCTCTCATTGGCTGCAGGGTGTGGAATGGTATGAGCATTACAGGCAAGAATCCCAAGTCACACCCCTGATGCCTGTCATTCTCCTACAGGTTTGGGCATTATGGTTGGAAACCCTAATACCTCAGGTATTCGTTGGTATTTTCACTCCAAATGTTCAACATAGTTTTTTTTTTTTTTTGTGACCCCACCTCATGAACAGGGGAATATCAGTTTGTTAGCCGAAAGCTGCTTATGCACAGCGACTACGGCATTTAGCACCACAGGTGCAAAAACATTCGAACAGGATGTAAAAAATGACAGCTGTACTGTTCATGGGGAGGTGTAAAAAATGGCAATGTTGCAAATCTGCAGTAAAAATATTTAAAAAACTGGTGAAGTCACGAGCGTACATAGAAACTGCAACGCACACCCGTAATATAATTAGGTTGGGGATTTTTTTTACAGCAGATTGTCAACTCAGGCATTTTGGTGCCTCCGATCATGAACAGTGTCACTGTGATTTTCTTTCTGTCCCGAACAATGATTTCCCACAGCGACCACGCATCTCTGCGCTGAAAGTGTGAAAACACACTTCAGCCATGTTGTGAAAAATGACAGCTGTACTGTAAATAAGGAAGTGTGGAAAAATGCCACTGGTGAAAATCTGGACTGAAAATATTACAAAGTCATGAACTTACGAGGTGCGTGGAAACTGTCGCAATGCTCACTGTAACACAGTCATTTTATGGACTTTTGTCACCAAATTTTCAACATAGCCATTTTAAGACTTCTGCTCATGAACAGTGTAACTGTGATTTTCTTAATCTGTCCCAAACATTGCTTTTGCACACCAACAGCACCATTAGTGCTTACATGGCCGGAAACGATTTTGGGCAAGATGTGAAAAATGGCAGCTGTACTGTTCATAAGGGAGTGTAATAAAATGGCAATGTTGAAAATCTAGAGTGAAAATATTGAAAATTCACGAACTTACGAGCCTGTGTAGGAACTGCGCAACGCACGCTCGTAAAACGGTAATTTTTAGGAATTTTTCCACCAAATTTTCAAAATAGGCTTTTTGAGAGCCCACCTTATGAACACTGGCAGTATCGTTTCAATAATCTGTCCTGAAAGGTGATTTCGCGCGGTGACTGTGAAATCGCTCTTCGGGCCTGAATAACACCATGACAGTGACAGCATTCATGAGAAGGGGTCCCAAAAACCCCATGTTGAAAATTTGGTGCAAAAATTCCAAAAAATGCCTGAGATATGCAACAAAGCTGAAAAACCCCATCTATCCCATTATACAGCTTGCCAGCATTTCCTCAGTTCGCGGTCAGCTTTGAAGAGTGCAGGCGTGTTCCCGGTCCACTGAAAGATCGTCGCGTTGGACTCCGGAGATAAGTATGGGGTGGGGGTGGGGAGGCAGGGTGCAAAGTGGGTGGGTGCGGGTTGTGGGAGGGGTGCCAGGAGAAGCGCTGTGGGACCGTTTTTAATTTACAGGTTTAAAAAAAAAAAAAAAAAAAAAATATGCAGTACACGCTGGGTGAGCTCAGTGTGGCACCAAAGCTTTGGGGGGGGGCGTGAGGTGCTGCCAGCACACAGAGGTGGTTTTCTTTGAAGCGAAGACCACCGCTGTCATACACAGCGCCCGCATCCATTGGTGCAGGACCGCCACGCCTGCTCAATGGAGCAGTGGATTGAACTGGAGAGTCACACCTCCAAATTGTGCTACTCTCCTAAGACGTTCCTTGCACATGTGAGCAAGCGAACGTAAAAAAACAGGATGACTGAGACTGAGACTGAGACTGAGACTGAGACTGAGACTGAGACTGAGACTGAGACTGAGACTGAGACTGAGACTGAGACTGAGACTGAGACTGAGACTGAGACTGAGACTGAGACTGAGACTGAGACTGAGACTGAGACTGAGACTGAGACTGAGACTGAGACTGAGACTGAGACTGAGACTGAGACACAGACTGAGACACAGACTGAGACTGAGACTGAGACACAGACTGAGACACAGACTGAGACACAGACTGAGACAGAGACACAGACTGAGACTGAGACACAGAGATTGAAGAAAAACTCTGGATCTTCTCTGTCTATTTTGCCTTTGTAAATAGTTATTCTGAACAATTTTCTTTTGTTACTGCTAATACTAAAACACTTTTTGTGAATTCTACAACTGCTCCTGGTTTTTCCTATGCTTCCTGACCTGTGCCTTGATGACACTGTTTCCATAAGGAAGATTTGCTTTTTTTTTTTTTTTTGGGGGTATCATAAATTTTATTTAAAAGTTTCACCAGGAAGGCATACTGGGCAAGATTGCTGCTTTCCAGATACGTTGTGGGGGTGAGGGGAGTATAATTTACAAACATTCAGTGACAGTACAGTTAAAGTAATAGTAGCACAGAACTGATATTTACAGCATGAATTAAAAATGACCAGCCATGGAAAGTGTCGGACTGTAATAGGAGGAGTAACTTTATTTAGAGCATTACTACTGCCTAGCTAAGGTGCATGTCCAGAGGAGGGTTAGTGGTTAGCTGACCAAAGCATAGGAGGGATACTTAGCTAAAAGAGTTGTGGGGGAGGTGAGGAGTGGTAAGTAGGGAAATTGTGGGGTTAGGAAGAGTAGAGGGAGAAATTGGGTTACAGTGAGGAGGGTAAGTTAGGGCAGGAGCAGGTTGAGTAGGTGTAGTCATATAAGAAGGAGGAGAGAGGTGTGTGTGTGTGTGTGTGTGTGTGTGTGTGTGTGTGTGTGTGTGTGTGTGTGGTTGCATTGTGGCTGGGGGGGAGAATTCCACAGTTTGGGGCAGCCGAATGAAAAGGCAGATTGTCCGGTGGAGGTGGATCGGTGGGGGATTTGGAGTCAGAGCTACGGAGGGAACATTTGCTTGGGGTGAAAGCAGAGATGGAAGAGGAGAGATGGAGAAGAGAGTACTGACCAGAATTTGGCCATAAAAGTAGCAGTGCAAGACATGTGTCTGGACCCAAGGGAAGGGGGGCGGGTAGAGGGCTTTGCACAGATCACAATGATGAGTATGGGGGGGGGGGGCAGGACAGAACAAAGCAACAGAAGGAATTAAAGATGGTGTCCAATTTGGCCAGTGTGGATTTTGGTGCAGTACTGTAGACTATATCTGTATAGTCAAAGGTGGGGAGGCTCATTTTCTGCACAGTTGCACGGTGCGCTGTTTGTGGCATGCAATCTATGTTCCTATGTAAAGCACAAAGCTTTGAGTGCAGGTTCTTTTGGATTTCATTCACATGTACCAAAGTCAAGGTGGTAGTCTGACCAGACCCCCAGGTATCTGAAGGTGGTGTACCATCCCGAGTGTGGAAGGAAAGGGGGGTGTGGAGTTTAGATGGCCTCTGCATAGTGCCGAAGAGTTGTCTTCTGTCTCTGGTGCTGGTTCTATCTGATGTGGATATTCTCTAAGGTTTTTTGGTTTTGGTTAAACATTCTGTTTTTTCTTTCACTCCCCAGTCTGCCCTCAGTCTCATCACTCTCCTTCTCCCAGGCTGACCCATGCTTCCTTGTTTCTCCCTGATTTACCTCTTGGGGAAGGGTCAACGGGGTGGACCATGCCCCACTGGAGAGGTCCATGCTGAGTCCAGAGGCAGGTACCAAGGCCTGCAGTGCGGGGGTTGGCATCATTCTGCAGCTGAGCATTTTCTGGTGTTCTCCCACTCCCCCTGAGATGAGATGCCGACTGGCCAGAGCCATTTAACATGCACACTCACACACAGAGCTCGACACATGATGCATACCTATCTGTGCCTCCCCTCCCTAACTCTGAGCTCCATTTGCACTGCCAGCTGTGATCATCCAGGTGGCAGTCGCATGGTGACTGCCACACCCCTCTCTCCCCAGAGGAGAACGTCCTCTGCATGCACAGTCCTCTCACCAGCTGGCCTTTGGTGACTCCTGCTCACTTCTGAACCTGGACTGCTGGTGTCATGAGGAGTCATGCTACCACTGCTGGCAAGGCATAAATGGCTGTATGCCCTCTTTGGGCATTTAAATACCATATTAGCCTTTTTTAGTGCATTTTCTATTATGCTGGTTTGGAAAGCAAATTATTTGACATGCCTTTGCTTTCTTTGCTCCCGATAGTTGGAACAAATTATCCAAACTGTTCCTGGAATGGGTACCTACTCTATACTCCTTTACAACACAACTGCTTCTTCAGCTTAAGGAACCAATGTCCGTTTATGAACTTTAACTGTTAATTGCTATACCTACTTGTCACCTATGGCTGGTTCAGCATGTTTGCAGAGTGATTAATTCATTTACTGTGAATATTTTGTTGCCATTGTATTTTACATAGATTGTTTTCCTTGTATTGCAGCTGTTTGATGTCCTGAAATGGTCCTTGCCTTGCTGATTGATTGTTGGAATAGTACGCAGCTTTAATCCCTGCACTACTCATTTTTTTGTTGACCTTGTAAATCTGTGAGTGTTGTAAATGTTTCCACTGCTACTGCCATGTCTTTGTCTGTTTCGCACTTTCCGGGTCGCCCCGATAAAGGGATTATAATGTCTCAGCGGGCTCAACCAGTTACCAAAATTCAAATAAATAATAAATAAGGTGAGGTGACGGGGCTAGGGTGTTGTGGGGGGCTCCTATAGGGGCCAAGAGCTGAGGAAAGCAAGAGGCATAGAAAGAGAGAAAGAAACTGTAGCTGGCCCATTGGGATCCAGAGTGATCTCAGGTTGTTGGGGACCGTCTGGAAAGAGGAATACTGAGCATTCCAGTGGATGGTCTCCTTTGAAGGAGGGGTTTCGTTGTTTCCTGTACCATAGCAGGCCACTGGGGTGACCACAGGTGGTAGTACGGATGGAGAAATATGCAAAGGAAGTGGCGACCATGGGTGCTGAAGTGCAGTTATGCCTGCATGTGCATCACAATGCTGTTTACTGTAGTGTCTCGGGAGGGAAGAAAACAAGAAAATGATCCTGGCAGCTGGGGCTAGTAAACCTTGGGAAATCTGGCCCTATTCTCAACCAGGAAGGCTCCATGACTGGGCTTAAAACGTTGGCAGATTTCTGGAGACCCCCCCCCCACCACCCCCGACCCCACTTGGGGCTGTTCAAGGCTCCATGGTAGCCCAGGAGACACTCCTGGTAAGTGCCAGTGAGGTTCTGGTGTGGACAAGGGAATAATAAACAGAATTTTAAAAACCTTGTTAATAGTAACAACTATATTGGAAAGATTAGAGAACCAGGAACGAGTGGTCCGCTCCAGGACCTGTTGTTGCTTCTTTAACAAATACAATTAAAAAAAAAAGTAGGAATTCCACTTTGCCAGAAGGATCGGTTTCTGCAGTTACTTAACTGTTCCAGAACTCCGTGACATCAGTTGAGCTGTAGTGAGGTGGAAAACTTAACCTCCCAGTGCTCTAGTCTGCTGAGCTGTGGAAATGGGTAGAAGCAGGACCCCACTGGAAACGAGATGTTGCAGCTCAGCTGGGTTGTCCAGGATGGAGATGTATATTACTAAAATGTTTACTACATTCACTAAAAATACCACTAACTGCTGAATCTGGTTCAAGGTCAGTTTGTGTTCATCTGTATCTCCCTCCCCTGGGTTGTGCCTGAAAATAGGCAGAAGTTGTCTAGTGCACTTACCCGGTCAGCAAAAACTAAATTAAAAGAAAAACATATTTATAATATATTGTATTTCTAACATATAGTATTTATTGTCTCTGTCTCTCTCTATCTCTATGCCCTCAATACACACTATTATCAAGGCCACTGGTTTTTTGTTTTTACTGGAAAACCTGGTAAAATTCTGGAATTTGGACTGCCTATACACCAGTAAAAGCAGAATTTCATGGAATTTCGCATTTTATACATGATCAGTAAATCAAAAGAACTTATGTTTTTTAAATAATTGCTTCCTGTACTTTTTTCAGTTTGATTTTGTTTGGTCCTCTTTATATTAAGCCTTTTATTCTCATCATTTACACACATACTAAAAGACTGACCGCAGAATCCCAGTAAAATCCAAAAGTTGGAGTAACAATCACCAGTGCAGTTCCCTGAATTTCAAGTCTTGAAAATGGTATTTCACTATTTTAATCACTGCAGATCAGTTCCTCAACTCTCCTATGTATTTGATTATTAGCAAGGAGAGACTAGGGGTTGTCTTTCCGATTGCTGAGAATGCTTCTCATGTTTTGTCTTTCCTTATATGGTATGGTATGGTAATTTTGCATTGTTGAAGGTTCTTTGGCAAAGTTCACTGATACTTGCTACTTGCAGTGTGCACGTAGCTGATGCTTATCTAACATCCTTTTGGAGACTTTGCCCTGAAGGCAGGTGTGTGTTTGTTTATTTATTTATTTTTTTTAACTTCTTTACCATCCAGTTTAGATGTCTGCTTAAACTCACTGTTTCTTTTTGCTGCTGTTGTTCCTACGTGGTCTCTCTGCCAGCTGGGGGTGGGGGGAGAGTGACTAATACATTCTGGGCTATCCCACCCCCAGTTCTCTGAATAATCTCCACCATACTGGCACCATTTATTGATTGATTGAAATGTTTTACCAGGAAGGCACACTGAGCAACAAGTTGCTCATCTACCAGTACGACCTGGGGGTAGGGAAACATGAGGATAGTTTAGAGATTTGGTACACAATATAAATTTACAGTAGATTACATTCAAATAATTTAAGCAGACTGTACCGGAGTAATGAAATAGTGGGATGCTAGCAGTTTTGAACTAGATACAGTAGATACTACGCCAATACTTTCTGACTAGATGTCGGATACAACAACAACACAAAATAACATGCAGGCATACACTAAATGACACAACTATGTAGCTAGAAATTGGCTGAATAGAATTGTTGTAGTTTGATCTAGGGAAGTTAGTGAGAAGTAAACACAGGCAGAACAGGTTGGCTTAGGTGTAACAGAAGTGCAAGTTAACTACCAGTGCATTAGAAATTAGGGGTCAGCCATAGCTAGGGCTATGTAAGGGGGAGAAGGGAAGGTGTGAGAGCGGTAGGTATGTCGGTAGGCAGAGAAGCGGGGGAGGGTGGTGGAAGGGGATGGAACGAGGAGACGAAGGAAGAGGTAGGAGGAGAAAGGTCTGCTGAGGCCTGACCCCTCCAGTATACTGAGGACCCTGCTTGCACAAGGCAGGGGTCAAGCACAACAGGAAGGGAACAGGTTGTGGCAGCGAGAGGTAGAGTACAATAGGATGGAAGCAGGTTGTAGGCAGTGAGGGGGACTAGGCTTCAGAAGAACAGAAGAGAGGGTGAAGGTGAGACAGAAGAGAGGCCGAATCCCAGCCCTTCAGGATGTGGAGAAGTGGAGGGAAGAGTTGGGTTAATGGTGTAAGGATAGCATAGGGACAGGCCCCTTGGTACAACTTTGGATGACTGAGAAATCGCAGTAAGAGAACAATGGAAGGTCTGAAGGGAGGGAATCTGGGGAAGGGGAGGAATGCTGGTTTTAGATGGGTGGGAGGTAGGGCTGCAGCAGGGGCATTGTATGGGTACTGTAGAAGGGTAGGGTTTGTCGGGGCTTAGAGGGGGGAGTTGGGGAGCATTGTAGCAGGAACAGCTAGGTGCAAGGAAGTTTTTAAGGGCAGAGCTGATGGAGTAGTAGGAGGAGTGACGAATTTGAGGGGAGAGGGAATTTCACACTTTTGGGAGACAGTGACGGTAATCAGATTGGCCGATTTGAGGGTGGTTCTGCGGAGGACCGTCAGAGTATGGGAGTCTGATCTAAGGGAGTGGGGGTGTTATAAATGAGGGGGAGAGGTAGGAAGGGAGTTCACCCAGCCAGTGTTTGGAGGGAAGTCAGAATAGCAAAGGCCTAAACTGAGGAAAAGATAGTCAACTCGGTTAAAAAGGGGGATAAAACCTTTTATAGGTATATCAGGGAGCATAGAAAGACAAAGGGAGGTATAGTGAGGCTGAATAGAATGGACGGTGGCTGGGCAGAGAGGGACAGTGAAAAGCAGGGATACTGAATGAATACTTCTGCTCAGTACTCACAAAAGAGGAGGAAGGGGAAGGTGCCTAATCCAATTAACAGAAGCACTCTGGATGGGGGGGGAGGTGATCCCAGTCCTTTCACAGAAGAAAGGGTTCTGAAAGAACTCCTAAACTGAAGGTGGACAAAGCAATGGGGCCTGACTGAATTCACCCCAGAGTTCAAAAAGAATTAAGGGGAGAACTAGTGACACCACTGACTGTCACAAACTCACTCAGCAGGTCAGCCTTCTACTCCCAAAGTGCCAACCCCTGAGCATAGGATTGTGAACAGAACAAGGTAACCCTCTTGTCTGTTTTGTGGGTTCGAGTCACCTTAGCTCCAAGTTCTGGAGGGATTCAAACTGATAACCTCTTATTAGTGTACCCAATTTTCAGGCTCTGATAATTTTGTCTTCGGGGGGCCAGATATCTTTGCCTATGGACACCTAACCAGGTATTTCAAAATGAACCCTTAGAACTCTATGTAGGACCTAGAGAACTCTTTTCTGTTTTCCCAGTTTGGTATCGCAACAAGCGCATGCACAGTGCCAACTATAACCATCTAAGCTTCACTATTTAAAAAAAAAAGTTTCAAGGCACACCAGGCAGTTTCTGTTTCTAAAATATATATCTTTACTTTAAAATAGATAACAATAGCAAAACAGTAAATACAGAACAGGATATCCCAACACATATAGCCTTAAAAACAAAACCGGTTTAAAAGTGCAAATTCCTACAACTAATAACACTCGGACAGGTCTTAGCTAATTGTATTCTTTCTTTCTTTCTTTCTTAATCTTTCAGTGCTTCGATGTTGTTCTCTCTCTGTCAGAAAATTAATGTCCTCTCTGTAAGGTCTGCTCAGTATATCTAAAAGCAGTCTTGAGCCGGCCTTCTCTCTGAGGTCACTTGACTCCGACTTGGTGAATTAAAATTTATATTTTATAACACAGGATGTTCTACTTAGGTAGAGATAGATATTATATATAATATATTATATATTTTAAATTTTTTTTTTTTTTTTTTTTTTAAATAGGTGACCTAATGAATTGCCTCTCTTTATGTGACTGGTCAAAACCGGTCTGTGATCTGCTTCACAGAAACATCAAAAGTCTCTTTGCTGTAATTCACTGTATACTCCAAGCAAATACTTATTGGACTTTCCTAATTTAGTCTGGGACCTGCTTTACTCAGACAGCAAAGCCTCTATGATGTAATTCACTGGCTTCCTGGGAAGATGCCCAAAACACATGCTTAGGCCCCTTTTCCTTATGACACCTAGTGCAAATCAAAGGATTTCCCTGAGGGAATTATAAAATGGATATATTGGTTCCTGGCTTCAAAGCAAATTGACAAGGGAATTGCATTTCAGATATCTGCAGTTTAAACTACCTCCTGTCCTTTGAACTTATCCCTGGGGGGAGTTTGATGTGTCAGTTTCAGCAAGCCAGCATTTCCTCCTGACACAGTCCATCACACTTTTTTTACAAAAAATGACACAGGGATCAGAACCAGCTGTCCAAGTGTGACACTGTCTACCCTTTTCAACAAATTATGGGAGGATGGTGTGGTACTTGAGGACTGGAGGAAGGTGGACATGATTCCCCTTCACAAAAGTGGGAGCAAGATAGAGGCAGGAAACTACAGACCTGTCAGTTTGACCTCTGTGGTAGGGAAAGTGATGGAATCACTTCTGAAGGCAGTAGCATAGCAAATTCCCACAGGGTCTGGGTGCAAGGGTATGTTATAGGGCCCACCTGGTTTTGAATAAACATCAAAATTATGATTTTGGGTCCCTCAAACTTTGTGGGCCTGGGTGTGGCCCCTCAAGTCTTGAGGGCCCGGGTGCAACTGCACCCCCTGCACCCTTGTAGCTATGCCCCTGTCTGAAGGAAAGAATTGAGTACCTACTACCTAGAGGCCAGTGGGGCACAGGACTCAAGGCACCATGGGTTCACAGTGGGAAGGTCACGTCAGACGAATCTAATGGATTACTACTGTGGTCACCCAGTCAAAGAAGACCAGAGAGGGGCTGTGAACATGGTCTACCTAGACTTTAGCAAGGCATTTGACACAGTCCCACACAAAAGATTAATTATCAATCAAATTAACCAGCCTGGGAGTGGGTCCCAGGGTGGTAGCCTTGGTTAAATATTGGCTGGACAGCAAGACACAGAAGGTAATTGTAAATGGAGTCCACTCTGAAGAAAGAGGGTTACTAGTGGGGTACCGCAGGGTTCAGTACTGGGTCCAGTCCTTTTTAGTGTCTTTATAAGTGACATTGCAGAGGGACTGGAAGGAAAAGTATACCTCTCTATAGATGACAAAAAGATCTGCAACAGGGTTGATGCACAAGGAGGCATGGAAAGGTTGAGAAGGGACTTAGCAAGGTTAGAGGAATGGTCAGAAGTATGGCAGATTGGATTCAGTGCAAAGAAGTGCAAAATGATGCACGTGGGATACAAAAACCCAGGGGAAGATTACACAATAGGGGAGAGGTAGTAACAACAAAAAATGAAAAGGGACCTGGGGGTAATCATATCAGATGACCTTAAGGTGGGCAAGCAATGTGAGAAGGCAGTAGGGAGGGCTAGGGGGATACTGGGATGTATAGGGAGAGGCATCACCAGCAGAAAACAGGAAGTTGTTATCCTTCTGTACAGATAGTTGGTGAGACCCCATCTCCGCAAGAACATAGACAGGATGGAGGCAGTCCAGAGGAGGGCAACTAAAATGGTGCAGGGTCTGCAAGAGAAGCCATACGAGGAGAGATAAAAGGAGCTTAATATGTATACCTTGAGGGAGAGTGGGGACATGGTAGAAACTTTTAAGTACCTCAGTGGAATCAACAAAGTCCAAGAGGGTAGCATCTTTCAGAAAAAGATGTGCAAGAACAAGGGGACGCAATCTGAAGATGGAGGGGGGACGGTTCAGGGGCATTGTGAGGAAGTTTTTTTTTTTTTTTTTTTTTTTTCCCACAGAGGGTGGTGGATGCATGGAACAGCCTTCCTGATGAGGTTGTGGGGTCTAAAACTGTGGGAGAATTCAAGAATGCATGGGACAGACATAAGGCAATCCTTGTTGGGGGTAGGAAGAAATAGGCTGTTGGTTAAATAGTATCTGCAGCTTATACTGTAGGTAGGGAAATGAGCAGACTAGGTGGGCCAAGCGGTCCTTATCTGCCATCAAAGTCTATGTTTCTATGAACTTAGTGCAGTGGGAGAGTTGGTTTGGTTTGGTGGGTAAGGATAGGGCATGATAGAGATAACAGTGGTGGGTGTGAGTAGGAGCATCAAGGGCAAAACAACAGAAGGAATTGAAGAGGGTATCCAGTCTGGCCAGGGAGGACTTGGGGGCAGCACTGTAGACTACATCACAGTAGTTGAAGATGGACAGGATCATCTTCTGAATAAGTTCATGCCTAACCATAGAGGGGATACAACTATAGTTCCTGAACAGTGCACCAAGCTTGGTGCGGAATTGTTTTTGGATGGTGTCAATATGTCTGGCTGAATCGACACCTAAAACTTCTCCAAACTCCTAGGCACCTGAAGGAGGATATGTCCTCAAGTAAAGTCCCATCAAGGATGTGGAAAGTGGGCAGGGAGGGAAGCCTAGAAAGTATCTGCCTTGTGCCAAAGGTCATGGAGACTATCTTCTTGGCGTTGAGAAAAAGTTGATGGTTAGCAAACCAGAGCTGAACCTTGTTGAAGTCTTGCTGCAAGTTGGATGTAACCTCAGTTGGGCAAGAGCCAGATGCATACATGTGTATGATGGTGACGGAGGAGCTGACAGATGGAAGGTCATTTAGGAAGATGGAGAATAATAGGGGCCCTAGTACTGAGCCCTGAAGGACTCCAGTATTAATCAAGAGGGGAAGGGAAATGACATCAGAGATCCTAACTGATTTGGGTTCTACTAGTGAGGTAGCTCTTGAACCAGCTAGTGTCTGAAGGAGGTAGGCCAGCTGTATAGAGGGAATCCTGGAAAAGGGAGTGGGGAAACTGTGTGTTGAAAACCTTGGCGAGGTCTACAAAGATGGCTGAGGTGATTTGGCCATTGTCCATCCCGGTAAGGATAGTCTGTGAACTGGAGTAGGGAGGTAGTGGTAGAGTGACTTTTTTTTCTGAAGCCAGATTGGAAAGGGGTGAAGTAGGAGGTATCGGTTAGAAATGAGGTAAGCTGGTGGACAAGGTGTTCTTGTAATTTTACTTAGGGTAGGAAGGGGAGAGAGACACACACACACACACACACACACACACACACACACAGATTTTTTTTTTCCAGTGGAAGATGGATCACCATTTTTGGGAAGAGGGAGGACCACAGCATGTTTTCATGGGGTAGGGATTGAGGCAGGAAAGGAGAGGTTTAGAATTGGAGAAAGGGTGTAGGCAATGGCTGAGGCAGAGAGATGGAGTTTGGGGTCTAGACCATCTGGGAGGACCCTTTTGAGGGTTGATAGTGGGGGCTTGTAGCATGTCATTTGGGGAGACTATCAAGGAGAAGAGGGGTGGGAGGAGGGGTACCATTGGGGAGAGGAGAGGAGTGAGGGTAGGAAGGAGGATTTCAGTAGCTCAGTGGCACAGGTGGTATAGTAGAAGTTAAATTCAACAGCTACGCACCTGGGTTGGTTGGCCACAAGGGTGTCATTTATTTAAGCATGGGGGTGGGATGTATGAGAAAAGAGGACATGAACCAGCTTCCAGAACTTGAAGGTGAATTTTTTCTGTTTTGTGAAGAAGGCAGTGTTTAAAGTATTCGGACTTTGCTAGCCTTGTGGCCCTGGTACAGCCATTTTGAAGCTTGAGGTAAGTCATGAGATCGCTAGGAAGCTGGGCTGCTTTATGATGTTTTCAGGCGCGATCTCTGGCTCTGAGGCAGGCCAATAGTTCGAGTAATCCCAGGTAAGTGGTTCCCCTAGCCCTGGTTTGTTTGAATGGGGCAAAGGTATTCTAATTCTCTGGGAATACATCCATAAAATAAGCAAGGGCCTTATCAACCGATGGGATGTTGGCTAGGGGAGACCAGTCGGAGAGGGCTAGGTTGCGCAAGAGAGGTTCTGATTCTAAGGATTTAAGAGGTGTAGTTGCAAGGTTTCATGCAGGGATGTGGGTCTGTGAACTTTCCTGACTATGAATACTGGATTATGGTCACTGAGTGCATTAGGAAGGATACCAGAGATGATGACTCTGTGGGGGTGGGAGGTAAGAGCCCAGTCAAGTAGGGAATGATTTTGTGTCTTGAGGTTGGGACAGGTGTGTTCTGATATTAACTGTGTGAGGTTACGGACACAGATTTCATTGGGTATTTTGGTTGTTTGGTTTTTTTTGGTGACGGACAGTTTAAATTTGAAGTCACCTTGAATGTACAGCTCCCCAGAGTGAGAGGGCAGTGATGGAAGTTAGGAGGTCAAGAGCAGTAGAAGGCTGGATGTTTGGGCGGCAATAGATACCAGCTATAAAGACAGAAAGAGTAAAGGGAAAGGTAACGTGAATAGCTAGAGCATCGTGGGTCGTTGGGTTGGAGGATGAGTAAATTTATGGAGTATTGGAAGGAGATAAGGACATACATGGCGACACCACCACCCCTGCCAACTTGGTCTTTCCTTAAGAGAGAATAGCCAGGAATGGAGACAGAGTGGACAGGGATTGTGTTTAGCCATGTTTCTGTAATGATTAGGATGTCTGGTTTTAGAGAGGCCACCATGCTTTATAGGTCCATTTTTAGTACTAGGCTACAGATATTTAGATGTAAGATCTTGAAGCCTCTTGGGAGGGCTGTAGGAGTAGGGGAGGGGGGCAGCAGCTGTGGAAGCACCAGAAGTGCTGGAGGCAACAGGGGCAGGGTTGGGATGGATGTCTCCAGAGGAGAGCAGGAGTAAAGCAAGGATAAGGAAGTGGAACTTTGGGCATTTGTAAGGAGAATCTGAGGAGGCTAGGTGTTTGGAGGGGAATGGAGGATAGACAGCACAGATAGTAGTGACACATGAGGAATCGTAGAGAAGTGAGACCATGGTTCAGAGGGGGAAGTGGGAGTAATAGTGAGGATTTGAGGAGGGGGATGAAGGGGGTTGTTGAGTTAGCTTGCATTGGCGCATTGTGAGCAAGAGGGGTTGGTAGAGAGAGGGATAGAAATAGAAAAAGGGGGGGAGGGAAGAGAGAGGGCACTGCATTGCAACAGGTGTCCAATTTTTTTTTTTTTTTTTTTTTGTTTTTTGGTTTTTGTTTTGTTTGGGGGGAGGAGCTAATATAAGAAGGGAGTGTGAAGATGGAATAACAGCACCAGACTGAGATTCAAAGGCCCTACTCTGAGAATAGTTGGATAAAGAGCTGAGCATGTAACTACAGAGCAATCTCTGAGGGAGTTGACTGAGAACTATCTTACTTCAGTCACATTACAAACAAGCATCTGTCAATGCCGAATGTTGTCTTGCTGACATTGGCATTGGTAGTGCAGGAGATGGAGAGATGCATAATAGGAATGGCAGTGAAGTATGGAAGTGACGCCAACCTCACAGCACCCTGCAGAGACTGACAGGCATTGACGTGAGCCTTTGGGTCATCAGCCATATTGCTCATGCCATTTTGCCTCACCCTACTGTGCAGACTCCGACAAGTATCGTGTTGTGCCTTGGGGTCCTCTGGCCTTATGCTCACCCCCATTCCATAAGGAAATACGTTGAGATGTGTGCACTATAGGAGAATGGGGTAAACTTTGGGGCCAAAGAGTCCAAGGCACACCTTGATGTTGGGGGGGGGGGTTGAATGGCATGAGCATTACAGCCGACAATCCAAAGTCACACCCCTGACGCCGGTCAGTCTCTACAGGGTGGGACGTTATGGTTAGGAACACTAATGCCCAGGGCATTTGTTGGTATTTGCACTCTGACCTCACCTCATGAAAGCATTTGGGACCTCTGCTTATGAACAGTGGCACTGTGATTTTGTTAATCTGTACAGAACGTTGATGTCCCACAGTGACACTGCCATTCTGCACCAGATGTGCAAAACCACATTTCAGGCAGGATGTGAAAGATGACTGCTGTACTATTCATAAGGAGGTGTGAAGAAATGGCAATGTTGACATTCTGGAGTGAAAATATTAAAAATTTTTGAAGTTGAGTATACGTGGAAACGGCGCAATGCATGCTTGTAACACAGTCATTGTATGGAATTTTGTCACCAAATTTTCAATATAGGCATTTTGGGACCTCCACTCATGAACAGTGTTACTGTGATTTTCTTAATCTGTTCTGAACGTTGATTTCCCACAGTGACTGTGCCATTGTGCGCCACAAGTGCAAAAAATTGGGCTGGCCCAGTGGCACTGAGGGCTGAGGCACTGGACACCTTCCCTCGCACCACGCTGGTGACCCATGTTCGGGAACGAGCATTGGGCCACCGGGGGTCGGCTGGGGAGAAGAAGGATTGAGTGTCTGAGGGACTGCTCTCCTTCTCCGAGGAGGGGGGACTTCAAGTGGTCGGTGCTCCACTGGCCCCTAGTGGCTGCTGGGGGGCAGTGCACTGATGCTGTATAACAAGGGGAGGAGATGGGGCAGACACTTGGAGACAGCACGTGCAGACGCGTTTGCACACTCTCCGCAGGCGTCATTGCATGCCTCGCCTCCACACAAGGGGAGTAAACAGAAAAATAGCCTCTGCCACATGAAGCTGTCCCTGCAGCATGACCCTCGAAGGCACCTCCCTGGCAATGATCCATGTTGGGTGGGTCGAGTCGCTCCCCACCACCCTGCCACGAAGAATGTCGTGGGTGCTCAAGGGAGGGGGTCTGATCTTTGGGGGTCTGTGCTAGGGGTGACAGCTGAAGGCAGCAGTGCCGCTGAGGTGCTGGAGAAATACCATATCAAAAAATAAATAAATGTGAAAATGCATTTTGGGCAGGATGTGAAAAATGACAGCAGTACTGTTTATAAGGAGGTGTGAAAAATAGCAATGTTGAAAATCTGGAGTGAAAATATTAAAAATTCCCGAAGTTACAAGCATGCATAAATACTGCACTACGTACGCTCATAAGTCATTTTTTGGAATTTTTTTTACAGGATTTGCAGCATATGCTTTTTGGTAGCCCACCTCATGAACATTGACACTGTCATTTCGATAATCGGTCCCAAAAGGCGATTCTGCGCAGTGACTGCAAAATCACCTTTCGGGACTGAATAACAAAATTACAGTGACAGTTCATGAGGTTCTTGGGACCCCATCTCATGATGAAAATGGCCAACCTATCCACCTATGTTGACCCCCAATTTATGCCATTATACCAGTTACAGGCATTTCTTCAGTTAGCGGTCGGCTTGAAAGAGTGCAGGCATGTTCCCCGCTCCACCAATGATTGTCGTGCTGGGCCCCGGAGGTAGGTATGGGGCTGGGGGGTGTGGGGAGGTCAGGTGCATTGGGGAGGGCACCCGATGGTGAGGGACTGTTTTGTTTCAGGTTACTAAAAAAATCACCGTGGACAGTTTTTTTTTTTTTTAACGATGTTGTCAGTGTTGGTACACTGGTGTTGGTCCAGTGTCCCATTTATTTGGGGTCATGTTAGCCAACCTGGGTGGGCTCCCAGTGTGGCACGCAATTGGAGTGGAGGCAGGAAAATGCTGACGTGATGTGGGGGTTAAACATGCCAACAGAGGGATTGGGCACCCCATTGGCTAGTGTGTCTGTTGGGAGGGATAATGCCGAGGGGGGGGAGATTGGGCACCCCCTCGGCAGACACAAACAGTAAAGGGGACACTCATGCTGACAGGGGGATTGGGCACCTCTGAAGTTGGCTTCCTGGGGACTGTGACAGGCGGATGGCAACAGCCACCACCTGCCATGTTTATTGAAATGTTACACCAGGCAAGGCACACCCTGCAGTGATGGGTCACTCCCTCATTGCAGTGGCAAAATTGTTTCAAGTACTTGGCATGCTTTTGCACTGCTGTCAGACTGCATGCTATTTCATTTATGCCACAGAGCCCAGCCTGAAAAAAACAGTGGCGCCACTGGCCACAACACAATCTCCCCTCCAAAACCTGCTATTCCAAGCTACCCTAATATGTTGCTTGCATGTGCGCAAGATAACATAAAAAGAACTAGGGGCCCTCTAGTGGCAGAACTTTATAATCTGTTAATATTGGGAGGTAGGGGGTGGGGAGGGGAGAATAGAGTTGAGCAGCCCTTTTCATTAAAATGAGCTCACAGAAAAAGGTACATTTTTGGCAATCTACAGGAGTACAGGGCATAGAAAGTGCCAATCAAGCCATCAGATTTAAGCATCAGAGGTGCCCTTAATTTAAGTAAGAAAAGCTCTGCTGGTCTTCCGAAGTGGCTTCTGCTGTAGCGTAGGAGCTTAGATGTACCTGTACCTGTTGCTTTTGTTGCAGAGAACAGCGGAGGAGCTTGGATGTACCTGGGGTCCGGAAGATGCGGCTGAAGGTCCTGGGGGGTGGTTAGCAGCTGAAATGCTCCTGCTCCTAGCTTCTGTCCCTAGCTCTGGGGAATTGGCACAGCAACATAACCAAACAGTAGGGGCTAATAGGACTTGGATGTATAATGTGCAAGAGGTTTAGCACTGATATGGTAAATGAGGCACTCGTATTTACATGTAATGAATGCCTTACAATTAAGGATCTAAGACAGAAACTGATGGAAGTGGATATGACAATTGTGTTCTTAAGCCAGGATAGATTATTGCAGGAAGCTGAGCATTCAAATAGTGCACAGAATTTGGCACGCTCGCACAATAAAAGGAGCATTTGTCAATGCCGAATGTTTGCTCGCTGGCAGTAGCATTGGAAGTGTGGGAGTTAGACAGATGCAGAATAGGAATGGCAGTGAAGTATTGAAGTGATGCCAACCCCACCCCCACCCTGCAGAGATGGACAGGCACTGGGGTGTGCCTTTGGGTCATTGCCCTTAACGCTTATGCCATTTCACCTCACCCTACCCTGCAGACACCAAGTGTCGAAGTGTGCCTTGGGGTGTTCGGGCTTTACACTCACCCCATTCCATAAGGAAATATGCTGAAATGGGTGCAGCATAGGAGAATGGGGTGAACTTTGGAGCTGAAGAGTCCAAGGCACATCTCAACACCTGTCACTGGCTGCTGGGTGAGGGTGGAATGGCGTGAGCATTACTGTCGACAATCCTAAGTCACACCCCTGATGCCTGTCAGTCCCTACTGGGTAGGGCATTATGGCCAGAAACCATAAAGCCCTGGGTGTTTCTTGGTATTTTCACTCTACGTTTTCAACATGAGCTATTTGTGACCCCACCGCATGAACAGCAACACTATCAGTTCGGTAGCCGAAAGGTGATTTTGCACAGTGACTGCGATATTTGACACCAAAGGTGTGAAAACACATTTCAAAAAGGATGTGAAAAAATGACAGCTGTACTGTTCATGAGGAGGTGTAAAGAAATGGTAATGTTGAAAATCTGGAGTGAAAATTATAAAAACACTGAAGTCATGAGTGTGCATAGAAACTGCACAACGCACACCAGTAATGCAATTATTTTGGGGATTTTTTATACAACATTTTCAACCTAGGCATTTTAGGACCACTGCTCATAAACAGTAGCACTGTGATTTTCTTAATCTGTCCCAAATGTTGATTCTGCACAGTGACTACGAAATCACCTTTTGAGACTGAATAATGACATGACAGTGATAGAGTTTGAGGTGGGGTCCCAAGAACCCCATGTAGAAAACTTGGTGCCAAAAGTCACAGAAATGGCCAAGATATACACATAAGTTGAACCCCCCCCCCCCAAATTTATGCCATTATACAGCTTGCTGGCATTTCTTCAGCTCGCTGTCGGCTTTGAAGAGTGCAGACGTGTTCCTGGGCCACTGAAGATCATCACGCTGGACTCTGGAGGTAAGTATGGTGTGTGTGTGTGTGTGTGTGTGTGTGTGTGTGTGTGTGTGTGTGTGTGTGTGTGTGTGTGGAGGTGGAGTGCACAGAGGGTGGGTGCAGGTTGGGGGAGGGGACCTGATTGACAAGAGACCATTTCCTTTGTTTCACATGATTGGGGGGGATCAATCATCGTGGGAAGGTTTTTTTTTTTCTTGCAGGTTTGCTTTGCAGCACACTGGGGTGGGCTCCCAGTGTGCCACCTGTGTTTTTGGGGATTGGGCCCCCTGTTGGCACAGAAAGTGTGTGTGGTTTGGGGGGGCATGATGCTGAGGAGGATTGGGCACCCCCCTCAGCAAATATGCATTTAAACAAGAGGGACATTATGCTGACAGGGATTGGGCTCCCCTGTCAGCAAATGAATTGGGGAAGGAGCATGCCAATAGGGGACTAGGCACCCCAATGTTGGCTTTATGCGGACTGTGAAAGGCGGATGGCAACAGCCATGTTTACTTGAAATGTTACAATTATAAAGGCACTTCCTGTGCAATGACTGGTCACCCCTCATTGCAGTGGCGAATGTTTCATGTTGGTGGTGCGCTTTTTAACTGCTGTCATAGATGGCATGCTGTTTAATTCATGCCACAGAGCCCAGCCCGGAAAAGCAGTGGTGCCACACCTCCAAAACCTGCTATTCCAAGCTACCACAATATGTTGTGTGCGCAAAACAACATAAAAAGGGGAAGGGGTGTAGCCTTTTATGTGAAAAATAACATTAAAACTCTACGTTCTACAAAACTAATACTGAATCACTTTGGTTATCACTAACTGGAATTTCAGATAGAAATCTCCTTGTGGGTATATATTACAGACCTCTGGGATCATTAAGAGAAACTGACATTGCAATAGAGAATGACATTTCAGAAATGGCTCTGATGGGGGATATTATAGTATCCGGGGATTTCAACTACTCAGAAATCAATTGGGGGCAAGCTTATAGTGAAAGTTATAGAAATATTATTTAACTGAAACGTTGACAATAATAGGGCTAGAACAGATGGTGTGTCGGCCTACAAGGGGCAGTAATATTTTGGATCTGTTAATAACAAATAGAGAAAGTTTGGTTAATAAAATTTAAAGTTAGGGAGCATTTAAGTAACAGTGACCATGATATTGTGGAATTTACTGTGGAAATATATAACCTGTGGTATTAAGGGTTCAACCACAATTAAAAGAAATTATAAAAAGACAGATTTTGAAAGAATAAAAAGAGAATTACAGGAGTGGGACTGGAGTAAGGAACTGACAGGTGCAAATGTTAACACCATGTGGGTAATATTAAAACAAAAATTTCTACGACTGGAGGATACGCATGTCCCGAAATAAGAAACTATGCAACAAAAGGGGTAAGAAACAGATATGGTGCACAACCAAAATATTGAGATGCGGAGGGGAAGCATTAAAAGGATGAAGACGGACTAATCGGGTACCAATATTAATGCTATAAGAAGCTACTAAAGGAATTAAAGAACAAGATCAGATTTGAGAGAAGTAGGGTAGAATATAAGATAACAAATATAAAGGACGGTGGCAAAAGTTTGTATGCTTACATCAATTCTCTATATAGAAGAGAGGACACGTTTGGACTTATTATTGTTAACAACAAGGAAATCCAGGAGTCCGACACAAATGGCAGGGATATTCAATGAGTATTTTGGCACTGTTTTTTTGAAGCAGATGGAAGCAGTCAATTAAAAGGCAATGTTTAACTATGACCAACTATCTTTAGAGGTAACATCGAATGAAGTTCATGAGTTTTTAAAGAAAATAAAAGTAAATCAGCAGGACCTGATCAAATCGGTCCTAAATTGTTACACGAGATAGCAGATTAAAAATCCACCAACTATGTTAATAAATGCTTCCTTGGCAAATGGGAAAGTACCTGACGATTGGGGGGGGAAAAAGCTACAGTTGAATCTTTGTTCAAAAAAAAGGTGATAAGTCCTTGACATCTAATTACAGACCTGTGAGTTTAACAAGCATTATGGGCAAAGTCGCTGAACTAATACTAAAGAATAAGTTCAAAGAAAATCTGTCCATTTTTGGGGTTTGAGGATAATAAACAACACGGCTTTAAGAAAAATTCGGGATGCATCACTAACCTACTCACCTTTTATGAACCTATTGATAAGGAAATGAACAACAACATTCCTATGGACATAATTTACTTGGATTTCCAGAAAGTGTTAAAGTCCCGCATGTAGGCTTGTTGTAAAAACTAGTGAGTACAGGAATAGATAAGAGAATAATCAACTGGATTAGTAATTGGTTAAAAGGCAGGACACAAAGTGCAGGTACAGTATGCGGAGTATACTCAGAACCGATTGCAGTGATGAGTGGGGTTCCACAGGGGTCAGTATTGGGTCCTGTGGTGTGTTCACTATTTATAAGTGATTTGCACTGGGGTATAGATAATAAAATCATACAATGTGTGGATGACATCAAACTGGGTGGGCCTGTAAGTACCTTGATAGAGCAACAGATCTTAAAACAAGATCTAGAAAAAATCGAAAGATGGTCAATAAATAATGGGATGCCTTTTAATGTAAACAAATGTAAGGTGATGCATGTGGGAAAACAATATAAAACAGCAGTACAGATTACTGGGTGAAGAATTAGCAACAACCAAGTCAGAAAAAGATTGTGGTATACGGGTAGATGATTCTCCGAGCTTTAAAGAGCATAGAACTACAGTTATAAGAAGGACCAATTTAATAATAAGGAACGTAGAAAGAAGCTTTAACAAAAATGTGGCATGTCTGCTGCTACTTTTTAAGATGTATATAAGACCACTTTTGGATTGCGGTTTGCAATTATGGAATCCATACATGGTTGGGTGAATAGAAAGAGTAGAAAAAGTACAAAGACAATTTACTAAACTAATAGAATCACCAAGGCCCTGTCCATACCAGGGTCCATTTATAAAACGTTACTAAAAACGTTTTATAAATCGGTCCCTAGCACGGTTATCTGTGCGTCCACATTCAATTCCAATAACTGTGCCAGGTGGAAGGGGTTCCCAGTCATGACTGCAGCACCAACTCAAAGCATTATGAGTTCCGAATGGTACCGCAGTGCATGACTGGATACCCGTGATCGGTGATCAAAACCGATTGGGACAAAAAGTATATTGGCAGAATCAGGGATGCTTCCTCTGCACAGCGGTGCCTGTAATTCATTCATTTTTTTTTTTTTTTTAATTCTGTGGCTCACAAAATGGATTTCTTGCCGGACGGGGTGCCTTAACCAGTGTTACAGCATGGTTTGCGCACGCACTGCTGTTAACATGGATTAAGGCAACCGTGTTTAGCTAAAACCGTGCTAAAGACCACCTCTCTAGCAGGGTTTTAGTACGGTTTTAGAACACTGTTGTAACACGGTTTTATCTGTGTTACAGTATGAACGCAAAACCTTGTTCCGGGAGTTTAAAACAGTTTAAGGCAGACAGGCAGTTAAACCGTTTTAAACTCCCTAGTGTGGACAGGGCCTAAGTCAACATAGTTACAAGGATAGATTGATTGATTTGATTTAAAAAAAAAAAAAAATGGGATTGTTCTCGCTACAACACCAAAGAACTAGAGGGGATTTAATGGCTATGCACAAAATTATAAATGATGTGAGCTTCCAAAGGGAGGTGGGAATTACCTTGCAAGATAAATCAGCAGGTTTGAGAGGACACCGAAAACAAACCAGGATGAATACGGCAAAAAATAATGTAAGACATTATTCCTTTGTGAACAGAGCTGGCAGATTATGGAATAGATTGCCCTTTGATATTATGGATGACTGCTCAGTTGATATATTTAAAAAATCAGTCTACCAATGGCTGTTATTAAATCTTGGCAGATGACCCACTTATGTGGGGAGTGTTTCCTATGGGCTACTAAGCCTTGTACTGCTCTCTCCTAGTATAAGAACATGAATAAGTAACAGTTTGGAAGATAAAAGTAGCATGCAGTTCTCAGCAATATGCTTTAAAACTAAAATTGATGTAAATGGTAGTGTATGGGAACTATAATTGGCAATTTTTTTATATAGTCATTTGAAATATAAGATTAAAATAATTTGGCACAATATATTTACAAGTCTTTTAAAAGCTTGCCTATAATACATTTGGATTTTGTCGTAAACTAAATTTCCCAACATAAATACAATGAAAGAAATTCCTAAACTCTCTCTTGATGCCTAGCTTCTTCCCTCATCACTAATACGTTAAATAAAATGAGGTGAGATGAGGGGGAAATCCTTTTAGCTACTTCTAAGAATTAATTTCATAAGTAGCAAAGCAAGCATAACACTACATTTAACATTATTGTTTGCCGCTACACCGTGTTAAACTTGGAGAACTGTGGGCTCACCTTTCCAAGTCTGTAGTGAAGAAACTGGGACTGTAGGAAATGGATCAGCTGTCCCGATGCAAAATCAATATTCATTACACAGTAAAACCCTCCCAGAAAGCCGTGGTTCAGATCATGCAAGCAGCCATCTCGTGCCCCCTGCAACCCAGACTGTGTTTTGAGCATGGTAATCCTGCAGAATAGTGACACAAAGGATAAGCCAATAACCACATCTGTATTCAGTGAATGTGCTAGAATATAACACCTACCTTAAGTTCATCCCATTTAAACCTTTGGGTCATTTTGGAATCACTTTGACCTTCAGCCAGGTAGTGAAAATGGAGACTACTGGATGAACAGCTAGGCCCAACCAGTGTGTTCTGCCACAAAAGGGTTTTGATTTCCTCTTGCCTCAAAAGCGAAGCTCGGGAGGTCTGTGGGACACGAAACCCTGAGGTGGCAGAACACACTCATTGAACGTAAAGTTGCTCATCCAGTTTATTATTATTATTATTATTATTATTATTTTTTTTTTTTTTTTTTTTAATAGTGTGTGGTTTCAGATTGTACTGCCACTCGTCACTGGGCTTGCAGGAAACTGTCATGGCTGTTTCTGAAGTTAGGCTTTGATGTGCGCACGGCGATTCTCTCAACTGCATTCAAATCAATGTGTCTCGTGCACTTTCCAAATTGGCTGTAACGCTTTTGTACCACAGAGGGATACAACTGTGTTCAATGGCCTTTGCATTGTGGTACAACTGTTTCAGCCGATATGAAAATCCATGTAGATCAAGCACTCAATGTACCCTATAAAACACTTAAGCCCTTTTTAGGTAGCCAGGGTTGTCTCGTGACAGCCTCTTCACTCACTCCAGTTATTTGCCTCCTTCCTGCTCCACCCCATTTTTTTTTGTTAAAAAAAAAATATTTCCTTCTCCAGGTTCACACCTGGGATGGCAGGAGTGGAGACTGGCGGGAAGGGTTAGGAGCGTACATTTGTATGCTCTCCTCCTTGGGAGGAAGGGTGTGAGCCGGTATCGTTTCTAGAGCAGCTCCTGGTGGTTCCCAGTGGACGTGCACTTGGTGGAGTGGGTGACCACGTGCCACCATGTGTCCTTCCCAGGATGCCATGTGTATGCAGCTGCAATGTGGGGGGAAGGGGAAGGGATGGAGGGAGAAAACAGGAAAGTTGCCCACTCGGCTGACCAGATGATGGTTGCCCAAGTCCCCTCACACCACGCAGCCCTGGCAGAAGCCTTCTGGACTGATTCCCCCACTGTGCACATAGTCCAGAATAGAACCATATCTCCCCTCTTGTAGGCCCCGGGAGGGGGGCCCTCCAGTGAAGGGAAACACTGGGTTGACCGGAGTATGGCACCATGGCAGGCAGTGACGATGGTGATGGGGATTGCTTGGTGGACAGGGAGTTCATTGGTGACCTGAAGGAGAGGCCAGTTGGGAGGCACAAAAAAAAATCTGGAACAGGGGTAGACGAATGAGGTTGTGGTTTACGGGGAAGGGTAACAGGTGGGCAAGAGTTGCCTCTTACCCCTATTTGTAGCCTACTGTACCAAAATACCAAGGACCCAAAGTGTCTTTGGCTGAAGCATCAAAGCCAAACTGAAGACTGGGTTTGAATCGAAACAAAACCGAAATTGCCATTTTCCACATTCACTTACCCTTAGATGAAACACGAGTACCCCTCGCAGAACAATGTTCAATGTACAAAGCTTTTTGTGTTATGCTATAGCTGGTCTACAGCTGTGTTTGCCAAGACTAAGCCCAACTTCCACTGTTATCAAAAGTGTAGGAGTGGGAATGTTTTGTAGACTACAAATTCTTTACCGTTTTGGGATAGGTTCTGTGTGGTAAAAGGTGCCGTTTTTCCATATTCGTATCATGCTGTCATTTATTTTTTTTTCCTAGTGCTGCACTTTCCATATTAAAGGCTTGATCATACAACAAAGGTGCTTCTCTCCTCGAAGGAAGCGCCCCTCATCCTCTTTTTCTGTATACCTGTATAGTTTGTCAGCGGGAACAATGCGTGCCTCCATTGAACCCTCCTAATGTCACCAGGACTTAAATTCAATGAAGTTTCTTAAGTTGGGTGTGTGAACCTGCTTGACTTCATTGCAAAGGTTGAGACCTGATTTGTGCAAGGCATCAAGGGATATGATAAGGCTTTAGAGTTAAAGCCTTCAGTATCGGTCAGTGCTGTTCATGTCCCCTGCAGTCCCTGTGTTTTTTTTTTTTTTTTCCTTTCTTTTCTTTCTTGTGCTGGCCATCAACTTTATTAGCCAGTACAGGAAAAAAACAATGAGAACAAAGAGACTGCATGCCCAGTCTGCAAAATACGTACTTGCAACAAAACTATTCGAGTAGAAAGAATATTTTTTAACCACGAAAGGCACACTATGCCAAAAGCTTGTTTCCAGGTGTGACCTGGGAGCACAAGGAAGTTAAGTGACTTACTTAGGGTCACACAATGTGCAAGTGTGGGCTGTGGCAGTCAAACCCAGGTCTCCAGGTTTACAGCTCAGTGCCCTAAACCACAGCACTATACTGCCTTCTGCAGTGCAAACACAAAACTTCTCTAAAAGCATTTTTTTCCAACTCGAATATACTTTAATCTACAGAAAATGACAGGGCACATACTATACCTTGAACAGATCAATGGCCAGCACAAGACAAGAATATAAAGGACTGCAGAGGACATTAACAGCACTGACTGATACTGCAGAACTACTTCGAGCTTTAACTCTAAAGCATTGCAAAATGAAATTTTGCTTACCTGGTAAAGGTGAAATTTTTTTTTGTTTGTTTTTTTTTGAGTATCCGTGAGTACCCTATCCCAAAAGTTTTTGCAGTGGCCTTTTGGCAACATGTATTACTGTGTACAGCACAAGCCTACAATTTTGTGGTGATTTGCATATACATCCCATGATGCCTTGCATTATAGGGGTATTTGTGATTTTGTATTTCTTTTTAAACATTGTGTTCGGTTTCTTTCCAATGGCCTGTACAGGCTATAATACCTGTACCTTAAGGGGTTTCTTTGCCTGCATAAAATGTCACTTGTGGCAGGCTAGGTGCCAGTTGCTGCTAGGACAGGTGAATTTATAATCTATAATGTCCACTGTGCAACACGTAGAAAAGGAATGTAAACAGTACTGTAGTGCAGATGAGAGAGATGGAAGTTCCTTCAACTTTGTATAATCTGGATATGTTCTTTTAAAATGTATGGGATGGAACAAGCATAGAAATTAATGACAATTGTAGTGACTGGGGATTCTTTGGGTGGTACAGTTTTCTTATAGGGTAAATTTTTTTTTTTTTTTTCTTTTCAGTTTAAGATTTTCTTGGTTTTGTATTGGCACTAGTTCTAGCGACAAGAAAATGGTGATGTATCATGTTTAAATCTGTATTTTTTTTTTTTGGTTCTGTCTTCTTTATTTTAATAAAATACCCATACTCTTCTTCAATAAGTACTACAGGATCTTTAACTTCCACCTCGACAGTGACAAAAGATGGGCAGAAGGGACCTCGGTTTATTGTCTTGTCTGAAGCATGGCACCTCAACAGTACAGCACCCCCCTAGTACTGCACTGCAATGTCCATTATGGATATTGTCCCACGCACTGGGTGTAATACCCCATCTTGATACTATAGTGCATCTTGCTCCAGAACTTGGGTATTGCTATAGTATTCACCATTCTGGGGGACACATTTTAGAATATCAGGGTTTGTTTTCACAGTTCCTTGCTCTCCTCCTCATTTTGTTTTCCTGAATCCTTGCCCCCGCACTCTGCATCTGATCTCACCAGTGACATCAGTAACACAGAAGTGAATTTATTCCACAGAAAGCAGGGTGGAAGAACCGACTGGCAGTTTTCTGAGGCTGTGTATGGGCTACTGTTTCAGGCATGTTGGTGGCTGCATTTTTTACTTTGGATTACACACCAAATGATAGAACAGAAGGGAGAGGATTAGCATGTCTGGTCTGCCCTTCCACTTTCTCAGCTGGAATACCCTCAGTACTTAGTCTTCTTCCCTGGGTTCTTGACTTCTGATGCTCAGTGAAATCCTGGAAGTCCTACAGGCTAAGTTTTATCTGGATAAGTGAGGGTTCAATAAAAATGTTTTTGCTTGTATTTTTGGCTCTTGGACATTACTGGGGGGAGAAGATCCACCCCACCCCACCCGTATCGACTAGGTCCGGCACATGCTAGGATCCAGGCATCATGGGGCTTGCGCTGAGGGTGTTTTCCCTGTCATCCCCTCCCCCTCCCACCTGTCGAGGCATTGCCAGTCATGCAATGACCTCTGCACACAATCTTTTGTGCTCCCACACCCAATGTGTGGAGGTCTGCTAGTTACCACCCAGACAGGCTCCCAGTATGGCCTTGAACTGCCCCTCCGCCACCAATGCTAGGGGTTGGTAGGTGCTGGGTACCAGGTTCCCTCCCCTCCCTCCCTGAAGAAGGCAAGAGCAGTCTCTGGGAGACACTGCCTCATCCCCTTCCCCCAGCCGACCCACCAACGTCCGAGGTCCGCTCTTGAACCCCGGTTGTCTGCACTGCAGCTGGAAGCACTTCACTGCACTGGCAGGCTGGCTATAAAATGTAATTTCTGACATTGTCGTGCACTAAACTGGGATTCTGGAGATCCCAAATTCACATCCCACTGCAGACACATTTACCATGTGACCATGGGAAGTTCACTTGACCCTGCTGTGTTTCGGTTCCTCCCACATATGTAAAATGGGGCGGAAGCAAGTCCCCCCCCCCCCCAGTTCAGGAGTTCCAACCCAGAATCTCCAGGTTTTATGTGTTGCTATGCATCACTGCTGGACCTTATCATCTCTCCTTATTCAGACCTTAGGTGATGACTCATTGGCCAGGCCATCCTAATGGCTACTTTACCTGATTAATAAAGGCAGGCAGGCAAGGACCTGTATACAAAGGCCCTACTGGGCAGATCGGGACAATCATATTTGCACTCTATATCCCTTACCTTCAAGGAGAGCTTTCTCTAGAGCACAACACATTGGACCATAAGCAATCCGCATCAGGTCCCTGCAGAAACTGTACAAAGCTGGGGATGCCCGGTACTTGGCCAGCAGGTCACACTGCACTCACAAGTACCACCTGTGTGATGCAGTTGCTCCCGTCTAAAGTCAGTTCTTGTTTTCTCCATCGTTGAGTTGCCCTGCCCACTCCAAAACCAATATATTTCCATAAATGGTTTGCCCAAGCATGAAATTGTAAACATTATTCTTGTTTATTTTTCTTTAGTATAGTGACACACTGTCAACACAGGTTTCTGTACAGAATGGGATCAGTAATGTACAGGCACTAAAATTAATGCTACAAAAAGAGCTGCGGCACCGACCCCAGCAGCACCCCACTAGTCACTTTGCCTACTCCAGAGTGGGTGCCATTTACCACCACCCTTTGACTCCTATTTCTCAGCCAAATTTCCACTCATTTTACTACTTTCAACCCTACTCCTAGGCTCCTCAGCTTGCTTATCAGACTGCTATGCGGAACTGTGTCGAAGACCTTGCTGAAATCCAGGTAGGCCACGTCCATCACCCCTCCCTGATCTTCCTCCTCCTTCTCTTTGGTCACCTAATCAAAGAACTCAATCAAGTTTGTCTGGCAAGACCTCCCCCCTGTGAAGCCATGTTGCATTGGATCCTGCAGTCCATTGGCAAGAAGGTATTCCCCAATCCTTTCCTTCAGTAGCTATTCCATTACCTTGCCCACCACCGATGGTAGGCTGACGGGCCTGTCATTCACGACCTCCTCCCCATTCCCACTTTTGTGTAGTGGGACTACATCTGCTTTCCATCCTGCACTCATGGCCCCCTATAAGTCAGTGTTCAACACTGGAGAAGCCCAAAGCTATGAGACCTGATCTACGATTTTGTATTTTATGTGTGCTAAAGGTATTCATAAGAATGTCCAGTGCTGGAAAAAAATAACCGCCCAAATGACTTTCTCCTCTTCTGCGTGTACGAAAGCATTTCTGACATAGCTGGAAAAGTTGAGTACCAAAAATGGTGATCAGCAGGGACAGAAATGCTGTCGGACCAGTTTGGTTCAGACATCAAGTTCTCACTCACATCTGCGTTTTTGTTGTTTCTACTGTGCGTATGTTTTTCATAATGCCACTGTCACAGAAAGAGGAAGAGGAAGGTGCCATCTCTCTTGTTAACAGAGGTTTTACTGTCCTTGTATTATTCTTAAAATGGAACATCACATGAGGAAGCCAGGATGGGTCCCGGTTTCTGATGAGTATTTGGGTAACTGAGCAGGATGATTTGGGGTATCAGCCGGACAACACATGAAAGGGATGCTGCTGCTCTGATTGGGAAGGACATCCTTCTGTGCTGATTTTCAGGTGAGCAGCTGCCAGGGATTACTGTCACTGGTGCAAGGGGGATTGATGAAGTGCGTGTCTCTGTACACACACACACACACACACACACACACACACACACACACACACACACACACACACACACACACACACACACACACACACACACACACAGCTGAGAAAAATCTCCAAAATACTACAGCTAGGTAAGTCTGTCTTCTGTCTTTCTGTCTTTTCTGCCTTTCTTTCTCTCTCTTCTTACCCTGCTTGCTGTAATTTTAATGTGCCCTTTGTCTGAGCTTGTATGTGCCCTGTTGATATGGGATATAGTTAACCCTTTGCTTTGTCTCTGTTCTGGGCCATTGGGCACACAGTAGGACACAGCCTACATCACAATGCATCCATAAATATCGACAGAGGCAAGATATTATGGAATAGAACCTCTCCTCGGGTTGCCACCTAGCTGTTCTCAATTGCTTATTTATTTATTTTTTCCTGAAATTTGCTCCTAATGTTAGGGGTCACCTCCAGCTGCCTTTACAGCCAATGCCTCCCTTGTTGGCTTAGTGGGATGTGAAAATGATGGGCAACCTGTGCCCTATCAGGCAGCCATTCCCCTCACCTAAGGGAAGTGCCCAGCCCCCAGTCGGCCTCGGTATGTGACTGTGGAAGTTGCAGGTGAACCCTTGTATCCCGGCTTCACCACCGGGCTTGCCCACCTGGCCATTTTGTGAACAAGCGCTGCCTGTTTTTCAAATTTGCTGTCGGTTACAGGTGAATGATCGTCCAGAACATTTTTGTAAATAGGAAAAAATTAATTTCCCATTAAAAAGCCCTGGAAAGTCACCATTTTACTTGAAAAATACCATTTTGTTTTCTGGGGGAAGATGCCTGGGGTCCATGGCTATGTGGAGACCTTCAGGGGTACAGCCCTCGCACCCATTTTGTGATTTCCCCCAACACAAAAGCATACATGAAATGCATTATTTAGGCCCAATGCTCCCAGCTTCTTTCCTATATTTTCTGGGCAAGATATGATGGTACTTTCTGCAGGGTGTCAAGGGCATCCCAAGATTCTTGCCATACTGAAATGTAGTAACCCCAACAACTGGCCTCCACATTGAGCAAGTCTCCCTCCTCCTCTCAGTGCAGTTAGATACTGACCCTTTACCTAGGACCGCCTTGTAATGAGCATTGCTCAACTGAGCTGTTTTCCTGGCAAAATAAATACAAATATAAATACTGGCACAGGCTGTATGGGGGGAGGGCTGGATCATTGTAAGCTGTGAGTTTATGTGATATTTTATTATGTCATGGAAAAAGAGATGCATTTTATTTAAAGCAGCAGTGCAATGAAAAATGTTTTTCCAAAGAAGATGGCTTCAGCTACAATTAAGAAAAAGATTAGCATACATGGTAAATGTACTTGTTTAGGTACCTCCTTTGCTGAGTACCATGAGACTTTTTATTTTTTTTAATTTTTTTATCATAACCCTTGCCAGGTCTACAATACTATTTCTATGCAAAATGTGGTGGCCATCTTGTTTTCTTGAGGAAAAAACTCCATTAGAACATTCATAAAATACTCTGATTTTGACGGAATTAGAAAATTGTAGCACCAAATTAAACTCTAAGATGCCTGGAATCTATTATAGTGAAAAAGATAGGGTTAAATTTTTTGCCTAATTTCATTGCACTGCTACTTTAAGGACAGGCAAAACCAGTCCTAGAGAAAATGAACTCCCAAGAACATGTTAGATTTTTAATGAAATGGAACCTCCCAGTATGAAGAGTTCCACAGGTTTGAAATGCAGATGAGTAATTGGCATATGCTTTTAATATGATCTGAAAAGTATGGGTTCTAGCCCTACTACAGGGATAATAGCCATAACTGGCACTGAAGTATAGTACAAAAGGGGGTGTCTTCACTGTTGAGGTGCCATCCTTCAAACAAGTTGTTAAACCGAGGTCATTTTGGCCCACCTCATGTCACTGTCCAGGTGGAAGGTAAGGATTCCATGGCACCCATTGAAGAATAGTAAGGGAGTTTCGCAGTGTCCTGCCCGACATCACCTCCCCCAGTCTATAAAGCAGGTCTGTATAACCCACCCCCAGGATGTCCCTAGAAACAAGCTATCATAGCCAAGTATAAATTTCCTGATCAAAAATTACAGATGGATAAAATGAATTACTATGCTAATGCTAACTGTGCACTGTTCAGTCTGCAGCCATTCTGATAAAAATGTGCGGCGGAATGTCGGCTTTAAGTAAATAGAGTTCCTTTTTCGATTCCTCTTACAAAATACATTTTGTTACACTTGCAATGATTACAAATCGTGCCATTCACTGCTCCGTTTCCCATCTTGTTCACGCTGCATTGCAATTCTGCCTGATGTGAGTCATTATTCCACGGTGCAGTTCATAACAGCGGCCCAGAGGAAAGCACAGCAGTGAAATAAACAGTAACCTGCCCAACAGGCACAGAATGGCATTATATAAAGAGTCACACTATTTGCAGACTTTTTGGGGGGCACAAATCCCACATTATAGCCAAGAAAATATAGCTGGCAGGATTTCAAATGGCAAATAAGTACAGAAGAAATGCATGCTGCACGCAGGCAAATGTTGCTGTACAGAAGCAGCTAGAAAATCTCAAGAGAACACAAAGTATAGCACACACCTTAATAAAGTGAAAACAATCGTATTATAAGGATTGTTTTTTGCACTTTGGTCAGACTTGCACTGTACTTTCTGTGTTCTGTTAGGATTTCAAATGACTACCCCTCCCACCACAAAACTGACCACTGAGTTGCCATTCTCAACTCTGCTAAAGACGCCACTTAACATGAGAATGGGCACTGTGCACAACTCCAGCAGTTTAATTGTGTTTTTTAGCATCTGAATTCCTGGCTTCTGCCTTCTGTTCTCTAATAAATATCTCTGACAAGAGGCACACGGCTGTTATAGGCACATACATTTTCAGAAACATCGCTGTCTCATCTTATTTTTATGAGAAAATAACATAATATCCCTTTTCCCCTCAGAGGGCTTGCCCTCACTGGTACATGTTTTTGTGACCTCATGGCTTGATTATTGTAATGCTCTTTACCTTTGGGTCAGCAAGGGTACGTTGCAGTGCCTGCAGTTGCTGCGGAGGTACATTGTGGTGCCTGCAATTGGTGTAGAACATGGCTGCCAGGTTGTTGACTGGCATTTAGAGGTCAAGCCACAGCTCCTTGGTGCTGCGGGATCTGCACTGGCTGCTGGTTAAGTGGTGTATCTCCTATAGAGTTGGGCTACTTACTTTTATAAGGCCCTACATGGACTGAACCTGGGTTACCTGTGTGATGTCCTGCATCCCTACAGTCCTGCATGCCCCCTCTGCTCCACTGAGGAAGGTCTCCTAGTAGCTCCCAGGTCAAGGATAAAGACCTCAGGAGACTGTTCCTTGGATGTAGCAGGTTCTTTACTGTGGAATTCTTTCTCAAGGGCTTTGAGGGAGGCCTCTTCATTGAAGGCCTTTAAAAGGGGATAAAGGACTCCTATTTACGCAGGCTTATGGGGAGTGAATAATCCCTTCCGGTAGTAGAATGTAAATAGTTAAAGGAAAACTACACCATCATATCTTGTTAATATTTGTCTCCATGTCAACAGACCACTGTCTTTGTGTAGCTGTTAGGGATATATATTTTCACTGTTCATAATAGTCCCTGTAACTCGGGGCTGGCAGTATAGCCTAGAGGTTAGAGTGAAGGGCCGCGAATGAGCATGGTGCATCCAGCAGACCTGAGCGCCTAAGTTCTGTTGGCATTCTGTTCCATTTATTATATCCCTGGCTCAAAGTTGGACTCCAGATTTCCCTTCTGTATAGAAGAATTGGTTGTGTAGTGCAGTCAAAGAATTTCATTCCAAACTTAACTGGCAGTATAGTCTGGAGATTAGCGTAATGAGCTGTGAGTGAGCTTGGTATATCCAGCTGACATGTGTTTGAGTCTCACAGCCCCCACGTGCATACTGTGTGACTCTGAGCAAGTCACTTAAGGGGATCTACCAACATGTACCATAACAAATGGCAATAGTAACCTGTAAGAGTTGTGATTTAATCTCCTGACATTCAAACTGCCCAAAAGTGCTGTTTTCCATGAAAAAAATATATTATTTCTGTGCTCTACTTCATTTGCAAAACACAACCCTCTTTTGAGTTTGTTGTGCACACAAGTGCAGATGAACTCATTGAAATGAGTTGCTATACAGAGGGGTGTGTGTGTGTGTGTGTGTGTGTGTGTGTGTGTGTGTGTGTGTGTGTGTGTGTGTGTGTGTGTGTGTGTGTGTGTGTGTGCGCACATCTACTGGAGAGCTCTGTTCCAAGGGTCAGGTCTGTGGCAGGCTGCTGATAAGTTTGCCAACTCCACCCCCAAAACAGAAAGTGAGTTTTCAAAGGACAGAGCTGAACCAATAGTGGTGCATCTCTGTCCTTTGATGTGACGACAGCAGATGTGAACGCGGTGGGTTTGAGTTGATTGGGGGCTCCCACCCTCTGAAAGCTTACCCTCCGGTTTAGCTTTTCATCTATAAAAGCACTTTTTTTTCTCACACCCAAATTCGCTTACTACATAAAATTTAAGTTGGTTCGAGCGTGAGAAAAAAACACTTTCATTGATGAAAAGAAGCACATCAATCCCTCCTGCTCCCTCCCACTGCTGCTATCCTCCCCACACCCTTGGTCTTTATTTTTTTTTAAACCTGGAAAAAAAAAAAAAGGTCCATCATTGTCTTCCCCATCCTGACCCTCACACGGCGCACCCAGCTCCCCGCACCCCTCCACACCCATACTTACCTCTGGAGGTCGGGAGCAACTATCTTCTGTGGACTGGGACATGTCTGCACTCTTCAAAACTGACCGACAAAGTGAAGCTTTCAAGGTTAGCCAAATAATCAGTGGTTGGGTGGTGGGGGGTCAACATAGGTTTATATCTCAGGCATTTTTAGGAATTTTGGCCCCAAATTTTCAACATGAGGTTCTTGGGACCCCACATCCTGAACACTGTCACTGTCATTTTGTTACTCAGTCCTGAAGTGTGATTTTGCAGCCACTGTGCAGAATCACTTTTCAGGACTGATTTAATAAAATGACAGTGCCACTGTTCATGAGGTGGGGTTTCAAAATACCAATGTTGCAAATTTGGTGAAAAAATTCAACAAAATGATTGCATTAGGAGTGTGCTTTGCACAGTTTCTATGCACGCTCCTAACTTCGTCAGTTTTTAATATTTTCACTCCAGATTTTTAACATTGCCATTATTTCATACCTCCTTATGAACAGTATAGCTGTCATTTTTATGTTTGCTTGCACGCATGTGCAGGAAACATTATGCGGCAGCTTAGGAGAGAAGCGGGCTGTGGAGGTGTGTCAGTGTGGTGGCCAATGCCAGCACTGCATTTGTGGGCTTGGCAGTGTGCACCCAATGCAGGTCCAGTGCCCTGATGACACTGGTTCTGCAGAAGTACCACCAACTTGAAACGATTTTGGCTGCTGCAATGAGGGTCCGCCTCGTCATTGCAGTGTCATCAGTTTTGCTGCAATGATTGAGCGACCTGTCATTGCAGGGCGGTACCTCGCCTGATGTAACAGTACCAGGAATATGGCGGCTCTATGTGCCTACCTTTGAGCTGACGGGTGGTGCCCAATCCCCTTGTCCACGTGCCCCCAACCCTCTTCATTTGCTGACGGGGAGCCCAGTCCCCATCGGCATAGTGTCCCCACCCCTAAGTTTCTTGTGTGCCAAGGGGGTGCCCAATCCCCCTCGGCATTATGCACCACCCCAATGGTCTTTCTTTGCCAATGGGAGGCCCAATCCCCATCACTTCAGTCCCCCCTTCCCAGTTCAATTTGCCAATGGGGCCCTCCCCATCAGCATAATATCCCCACCCCCGATTTCTGCTGTGTGCCAAGGGGTGCCCAATCTCAAAGACTATGTTGCAATTCTGGTGGTGGTGGTGGGGTGCATTGCACAGCTTTAAACACACAGTGAATTTGCCACTTTTTATATTTTCACTACAGATTTTCAACACTGGCATTTTTGCACACTCCTTATGAACAGTACAGCTGTCATTTTTCACATCCTGCCCAAAACATGTTTTCACACCTGTGGCACTCAATGGGCACAGTCACTGTGCGAAATCAACTTTTGGGACAAAGTACAAAATCACAGTGCCACTGTTCATGAGGAGAGGTACCAAAATATACATGTTGAAAATTTGGTGAACAAATTCCCCAAAATTGACTGCATTACGAGCTTATGTTGCACAGTATCTATGCACGCTTATAAGTTTGCAAAATTTTCTTATTTTCTTTCCATATTTTCAACATTGCCTTTTTTTTTTTTTTTTTTTTGTAACAGCTCTTCATGAACAGTACAGCTGTCATTTTTTGCATCCTAGCTGAAATGTGTTTCTGCACCTGTGGCTCCCAATGGCACAGCTGCTGTGCAAAATCACCTTTCAGGATTGAGTAACAAATTGACAGTGCCACTGTGCATGAGATGGGGTCCCAAAAAAACAATGTTGAAAATCTGGAGTGAAAATACTAACAGACACCCAGGGCATTAAGGTTTCCAACCATACACCAACCCTGTACAGACTGACAGGTGTTGGGGTGTAACTTGGGTTCATTGACTGTAATTCGCACAATTCTACCCCACCCCCCACTCTACAGCCACTGACAGGGACTGAGGTGTGCCTTGGGTTCTGTCACACTAACATTCACCCCATTCTCCCATATTACACCCATCTCAGCTTATTTCCTTATGGAATGGAGTGAGTATGAGCACCAAAGACCCCAATGCACACCCCACCTGTCTGTCTCTGCAGGATGGGGTGAGGTGAAATGACGTAGCATTATGGCCGACCCAAAGCCACACTCCCAATGCTTCTGTGTGTGTGTGTGTGTGTGTGTGTGTGTGTGTGTGTGTGTGTGTGGCATTATTTCAATACTTCACTCACTGCCATTGCTATTGCTATTTTGCATTTCTAACTCCTGCACTGCCAATGCCAGCAAGCCAGCATTTGGCATTGACAAATGCTTGTTTTATTTTTTGCCTGTAAAAATGAAAAACAACCCTAGTTGTCTTCCGCCAGCCCCCTCCCTCTGTTCACCTACTGCCTCACTCCCCCTTACCCCATACTTACCCTCCGAGGTTGGTGGATGTGATTTTCTACAGAGCAGGACATGCCTGCACTCTTCAGAGCCAACTGGCAAACTGAAAGAATGAAAGGTAAGCTGTATAATGAGACTTGATGGGGGTTTCAACTTATGCTGATATCTCGGCCATTTTTAGGAATTTTGGCCACAAATTTTCAACATGAGGTTCTTGGGACCCCACCTGGTGAACTTGTAACTAACTGTTATTCTATTTCTCGGCCCCAAAAGGTGATTTTACTGTTGCTATGCAGAATCACCTTTTGGGGCTCGATTTAATGAAATTACAGTGCCAGTATTCAAGAGGAAAGGTTCCAAAAAGCCCGCTTTGCAAATTTGGTAAAAAATTCAAAAAAATGTCTGTTACCAGCATGCATTGCACAGTTTCTATGCACACTCCTAACTTCACCAATTTTTTTTATATTTTCACTCCAGATTGTCCACATTGCCATTTTTGCACACCTCCTTATGAACAGTACAGCTGTCATTTTTCACATCCTGCCCCAAACATGTTTTCACACCTGTGGCACACCATGGGCATGGTCACTGTGCAAATTCAACTCTTGGGACAAAGTAACAAAATCATAGTGCTACTGTTCATGAGGTGGTGTCCCAGAAAGCCTATGTTGAAAATTTAGAGGGAAAATACCAACAAACATCTGGGGTGTGGGGTTTCCAACTGTACAGGTGTTGGGCATGTGCCTTGGGGTCATCAGCTGTAATGCTCACATCATTCCATTCCATCCCCATCCCCACCTGCAGCAAGTGATAGACTTTGGGATGTGCCTTGGAGTCTTTGGCCCAATCGTTCACCCCATTCTGCTATACTGCACCCATCTCTGCCTATTTCATTATGGAATGGGGTGAGCATTAGTGCCAAGACCTCAAGGCACACTGACGCCTGTTGGTGTCTGCAGGGTGGGGGTGGAATGGCGTGAGCATTATGGCAGATGACCCAAAGGGACACCCCCAATGCCTGTCAGTCTCTGCGGGGGGGGGTGGGGCATTGGGTTTGAAAACTCTAATGCCTTATTAAGGAAGTAAATCGGGAGGGATGTTTGATGTCGCCTACCTTGATTTCAGCAAAGCCTTCCAGGACATCCAACATAGAAGACTGATTAACAATATGAGTAGTCTGGCAATCGGGCACAAGCTGATAAACTGGGTTAGAGACTGACTGACTGGACAGGAGGCAGAGGGTGGTGGTAATGGGATCCAATCCAGGGAGAGGGGGTGACCAGTGGGGTACCTCAGGGATATGTCCCAAGACCAGTCCTGTTCAATGTCTTCTTTTAGAAATTGTGGAAGAGCTAGAAGAAAAGGTCTGTCTGCCTGTTTGCAGATGACATCTGTAACAGAGTGAATACTCCAGAAGGGGTTTAGAAAATGAGCAGGGACACAGAGGCTTGAAAAATGGTTTGAGGAGTGACGACTGAGGTTCAATGCAAAGAAGCCTAAATAATGCACCTGAGAAGAGGGGAAACCTGTGGAGAGTTACAGGATGGGGTGGAGGTGCTGATGATCACCGAGGAAGAAGGGAGCTAGGAGTTATCAGTTCTGATGACCAAAAGGTGTCAAACCACAGCATGCATGTTGCAAGGAGGGCCAGCGGCATGCTGGGGTGCATAGGCAGAGGTATATTAATGGGAACTCCCTGATCCTGTCATTTCTCCAGTGCTATGCAGACTGCACTGGCTGCTGGTACAGTGTTGGATCACCTTTTGAAGTCAGTCTTCTGACTTATAAAGCCCTACACGATCAGGGCCCGGACTACCTGAAATAGCTTCTGGTTCCTACTGCCCTGGGAGATTGCTCCGCTCAGCTGATGAGGGGTTGCTAGAGATTCCAAGGGTATGTTTAAAATCCTTTGGGGCCCGGGCATTTATGCATGCGGCTCCTACCCTTTGGAATTCTCTACCCCATCAGTTACGGGAGTGTGTGACCCTGGAGGGATTTAAACAGGCCCTTAAAACACATTTGTGGATCCGTGCATTTGGTGACTGATTTTAAATCTTTTTAATATCATTTGTTTTTATACTATTATGTGTTGAAATTTTTATTTTAATTGTTTGTTAGGCACCTTGGTTGCTGAAAGGTGCCATATAAATAAAAAAATTATTATTAATAATATCACTAGCAGAAGGCATGAGGTGGTGATGCCATTATATAATGCACTAGTGAGGCCTCATCTACAATACTGTGGGAGGCTGCAAATGTTCAAAGATGTTGACAGGGTGAAGGCAGTCCACAGAAAGGCAACCAAGATAGTACATGGCTTGCAACACAGAACAATATCAGGAGAAATTAAAAAGACCTCAATATATACTTACTGGAGGAAAGGAGGGAGTGGGGGAACATGATGGATGCATTCAAGTACCTCAAGGGCATAAACAAGGTGCAGAAGTGAACATATTTCAATACATCAAATGTTCGCATTGAGAAATACTTACTTTTTATACGTGGTGTTAAAATCCATTGTCTGCAGACGCTGGGGTGTCCAATCCCCTAGTGTCTTCATCTGCTCAGCAAACTCTCTGGGGAAAAAAGAAACTGTCCATTGTGTGTTTTTTTTTTTTTTTTTCCCTGTTAATTATCATTGTCTGTTCTGCCATTACCCAACCCCCTACTTTCCTGCTCAAGACCCACCATCCCACACCATCCTGTACCCCATACTTAACCACTGGAGGTCTGTCGCCATACTCTACCTTGGACTGCAGTCATGGCTTCTCTCTTCAAAGCCCAACTGTGAACTGAGGTAAGCACTTCAATGTATTTCAATAGGGTTTTCAACTTAGTGGCATAACTTGGACATTTTTTTTTTTTTTTTTTTTTAATTTTCCCTAATTTTAAACTAATTTTGGGGGTCCACCTCACAAACAACTTCACTGAAGCAGTTTTCAAATCTCTTCTCTCTCTCCACCATGACACCAGTGCACACAACAAACATTCAGCCTTGAACAATGTTGGTTTAGATGATGTTTCTGCTTTATTTTTGTATTGTATGGACGGTTGTGGGTTTGCTCCATTAAAGTTGTATTTTGCTAAATATGCTGCTGTGTTGTGTGTCTGTGACTGGTACCCTCCTCACCCACCCACAGTCCTCCTCAGTGTGCAACTCTGTACCCGGTGCTCTGGTCATGACCACACCACCACATGGCCCCTTGTGTCTAGCACTATCCTCAATGCTATATATTTAGAGATGTGTTGGCATGCGGTCTGCACTATATTTGTAGGGTTTAGGGCTGATGCAATGCCTCTGAATATCTCCTGCTAAGGGACCAGCGCAAAAGCAGGCGCAGTGCAAACATTGCAGTTGCATACACTTGTGAATATCTGGGCCATGATGTCTAAGAAATAGTGCTGCTTTAAAGTGATTTTAAAAAAAAAAAAAAAACCTTCGTTGGGAACGGTAAGGAGAACTTTCTGTCTCCATAAGGGTGTAGAGATTTTTTATCATGGTTAAACTGCTCAAAATCTTTTAAACATTCAAATGGAAGCCATGCCATTTTAGTTTTCTGAGCTCAGACTCCATTTGCAGTGTGGTGTTTTTTTTACTCCCAGTATCCCCTGCTGCCCCCATCTGAGCACTAACAGAACATGCTGCGACTGCTCACCATGACAGAGGGACATGGACGATGGGCTCACACTATGACTCCTCCAAGTCCTGCTTGTAACAGTTTGCTACAACGCTGCCACAGAATAGTGTTCCTGCTCTCTCTCTCTCTCTCTCTCTCTCTCTCTCTCTCTCTCTCTCTCTCTCTCTCCCTGTTTATCTCTCTCTCTCCCCACCCTCTTTCTCTTGCTCTCCCTTTTCTCTTTCTCTGTTCCTCTATCTTTCTCTCTTTGTCTCTCCTTGCGCACACACACTCTCTCTCTTTCTCTTTCTCTCCCTCTGTCAATTCAGTCATGTTCACTGGCTTTTAATAGCATGACTGTAATATAAAGGATAATGTATGGTCACCTATCCATAACAAGCATGGGTAGACATTGACAGGTTGTCAGTGGCAACCATTTAAAGCTTGAGAGGTTTTGGTCGCCATGGCAACCTCTAGATGGTGACTCCTGCTTGTTATGGATAGTGGACCATACATTCTTTTATAGTGTGTGGTCCACTATTGCCTGAAAATTCAGTAATATCACACACTAAGTGTAATACAGAATCCTTACTTTAAATTATTATTTTTTTTTTCTGTTCATTCTCCTCCGGTCTACCTCTCACCGTCGTGGCCACTTCAGAAAAGGGGGACGTTTACACATCTCGCATATGTGGCTGCATTCTAAGTTGTTATGATGCACTGGCTATGTAGCTAGTGCAGTATAACAAAGTTTTTGAAGGGATGGATTTTCATCCCTAACAACATTCCACCATGCACTATACAAGTATTGCCCAAACTGTTACAGACTAACATCAATAAAATTGTACAAAAACTGCATGTTGCATAATAGTTAACTCTTGTATCAAATCTGATTTTAGTGAGCAAACGGAGACCACTGTTATTGGTAGGGTGTTGCCTCAGAATGTTTGATATTGCGACATTGTGTTACATACTCTGCATTTAACTTTACTGTTTCCATATTTTTCACTAAGAATAATACACAGCTTAGCCTCGTCATTAATGTGTTAAATGTAGTATATTTCTGAGAGAACTTTGTAAAATAGTGATCATTGATATCTGTGTATTTTGCACAGTTTAAAAGGAAATGTATCTTATTATCAATCTCACCCACATGGCACTGGCTACATAGCCTGTGTTCTTCTGTTTTCCAGTCCTATTGTCTGTCTTTTTCTATTTAAAGCTTATGGTCACGAACTCTGTATTGCCATTATTTGTGTTTTGCATTATTATGTATCAGGTATTAAGCCATAGTGAAGTTTTATGTTTAGCGACTGATGGTGTTTCACCATATTGTGTATTTAGATCTGGGTTTACCATCACGAGTATCGTTTTTTGGATTCACGTGAGGTAAAATTCACCAGTTTATTTTGGGAATTACTGTTCATTTTCTGTAAATTATTCATTTCAGTGTTGCCTATATATAAAAGTTTAGTCACAAAGTGGTTTACAGATTTGCATAGTTCACGTTGTTGATTTATTCATGGCCTTAAACTGATATAACTTTGTCACACTGGTTCAGATGTAACCAACATTTCACAACCCTTTTCTCTATGGTTAGAAGTAATGAGTATTGCCTTAGCTTTGCTCTACAACTGATGTACTTTAATGAACTTTTTAGGACATGCTTACAAAATAACATGCACATCATTTCTGTGGGTGTTGTGTCCTGTTTATTATATCCCTGGCTCAAAGTTAGACTCCAGATTTCCATTCAGTATAGATTTATAGAAGAACTGGTTGAATAACAGTCAAATAATTTCATTCAGAGCGTAACTGGCAGTATAGCCTGGAGGTTAGAGTAACAAGTTGTGAATGAGCTTGGTATATCCAACAGATCTGGGTTTGATTTCCCCCAACCTCCACTTGCATACTGTGTGACTCTGAGCAAGTCACTTAACTGACCAGTGCTCCCAGGTCACCCCTGAAAACAGGCACTTACCAGGTTACCAAAGAAATAAACAAATCCATTAACCGGTATTTTCATGTTATGGAACTTATTTAGTTTTTGTTAACTGGGTAGGTGCCATAGCCAAAAAAATGACTATTTTCAGGCACGATCTGGGAGGTTACAGTGATTGCAAGGATTACAAAGGTACAAGGACACAGAGTACACAACAAATAAGTGTTACAGTATGTATAGAGTAGATATCATGAAGACATATGTATACAAGTACAAACGAGTCCAGGTCGATGAAACAACTGGGTTTACAGTACAGGTAATAAAGCATAAGCAGGGTACAGTGCCAGGGCAGCAATAACCATGAAATGAAAGTGCAAGTCAAGGTGATTAATGTGGAAAGATTAAGACAAATGAGTTGCTGGTGGGGGGGGGGGGAGAGTAAGACATGAAGATGGAGGTAGCAAAATCAAGGTGGGTTAAAACATGAGCAGGAGGCCTGGCTGATTAGTAAGGAGCGATACTTATTTGAACTGGACATGACTGAGAGCAAGGCAAACTTCCAAAGGTAGGGAGTTCCAAAGGTTTTGGGTGCCGCATGGAAGAAAGCTGAAGTTCCCTTGACAGTTTTGCGTCTAGGAACATGCTGCAGCGATCTCGATCAAAGGCCATAATGTCATTAGAGGCTAGCTTAAGGAATAACAGGGAGGCAAGGGAGACCAGGATATCAGCTCTAATACTGTTTGTTGGGGAGCCTAGAGCATGGAGCCGAGGGGAAGGGGGTGGCCAGTTAAGGTCGGCATAGAACTGACAGTGGTCGTCAACCGAAAGGAGGCTGAGTTCCCACAGCATGAAATGCAGAGTGCCTTTCCTTGCAGGGCTTTTACTGCCTCCTTAAAATTTCCATCTAGGTCCCCTTTCACCATCTGAACACTAATATATATATATATATAATTTTTTTAGCTTTTACCTTTTCTTCTACCTGTTTCAAGAACCATAGCTGTCTCCTCTTTCTTTTGTTTACCTGCTTGACACAGAGATTTGTTGCCTTTACTTAGTCCTCTTTTAATTTGGGCCAGTTTACTCCACCCCTTCCAGGTCTGCTCCTCCTGCTAGGTCATTCCTGAGGCATTCACCTATATTTATAAAAATCTGCCCTTCTGAACTACAGGACTCTCATCATTGTGTGGTTAGATTCTGCAGCAGTTCTTATGTTGAACCACACTGTACGATTATACCAATTTTAATATGTTGACCTTGTATGAGTTACTCTGCTATGGATGTATAGCCCTGTACCTGTAAACTGTCCTTGGGTCATGAGGGTAGGGAACGTCATAGAGTGGGGGGAGTTGGACACAAGAATCTTAATGGTACATTTCAAAACGTTGTGGGCATCGTATTTGCAACTCTAATAGTTAGAGATTCAACAAGATAAATTGTATAGGCCCCGCACCTGATATATAGGTGCCTTTACCTCCCCCGCATGCTTGTATTGTGACTATGGCATGAAATAATTCAATAGGTACTGATCCCTTGTAAAATTAAGTAAACTGGGTCCCAAGGACTTCACAGTTGTAAGTGCTGTCGACGTTCCGCCCTCATGCTAGGTAACATGATGAGATGCTAGGGAGAGCATGGGGCATGCTCCATTATAATCCATGGTTGGCGGCTTTCTGATCAGTTTTTATTACTATAGTGCCCACTTGGTAATGAAACTTGGGCACCGGTCAACTAACGAAGGCCTTGTTAGTTGACCGGTGCCCATGTTTCATTACCAAGTGTCCATTATAATAAAATCCGATTGGAAAGCCAACACCCATTGACTATAATAGAGGGTGCCCACGCTCTCCCTGTCATCTCATCATCATGCTAGTGAGCACGGGGCAGAATGTGAAACCTAGAAGTTGACAGCAGATAGACTGCAGAGCTCATTCAGTCACCCATTTTTTTCTACCTTATGAATGTGCCATAGGCCCGTACTCTGTCAATGGCCTATCTATTCATACTCCTCTTTACTACTCCCTTATGCTAATCCCATGCCTGTTTGAATCCCTGCACTGTATTCATACCCACCACTTCCTGAGGTAGGCCATTCCATGCATCCACCACCCTTTCTGTGAAAAAAGAACTTCCTCACATTCTCCCTTAATCGTCCTTTGTCTAATCTCATGCTGTGTCCTCTTGTCCTGCTATTTTTCTTATATTGAACATGCTAGACTTTCACCTTGTTAATGCCCTTAAGATGTTTGAATGTTTTTTCTCTCCTCTCCTCTCCTCTCCTCTAGGGTACATGTTGAGCTCCATTAATCTGTCCTCGTATGTTTTCTTATGCAGTCCCTGCACCATTTTGGTTGTCCTTCTCTGGACTGCCTCCATTTTGTTAATGCCCTTGTGCAGGTACGGCCTCCAGTACTGCATGCAGTACTCCAGATGGGGCCTAACTAGTGTCTTGCAAAGAGGGATTATTGCCTCCTTCTTATGACTTGTGGTACCCCTACTAATACACCCCAACATCCCTCTAGCCTTTCCCACTGCTTTAGTGGTCTGCTTGGATGATTTCATGTCATCTGTGATGATGATGTGCAAGTCTCTTTCTTCCCTTGAGATTGCCAGCAATGCCCCTCCCAACCTATAGGTGGCTTCAGGGTTTTTCTTCCCTATGTGCACGATCTTGCACTTCTTTGTGTGAAACCCCATTTGCCACTCTTCCAACTTTTTTGCCAGTTTATCCAGGTCACATCTCATTCTGCCCACCCCCTCTGTATCATATACTCTGTTGCAGATCTTGGTGTCATCTGCAAACAGACAAACCTTAACCTCCAGTCCATCTGCAAAGTCACTGAGGAAGATATTGAAGAGGACTGCCCCCAGGACTGATCCCTGAGGTACCCTACTTGTGACTTGCATCTCTTCTGACTGTATACCATTTACCACCAGTCTCTGTTTTCTGCCCACCAACCAATTTGCCACCCAGTTGACCAACTTCTGACCCACCCCGAGCCTACCCAGCTTATTAATCAATCTTGTATGGGGAACAGAATCGAAAGCTTTGCTGAAGTCAAGGTAGGTGACATCAACTGCTCCCCCTTGGTCCACCACTCTGGTTACCCAGTCAAAGAAATCTGAGATTAGTATGACAGGACCTTACTGTTGTAAACCCATGCTGTCTTGTATCCTGTGCTCCTATGGATTCCAGGTGTTGCACTATCCTTTTCTTAAGGAGTGCTTCCATAATCTTGCCCACTACTGAGGTAAGACTGACTGGTCTGTAGTTCCCTGCCTCCTCCCTGCTACCACTCTTGTGGAGTGGGATCACATGAGCCCTTCTCCAGTCTTCTGCGACCTCTCCTGTGTTCAGTGACTCACTAAACAGTTCTGATACTGGCTCTGCTAGTTCCACCCTTGGCACCCTAGGATATATGCCATCAGGTCCCATTGCCTTGTCCACTCTGAGCTTAGCGAGCTCTTGTAGGACCCTTTCTTTTGTGAAGGCACTAGTGCATACCTCCCTCCCCCTCTGTGTCCATGGTGCTGAGCTGTGGGCCTACGCAGCCTTCTCCTCAGTAAATACTGAGCAGAAGTATCTATTTAGGATATATGCTTTTCCTTGGTTCTCCTCCTGACACTCCCCCTTATCCCCTTTGATCAATGCCCCCTCTGGACTTCCTCCTTTCACTAATGTATCTATAGAAAGTCTTGTCCCATTCTTTTACCATTCGTGCTAGTGTTTCCTCAGTTTCTGTCTTTGCCTGCCTTACTGCCTTCCTTGGTTCCCTTAGGGAAGTTTGGTGTGCCTCCCTATCTTCATCCCACTGCATTCCCTTATTTTCTGAAGGCCAGCCTTTTGGCTGTGACCTTTTCTGCTACTATTTTTGAGAACCAAAGTGGTTTTCTTCTTCTTTTTGCTCTTGCTTTTCTCTCTAACACAATGGGATGTTGCTTCAAGTATTGCATCCTTAATGCTTGCCCACTTTGCCTGTACCCAGACACCTGTATTTCTTCTTGCCTGGGTTAGCTTAACTCTGGCCATCTTATCAAAGTCAGCTCCTTTTGAAGTCCCATATTTTTGCCTTGGAATTGGATGATTTAGTTCTAGTGGCCAAATTGAACCATATCATGTGATGGTCACTGGTCCCCAGGTGACCTTCTACCTGGAGATCTGTGATCCTTTCCCTGTTAGTCAGTACTAGATCTAGGATAGCCCTGTCTCTTGTGGGTTGTTGTACCAGTTGTTTGATGCCCTCCCTGTACAGGGAATCCACTATGCGTCTAGTTCTGGCAGATGTTCCTGCTGGTATTGACCAACCTGTATCTGGCATGTTGAAGTCTCCCATTATCAGAACCCCCCTTTAGCCATCCTGGTGTGTATATCTTAACAGTAATGTGGGTGGCACTTACAATCAGGAAGTCCTTGGGACCCAGTTTACTTAATTTACAAGGGATACTGTTTTGTACCTAATGAATTATTTCATGCCATCTTCACAATACCAGCATGCCATGGAGGTAAGGCACCTATATATCAGATGCAGGAGCTGAGACTGATAAGTCTCTTTAATTTCCAACCTTTGTGCAGTTAGAATTTTGCACGGTAGCAACCCTAATGAGCATTAATGTAATTCTCTTGCCATAAATATGTATAGCAGATATCTGATGGGTGGCTATCCAATATCATATTTATCGTCATGAGTGGTCAGCGACCTCTTGACCGTCATGAGTGGCAAAGCCATGAGTGAGGCTTTGGGAGATCACTGACCATGAATGAAAATATCTGAGAGCCACCTGTCAGATGTCTGGTTTACAAAATCAACTTTAGCGCTTTAAAAAAAGACTGCAGACACCACTGGTGCTGTGCAGTTCAGCAGAGCATGAGGCACAATGCACAGCACAAATACAGAGTGATGTACCCCACTAGCAAGATGAAACAAAATTGGCTAGCTGGGGTTCTATGCTTTTGACAGCATTTTTATCTTAATGAAAAAATGCCAATGGAATTTGTATATCGTGTGTGTGTGTGTGTGTGTGTGTGTGTGTGTGTGTGTGTGTGTGTGTGTGTGTGTGTTGTATAGCATTGTAGTGCTACCATAGTTAGGGTTGAGTAGCACTTTTAAGGTTAAAGGGTGAAATTTTGCACCTTAATAACCTTGCCACTGTTCAACAGATTTGCCTGAAATTTGTCAGGCGCGGTTGGGCATGATAGATCTTGGGATCTGCCAAGTTTCGTACTGGTCAGATATATGGCTGTAGAGTTATTAAACGACATCTGAATGCACAATTATGCTTTTTTTGTGCATTATTTGCTCATGCCTACAGGTTGCACGATTTGCTGCAACTGGTCCAAAAGCTTCAGGGAACATGCAGCTGGGGTCCCTGATGTGTCTTTTGAAGATTTCATGAAAAAAAATATTGAACAATTCAAGTTTTTTTTTTTTTGTTAACTTTCCATTGACATGTAATGGAACTGTTAACAAAAAGTTCAACACTTTCACAAATGCACTTTTTAGTGTCGCAAATGGCCCTAGCTGTGTTGCAAATTCACCTTTATTTTATATTTTTCCAGTTACTGATCAGAAAAATGCTTGACATTTAAAATTTGGACCCTCCAGGAACACAATTCTTTTTGTGTTCACCTAGTTGGACCCTCAGGGTGCTAGCCACATCTTTAATTTGGGGTTAAACACCCCAGAAATATGTTTTTTCAACTTTCTGGAAAAAGTAGTGTCGCACTTGTGAAAGCTTTCACAAATTGCGACACTACTTTTTCAGACTATGGCCAAAATGACAGGAGTTCTTTGCCACACTGCTGCAAAAAAACGGTTTGGTCTTTTGAGCTGAAATTTGGAAGGAAGGCAGCCAACCTATCTCAGATGTGTTTATTGGTGGTTTGGTGACAAAATATTGCACGGATGCCAAGTTATGGTACTCTGAAGTTGCCATTTGTTCCCCATAGACTAATATGGTGGTGTCCGCTTCATGCATTTGAGGGCTCGATATCTGAGAATGGTGCAAGATATGTAAATTTTGTCACAGCAAAATTAGCCAGGAAACTCATGAATCATGTGAAATTTAATTAATGTATGTATTTTTTTTTTTTTTTTTTTTTAACGTCATACGGTTCCTGAGATATAAGCAATTTAGTATTCCAACACCTTATTTCTGCTCAGAGACCCATTATTATGCATACATTCTTTGTACACACTGTTTCTCTATGCAGCTGTTGGGCAAAAACGGTGTGTGCGCTTCCGTTACTGTAACAGTTGGCATTTCCACTTGCGTTTCCTTACCCATTTGCGTTACCATTCCCGTGTATGCCTCCATGTGTGTTACCCTCTGCATTCTTGTTTGCACTTGTGGTTGCATTACTGTTACCATTTGTGTTTCCACCACTGTTTCTGTTTGCGTTTCGGTTTGAGTTTCTGGCACCCTTTTCGTTTGCATTTCTCTTTCGGTTTCCGTCTTCGTTGCTGTTACTGTTACCATTTATGTTTCCAATTGCATTACCATGCCCGTGCACATTATGGTTTGTGTTTCCATACGCACTTCCATTGGCGCTTTGCATTTCTTTCCTTCGCGTTATTGTTGCTGTTACCATTTGTGTCTACAACTGTGGCAACGTGACCGTGCGCGTTGTATTTCCCTATGCACTTCCATTCCTGTTTCAGTTTGTTTCCTTTGGCATTATTTACCATTTGAGTTTACATTTATGGTACCGTGACTGCAAACGCTACTGTTTTGCTTTCCATGTGCGCTATGCGTCGCATTTCGCTCTGGTTCCTTTGGCGTATTTATGCTGTTGTTGACATTACCATTTGCATTTCCAGTTGCCATACCATGACTGTGCGTGTCACAGTTTGCATTTCCTTGCATGGCTGCGTCTCCCTTTTGCTGCACTGTTCAGTTTGGCGTCACTTTGCGCTTGCGTTCTATTAACATTTGCTTTACCATTTACGTTTCTGTCACCATGTGCGCAACCGTAAGCACTTGTGTTTCCTTTGCACTTACCATTACTATGTCAGAAAACATCATGTGGTGGGGACCTAGCGGGCCCGCTGGGTCCCGCACTCCTAAACTTTCCATTCTACTTCTTCTGCTGACATTATCAAAAGAAGGAAATTAGAGGAAAAACTCAGTTTAATGCATCAGTTAGGGCTGTTCCACAGCAACAAAAGTGAGAAATTTGATGTTGGGGTTGAAACCCCCTTGTACCCACCCCTGCCCTGCCCCCCAGCCGGCATCAGGGTGTGCGTTAGGGTCATCGGTCTAACTCTCACCCCATTCTTCTATAGTTCACCACCTCAGCTTCTTTACACATGTGATGGGGTGAGAGTTAGGGTAGATGACCCCAACACACACCCCGATGCCGGCTGGGGGGCAGGGTGGGGGTGGGTTTTCAACCCTAACATTGAATTTCCTCACTTGTCGCTGTGGAACAACCCTAACCGATGCATTAAACTGAGTCTTTTGCCCCTAATTAAAATGTGAGAGTGAGTGTGTGTGAGAGTGAGTGTGTGTGAGTGTGTCCATATATTAGGGTTGAATAGGAACTTTAATGTTAAACCTCTATTTTTGCACCTTAATAGTACTCCATCATTTGACCAGTTTGCCTCACATTATGTGCCAGGAGCAGCACGGCTTCTGCCCAGGACATAGTACAACCACTGCTCTCCTGGAGTTTTCCCCAATACTTGCACTCTGCTCTCGACTCCAGCAACCTGGCCGGTGCAGTGTTCTTTGACCTCTCCGAGGCCTTTGACACTGTCTGTCACCCCCTCCTACTCGACTCTCTCCATCAACTCTGTTGGTCCCCTTGCTCCCTCTCCAACATTCGACCTATTAGCTCCGGGGTCTCACAGGGCTCAATCCTGGGTCCCATTCTCTTCAGTCTCTACCTCAACACTCTTCCCAGCTCCTGCAATAGCAAGATGCTCCTCTGTGCAGACAATGCAGTTCTCTTTGCCTCACACCCAGATCCCTGCACTCTCCAATCATCCCTTCAACTCGCCTACAACCAAACAGAAAGGTGGTTTCTTGATCACAGACTAGTCATAAACCTTAAGAAACCAAATCAATGCTCTTCTCTCACCACCAAAATAAAGCTAGAAGTGTCCCCCTCCTGATTACCCCTAACTCTCGGCTCCCATTAGAGCAAGTGCCCACATACAAATACCTAGGCATCACTTTCTATACTGCCCTCACCTTCCACACCCACATCAACGCTCTTTACTCTGCCATGAACTCTCAGATTGGCCTACTTTATCGCTATAGGTATTGCCTGCCCCTCGCTGCCCTCCGGCTGGCCATCACCTCCTCCGTCCTGTCCCTAGTGGACTATGGCTTGCCCATCTATGCAGCAGCTGATAATGCCCTCTCTAAAATCCAGCTCTCCATCAATAAGGCCAGTAGGCTCCTGACCGGAGCCTCCAGCTGCACCCACACCTGCCTGCTCTATTCCTCCACCAACCTGCTCAACTTCGAGGAACGTCTGCAGTATCAGACCTGCCTTCTTGCCAAGAAATCCCTGTAAATGCAGAACATCTGAGGTATAGAATGCCAAACTTCCCATATAACATAGGATAACTGAAGAAAATGTGGACTAGCCACCTGTAAAGCACACAAGCAATTTCCCTCAACTAGGCACACATGGCCAGTACTTGGAAGTCCCATATGGCATAGGATGACTGAAGAAAATGTGGACTAGCCACAGGTGAATACACAAGTTCCTCTGGAAATGGCACACATGGCCAGTACTTGGACACTTCCCATGTAACATAGGATAATTTGTGGCACACAGACCATGACAGAGCACTAAAGGCTCAAAATATGAGAAGAACCCACTCACTGGGGTAGAAGTTTCTTCAGGCACTGGCCGCATGCACTGACAGAAAACTCGGGTGCCCTTCAGAACCCAGAGTGCTAAACTGGTCACTCCAGATTTTGGGGGGGGGGGTCTCCCACGTTTTGCCTCCAAGTGCATACTCTGCCATCCCTCCAGCAAACACCACTTTAAACCAAAAGTTACTGTAGATGCTTTCTTGAAACGTATTTCACATTTAACGTCCTCACAGAACACAGCAGGGGTGTCGAATAAAAGTCACGCTCACATGGCAGTCGCAGACTGGACTTCACTGTGGATAGTCAACCTTTATATGTCTTAGGTGACAGGGTCCCTTTGTCAGAGAAATTCGCCTTAAATGCAGGTACTCCTGGGCAAGCTCAGGGAAGAAAAAAGTACTCGCAAGCAGTTGACACACAAGGCAGCTTCACAAATTCCTGGTAGAATCAGGTGATTGCCATTGACATCCTGGCAGCCTGCTCCATCTCACCTGGGATGCAGAACAGGAAAACCCTGGCGACAGTTTTCACCATTTCACTAAAACTGGAAAATGCTGTACTCCACTAGGGTGAGAACTGGTATACATACACACACACATACACACACATACACACACATACATACATACACACACATTGCAGCACTCTCTGAGCTGCTGCTGGAACTCCCTCCAGCTCGAACTGAACTGAGAATTCTAAGGCTTGCCTCCTCACAGCAACTGCTGTGTGGCTTATGCTGCTGTGAGAGTTCTAAGGTGACATCACCTCTCCAGCTCCCAGCGTGTCATAAGCTGTGGGAGCTTTCTTAGGGGAGCCGTGCTGAGAGAGGTTCAGAAGGAGTGCTGCTGCTAAGAGCAAGTGGCAGTAGTGGCTTGGTTTATTTTCTGCTGGAGGTGCAGTCGGGATGGAGCTGGGAGGTGGGAGTGAGTGGTGAATGTGCAAACTGATTTTTAACGTTTTTCTGAGAGTTGTTTTGGGAAGCTGGTTGCTAGTTAGCAAACATAAAGATGGTAGTTGAAATGTTAATATTTTGGGTGATGAATTGATTTCAGTTTTCAGGTTTAGATTTCTGAAGATGCTGTTTGTTTCTCTTTTCTTGTGCGAGTTATGCAGGGATTTAGTCACACTGGAAAGATCCAGTTGGCCAAACCATTATTTTTCATTTGCCACTGTATGATATGGAAAGCTCATATTCATAAGGTGTCCTGTTCCTTGGTGGGGGTCATGATAGAAACTTTTAAGTACCTCAAGGGAATCAACAAGGTCGAAGAGGGTAACATCTTTCAGAAAAAGAGATGTGCAAAAACAAGGGGACACAATTTTAAGATAGACGGGGGATGGCTCAGGGGCAATGTAAGGAAATATTTTTTCACAGAGAGGGTGGTGGCGTATGGAACTGCCTTCCTGAGGAGGTCGTGGGGTCAAAAACAGTGGGGGAATTCAAGAATGCATAGGACAGATACAAGGCAATTCTTGTGGGGGGGTAGGAAGAAGTAGACTGTTGGTTAACTAGGATATGCAGCATTATACAGAAGGTAGGGAAATGGGCAGACTGGGTGGGCCAAGCGGTCCTTATCTGCCGTCAGTCTATGTTTCTAATATGAATTACTAAGAATGTTTGTAATGTTTCCATATAGATTATGGGACAACTCCTTTGTAATGTGGGATAGAGGGTATCCTAAGTATAAAATGAGGGTCTGTCTCTTAACATGGAATTAGAGGTATGATAATCTTGTAATCTGTCTGGGCAGGGAGGGGAGTGGGCTAGTCACTTCCATTGTGTTTTGTTTGTTTTTTAAGCATGAAGGTGTGGGCCATTGAAGTGAGGGGAGATGGAAAAAGTTTTTTTTTGTAGCCTTTGTTTAGCTACACCCCTTCCTGCCCCGAACAGTACCACTACATTAATACTGTTTGGTATTCATGTTGTATACAGAACAGTACCGATTATTCAGGGCTGTTGTGCACATAGATTCGCAGGGGCACATGTCTCTAACTGACATCCAATTTGTGCTTGTTTATTGCTGAGGAAGACTGTGTAAAAGTAAAGTTCAAGTGCTTCCCATAGACTTGTTTTTAATTGTGTGCTCCCCAGAAATTCTTGTGACATGATGCCCCTGCTAATATTCATGGTGGTGGTGTTTGGGGTGTGGGGGTGTGGGGTGTGTGTGTGTGTGTGTGTGTTTGGTGTCTCTCCTCCGTCACCGGAGATGTGGCCTCTCTCGGGTATCATCCCAGTTCTCTCGCCCAGCCTGAAACCCCCCCACTCTGGGTCCCCTCCTGGGACTCCACTAATGCCTACCTCCACCTGGTGAAAGATCTCCTTGGCTTGCCCCCCAGGGTGGGGCCACCACTCCTTCCAGCACCCAAGACATCCAGTATCATCCAGTCGGAGGAGGCATGCAGAGGATTGGGACGCAGTGGGCGTGGGGCCGAGGTGTGCCGTCGCCTACCACATCTCCAGGCTTTTTCCTTGTTCTTGGTGGTTCATCATCAGTACACTGTAAAGTCTGTATTGTTAATTTTATTTAGCTTTTGTTGACCAGGTAAGTACACTAGACAGGTTATATGCCTATTTTCAGGTACGACCAGGGAGAGTACAATGAGATACAGATACAGTGAGATACAGGTTCATACAGAGGACAACATGACACAAGTTAGGCAGTATACAGAGTCAAAATAGAACCATGTGAACATAACCAGTAGATAGTAAGCACAGTTAAGATATGTACAGGAACATATATTATATATATACAACACACACACACACACACACACACACACACACACCTATATATATACATATATACATGCACATACACACACACACACATATATACACACACACACACACACACACACACACACACACAAGGCTAGAACAGTACAATTTTACAAGGTATACGACTTGAGCCACAAACAGAGCCACAGGCTGAGTATCTCCTGAAACAGAGAAAAAATACATTATATGCACCTCACAGTCCAGTTAGACAGGCTGCATCAGCAGGAGCTGCAAGAGGGGGTGCCAGGAAGGACATGAGTCCAGTGCAGGGGACTGAAACTAGCTATGGAGGTCTAGGACACCCACATGCAGAGGAGAGCTTCAAGTGATATCACAGGGAGCTCTGGAGGCACGAGTGGGAGGGGAAGGAACGGACTTGAGCCGGAAAGGAGTTCCATAGCCTAGGGACACATGAAGCAGAATCCCTGTCCCGCATTTGTGTGTGGGTGATGGGGACTTTAAGAACGCCAGGGCCCAGAGACCTGAGGGAGTAGGTAGAAGAGACAGCCAGTTTGAGTAGCTCAGCCAGCCCTGTGGGAGTGCCAGTACTGAGCACCTTGTCCAAGAAGCAGCCCAGGATAAAGTTCATGTGGTTGGGCGGGAGAGCCACTCGAGTTTGTCATATAGGTCACAGTGGTGGGTGAGGCGAGAGGCAGCAAGTGCAAAGCGGCAAATGTTGTTGTAGGTTGTGTTCCCTCTAGTGAGGTGAACTTTGGAGGTGTGTGAAAACAGGAGAAGTCCATCGCAAAGAGAAGGAAGCAACACTTCAATGCAAGGCGAGCAGCAGACGTAAGATTTTTCTTCTCTCTGTAGGCCAGACCCAGTTTGCTGTTGACAGCTCTGCATACATTTTGGATATGGCACCCTGGTCAAGTTGGGGGTCCAGTGTCACCCCAAGGTATTTGATGGAGTCAGTGGTTGGAAGAGGAGTACCACTGATACCAGTAACACACAGAGGGGCAGGGGAGGCCTTAATCTTGGCCAGGGACCCAAAAAGCATGGCCTGAGGTTCTTTTAGGTTGAGGACCAACTTGTGAGTTGTTACCCAGGACTGGATATTTCTGAAATCCTCTCAGTTAATGGTTGATGACCCCAATGTCCTGGGAATGGGTGAGGATGACTAGGTCATCCGCGTATAGGATAGTACTACAGTTGGTAGCAGTAGCTGGTAGATTGTTGACAAATATAGAGAAGAGAAGGGGCCCCAGGACTGACGCCTGAGGGACACTGTGTCACAGGTGTGGTGCCCGAGAGGATCTTGCTGAATCTGGTAAGTTGCTGCCTGCCCTGGAGGTAATTACTGAACCAACTCAGGACAGGTGGGGACAGACCAAGGGACCAAATTTGAGAGCAAAGTAAGACATGATCAACTAGGTCGAAGGCCTTGGATAGGTCAGTGAATATGGCACCTGTGAGTTTGCCCTGGTCCATGACAGCCTGTATTCCAGAGGAGACTGTGATGAGGGCTGGGGACATACTGTGCCCTTTTTGAAAGCCGTGCTGCGCAAAGGACACTAGCTCACGGGCCTGGATGTAATCCATGAGTTGCCTAGCCACAAGTTTTTAATAAAGGAAGCATTATTTTAAAAAAAAAAAAAAAAAAAAAAACTAAATCTACTCAAGAGCCTGATGATCCTAGGAATGAAACCACAGACCCCCCCCGAGTCCTGAAGACAGTGGGCCGGAATTTCAAATCCCCAACACAAGCTGCAACAATGGCAACTTGCACCAAGTGCGGGTGCACCCAGGACCCTGCTCCCAATTTTCTAATTCACAGGGTCCCGGCACCTAAGTCCAGCAGCTTGTGGCAAAGGTGGTGCTGTGCAAATCATCATGGCGCAGCCACCGGAAATGCCGCAATGGCAGCGGGAGTCTGTGGCTGCCACAGACGGCTAGCAACTGGATACAGCCCCTCCCCCAACACCACCATGCCACCAGCACCCGCCGCCCCAACACCAGGTCTTCGGTGCGCCTTCAGGTGCCTATCTCGCATTCTCCATTCTTCCTACTACCTTCCTGATCTGGTGATCGCTACAGCCTCTCCACACACCACACTCCGTTGTAGCGATCGAGCTGTCAGTGCGCCGCACTGTACAGTATGCGACCGACAGCCTACCTGGCGGGCGGCCGTGGTGGTGTGTGGAGGTTGTGCCAGTCACCGGATCAGGGTATGGGAGGGGGCTGGGAGTGCATAGATGGGCACTACCTGTGGGGGGGGAGCACTAGACCACCAGGGAGATGTCAATATGCAATGCAGTGGGTGTCGGGGATAATGACTGAGAGTGAGGGGAGGACCACCAGGGATCGCCCATCGGGGATGGATCGGGCCAGACCACACAGTGGCACATACTGGATGACCCTCCCAGGCGCCTTTGAAAATGCCACTTGGCGCAGCCCTTGGTGCAAGGTGCCTTTTGCGTCAGACCTGATTGACGCAAGCACCTTGCGCCAGTCTGAGGCCTTTGAAAATCTGGCCCAGTAGCTCTAACCATTCAGCCAAAGAAAAATTCACCCTAGCTGGGAGGTTAGATGGTGCTTTTGAATTTCCATTAGTCAGTCTCACACACAAGAGGGAACTGATACTACTAAAACTGACTGGAATTTTCAAATTACACTTTTGCTGGAATTTTGGATTCCACCTAGTTCTGAGGAATTCTGTCCGAAGTTGAATTCTAAAATATGTTTAAACTGTAAATTAGTAAGCTGTGGTTTGCATAAATCACAGAATCTTATTTTGAGGTTTACAAAAACTATGGATTCATTTTTGGCAGATTGTGGCATAATGTTCATGGATTATGTCACTGGAAATTCTGTGATTTTAAATAGAAATACTTTCAAAATTCGGCAGAATTGAAAGACATTTAGAAAAGCATTTTGAAAGCTGAATTGACACTCCACACAGATTCTGCTGTGGAATTCCTCATTCTGCATGCTCTAGCTGTTGCCTTTCAGGGTCTGAAATTGGCACTGGCCCAGAGGCCACATGCTGGTATATTTTGTATAGACAAATGGAGCCTTTCCTAACTCATGGGTCCTTTAGGAAAGAGCCTGGTTGTGGACAGCCTGGTGCAGGTGGCCAGGGTTTGGAAGTGGAACTGGGCCACCAGTTGACAGATGGCCAGGCTAGGGAAGCACTGTAGATGGCAGGGTTTCCCAGCTCTTGGAAGGTGGTGCCACGCTATGTTACTGCAGTGACCACAGTGGTTAACCAAGGACATTACACCTTTGGGGCAAACATAAACACAAGAGGAGCATGCCAGTGGAAGTTTAAACTGAAATGGCTTTATCTATAGTCCCAGGAACAAAATTTGCTTTGAAATGAAGCCAAGTCATCAGCACAAACCATAACCAGACCACATAATGTTACCTGATGTTTCAAGACTGTGTATCTCTTCATTGCTCCTGATGCTGCCCTTTAGTTTCAACCTTCTGATGGTGTGCTCCTTGTATTCATTGCAGAGTCCCCTCTGGGATGCACCTGGATTTGTCCTGCAGCACATTCTACCCCTATGATCCATCATTTAGGGGAATGCTGAATACACGAGGCTGTCAAGGCCGTGCAAGGTGCCACTGGACGAAAGGAATCATTGGGAAGAGATGAGAAAATAGGAAGAAACCAGTGGCTGCAAGTATTTTGACACCTACTCTGAGGTCCCTTGGCCATTGCCTTCTCTTTATTTGAGTGTACTGTTAGGAGATATGCACCCCCTTAAAGGTCCCATGGGAGTGGGGTGGGTGGGGGAGAGCTTTGAGGAAGAAAAAGGAAGCAGGTAAGGAAATGCTATGCAAAAATAAAATTCCGCTGGTGGAATCTTTGAGAAATCTGAAATCTCGCTTCCATGAAATTTTGGAATGCACTTTGGCAACCTTTGCAAAATTCTGACTGTGAAATTAATGTGCAGTATGTATTGTGGATCGATGTATTAAACTACAGATTAGAATTCTGCAGAACTGACTGCTCTGTCATCTTTAGAACTGTGGAATGATTGTATGATTGTATATATCGTGGATTGAAGCATTAAATAGCAGATTGGAATTTTTCAGAACTTTCATTGCATGGTTCATGTGTGTCATTCTGTAAATCAGCCTGGTAGTACTGTGGAATGGGAACAAATCTGAGGAACACATTCAGAGGATCCAAATTTTGCCGAGATTAGAGTTTCAGAAAATGTGAAATTTGCATACAGTTTCATAAAAGTTTTGCAGAACAGGAATTTACAGTCTTTTGACCAGCACTAAGGTAAGACGTTAGCAGTGATGAGATGGGACTAGATGGACCTGAGGTGGAGCACCTGTGTCTTGTGTGTTTTTTTTTTTTTTAACCGAGGGAAGCACACTAAGCTGAAGCTTGTTTACAGGTGTGACATGGGAGCACAAGGAAGTTACATTGCTTGCTCAGGGTCACACAGTATGTAAGTGGGGGCTGTGGGATTCAAACTCTGGTCTCCAGGTTTGTAGCTTGGAGCCTTAAACCTCTGTACTATACTATACTGCCTCCTAGTAGGATATGCACCTTGATCGATTGATAGATTGCCAGGTTTTTACATTAGCCCTAACATGTGCCTTTTACATTTCACTGCAGGTACTCCCACATGGCAAGACTGGTTAGTCAGTAGTCCTTGGTGCCATGTCCTCAGAAGCCAGTAGCTCGGACACTGAATGCATCATCTGCTTTGGTAACTATGACAACGTCTTCAAGCTGCCAAAAGTGCTGCGCTGTGGGCACACCTTCTGCCTGGAATGCCTGGCTCGGATCAATGTCACCTCAGAGGAGCCAAGAACTATCAGTTGCCCCATCTGTCGGGAGACCACCAGACTGCCAGGGGGTAAAGGACTGCCAGCACTTGAGAACAACCTGGAGGCACTGTCCCACCTGCCGGGTCCCTTGCAGCATGCCCATTCTGTGCGCTTCAGTCGCACCAAAGGACTCCTGTACGTGAAGAAGCCCCAGCCCATATTGATCCTCAAACAGACACCAATTAGAACAGTGAGTCAAAGCCTGGATGTGGGGAGACCAGAGCCCCGACTGCCTCGATCAGCAGCAATCAACCATCGAATTCTGCTTACTTCTTGGTGGTTCTATGCAGCCATCTTTGGCATCATGCTTCTTGTCTTAGCCATCGTTCTGGCTGCCATCTTTGTCTTTTCCATCTCTCCAGCTTTAAACAACCCAAGCCATCAGCAGAGCAACTCCACAGAGCCACCTAGTAGTTTTGTTACCAAGACATGAAACCCATGCCAAACCTTGATACAGATTTCTACACTTTTGGGGCTGCCAGAAGATCAGAGATACCTGTATTGGCCTTTTCCCGTATTTTGCACTTTGAGCTCTGACCTCCAGGAAGGAAATGTGCCTCCTCTACTTGCTGGACTGCAAGAATCTTTTTAAACTGAAGTTGATTCCAAGGCTCTTGACTTCTCCAGTCCTGGAAACTAGCAAACCAGTCCACACCCAGGCCTCAAACTGAGGCATGCAATTCGTTAGATTGACTGAGATGATGCACTGCAGCCAGGCTAGATGTGATGATGCAGGCACTTGGGGGTCAGTTAACGGACTATAAACAGTAATGCAGAATTGGTCATAGGTGATCCAGAACTGGGACAGCTGCCCTGCTAAGCATCCTACCATATGGAGAAGGACTAGAAATCTCTATGGTAGAGATGCCATTGTTGTATAGAAGAACAGTCACCCACTCCCCGTGAAGTGGATCAAAGCATTCCCAGGTTCACAGACATACAGATTATGAACTAGCAAACAGTGTCGCAAGTTATGGCTAAACTGATAAGAGGGCTTGTCTGCATCGTCATCTGTCTCTCTTACACTCTTTCTGTAGCTCGTCTCAGTTTTTTTGTTTCTCCTTTTTTCCCTCTCTATCTCTTCCTCTCTTTCTATAGCTCTCTCTTGCTTCTCTGTTGTTCTCCCTCTCTCTTCCCTTCCCTTCTACTCTCCTCTCTTTTCTCTTTTACTGTTTCTCTCTCTTTCTGCATCTCCCTTCCTTACTCTTATTCCCCACCCGCAACTCCACTACCCTTCCCTTCTCAACTCTTAGCCTGTGTTTGCCTCTTCCCTTCCCCCAGCTAATCCCTACTAACATTGCTGTGATGGCATCTCCTGGTTCATTAGTTATCCCATGCTCACTGATACTGAAAAACCATGTTATGAATAGTGCAAGTACAGCGATGACACCATCCTGATGGATGACCTAACCAGAAGGAGGTAGACTTGAAGGAAGGCACTGGGGTGCAGTGATCAGAGCATTTATCTGTGCATTAGTAGATCCCAGGTTCAAATCCCACCACAGCCATTGACTCACTATATGACCTTGGGCAAAACATTTGACCTTTCTGTGCTGTAGTCTCTTGCAACTGTAAAACTCATGAAAGCAGGACCCCTTTGAAAATTGGTCTGCATCACAGCTGGGTTATCCAGAGTCAATAAATTGTGACCAAAGAAAGAAGCGAGACCCCCAAGAGCTGAGGACTGGAATACTGTACACTGGGGGAGGGATGTTGTGTGGGTCATAATATTTTAAAAGGGACCCAGGGAGCTGGCTTGGTTTGTTGAACTGTAATACCTAATATGGTAACTTCGAGAAGAGGTAGTAGATAGCACCAGTGTATGTGTGTGTGTGTGTGTGTGTGTGTGTGTGTGTGTGTGTGTGTGTGTGTGTGTGTCTGACATTAGAAGCAGAATTATATTTGATCATTGTTCCATTTCCAGCAGATTATATCAGAATGTCCCTTCCCCTATCAAGGACAAATACTTGTTGAATAGCAGAAGAGATGCTATCTCAAAGACCACTTCCAATTCTGTTTAAAAAAACAAAACAAAAAAAACAAATGATTGACTAGATTATAAACAAATCTAAGAAAAAAATGTTAGAAAGATTTAAATAACTGCTGATGCCTTACAAAAACTTTGAAAAAAATAATTGGGTTCAGTTCAGCTTCCATTCCATATGTCTAAAGATTCCTCCTCCCCATTATTTATTACTAAGAACATTTGCAAGAATATATTCTCTTTATCCCTCAGGGTTCATCTGCCTCTACAGCTGACCCTCTACTTCAAGTCATAATCCTCTGTTGGACATCAGTCTGTTGCCATGGGAGTAACTGATGTCACAAACTGTGCATTATTTTTTTATTTTATTTTAAATTTGTTAACCAGGTGAGGACACTGGACAAAAAGTCCTTTTTCAGGATTGACCCTGACATTTAACATAGATACAAAATTTACATATCACAATTACAGACTAGACAAATCATATATTACACTTACATACATTCAAAGAGTACAAGTATTCATTTTCTTTTGTTTACCAGGTAAGCACACTAGACAACCAAGTGCCTATTTTCAGGTGCGACCCAGGAGATTACAAGGTACATTCGAGGACATCAGACATAACAGGGTCCATACAAGAACATCAGGTGTTTACATTACAAGCAGAAGATAGATAACCACATGGTACAAGCATGGAAGGCAGTAATCAACACACTGGGGCAGCAACGCCCTAAAGGATAAGGGTAGCAGGTAAAACGTGTAGTTTCAATTTGAGTTAGAGAGACCTAGGAAAAACATAAAGACAGAACAGTATGTGTATAGAAACATAGACTTTGACGGCAGATAAGGACCGCTAGGCCCATCTAGTCTGCCCATTTCCCTACCTACAGGATAGGCCGCAGATCCTAGTTAACCAACAGCCTATTTCTTCCTACCCCCCACAAGAATTGCCTTATGTCTGTCCCATGCATTCTTGAATTCTCCCACAGTTTTAGACCCCACTAACCTCCTCAGGAAGGCTGTTCCATGCATCCACTACCCTCTCTGTGAAATAATACTTCCTCACATTGCCCCTGAACCCTCCTTCTATCTTTAAATTGTGTCCCCTTGTTCTTGCAAGTCTCTTTTCTGAAAAATGCTACCCTCTTGGACTTTGTTGATTCCACTGAGGTACTTAAAAGTTTCTATCATGTCCCCTCTCCCTTCTTTCCTCAAGGGTATACATATTAAGCTCCTTTAGTCTCTCCTCATACGGCTTCTCTTGCAGACCCTGCACCATTTTAGTTGCCCTCCTCTGGACTGTCTCTATCCTGTCTATGTCCTTGCGGAGATGGGGTCTCCAGAACTGGACACAGTACTCAGATGGGGTCTCACCAACTGTCTGTACAAAGGATAACAGCTTCCTGTTTTCTGCTGCTGATGCCTCTCCCTATACATCCCAGTATACCCCAGCCTCACTACTGCCTTCTCACATTGCTTGCTAACCTTAAGGTCATCTGATATGATTACCCCAGGTCCCTTTCTTTTTGTTGTTGTTACTACCTCCCACCCATTGTGTATTCTTCCCTGGTTCTTGTTTCCAGGTGCATTATTTTGCACTTTTTGCATTGAATCCTAGCTGCCATACTCTGACCATTCCTCCAACCTTGCCAAGTCCCTTTTCATCCTTTCCACGCCTCCTTGTGTATCAACCCTGTTGCAGATTTTTGTGTCATCTGCAAAAAGGCATACTTTTCCTTCCAGTCCCTCTGCAATGTCACTGATGAAGACATTAAAAAGGACTGGACCCAATACTGAACCCTGTGGTACCCCACTAGTAACCCCCCTTTCTTCAGAACGGACTCCATTTACAATTACCTTCTGTGTCCTGTTGTCCAGCCAATGTTTTACCCAGGCTACCACCCTGGGTCCCACTCCCAGGCTGGTTAATTTGACTATTAATCTTTGTGTGGGACTGTGTCAAATGCCTTGCTAAAGTCTAGGTAGGCCATGTCCACAGCCCCTCCCTGGTCTACTACTTTGGTCACCCAGTCAAAGAAATCTATTAGATTCGTCTGACATGACCTTCCTGCTGTGAACCCATGCTGCCTTGGGTCCTGTGCTCCACTGGCCTCTAGGTAGTCGACTATTCTTTCCTTCAGAAGTGACTCCATCTCCATCCATGACCAAGGTATACAATTCATGAGCAACTGGGCCAAAAAATGGACTCCACACAATACCTCTAATAACTTCTAAAAGTATGTCTTAAGTTGTACTGTAAAACTTGAAAATGTAGAAACTGAACACAATTCAAATGGTAACTCATTCCACAATTTAGCAGCAGAAGTAGAAAAGGATTGTAACCCCAATTTTTTTGTGTGTGTGAGAAAGGACTATAATAGTGATACCCCTAGTAAACAGCAAATTTGTAGAACACCACGTAAGAGTAAATAGAGCAAAGGGAAAGCAGAAGAAGAAATAGACTTGCAGACCAGGCATCCTGTAGAGTATACAAATTTAGGAGTAGGAAAAAGCCAACCAATAGAGTACAACACACAATGATGTGTCTTTAAAGGAGCAAGAAGAATAAAGCGATTGATATAATATTAAATGCCACAGTAAGAATATAAAGTTTGTAAGAACCCAAATTATTATACAAAGAAGAAACATAATCAAAGTGGGGCAATAATGTCCCTACAGCAAGAGCATACCAAGTATTATAGGACAAATATGTCCTGAATAATTATGACCTCAGGTAGGGAGACGCAACAGGAATAGATGAACTCTTCAGGAGCAAAGATTCTGTTTTCCTGCAGACTACCTCAGTAATAAATAATGGGGAGGAGGAATACAGAACTAATGTGAAACACAAGCTGGACTGTGTCCAAATATTATGTTTTTGTAAAGTTCTCCTGAAGGCATCAGCTGCTGTTTAGTTTCAGACTATCGCGGTCAGTGTTTTTGATATATAGTGTCTTTGTTATGCCACAACCAGCACCTTGATGCTCAAAGTTTTGCAAAAGGCTTTGTCATGAGAGCGGTTGTTAATTATTTTCTTCATTGCCATTTGTTGATTTTTATCTTACCAGGTGCTTCCCTTGAGCTACCCTACCAGCTCTCACGTAGCCAGAACAAATTCTGCTGAAGCTGTCATCTGAGCATAAATTCTTCGCATCTTGCACATATTTCCATATCATGTCATATATAACATATATGATGATGATGATGATATTGCATATCTGTGTATCTCCATTCTCAGCATGATTAAGCCTTTGGTGAAAGGCTGAACGTCAAGGTGGCGTACTAAAACACACTAAAGACACTGTGGGATGGGGGACAGATTCAGGTGCAGATTGCAAATACGTGCTGTCCTGCATCAGCAGCCACCTGATTGGGTCTGAGCCCTACTGCTAATTTCAAAAGCTGCATCTGTTTTGAGGCAAGAAGTTATAATTTATGGGGGAAGGAATATTGCAAATGTGATTTGTGCCTTTTCTGCAATTGCAGCTCCCCTTGGGTACAAAATTCACACAACCTTTACGCCAACAAGTTTGGATATATCCTCCCTCTGAAAATAGTGGTTGATACTTCTTGGCTGGGTCCTTTAAAAATTCTACCCATTATACCAAAAGCATTGGCAGTGATGTGGATGGCTGAGGCATTGTGCCTTACCTCCTGCCACACCAGTGACCCATATTCATGGTGCGAGCGGGTTGCTGGGGGTCAGCTGGGGAAGAGAAGGACTGAGCATCCCAGGGACAACTCTCCTTCTCTGGGGAAGGGATTGAGCAGTGGTAAGTGCTTGCCTGGCCCCTAGTGGAGGCTAGGGGCTGGCACACCGTTGCCAGCAGTGGGGAGCAGTGGGGCAGACTCCTGATGGGATGCACACAGGATTTGTGCATGGCACCATCCCTGGCATCATTGCATGCCCCACCTCCAAAAGGAAAAATGGAAAACCAGGATTCTCTGATGGCTGGATGAAGGAGGGGCTCGAAGGTTCTGCTCCCCGACCAGCTGCGGCGCTGACCCAAACTGGATCTGGTCTCCAGTGGGGGTCTGGGGTAACCCTACTGACCCCACCAGGGAGTGGCAAGCCGTGGAAGAAGGTGGTTGGTGTTGGTAGATGTCAGGGGGGTGGGAACAGGGCTGCAGCTCTCTCCAGAACGAGGGCCATCAGAGGGCATAAAATGAATATTAAAAAAAAAAAAAAGGCAGTGACTGAATAGCATCCATTTTTATTTTCAGAATCCTACCCTATTCCACAATCTGAACCTACTGAAGAGTGCAGTTGTGCAAAATGTGCATTGGTAACTATGGATTTGTGGATAATTCACAATACCTGAACTATCCAAAATGGACTGGATAGTCTGACCACCCAGTACTCTGGAGTTCCAGTGTCTTGGGTTGGACCACAGAACAATCAAACCACAGAAATTATTCAAAATGTTAAATGCTGTTATGGAGCAGTCTTCTCACATGCTCAGAATCTGCATAGTGCCTTATAATAAAAATACTGACCTTGGCCCTGTGGGGTGTCATTGCTTATGCAATTGAATGACTAGTAGCAAAGTGTATGGCCCTGCTGACTTTGCGTTGACCTTCAGTTCCATAGTTAGTCATTAATGATGAGGAGAGACTATGCTGCAGATGTTGTCGGGTCAGGACTTCAGCTGTGATTAGAGTGTGTGTGTGTGTGTGTGTGTGTGTGTGTGTGTGTGTGTGTGTGTGTGTGTGTGTGTGTGTTTGACAAGACCCTTTCTGTTCAGATTATGGCACGCCATCTTTCCTGGACTTGTTTTGGGACATCACAAAAGTGCTCGCATGTATGCGGACATTCTTCAAATAATCAGATGTGCCATCCCCAGGAAGCAGCAGCTTATACTACCTCAGAATGTCCAGCAAACAGAAGCGTGGCCAGCGGTGAACAGTTAATGAATGATTTAAGCAATGTGACTAGCCAACCCTGAGATGATGCAGATGGGGAGTACCTTTTGAAACCACATGATGGTGTCTCATGTAAAGCTGAAGCAATAACTTGTTTCACATTTAATAAAGGTTGTTTGTATTTTTTAAACTCATTAAAATTTATTTTACACTCTAATTGTTTAGGAATTAAATGATTTATAAAATAATATAGATGTCAGTCTACACATTTCTATAACATCCCTTCTTGCATCCTTCACGTACCCCAACCTCACATTTTTAGTTTGCACCAGTACGTGCACTCAATGACCATATGAGGTGACATTTGAATACTGCAGACATGCCTTAGCTTAACATGTAGAAAGGCAGGATTGAAGGCTGACTGACTCAGCAGTGACTTTATATATATATATATATATATATATATATATATATATTTTTTGTGTGTGTGTGTGTGTGTGTGTGTGTGTGTGTGTCTCTCTCTCTCTCTCAAAGGAAACTCCTTTCTGTAAGGAAAATGACAGCCAAAGCATAGCAGAAGAGTGAATACCAGTAGCAGACACACACAAGACCTGTACACTTTGAACAAACATAATAAAATGTAAAATTTCAACACAGACTCATTTTTATGTTTGCTTGCCCGCATACGCAAGAAACATGTTGCGGCAGCTTGCTGAGGAGGTGTGGCACTGTTGTGGCCAATGCCCTCGGTGCCTTTTGAGGCTTGGCCCACTTTCCCAATGCGGTGGCTCGCTGCTGCTGACACTAGTTCAGCCAGTGTGTCACCACCTTGAAATAGGGGGTTGCCTCGTCATTGCGGCGTCAGCCATTCCGCTGAAGTGAGGGAGCAACCGGTCATTACAGGGCGTACCTTGCCGTCCTGACCCAGTAATTTGCCAATGGGGGAGCCCACTCCCCGTTGGCACACTGTAACCCCCTTCTCCCATTTGTTTGCCAAGGGGGTGCCCAATCCACTGTGGCTTCATGCGCCCCCCACTGTCTTTCTTTGCCAATGGGGGACCCAATTCCTATCAGCTTCAGTCCCTCCCTCCTGTTAAATTTGCCGATGGGGGAGCCCACTCCCGTCTGCATAATATCCCCCCGATTTGTTGTATGCCGAGGGGGGGGCCCGATCCCCATCTGCTCCAGTCCCCCCACCCCAAAACACACAGGTGACATGGTGGAGCCCACCCCAGCATGCCAAAAGTACCTAGCAAAGGAAAACTGTCCCACAATGTCTTTGTGTGTTTTTAAACCCCTGTAAAGAAAATGGTCCCTTGCTGTCTGCACCCCTCCCCGACCAACGCTACACTCTGTGCACCTACCTCCTCACACACACACACTCATTACTCATTCACACACACACCCACACCCCATATTTACCTCTGGAGCCCAGCACAACTATCTTCAGTGGACCAGGAACACGTCTGCACTCTTCAAAACCAACTGCGAACTGAGGAAATGCTTGTAAGCTGTATAAAGGCATAAATAGTGTGTGTGTGTGTGTGTGTGTGTGTGTGTGTGTGTGTGTGTGTGTGTTGTGGTGTGTGTGTGTGTTTGTTTTTAATACTTTGGTGCATATCTCAGGCATTTTGGGAATTCTGGCAACAAATTTTCAAGATGGGGTTATTGGGACCCCTCCTCATGAATTCGGCCACCATCATGGTGTTATTCAGTCCTGAAAGGTGATTTTTACAGTCACTGCGCAGAATCTTCTTTTGGGACCGAATAATGAAACAGTGCTAGTGTTCATGAGGTGGGGTCTCAAAAAGCCTATGTTGCAAATTTGGTGAAAAAAAAATTCCAAAAAATGACTTATGAACGTATGTGGTGCAGTTGCTATGCACGTTCATAAAATCACAAATTTGTAATTTTCACTCCAGAATTTCAACTTTGGCATTTTTCCACACCTCCTTATGAACAGTGCAGCTGTTATTTTTTTACATCCTGGCCAAAATGTGTTTTCGCACTTCCAGCGCAGAATAGTGTGGTCGCTGTGGGAAATCAGTGTTCAGGACACATTAAGAAAATCACAGTGACACTGTTAATGAGCAGAGGTCCTAAAATGCCTATGTGGAAAATTTTGTGCTGAAAGTCCATAAAATGACTTTACAAGTGTGCATTGTGCAGTTTCCATGCACCCTTGTAACCTCGCAAATTGGTAATATTTTCATGCCAGATTTTCAACACTGGCATTTTTTTCACACCTCCTTATGAACAGTACAGCTGTCATTTTTCACATCCTGGCCGAAATGGATTTTTGCACTTATGGCGCAGAATATCACAGTCGCTTTGGGAAATCAGTGTTAGGGACAGATTAAGATCGAGTGAGTGACCAAGCTCAACTGAGCTCTATTGGGACTGCTGCAGATTTCTTTGTAGGCAGAAAAAGGTGCCAACACAGGCAGGAGCCCAGTACGAAAGGGCAGCTTGCAGTGCCAGGAGAAACGGAATGAGTGAGCGAGAGAGGGGGGGATTGAGCATGCTCAACGGTCCATCAGGACTGCTGCAGATTTCTTTGTTGGTAGAAAAAGGTGCCAACACAGGCAGGAGCCCATTACAAAAGGGCAGCCTGCAGCGCCAGGAGAAATGAAACGAGTGAATGGAGAGCGGGAGTGAGAGAGCTCAATGGAGCTCTGCCGGTTCTTTAGAGTTGCCCACCCTCCCACCCAGTGTCCTCTGTGGTCCTATATTACAGCAGGGTCTCTGGGGTGGAGACAAAGCAATGATTGGATATTTTTGGGATTGCTGTAATAATACAGATTTAGTTCTGTTTATTTCTCTGAGGTAAGTACTGAGCTATACTGTTAGGATTGCTGTAATAATACATATTTATTATGTTTATTTCTCTAACTGAGCTGAGTAATACTTGGAGTGCAATAGATTTCTAACTGGGCTAAGTGAAACTATATGAGAGCTGAGAACTAAAAGTATGGTAGCTGAGGGGTGAAAAATGGACAAGGAGGCTTTAGGATTGCTACAGTAATAAAGTATCTAATGAAAGATAGAAACAGAATCTGTCGGTAGATAAGGACCATACAGCCCACCTTGTCTGCCCATTTCCCTACTCACTGCTGCAGTTTCAGATCCTATTTGATCTGCGGCTCTCCTGCTCTGCACATCTCCAGGGTACCTTTATGTCTGTCCCATGCACTCTTGAACCCCCATATTGTTTTTGCATCCACCACTTCTGCTGGAAGGCTGCTCCATGACCTGCTCAGTGAAAAAGTACTTACTAACATTACCCCTGAGCCTTCCACCCTTCAGCCTCCTATCATTCCCCCTTGTTCTTGTGCAGAGTTTTCTCTGAAATATGCTTTCCACCTGTACCCCGTTAATTCCCCTAAGGTATTTGAAAGTCTCTATCATATCTCCCCTCTCCCTTCTTTCCTCCAGTGAATAGATATTAAGGTCCTTAAGTCTTTCCTTATAGGGTTTCTGGTGCAGTCCATGTACCATCTTTGTTGCCCTTCTCTGGACTGCCTCTATTTTGTCAGTGTCCTTCTGGACATATAACTTATGCAGTTAGCCTTCACTATTCAACTGCTCCAGAGAAGAAACATAGAATGGATGAGATTTGAGACTGAATTAACTCAGTTGGCAAGGGGATAGTAGGGAGACTAGTGTGTGGGGGAAGGGAACAGAAATTTGAGTAAATAGGGGCCTAACAGTTGTAGTAGGGTACCGAACCTGGGAGTAAGAGCCCGTAACATAAGATGTGGGCCAAATGGGGCAGGTGCCACATGTCAATAGGGTGGGTATCTTTCGAAGGGTGGTGGGGTGTACAGGGTGTGGGTCCACCATGATCTTGGACTGGGCTTGGAGGATGGGATTGTATGGTCTGTAGAGGACTGGCTAGTTTGAGGGAGGAACGGTGCAGGTTAGGGAGGATTCTAAGTGGCAGGGCAGATGAAAATGATAGGCATCCTGGTTGGGGGAGATGGAAAAGGGGGACAGAGGAAGAACAACTAGGGAGTGAAACAGACTCCAGTATCAGAGGCACTAGCAGAAAAGAGAGGAGAAGGGAAGGGATGCCCGAGGTGAGGGGGGAGGCCTCCTGATGGGGGAGGAAGAGACCACGGGAGAGAGCAGGTGGCTGTGGGTAGGGAGGGACCAGGGGTGGCACGGAGGAGAACAAATAGGAGGGGGAACAGATAGGGGAAGAGATGTAGGAGGGGTATCAACTAGTAATAGATTTGAACCTCTGCTACGGAGGGAGGGAGCAGGAATATACTGAAGGGGAAGAGGACAAGTGGGGCATGAGAGGGATGGCAACAGGTAGGGGAAGAAATGGCGAGGATGAAAGGGTTAAGGTGGGCTAGTAAGAAAGGAGGGGATGGTGACTGGAGGAGAGAAGGCTATGGGAAGGGGGAAGGATGAGAGGGGCATCACTATTGGGATAGAAGGGAATGGGGGCTCTAAATTGACAACAACGGTAATAGGAGAGGGGCTGGAAATCAGCAGGGGAGGAGGGGAGGTCGACATGGGAAGCCCAATAGGAAGTAGTCAGGTTGGGAAGGGGTTCAAGGGGGGATGGGAGGAATAAAGCAGAGAAAAGGGGTGAGGTGGGAGTAGGGGTACAGATACAGAAGTCACAGAGGGAGAGGCCGGCAGGGGTAAGGGCAGGGAAGAATGGATACTGGGGTGGTGGAAGGGGCATTAGAAGGGAAAGGGGGTAAGGGACGGGGGGTACTCTTCCTGTGGGATTCTATACTGAGAGGGGTGAGATGAGGCGGCAGGGGGAAAGGCACAGCCATATTTGGGTTGAAGCTATCCCCAGGTTGACTGCAGGAGGGGCAGGGCAGGCACTGCTCAAGTGTGCAGCGAGGGGAGGAAGAAACCTCATTTAGTGTTGCATGTGGGTACAAACGACTTGGCATGGGGGACTGTGGAAGTAGTAAAGGGGAGGTTCAAGTATTTGGGCAGGCAGTGTGAGGGGGGGGGAGTCGGTGGCATACTCCAAGGTACTGCCAGTACCGTGTGCAAGCATGGAGAGGGAAGGGTAGGCTTGAGGAGTTAAACAAGTGGCTGAGGGATTGGTGCCACACCAAAAATGATGGGTTAGTGACTAACTGCAGTAGGGTCTGGGGGAATAGTGACTTCTACACGGGGGACAGGGTACACTTGAGCAGGGAAGGGAGTATTAAAGGCAGGATTAGATGGATGCATCTCTACTAAGGTGGATTTAAACTAGTGGGGGTGGGGTGGCCAAAAAACTGTGGTTGGTAGAAAGGTCAGAACAGGGGAGCCTAATGAGCTCACCCCTCTAGATATAAAGGCAGAGGCATAGTAACCCTGGGAGGGTGCAGGCAGAGTGGTCTGAGTGTAATACAGAAGGCACTACCACCTTATAAGAATGAGGAGAAAGGGTGCGGACTACCGGGAGGAGGGACACAGGTCACAGAAGTGAAGAGTGATGAGAAGAAGGGGTATGGGTGGAAGGTGGTCTGACTAAATGGATAGAGAACTGGTTACGGGGGGGGGAGTGCAGAGGGTAGTGGTGGTGGGGCAGCTCTCTGCACCAAGAGCAGTGACAAGCAGAGTGCCGAAGGGGGTCAGTGCTGTGCCCGGTGCTATTTGGGCTCTTTATCTCTGATATAGCACACCGAGTGGGGAGCAGGGTTTGTCTGTTTGCACATTATACCAAATCGAGGGCGGTGGTGGATGAAGAGGACGGATGAGAAAAACTGCAGGGGGACCTAGCCAAACTACAGACACGGTCGGTGGAGTGGCAGCTAGGATTCAACACAAAGAAGTGTAAGTGATGCACTTTAGGGCTAAGAACCAGAAGAGGGACTATTGGATGGGGGTTACAGAGGAGGAGAAGGACCTAGAGGTGTTGGTAACTGGGAGCATGAACAACTCTGCTCAGTGCAGGAAAGCAGCAGCGAAGGCAAACAGGATGCTGGGATGCATTGTGAGGGGGTTCTCATCCAGACACAGGGATGTGATCCTACCACTCTAGGTGTGGTGTGACCAATGATCTTTAGAGTACTGTGTGCAATACTGGAGGTTATACCTGAGAAGAGAGAGAAAGTTACTGGAAGGGGTGCAAAGGAGGGAACAAAAATGTTAAAGGGGATAGAAGGAAAGGAATATGAAGTCAGGCTGATGGAGCTGAACATGTACACACTGGAGGAGAGCAGGGATGGGGGATATGATTGAAGCATTTAACTACCTGAGGGGTAAATAAACCTAGCACCGAGAGGTGTTTCAACTGAGAAGTAGAACAGAGATGAAGGGCATGGACTAAGGTTGGAAGAGGGATGTTTCAAGAGGGAAATAAGGAGGTACTACTTCTCTGAGAGGGTGGTGTCTAGCTGGAATGCACTGACAGAGGGGGTGGTAACATGTAGAAGAGTCTAGCTTTAAGAAGGAGTGGGATAAAGCAAGAGGACGAGTCGGGGGCAGGGGCTGGGACAAGTGGGGAGGAACTAAGGGGGAGGATGCTGGGGCAGCTGCAATCTAGGGTGCTAGCTGCACACTTGGGCGGACTTATAGACGGATTGGTGTGTTCTGCTGGCAGATTCATATGTTCGTAGGTATGTTTGTATGTAAAATCACAGTAACTCTGTTCATGAGCAGAAATCCTAAAATGCCCATGTTGAAAATTTGGTGACAATTGTCCATAAAATGACTATGCTACAAGCGTGCATTGTGCAGTTTTCATGCACCCTTGTAACTTCGCAAATTTGTAGTGTTTTCACTCCAGATTTTCAACATTGCCATTTTTCCACACCTCCTTACGAACAGTACAGTTGTAATTTTTCACATCCTGGCCGAAATACTGTATGTATTTACACATCTGACGCAGAATAGCGTGGTTGCTGTGGGAAATCAATGTTTGGGACAGATTAAGAACATCATAGTGACAGTGTTCATGAGCAGAGGTCAGAAAATGCCTATGTTGAAAATTTGGTGAAATAATTCCTCTAAATGACTTATGTGCATGTGTTGTGCAGTTTCCATGTACACTTGGAAGTTTGAGCATTTTTTAATATTTTGCTACAGATTTTCAACATTGTCATCTCTTCACAGCTCCCTATGAATGGTACCAGCTGTCATTCTTCACATCCTGCCCAATCTGTGTTTTTGTGTATCTGGCGCAGAATGGCACGGTCACGGTGGAAACTCAAATTTCAGGACACATTGACAAAATCACAGTGCCACTGTTCATGAGAAGAGGTCCCAAATGCTTTCATGAGCTGGGGGCCACAAAATGGCCATGTTGAACATGTGTACTGCAAATACCAACAAATGCCCAGGACGTTATGGTTTCTAACCACAACGTTCCACCCTTTACAGATTGACAGACATCATTTGGATTGCTGACTGTAATGCTCATGCCATTCCACACCCACCCTGCAGCCAGTGACGGGCATCGAGCTGTGCCTTGGACTCTTCGGCCCCAGAGTTCACCCTATTCTCTTATATTGCACTCATTTCAGCATATGTCCCTATGGAGTGGGGTGACTGTAAAGCTGAACACCCCAAGGCACAACTCAACAGTTGTCAGTGTCTGCAGGATAGGGTGAAGAGAAATGGCATGAACGTTATGGGAGACAACCCAAATGCATACCCCAATGCCTGTCCATCTCTACAGGTTGGAGGTAGGGTTGGCGTGAAGTTCAATACTTCACTACCATTCCTACTCTGCATCTGCCTAACTCCTGTATTTCCAATGCTAATACCAGCAAGCAAACATTTGGCATTGACAAATGCTTGTTTACACAGTATTTCTGTTTACTGCCCTGCCATTGTTCATTACTGGTACTGTGGTGTGGAAAGCGTTTCCCATTTTTAGCACAAAATTCTCACTTGGCATCAGCATAACTCTGCAGATAAAATGTCCTCTGAATTTGAATTTTGATTCCTCCCATTTTTTTTTGGGGTATTGAAAATGATGTCATTAAAGGAAAATTGCACTTAACCAAAGTGTACTTTTCTCCCCTGCCTGTAGTTACTCCCATTATTCATGTTTCTATAGTAAAAAAACAAACAAAAACTTACAATTTCAGTCAGTGTTTCAACAGTGTGCTGAAACTTTGCACTTTACAAGGCTGCCATCTTGTGGGCAGCTACGCACACTCTTGCCTCTCGTATGCTAATATGCCCTGCTGACCGTGCCCTGAGTCAACACAGTATATTGGCATACTGTGGGCAAGGGAGTTAGCAGCCACCTTATGGTTTATAAGGTAAAAATTGTTTCCTGTTGAAAAGCCAATCAGAGGCTTATGTACTGGTGGGGAAGCACACTTTGGTAAGCATAGTTTTCTTTTAAATCAGGATCTTGTCCCCTCAGAGGTCATCTCTTCACCACGTGTAATCTGGCTTGTGGTAAAAACTGGACCTCCTGTCCTGGACTAAACCAGAATGCTAAAATCCAGACTAGCTTGTCTGGCTGGACCCACTGGACCAGGTAGAAGTTGTGCTAGTGTTGCTTGTCTGGCCACTCTGGCTGGATGGACCGGTCTGGTTTTTACCTAGCAGGCTGCAGCAGTCCCAATATTGCCCCTGCTCAGAACAGGGTGAAAACCAGACTGACTGGACTGGACCAGATGGATAAAACCGGCTGATCCATCCACCTAGGGTGGCCAGACCAGCAATATTGATGCAACTTGTGCACCATCGGTTGGTAAAATCGGATCTGTCGGGTTCAATCTGGTGAGGAGGTTGTTCTCATTCATGCCACTTCATTCCTATCTCAGAGTCATAATCTTCTACATTTGACATAGCCGCTTTCCATGGAAGCAATTCTGATGTCGCAAGCAGAGGATTAGGACTTGAGAGCAGAAATGCAACAGGAACAGATGAACGGTCAGCGCAAAGAGGCTGTTTTCATGCAAATCAAGGATGGAGTGCCCTGAAATTCAAAGTTTTGGGGAAAGTTAAAAGATTTGAGTCCTGACAATGCCAACAGTAATATAGTATGTGGTTAGGGCTTATTGTGGATAAAAAGCGATCGCTTTCCAAAAGCTGTTGTAGGTCAGTTCAAAGGTCAAGAAAAGTTGTTGTAGTATCGTTCTGACGTCACGATGATGCTACAACAACTTTCTCCCTCTTGAGCTGTTACCTGATTGGTTTTTTAAACAGTGAGCTGCTTTAGCCAAAGGGTAAAATGGTGGCACTGCGCAGGGAGTGGAGGGGCAAGTGTTTCACTAAGATAGTTTGGACACAAACTGCCATTGTCTGCTCCGTGTGTCCAAACTATCAGTTTGCCATTTTTCTTTCTTTAAATAACTGGTGCTTTCAACTATCTGGTGGTGAGCAGAGCCGCAGCAAGGACTAGAGGCAGAGTGGAACTTCAGCGACGACTGGGAGCAAGCGAGTGTGTGAACACAACGTACTGAACATTGGATTTAAATTAAACTGTAAACATTTCTGGGAAACATATACTATATAAAATAGTAGATGGGTGACCAGACACAGCAAGACTTTGTTTCCATCTCTTGGATGTGATAATGTCAAACGGACCACTCAAGCTTCGCACTCGAGGTCTGTATGACATCATCGCATCCCCTCGATGGAAATATAGCCTTGTTGTGTTTGGTTACCCATACACTATTCTATATATTATTTGCAGGAGTCAAGAAAATCGCTATAAAACTATCTTCTTCCCCACCATCTTTTCCAGCTGCCTGAGCATATAGGGACATCAGAGCCCTCTAGCTGTGACATCATGGTTTGTTGTCATAGTAGAGGTTAGAGTAATGAGCTGTGAATGAGCTTGGTACATCCAGCAGAAAGACCTGGGTTTCGCTCCCTCAACCTCCACTTGCACACTGTGTGACTCTGAGCAAATCACTTGACCTCCCCAGTGCTCCCCTGGGTTGCCCCTGAAAACAGGCATTTGTGCCTAGTGGGCCTTACCCACTTACCAAAGAATAAAATTAAAAACAAATGTAATAAAATAAACAATACACAACAGGGTGTATGGTGTTGCTAAATTACTGCATGCCCAGGTGGGTTGTGAGGTACAAGGCACAGCCACGTGCCTTCAACCACTTGGGGAAGTGCAGTCCTTTACGGTTTTACTGTACACCTCTTTAGCATGCTATTGCACTTATAAAATGGTTTTAAAAGTTTAAAATGTCATGAAAGGAAAATAAAATCTAAGCTGTATAATACGGAAATGTAATACCTGGTCATGTGACTGTTTTCTGATCAGAGTGCTTGTTTGATCCAAGCCATTTTATAAATAATTATATGTATTGTGGGTGATACATAATTATCCATGAGTAATGACTGTATACTGCTTGCATCACATGAGACTACAACAATGTGGTTACAGTGAATTACATTTAAAGGGACACTGTCAACCCCATAAGATTCAAAGTGTCTCTGATTTCATTTAAAAAACTCATTTCTAGGGATTGCTAATGTTGCTGGTACTTTGTTTCCAACTCCTTTTTTCTCTTTCAAAGTGATAAACCAACTGCCCATCATGGTCATGTTACCACATACATTCAGCCATGCACTAAAATACCAACAGCTTAATCTGGTTCAGTTGAAACAGGGACTTCTAGTCTCAGTGGGCCAACCCACTCAACACAGATAGATAAATAAATGTTTGCTTACTGTCATTGATCAGCACCCATTGCATCCTTCCTGGATTTGGGAACACTCCCAATACAATGATGCAATGACAGAAGATGAGATAATGAGTGGCTGCACTTTCTGTGGGTGTTCCTGAAGTTCAGAAAGTGTGCAGTAAGAGTAGATCAAGGTCTTGAAACAAAAAAAGGTTGGGTATATTGACACCTTAAGCATGCATTTCAGTTTTACTAAGAAAGGAAGCAGATAAAACAATAAATGCCAATGCATTACAGAGAAGGCAAACAATCATGAAATCTGTCATTTCAACTAGAAATATGATGCAGAAAAGGTTGATCTGTCCTTTTAAAATGCATCACTCCTTATGGAATATTTTGAAAATGATGATGTTTTAATGTATCTGAACTTGCATGCTTTGTGTATTTTCTGTATTAACTCCTCCCCCATTACTGAACAGTCAAGTTTCACTACCTTCGAAGGGTAAGACTTCAAGTCCAGGGACAGACTGAAGTCTGCCAGTCAAAAGCTTTAAATCCTGACTGTCCTTTTTCCCTCCCTTTTGCTGTGTTCAGTCCATTCCAACAATGCTGCAGAAAGTCTCTGTGAAGTCTTGGCAGGCTGGATACAGAGAAAGTGAGAGAAGAGGGAACATTCATATCTGATGCCTGTCACTTTTTTCCCCACAGATTTTCCTTCCACAGCAAAGAGATATTGCTGGTGAAGTGGGAGAGAGTGAGGCGCACCTTGAATGTGTGAATCTTAAACCAAATACATCTGCCTTGACAGGTCTGCCATCACTGAAAGGATTATGAAGAGAAAAGAGAAGGCTCCACTCCATGTATTTCAAGATATTAATTTTGGGTTTTATTACTGGCCTAGGGTTGGGCAAGCCAGGTATTTCTCATCTAGAGCCAAGCCAGAGGTCTGGCTTGACTCTACGAGTCAAAATATGAGCCGAGCCCTGGCTACCGCAGGCTGTTCTCCACACAAGAGTTGAATATTTCAGGCACTACACTAACTGCGCAGGCTGACAAAAGTGCTTACTTTGACCATAACTGGCTTGGCTTGATCTTGGCTCTCGGCTGCTTATACAGATCGAACCGAGTTGAGCTAGGCATGAAGTGCGATCCCGGCTCGAACCTGCTCTGCCTTGCCCACCTCGTTCACCACTTCATCAGCAGAGGAGTGGGCTGCTCCATAACACCTTTTTAAATGAAAACTGTGTGGTAAATCCAGCAGCAATTGTACAGCATCATTTAGAACAGCAGGAAGAGCCGACTAAGGAGGGCGAACATGTGAGATAAAGAAAGAGATCCCTTTTATTATTACAGTGCCCAGAAATGCATTTTGTATTAAGTTACTACTGTTCCCTGATATTTCTTGATGGTCCCTGATGAAGTACTGAACTACCACAAAATGCATTTCTGTGCTGGACCACTAACAAATGATGCAGTAGAACTTTCTCTTTTCTCTTCATGTATACTTTTATGGTGGCCCCTTGAAGTTGCTCCTACAACTTCCTTTGAGAATAATGGCCACAGCGAATGGTATGGGCATCCTGGAATTATTTTCTGTGTGTTATTAAAACAACTGCCATTAAAACAAACTGTCCCTCAGGTGTTATCATTTTCTGCTGCTTGTCTACACAACACATCATGATCCCCAGCTTGTATCATTCTCATAGTAGCGAATTGTGATGACGCAAACCTGGGGATTTTGTCTTCCATTACGGAGGAAGTATCAAAGTGTGGAACTCCAGGAACACAGCATGTTAGAGAGACAAACTCAGGCCGATCTATCCTTCAGTCCTCTGCCATCAAGGAATCGCAACCACACTGTTTAAAAACACAGATGAGAAGTGTGTGCTTCCCCTTGACTGTAACAATCTTCTTTCAAGTGAATTTCTGCTCCAATAAAAATGTTTCCAGCCTTACTTTAGAAGTATCCACAATCTTGGCTTCTATAGCCGCCTTTGGCAGCCCGCACTACAGGTTCACTGCCCTCTGTGTGAAAATGTCTCATAACATGTGCCCCTATCCTACCCCTTGCAGCCTTAGGCCTGATCCATGAATGGACCAACATACGTGCAATTTTGACAAAGATCACCTGTGCAGCTGCAGCTCCCCTACTCTCGAATGTCCCACATTAGGAGGAACAGATCCTCATTTCACCTCAGAAAAGTCCTTGGTTCCACACTGAATGAGTGCTGTCCCACATTTTACACTGACATTTTAAAGCAGAAATCCAAACAATGAATGTGAAAAATGTATAGCTCAATAAAACAGAACACTTTGCAAACATGAAAATACACAGCATAAGTTCAGTCTTTGGGATTTGATGAGGTTTTCCACATTTTGCCAATTTGTTCTACATTTGGAAGTACAGTGTTCCATGTTTGGGGGTTTAAAGGTTGAAACGTACTCCAGGCCTCGATGCTACTCTGCACTGAATAGCATCCTTGGCACCCCGTCACCCCCATGCATGAGTATGGAACTTTACATGGGGATACGAGGTGGTCCAGGAGGAAGAGCTGGGTTCAGAAACTGACTTCCAGTAAGAAGCTTGGATTGGTCACCTAGTAAATGCCCTGCTGTGCTTGTGCAGGGCATTATGGGATATGACAGTCTACCTCAGCCTGTTGTAACCCTTAACAAGTGGCTTGACATTAACAAAACATACAAAAATCCTTGCAATTTTCCCCCTCTGCCCTTGTTACATTTCGTAAGGCTGGGAGAAACTGCTGGGGGCCTGTTCGGCGCTTGAGCACTCCCTAGGGCTGCTGCAGGGAGTCCAGAAGTCTTACATTTCCCCTCCTCCCAGTGTAGCTTCCATGCCCTACCAGAAGCTTGCATATGGTGCAAATTTCTTCCTGTAGTTCTGAAGAGAACAGCACTGATATGACCACCCATGATGCTCTACGGAGGTAGTCTGAAGCAGCCTGGTACAGCTGGAGAGGGAGGAATCCAGCATGCATGGGGAGACCTCCTCGTGTGCAGGGAGGGCGTTTGTGCTTCAGGGTTGCCCTACACATCTATGTAGGTGTGTAGGGAAACTTTTTAGCAGTGTTGTTGTTTCTGCCCATCTTGTTTTACTACCTTACATTGGTTAAAAAAACGTTCCCAGGCCCACCCTTAGGCAAACAGGGACAATGATCCGATCCTTTTTCCATGTACATGTCCTTAGTCATTCAGATAAATTAGGAAGTGAGCGAGAAATACAGAACCTAAAGTGAAATGGACGCAGAACTGGATCTAAATCATTGTGCTTGTTTACAGTTTTGCCACAGGTGTCGGTAACTGTTCACTGCGACGACAACAGCCAGCTCGAGGACTGTGTGTACTGGTGGGGGTTGATTGGGCGGGGGGGCCATTTTGATGGCCTTTTGCTTTTCATTTGTTGATATACATAGTCTGGAGTTTGGACACTCTGCCTGCATGAAGGCATACTCATTACCTGACTATTATCAGTATTAATAATGCCATGTACATGCAAAAGACCATTAAAGTGATGTATTTTGCTGGCAGTGCCGTGTAATATCATTGTCTTTAACGTACTATGAAATAAACAAGTTGTCGCACCAATTACTGTACAGACTGATGAACCAAGAGGGCCAATCAAGTCCTGAAATGCAGTAATTTTTAAATGGGGGAGGGGGAATTCTTATTTATGAACCTCTTTTTGAAATCCATAAATGTGATCATATTTGCATATTAATTATATACCATTTGCACAAACATTTCTCCTTTTGTAGCTGTAGTCTAAAAAAACATTGTTTACTGTGAGATTCAGCTTGGTTCTAAACACTAAAACTGGGCAGGTTTTATGGGTTGTTTTGTTAAAAATCGATTCTGCCTGTTACTTGTGAATATATTAAAAAATAAGTAGTCACTATTTTGATGTCAGTGTTTTCTAGTTTTCATACTTTCTTCTGTTGGTCTACTGACCATTTCAAAAGATGCATTATTTCAAGACATCTTTCAATGACCATTGGGCTACCCCCAACTGAGCTCGCAATGTAAGTGTGTGAGGAACTATGGTCTCTCATCACAAAGACTGTGATATCATAAACGTGGTATATAACTGTGCCTTCAGGCCTCCCCATTAGTTAGTTAAGTTCTTGTAATCCTGATTGGCACCTGATGTTTAGTTCTAAGTCCTTGGCCCTGTCATTGTCGCTGTGTATATTACCTCTAGGGCTTCACTGCAGTACTGTATCGTGTTTAATTATCTTACTGATTCCTGTACCAACAATCCTCAGCTCCTTACTTATCTCATCACTTGTTCACCTTGATGATTTGCTTACTGTCTTCGTACTCTGTTTTCCTGCTCCCCTGGATCGCACCTGGAAATGAGCCCTGACTCGGTGTGCTTTTCCCAGTTACCAATTTTCAAATAAATTAATAAAATCAATCAATGCAGGTACCATGAGTTCAGCTGGGGCAGTCTAATGTACAAGATTTCTAGCCAGTCAGATTACAGAAATGGAGTACCTTTTTTTTTTATTCTCTGTATGGATGGCCCCTCATATGTCGTATAAGTTGATTCCACTCCTGCTGTCATCTCTCTCACTCACTAGTGTCTGTCAGTCTGCTGCTCATTTGCTCTCTCACATTAGCATCTCACCAGTCACAAAAATTTAAAAAAGACCCCTCAAAATGTTTTAAAAACCAAAAACTGGGCCCTATGTGCTATGCCAATGTGCGACAGATACACTGTGCATAGGCAGCCCTCTGCTGGAAAGCCTCACATCAGTTGTCCCATCAGACACTAGCAGCATGCACGAAAGGGGCATGTGCCCCTTCCAAGCTGGATCCCCTGGCCGCGTGAGTAAGAGAGTCCAACAGTATGTGTTCCTTATTGACAGCTCAGTAGGCGGCCAGATACGTTGGTGTGAGGAGGGCTGTGCCGTTCTCCAGCTCTGTTTTTGGTTGGGGGCAGCTGGGTAGTGGGACACTGCCTGCCAGGGTGTGGAAGCCACTATATCACCAGGGCTGTTTTAAATATACAGAATGGGGGATCAGGGCTGGGGTGGGGCACTAGACCACCAGGTTTTTTTTTTTCTTCTATTCCTATCAAGAATCGGGGATGATTGGGGGACTGCTAGACCACCAGGTGTTTTTTCTATTCACAACAGGGATCTGGGATGATTGGGAAATCTCTAGACCCACCAGGGTTTTATTTTTCTATTCATAACAGGGATTGGGGATGATTGGAGGTCCTCTAGACCACCAGGGATGCTTGGTCTATTTGTTTTACAGGGATCAGGGCTGAGGGGGGCAGCAAATTGCCACAACAGTAAAAACCCTCCCACAGGGCACTCTAGGTACCCTTAGACAAGCCCTGGCTGGTCTGAGGGTACTTAGAATGTTGCCCTCTGGGAGAGTTTTGCGAATACTGAAAGAGGGGATATGGCAGCCCACATTTGCTGCAAGCCCTTAGCTGCCATGCCCTGCCCATTTTGTGGGGCAAGGCTGGTGCATGCCCCCTTTGGCACATGCAACCTGGGTTTGATGCAAGCTGTGTTTTTGAGCAGCTCTTGGGGCATCTTTTGGCGCAAGGCACCACTTGTGTCATTCTTGTTTGACACAGGTACCTTGCATCATTTTAGTGGCTTTATTTGAATCTGGCCCCCTCTATCTGGATTTCAGCAAAGCCTTTAACTCTGTGCCCCACAAAAGGTTGATCAGGAAGTTGGCGGATCTCGGGGTTGGGGAGGAGATGACCAGATGGATTGAAAACTGGCTGAGTGGCAGAACTCAGAGGGTGGTTGTGTGGGAAGAGTTATCTGGCACCAGACAGGCAACCAGTGGGGTTCCGCAGGGCTCAGTGCTGAGGCTGGTGTTGTGCAGTGTCTTCATCAATGACATTGGAGATGGCATGAAGGGCAAATAGTGCCTATTCACGGATGACCCACAATTCTATGGGAGAGTGGACACAGTTGAAGGGATGCAGGTCCTACAGGAAGATCTGGAAAAGCTAGGGGGGTGGTCCAGGATATGGCAGCTTGGCTTCAATGCCAAGAAATGCAAAGTTATGCATATTGGAGCCAAGAATCCTAGGACAGAGTACTACCTGGATGGAGTCAGAGTATCTGCATCAGAGGAGGAGAAGGACCTGGGAGTCATGATCACTAGTGACCTGAAGCCCTCCATGCAGTGCAAGAATGCAGCAGCAAAGGCAGACAAGATGCTGGGATGCATATCTAGGGGGATCAGTAATAGGAGAGAGGAGGTTATACTGCCCTTGAACACGTCACTGGTAAGGCCGCATCTAGAGTAGGGAGTTCAGTACTGGTGCCCACACCTTAAAAAGGACATTAACCTGCTGGAGAAGGTCCAGAGGACAGCTACAAAGATGATAGTGGGTCATCAGGGTAAGGCATATGAAGAGAGGTTGAGGGCGCTGAACATGTACTGAGAGACAGAGACAGAGCGAGAGAGAGAGACTCAGAGTGTACTTGAAAGGGATAAATAAGGTTGATAAGGAGAGTCTCTTTAAGCTAAGTGGCAACCATAACACGAGGGAGCACATTCTTAAGCTGGAGGGTGGGAGGTTTAGGAGGGAGGTCAGGAAGCACTTCTTCACAGAGAGGGTGGGTGGACACTTGGAAAGCACTGCCAGAAGAGGTAATTTCATTGAAGACAGTGTGCAGCTTTAATAGAGACTGGGACAGGTATAGGGGGAAGGTAAGGATCATGGGTAGGGAGGATGGGAGGAGTGGGGAGGGAGGGAAAGGACATTGGCTCAAGCTGTGGACCCTGCAATACGAGCAGACCTGATAGACCAAATGGCCTTCATCTGCTGGCTTCTTCATATGTTCGTGTCCTCCTGCTTGCTTCTTCATATGTTCATGTCCTGCTAAAACTGTATCTACAGCCATATATAAATAGCTTCTGTATATAAAATGGCAGCAGTACTAAACTGATAATTTTCCTTTGGTGTACTTGACTTTAGCTTTTTTCCCCGTCCTATCTTAAATGCTGGCAGACTGCTGTGTATTTTGTGTGCATGACCAACATGGTGCCGGAGTGCCTGAAAACTCCTACATGGACAAATTTGACTCTTTTGAACTGATATGAGTGAAAGGTATTTGCAGATAGGGACCAGTGTCCTGAGTGTTACAAACTTACTAATTTGCCAAACCGAGCAGTGTAACATCATTAATTTTATGTTTGTAAAGGAGTGAGTAGTGAATTTGTGGAGGAGAGATTTGAGTGAGTGGGAGAAAGGAGCATTGTGAATGGTAATGTGAAGAGAGACCCACATAGTTTGGGGAAGAGGAGGGAGAAGGTAGACTGACCAGCAGAGGATTTTATGCAGGGGTGCTCGAGAGAGAGGGACAGACCTGTGAAGGGAGTAGGAGGTAGAAGGGGGCGGGGAATAGATGAGGGAGCAAAAGGCGACCCAAGCCAGTTTAGAGATGAAAGTCACGCAGTGAATGAGGTACCTGACATAGAGGGTGGGAAAGGATAGGGAGGAGTGTAAGGAGCAGTGGTAGGTTCTACGAGGAGGGGGGGGGCAATCGAGGGCAAAGAAGTAGGAGTGGAATAATGGGTTTGGTCTGGATCGGGTGGATTTGGGAGCAGTACTGTAAATAATGTCACTGTAGTCAGAAATAATCATTTTTAAGATAATCTCTCTGTGGTCTGCAAGTGGGATACTCTCTTTATTCCTGTGAAGCATCCCCATTTTGAGGTGAAGCTTCTGGTGGATGACATCCAGATGAACTGAGAAATTGAGGTGACAAGCTAGCCAGACCGTGAGGTATTTAAAATATATTTCCAAAAACTGTGCAAAATTGATTAATTCCTTTTTTAATTTCTATTTTTGTTGAAGCAGAAAAGAAAGCTAGCATACAATCCATACAGACATTCAACACACATTATGTATCAAGTACAAGGGTGAAACAACACAGTTCCCAGTCGAGTGACACTGTATCGTTTGTTCTCCGCAGTTCCCATGTAAAAGGAAAGGGTCACATAGGTTTTTAGTGTTGAGAAACTCTGAAGAGGCACGTAGACTGTCTCCCCAACCTCACTTGGCTTGATACTCACAAAAATCCTAATTACAAATATATTATGATCCTGGGTCATTAATATCAGTCCCCTCTCCCAAACGCCAACAGCATCCTCCACAGTTTTTCAGCTGGCTGGTGATCGTCACCCGATTGTCTACGGAATAAAGCCTGGGTCAGGCTGTGACTAGTATCATATCCAGCACTGCCACTTCTTTAGAAAGTGTATGGTTCGAGAGTGTATACTAGCCATTAATTTTTTCCGTGGTATAAATTTTGTTTACTATGTTCCACCATAATTCAAGCGTCTGAGGATCAGGGATCATCCAATGCCTGGTAATGGCTTTTTCCCCCCCAAATAAGTATACTGGAATTGGTGAAACCGTACCATAAGTGTAACCCCTGGGGGGTTGGGGAGATAATAGGACCATAACTGTATTAATCCATTGTGGGGAAATAGTGCCCAAAATTGAGCGGCGAGGTTCATCCAAATGTCCGTTTAAAACTCACAGGATCAAAAGACTTGTGAATGTGTAGCTAAATTGCACCCACACCTTCTCAAACGGGTGCCATATCCTGTGGGGGGGAGATCGTGATCTGGACTGCCAGAGTGCAAAATACATACTCCTACATTCCCATGCACTCCCTCCAGCATGTGGAAGATGTAACTTTAACTGCTGATAAGGTGTGTTTGGACCATAGGTCAAAAGGGATATTCATTTTTAGATCTTTATTCCATGCAGCTAAGATTGTTTGAGAAGAGTCTGCTAAAGAACTCCTGCAAGCCTCAATACAATTGCTTAGTCACTCATAGAACATTGAAAAACATGGCAAGAAGGAGTGGAGTAAGGTTGGGTAATCTTCTATATTACTTCTGATTATGTAGTAAAAATGTACATATCTGTAAACAGGGAAAATTTTCTTGGCTCATTAAGCTGTACTGTTGTTGCAAGGAAGAAAAAGGAGTTACTCCATTATTGTCCTAAAATTGATAAATGTAAATGAGGCCTTTTTCTTCAGTGAGAAAGGGTGATCAACTCTGGCAGGGAGAAACCTGGGCTCATCCCAAAGAACACGTAGAAAGTAGAAGACCCATGCTAATTTTGGATGAATAAGTGAAGTTCTCCATATCCATAAAGAGGAAGCTGTGAAGGGCAGAAAGTCAGAGTCGGGGAGCTCTCAGTCCTTTAGAGAACAACACAAGGCCTATGTCATGCAGGTCATAGAGTGTGAATTATACCTGCTCCCATATTGGCTGGGCTTGTGGGAAAAAATGGTCCAGATTATCCCCCAGGTGAGAGGCCTGGGAATAATTTGACAGGTTTGGGAGATTAGTGCCTCCTTTCTGCAAGGACAAGTGAAGCAGAGAATACCTTGTACGTGGGCGAGAGCCTCCTCGGATAATCGTAGATACTGTTTTGTTCCATGAGGAGAAATAAAAGTGAGAGGGGGATAGTGGGACTGTTTAAAATAAATATAACAGCTGAGGGAGGAGATTCATCCCGATAATTTCAACTCTTGAAAAAAGGGGGAAGGGGTCCAATTATAAAAAATGTTCTGTAATTTGACTCATAAGAGGTTTTGTAATTCACTAATTCTAAGTTACCCATGTCTTTTGGTATAGTTCTCCCCAGGTATTAAAGACTCATTCTCCTCCAATTAAAAGGAAAAAAAGGTACACAGTGTAGAAGCAGGCCTAAAGGGAAATAATAGAACATCTGTTTTCCGTAAATTGATAGAGAAACCCGCCAGTTCCCCATATTGTTGTATTGAGGACCGTGCTGCAGGAAGAGATTGTTCCGGGTGAAGTAAGGACAGAAGTACATCATCCGCATACAGTGTTACTTTATATTCCACTCTGCCCAGTGGTATCTCCTCCACATTAGGACTGTTCTGTAGAGCTATGGCCAAGGGTTCCATGTAAAGGGCAAAAAGAAGGGGAGTATTCTTGTCTGGTGCCTCATTAGAACAATATGGGAGTCGAATAAGAGCCATTGCTCCTTGCAAATGCCCCAGGAGAACTATACAGTTGCAGAAGCCAGCTGGCCCGGTGGTGCTGGAGGTTGGGGTGCTGAAGGCCACACCTTGTGCTATGCTTGCAGCACGGGTCCAGAAACGAGCCCAGGCTGTCGGAGATCGGCAGGGGTGAGAGAGGACTGAGTGTCTGGAGGACTGCTCTTCTCTCTCAGGGAGGGTGGGCTTGTCATCCTGCCTGTTGATTGCTCCCTAGTGGGGGATGGGGGTGACGTAGGCTGAAGGCAGGCAGCTGGCATGTGTGTGCCCACCCCCACATGCTGTGTGTCAGAGGGAGGGACAACCAGAAAAAGGGAAAATGGCGGCAGAGGGCTTCTTGAAGCCTCGGCACTGTTCCGCCAGTCTTCACCACTACCTCCCCAGATTTGGATTGTGCTTTGTCGGGGGGGCTCCCTTCCTGGCCCCACCACGGGGAGCAAGCTGTGGGGCATCTTGGGGTTGGTTGGGGGTGGCTGGGCTCATGTGTGGCTGATATGAGGCAGAGTTCCTGCACCCAGTGTGCCCAGGAGGAAAAAATGTAAATAAGCTAGTTGTGCTATTTAAAATGCATGGAAATTGATGCAAACTGAAAAAGTCTAAATGTCATGGCGATTTGCATATATCCCATGATACATTGCATTATGGAAGTATGTATGCTGATGTCTTTCTTTGAAACTTGATTTGTTGCCAATGCCTTTTGGGGTAACTCTTCTTGAAGTGATTCTGCATTGAGGCTCTTTGTTTATAGCTTGTTTTGTTTTTCTTCTTTTTGGGCCCCACTACCCAAGCAAATAGGGCTTGCATAGGGGTGGTGGCTACATCTCAGCTGGTGAATTGGGATCAGCGATCAGTGTTAGTAGGTACTGGCTAAGTGCAGAGAAAGACCATTCATAGTCTGTTGCTGCAAACTGATATACTGAAGAAGAAATATGCCACTGAAGAAGGTTATTTCTTGTATTTTGAATAAACATCACACAGAGATTGTGTGTTGAACCTGAAGTTCGGTGTATGGTCTATCTGTTATCCCACAACCCCTCCACAAAGATGCTCCTGCGGTGAGAGGTAGATTTCCTGTAGATAATAGAAATATAGACAGCAGATAAAGACTGCTTGGCCCACCCAGTCTGCTCATTTCCCTACCTACTGGATAAGCTGCAGATCCTAGTTAACTAACAGCCTATTTCCTCCTACCCCCCAATAATTGCTTTTCTGTCCCAAGCATTCTTGAACTCCCCCACTGTTTTTAACCCCACAACCTCCTCAGGAAGGCTGTTCCAGGCATCCACCATCATCGCTGTGAAAAAATACTTCCTTACATTGGCCCTGAGCTGTTCTCCCTCAATCTTCAAATTGTGTCCCCTTGTTCTTGCATATCTCTTTCTCTGAAAGATGCTACCCTCTTGGACTTTGTTGATTGATTCCACTGAGGTACTTAAAAGTTCCTATCATGTCCCCCCTCTCCTTTCTTTCCTCAAGGGTATGCATATTAAACTCCTTTAGTCTCTCCTCGTGTGGCTTCTCTTGCAGACCCTGTGTCATTTTAGTTGCCTTCCTCTGGACTGCCTCCATCCTGTCTATGTCCTTGTGGAGATGGGGTCTCCAGAACTGGACGCAGTACTCCAGATGGGGGTCTCACCAACTGTCTGTACAGAGGGATTACAACTTCTGTTTTCTGCTGTGATGCCTCTCCCTATACATCCCAGTGTCTCCCCCAGCCCTCCCTACTGCCTTCTCACATTGCTTGCCAACCTTAAGGTCATCTGATACGATTACCCCCAGGTCCCTTTCCATTTTTGTTGTTGTTACTATCTCACCCCCATTGTGTACTCTTCCCTTGGGTTTTTGTTTCCCAGGTGCATTATTTTGCACTTCTTTGCATTGAATCCAAGCTGCCATACTTCTGACCATTCCTTCAATCTTGCCAAGTCCCTTCTCATCCTTTCCACGCCTCCTTGTATATCAACCCTGTTGTAGATCTTTGTGTCATCTACAAAGAGGCATACTTTTCCTTCCAGTCCCTCTGCAATGTCCCTTATAAAGACATTAAAAAGGACTGGACCCAGTACTAAACCTTGCGGTACCCCACTAGTAACCCCCCTATCTTCAGAGTGGACTCCTTTTGCAATTGCCTTCTGTGTCCTGTTGTCCAGTCAATGTTTTACCCAGGCTACCACCCTGGGACCCACTCCCAGGCTGGTTAATTTGTTTATTAATCTTTTATGTGGGACTGTGTCAAATGCCTTGCTAAAGTCTAGGTAGGCCATGTCCACGGCCCCTTCCTGGTCTACTACTTTGGTCACCCAGTCAAAGAAATCTGTTAGATTCGTCTGACATGACCTTCCTGCTGTGAAACCATGCTGCCTTGGGTCCTGTGCTCCACTGGTCTCTAGGTACTCAGCAATTCTTTTCTTCAGAAGCGATTCCATCACTTTCCCTACCACAGAGGTCAAACTGATAGGTCTGTAGTTTTCTGCCTCTGCCTTGCTCCCACCTTTGTGAAAGGAATCACATCTACCTTCCTCCAGTCCTCGGGTACCACACCATCCTCCCATGATTTGTTAAAAAGAGTAGTCAGTGGTGTTACTAGTTCTCCCTTAATTCTTTTAGAATTCTGGGGTGAATCCCATCAGGCCCCATTGCTTTGCCCACCTTCAGTTTTAGAAGTTCTTTCAGAACCCTTTCTTCTGTGAAAGGACTGGGATTGACCCCCCCATCCAGAGTGCTTCTGTTAATTGGATTAGGTACCTCCCCCTCCTCCTCTTTTGTGAATACTGAGCAGAAGTATTTGGACAGTAACCTTGCCTTTTCAATGTCCTTCTTTGCCCACCCACCATCCATTCTATTCAGCCTCACTATCCCCCCTTTGTCTTTCTATGCTCCCTGATGTACCTATAAAAGGTTTTATCTCCCTTCTTAACCAAGTTGGCTATCTTTTCCTCCATTTGGGCCTTTGCTATTCTGACTTCCCTCCCTGCTTCCCTCTGCCTTAACTGGTAGAGTTCTCTGTCCTGCTCCTTCTGTGTTTCCTTATACTTCCTAAATGCTATCGTTTTCTCCCTGACTTTCCCAGCCACCTCTTTTGAGAACCATAGTGGCTTTTTCTTTCATTTTGATTTGTTTATTGGCTTCACACAAAGGCTTGTTGCCTCTGTGATGGCAGTTTTGATGTTTTCCCCATTGTTGCTCCACCCCTCCTTCTTGCCTGTTTGCTAGTCCTTTTCTAAGACACTCTCCCATCTTGCCAAAGTCAGCCCTCCTGAAGTCCAGTACCCTCACTTTTGTATGGCTTGACTCTGTAGCTGAGTTTATTGTGAACCACACTGTTTGGTTGTCCCTTGTTCCCAGATGGCTACCCACTTCTAGATCTGAGATCCTTTCACTGTCCCTGTTTGAGAGTACGAGGTCTAAGATTGCTCCCTCATGAGTGGGTTCATTCCAAAACTAGCTGTCTGAGGCATGCCCCTGTAGGGCATCGAGAATGGCCCCGCTCTTGGATGTGGCTGCAGCAAAGGTGCTCCAATTAACATCTGGCATATTCAGGTCCCTCATCAACAGTATCTCCGCTTTCTCTGCCATCCTAAGAATGCCTTCTATTATATCCTTATCCATTCCTTACCCCTGAGATGGGGGTCTGTATACAACCCCTGTGTGGACTGCGGTGCCATTTCCAGTCTCTATGGTGACCCACAGTGCTGCCTCTCCTTCCTGTTTACTCTTTTGTTCCATTGTTTTATCCCTTCCCTTACATAGAGAGCTACTTCTTTTCCTCTTCTCCCCTCCCTGTCTCTCCTGTAGGTTGTGTACCCTGGTATGCTAACATCCCAATCATGGTTCTCTGTGTACCATGTTTCTGTGACTGCCACGATATCCAGGCATCCCTTTTCCATCAAGGCCACCAGTTCAGGGAGCTTGTTGTCCAGACTACGGGCATTGGTACTCATTACCCTCCATTTCTTGATGGCCTTACCCCTTTTTGCCCCATCCCTGTCCTTATTGCCTTCATTGTTTTCTCCATTTACCCCAGCCTTTCTCCCTATCGACATCTCTGTCTTGGTGTTTACCTCACTTACTACCCTGATTTTTTATTTTTTTGGGGGGGGGCTAGGATTTTCCTGCTCCTTTCCAGTGCCTCCCACCTTGGCTAGTTTAAATGCTTGCCAATGAAGCATTGAAAACCTATCACTTAGGATCCTGGTTCCCCTCCTGGATAGATGCAGACCATCGTGCCAGTATAGGCCTACATCACTCCACGTGGCCCCCTAGTCCCCAATGAAGCCAAACCCCTGAGCTCTGCACCAGTTGTTCAACCACTGATTGAATCCCATGGTGTGGAGCACCCTAGCCTCACATATGCCATAGACAGGCAGTACCTCTGAGAAGGTTACCATGTGTGCTACTTGTCTAAGGCCCCTCCAAATTCCACAAACTCTTCCTGCACTGCTCTGATCCCTTTCTCAGCCAGGTCATTTGTCCCTCATTTGTCCCCCATGGGTACAGAATAAGAGAATGGGGCAAGCATTCGGGTTTGAAATGCCAAGGTACGCCTGTCACACCTGTTTCTGCATGCAGGGTATGGGGTCTTATGATTGGAAGCTGAGTGTGTGGGTGGAGTGTTGGTGGAGTGTTGAGAAGCTTAAGTTCCCCTCGTGCCTGTTCCTGTATCTGCAGTGGGAGTGGGGCCTTATGCTTGGGAACCCTAAGTTTGTATTTCCCTACTGTTACCCGCTCAACCCTAATGATGCATTAAACACAGTTTTTCCATGAATTTCCATATCTTTTCAGATATTTTTTTTGTATCCTTATTTGGGCTTGGGAGAACTCTGTGCAGTTGTGACCCTTATTAAACAGGAACCGCAGTTAAAAGCACACATACCCAAATTGCAATGAATGGGCATAACATTGTCATTTTTATGTTGGTTGCGCATGTGTGCAAGAAACATATTGCAGCAGCTTTCTCCAGAAGCAGGTTGTGGAGGTGCGGCACTGTTGTGGCCAATGCCCCCACAGCCTGTAAAGACTTGGCCTGCTTCCCCCAATGTTATGGCACACTGCTGCTGACGCTAGTTCAGCCAACGTGCCACCAACTTGTAAAAATTTAGCTGCTATAATCAGGGGCCACCTCGTCATTGCAGCGTCAGCCACTCGCTGCAATGAGGGAGTGACCTGTCATTGCAGGGCGAAACTTTGAAACACTGATATTGTTTGTGAACATGGTGGTGGCTTGCCGTCGTGTTCACAAACAATATTAAATTCCCCACTGTGTTTGTTTGCCAACGGGGGCCCCAATCCCCATCAGCTTTAGTGCCATAAGGTTAACTTCTCCCCGCTTATGTTGTCTGCCAACAGGGTGCCCAATCCCCGTTGGCATAATGTCACCTCTCCCTCTTTTATTGTGTGCTGCCGGGGGTGCCCAATTCCCTGTTGGCTACAGCTGCCCCCCCAAACAGAAGACTCCGTTGGCATGCTGGGAGCCCACCCCAGTGTGCCACATGCCCCTGTAAAATAAAAAAAATGGTCCTGCGATGTAATTTATTTATTTTTTTACCCTGTAAAGAAGGAAATGGTCCCTCAGTGGTCTCCCTGCCCCTTTCCACAACCCGCACCGACCCACGCACCTGCCTCCCCACCCCCTCACTATACTTACCTCAGGAGTCTGGCGCAACGCTCTTTGGTGGACCGGGAACATGTCTGCACTCTTCAAAGCCGACCGTGAACTGAAGAAATGCTGGTAAGCTGTAAAATGGAATAAAAAATAGGGGTTTTTCAACTTTGATGCATATCTCAGGCAGTTTTTGGAATTTTGGCACCAAATTTTCAACATGGAGTTTTTGTGACCCCTCCTCATGAATTCTGGCACTATCATGGCATTAATCTGCCCCAAAAGGTGATTTCACAGTCACTGCATGGAATCACCTTTCGGGACTAATTAACAAAACAACAGTGCCAGTGTTCATGAGGTGGGCTATTCTGCAAATTTGGTGGGAAACATCCAAAAAATGACTGTTTTACGAATGTGCATTGTGCAGTTGCTATGCATGCTCGTAACTTTTGTGAAGTTGCAATATTTTCACCCCAGATTTTCAACATTGGCATTTTTTCAGACCTCCTTGCGAACAGTACAGCTGTCATTTTCCACATCCTGACCAAAATGTGTTTTCGCACTTTCGGTGCAGAATAGCGTGGTAGCTGTGTGAAATCAGGACAGATTAAGAAACTAACAGCAGCACTGTTCATGAGCAGAGGTCCTAAAATGCATATGGTGAAAGTTTGGTGATGATACTCCATAAAATGACTGTGCTACAAGTGTGCGTTGAGCAGTTTGCACGCATGCTCATACCTTCACGAATTTACAATATTTTTACTCCAGATTTTCAACATTGCCATTGTTCTGCACCTCTTTATGAACAGTACAGCTGTCATTTTTCATATCCTGGCCAAAATGTGTTTTCGCAGTTCTGGTGCAGAATAGTGTGGTCGCTGTGGGAAATCTGTATTCAGGACACACTATGAAAATGACAGTGACACTGTTCATTAGCAGAGGTCCTAAAATGCCTATGTTGAAAATTTGGTGATGAAAGTCCATAAAATGAGTGTGTTACGAATGTGCATTGTGCAGTTTTCACGCACGCTCATACCTTTGAAACTTTGCAATATTTTCACTTCTGATTTTCAGCATTGCCATTTTGCCACACCTCCTTAGGAACAGTGCAGCTGTCATTTTTCACATCCTGGCTGAAATGTGTTTTCGCTCTTCCGGTGCACAGTAGGGCGGTCACTGTGGGAAATCAGTGTTCGTGACATATAAAGAAAATCACACTGACACTGATCATGAGCAGAAGTCCTAAAATGCCTATGTTGAAAATTTTGTGATGAAACTCCATAAAATGACTGTGTTACAAACGTGTGTTGTGCAGGTTCCACGCACCCTTGTAAGTTTGCAAATTGGTAATATTTTCATGCCAGATTTTCAACACTGTCATTTGTTCACACCTCCTTATGAACAGTACAGCTGTAATTTTTCACATCCTGGCCGAAATGTGTTTCTGCGCTTCCGGCGCAGAATACTGCAGTCGCTGTCGGAAATCAGTGTTTGGGACAAATTAGCATCGAGCGACTGGGGGGGAGTGACCGAGCTCAAGTGATCTCTGTCAGGACTGCTGCAGATTTCTTTGTGTGCAGGAAAAGGTGACAATGCAGGCAGGACCCCAGTACAAAAGGGCAGCCTGTAGCACTGGGGAACACAGAACGAGTGAGGGAAGGGGAGTGAGTGAGCTCAATGGAGCTCTTGTTGGGACTGCTGTGGATTTCTTTGTGGGCAGGAAAAGGCAGCAATACATGCAGGGGCTGAGTACAACAGGGCAGCCTGCAGTGGTGGGAGAAACAGAATGAGCGCGTGACAGAGGGGGAGTGAGCGAGCTCAACGGAGCTCTATCATGACTGCTGCAGATTTCTTTGTGGGCAGAAAAGGGTGGCACTGCAGGCAGGAGCCCAGTACAGAAGGGCAGCTTGCAGTGCCGTCAGAAACGGAATGAGCGAGTGAGAGAGGGGGAGTGAGCGAAACCAACGGAGCTGTGTTGGGACTGCTGCAGATTTCTTTGTGGGCAGAAAAAAATGCCAGCAGAGGCCAAGTTGAAAATGGCAGCCTGCAGTGCCAGGAGAAACAGAATGAGCAAGTGAGACAGGGGGAGTGAGCGAGTGACCTCAATGGAGCTCTGTCGGGACAGCTGCAGATTTCTTAGTGGGCAGAAAAAGGTGGCAATGCAGGCAGGAGCCTAGTACAAAAGGCCAACCTGCAGCCCGGCAGAAAGCGGAACAAGTGAGTGAGAGAGGGGGGGTGGCGACTTCCAGACGGGCTGTGTCGGGACTGCTGCACATGTCTTTGTGGGCAGACAAAGCTGCAACGTGAGAAGAACCCAGCACAAAGGGCAGCCTGCAGCAGCGGGAGACACAGAGCAAGTGAGGGAAGGGGAGTGAGTGAGCTCAACAGAGCTCTGTTGGGACTGCTGTAGATTTGTTTGTGGGCAGAAAAAGGCAGCAATGCATGCAGGGGCCCAGTACAAAAGGGCAGCTTGCAGTGGCAAAAGAAACAGAATGAACATGTGAGAGAGGGGGAGTGAGTGAGTGAACGAGTTCAATGGAGCTCTATCGTGACTGCTGCAGATTTCTTTGTGACCAGAAGAAGGCGGCAATGCAGGCAGGAGCCCAGTACAAAAGGGCACCTGCAGCACCGACAGAAACGGAATGAGTGAGTGAGAGAGGGGGAGTGAGCGAGCTCAACAGAGCTCTCTCGGGACTGCTGCAAATTTCTTTGTGGGCAGAAAAAGGCACCAACAGAGGCAGGAGACCACTACAAAATGGCAGCCTGCAGAGCCAGGAGAAACCGAATGAGCGAGTGAGACAGGCGGAGTGAGCGACCTCACCGGAGCTCTGTCGGGACAGCTGCAGATTTCTTTGTGGGCAGAAAAAGGTGCCAACACAGGCAGAAGCCCGGTACAAAAGGGCAGCCTGCAGCGCCGGGAGAAACAAAACGAGCAAGTGAGAGAGGGGGAGTGAGCAAGCTCAACGGAGCTCTATCATGACTGCTGCAGATTTCTTTGTGGGTAGAAAAAGGCAGCAATACAGGCAGGAGCCCAATACAAAAGGCCAGCCTGCAGTACCAGCAGAAATGGAATGAGTGAGTGAGAGAGGAGACCCACCTCAACAAAGCTCTGTCGGGACAGCTGCAGATTTCTTTGTGGGCAGAAAAACATGCCAACACAGGCAGGAGCCCAGTACAAAAGGGCAGCCTGCAGCACCGGGAGAAATGGAACGAGCGAGTGACACAGGGCCAATGAGCGAGCTCAACAGCCAACATAATCAGCATTCGGTGTTGATAAATGCTTGTTTCATATTCTGACCCCAAAGTTTGAACATAGTCGTATCACTCCACCTCATGAATCCCATAGATTAAACTTTTGAAATCTGTAGGAAAATGCCATTACCCACCATAGGTACAAAAACATGTTTTGGGCAGGATATAAAAAATGAAAGCTGTACTGTTCATGAGGTGGTGTGATAAAATGGCTATATTGAAAATTTGGAGTGAAAATATGGAAAATAGCCAAAGTTATGCACGTGCATACAAAAATGTCAACGACCGCTCGTAACTCGATCATTGTTAATTTTTTCACCAAACATTCAATATGGCCTTTCTGGGATCCCGCCTCATGAACACTGCCACTGTCATTGTTACTGAAAAGTGATTTCTCACAGTGACTGCACTATTGTGTGCCACAGGTGTGAAATCATGTTTTGGGCAAGATGTGAAGAATGACAGCTCTATTGCTCAGAAGGTGGTGTGAAAAAACAGCAATGTTAAAAGTTTGGAGTCAAAATATTGTTAATTTTTGAAGTTATGCACCTGCGTAGAAACTGTACAACGTATGCTCATAACGCAGCCATTTTTAGGAATTTTTTCACCAAATTTTCAACATGGGCTTTTTGGAGCCCGACCTCATGAACACTGGCACTGTCATTTCGTTAATTGGTCCTGAAAGGTGATTCCATGCAGCGACCATGAAATCACGTTTCAGGACCGAGTAACAAAATGACAGTGCCAGTGTTCATGAGGTGAGGTCCTAAAAAGCCCTTGTTGACAATTTGGTGCCAAAAATCCTAAGAAAGGCCTAGATATCAACATAAGTTCAAAAAGCCATTGACTGCCATTATACAGCACATACCTTTATTCTTCAGTGCATGGTTTGGCTTTGAAGAATGCAGATGTGTCCTGGTCCAGAGACGATGACAGCGCCCAATCTCTGGAGGTAAGCTGGAGGTAAGGGGGAGATGTGGGGAAGTGGGTGTGCAGAGGGAGGGTCAGGATGGGGGAGATGACGAGGGACTGTTTTCTTTTTTACAGGGTTTTGTAAAAAAAAAAAAATACGACAGGGACGGTTTCTTTTTTTACAGGGACATAACTGTTTTGGGACACTGGGGGTGGGCTCTTCAGTATCCCACACTATGGGGGAGGTCATACATGGATCGGAACACGGGGAGTGGACTCCCCAGTGTTCCACACTGCTGCGGGGAAGGGTTGTAAATGCAGACAGGGGTTGGGCACCCCGATGTTGGCAATACATAAATGATTAATCTACAGAACACTGAGTGTGGGTTCCCCAGTGTCCCACACTGCTGGTGGGGGTTGTAAATGCAGACAGAGGATTGGGCACCCGATGTTGGCAATACATAAATGATTAATCTACAGAACACTGAGTGTGGGTTCCCCAGTGTCCCACACTGCTGGTGGGGTTGTAAATGCAGACAGTGGGATTGGGCACCCCGATGTTGGCAATACATAAATGATTAATCTACAGAACACTGAGTGTGGGTTCCCCAGTGTCCCACACTGCTGGTGGGGGTTGTAAATGCAGACAGGGGGATTGGGCACCCCGATGTTGGCAATACATAAATGATTAATCTACAGAACACTGAGTGTGGGTTCCCCAGTGTCCCACACTGCTGGTGGGGGTTGTAAATGCAGACAGGGGGATTGGGCACCCCGATGTTGGCAATACATAAATGATTAATCTACAGAACACTGAGTGTGGGTTCCCCAGTGTCCCACACTGCTGGTGGGGGTTGTAAATGCAGACAGGGGGATTGGGCACCCCGATGTTGGCAATACATAAATGATTAATCTACAGAACACTGAGTGTGGGTTCCCCAGTGTCCCACACTGCTGGTGGGGGTTGTAAATGCAGACAGGGGGATTGGGCACCCCGATGTTGGCAATACATAAATGATTAATCTACAGAACACTGAGTGTGGGTTCCCCAGTGTCCCACACTGCTGGTGGGGGTTGTAAATGCAGACGGGGGATTGGGCACCCCGATGTCAGCAATACATAAATTATTAATCTACAGGACACTGAGTGGGTTCCCTAGTGTCCCACACTGCTTGGGGGGGTGCTGTAAAAGCCGACATGGGGGATTGTGAACCCCAATGTTGGGGAAGTACGTTGATGGACAGTTTTTCTTTCTTTCTTTTTTCTCAAGTTAAAAAAATATGTAATTCTTTGTGAACACAGGGAGTGGGCTCCCCAGTGTCCCACAGTACTGGGGGGGATACACTATTAAAATAATTGTGTGGACACTGGGAGTGGGGTTCCCAGTTTCCACACAACAAAAGTATATTCATTTGTTTCTTTCACTAAGTGGAGAAACAGCATGACTAGCAGCATGACGTGTTCGACCTAGAATCCCACATCGCAGCTGCTCCTGCGATATGGGATCCTTGGCTGTGCTAAACATCTATTTTTTTCCCCATAGGAAATAATGGGGAATGCAAAATGGAATAACTTTGGAACGGATTAATATTTTTCCACCAAACCATCAAAAGGCACACATGTGAGGCCAAGGTTTTCTACCCTGAAAATTTCAGTCAAGAAGCTAAAGCCGTTTCTGAGATACAGGTGAACAAAAAAAGTGCCAAAAATCCCAAACCATCTTTATTTTCAACAGTCCGTATCTCGAAAATGGCTAAAGCCATTGAGACAAAATTTGCCACATACAAACACCTATACAGTGCAATTATACATGCCAAATTTCATAGAAATCACTTCAACCATTACAAAGTTATTAAGGTCCAAAAATTGCCCTTTAACATGAAACACTCTCATCAATCCTAATATACAGGCATTATTATATAGTTTAAATCCACCCGTAGGCAACAAGTGAAAAATACAGGTGTTAAAAAGTTCCAAAAGGAGTCAATCCAGTGATGGGGAGAGCCTTAAAGTCCAGAAAATGTCTCTCTTAAGCTCACAGATCATGAACAGAAAAGTTAATACAGGAACCAATAGTGCCCTCTGGTGTGACATTCCTGCATGTGCAGTTCAAATCCATAGATGTAAAAATATCAGAGAGCCTAAGTAGGCCAAAAGCAGTAATGTACGAAAACAAACAGAAACAAGCATTTGTCAATGTCGAACGTTCGCTTGCAGGTATTTGCAGTGGTGTTTGGCATGTATGGTGCTTTATCCTAATGCCCTGTGCGATTGCTGGTATTTGCACAATAAATTTCAGCATGACCTTTTTGTTACCCCCATTGTGCGCTACATAGGCGGAAACACGTTTTGGGCAGGATGTGAAAAATGACAGCTGTACTGAGCATAAGGAAATGTGGTAAAATGGCAATGTTGAAAATCTGGGTGGAAATATTGAAAATTCACAAATCTTGACGTGCGTGGAACTGTCAGCATGACGCTCGTAAAACAGTCATTTTAGAATTTTTCACCAAATTGTCAACATTGGCATTTAAAACCTCTACTAATGAACAGTGTCACTGTGATTTTCTTAATGTGTCCCATACATTGAGTTCGCACACCGACTGCGCCATTGTGTGCTACATGGGCAGAAACACGTTTTGGGCAGGATGTGAAAAATGACAGCTGTACTACTCATAAGAAGGTGTGGTAAAATGGCAATGTTGAAAATCTGGAGTGGAAATATTGAAAATTCGCAAACCTACGAGCCTGTGTAGGAACTGCGCAACGCATGCTCGAAAAACAGTTATTTTTTGGAATTTTTGCACCAAATTTTCAACATGGGGTTTTTGGGACCCCTTCTCATGAATGATGTCACTGTCATAGCATTATTCGGGCCTGAAGGGTGATTTCACGCAGTGACTGTGAGTGACTTCGGGCCCGAATAACGCCATGACAGTGACATCATTCATGAGAAGGGATCCCAAAACCCCATATTGAAAATTTGGTGCAAAATTCCAAATGCCTGAGATATGCAATAAGTTGAAACCCCTATCTAGCCCATTATACAGCTTACTGGCATTTCCTCAGTTCTGAGTCGGCTTTGAAGAGTGCAGACGTGTTCCTGGTCCACCAAGATCGTCGCGCCGAGCTCTGGGTAAGTATGGGGTGGGGGGTGTGGGGAGGCAGGGTGAGCAGTGGGTGGTGCGGGTTGTGGGAGGGCGGAGAGACTGCGTGGGACCGTTTTACTTTACAGGTTTTTATAATTGTGACGTGGGGCGTTTGCCACACTGGGGTGGGCTCTCAGCGTGGCACAAGGATGGCTGGGAGGGCCAAGGAGCTGACGGGGGTTGGGCACCCCCATCGGCAACCAACGGGGACATTTGCCATGCTGGGGTGGGCTCCCAGCGCGGCAGAAGGTTGGCTTGGGGCGCCGTGGAGCCAACGGGACTGGGCACACCTGGCCGGCAAACAAGGGACGCTTGCCACGCTTGGGTGGGCCTCAGCCGCGGCAGCAAGGATTTAGGGGACGCGTGACGGTAGCTCTGTATGACAGCGTGGTTTTCTTGAAGCGAAGACTACCGCTGTCATACACAGCCCGCACCCATTGGTGCAGGACCACCACGCCTGCTCAACTGAGCAGTGGATTTAATGGAGAGGCACACCTCAAAGTGTGCTACTCTCCTGACGTTCCTTGCATGTGGCCTTGAGAGTAAAAAAAGAAAGCCCTGTTAATTTAGTGGGTGTATTATCACATCTCTGAAGAGATGGTGGGGCAGTGAGAACAGCCCGTGGGGTTTTGTTTTTTTTTTGGGGGGACATAAACATAAGGCAGAGCAGACCACCCTAGGAACCCATGTGATGGAATCAGTGCACAATTCCAGTAGTCGACAGTGAGACACCCAGCACAAAGATCTCCTTGACACCTACCCAGGGCAATTATGCATGCCAAATTTCATAGAAATCACTTCAACCACTTACATACCCTCCATCCCTCCTCCTCCCTCCCCTGTTTCCTTCCTTGTTCTCTCCCTCTAACCCCTCCCATGGATCTTTTCCTGCATAAGCTACATTGTGGCAGCTCCTTCCTTGCTCTTATTTTGCTCTTTCCACACCCCAATTTGTCCCTATCCTTCTCTCCTAGTCATCCCTTCCACCCCTCTTCAGACAAGGCCACTGGCTGCACTTGACACAATATTTATCTTGCCATATTGTTCTTTTGTTTGTAATTAATGTCTCATGTTGTACTACTTACTGAAACCATTGTAATTTGCTGTTCTTGTGGCTTGACGTGGAACCTCTGTAAAAGGGCCCTTGGCTCAAAAGTCTTTCCGATTTGTTAAAGAAATAAAAAATAAAATGAATTATTTTTTCTTTTAGAAACAGCTGTCCGGGTAAGGGCATGACTCCATGCTTGACCAAACATCCCATTCCATGACCTAGCGGAGAGCAGGGAGGGAGGGAGCAGATTGAAGAGAGAAGCCTGCTCCATTCATGCAGCATCCTCACCCAAGATCCTAACCACCCCACCCCAAAATGCCTCTCAATTGGGATAGCAGGGACAGAGACTGTGACAGCTGCACTGAGCCCGGAGTGACCAAATGTAATGAATGATATAGTTTAACTTGACTTGGTCAGCATAACATTTAACTTCCAGTGCCACACTGCCCCCCCCCACTAGTAAAGGGGCACCCAGGGCTGTCCACACCTACCTTCCCCCCCCCCAACCATGGACATCAGCTTATCCCACTGTGACTGTTATTAGGCAACCCTGCACTGGTTCAGCGAAGAATCAGTGTTACTGGCAGGGTGCGGGAAAGAATAAAGTTGGGCCTTGATATGGGCCGTAGTGTTCTTGGATTGTCGATGTCACTATTTGGGGTCAGTCACCTCCTGCTATCTCAACTGCTGCCCCTCGGAGACAGTGTTCTGAGGCTCATGAGTTGGAATCTCGATTTAACATTGTCGCAAGTCCTCCTGAGCCTCCGCAGCAGAGTGGTATTCCTTGGGGCCATTAGAGAAACAAAAGATTAGCCTTGCCGGGTAGGGAGTACGAAATGTAATGTTCTGTTGATGCAAAGCTTGCGATAGTGGAATATACTCCCTATGCAATTTCAATATGACTGGAGCAGAGTCATGATTGACGAAAATTCTTGTGGGACCATAACGTTTTTTTTTCCTGCCAGGCCAACGGTAGAATGTTTTCCTTAACTGCATATTTGAGGAATCGCACAATAATGGATCTTGGCCGTGCTGAGGGAGCCACTGGTTTTGGGCCCAACGCTCTGTGAGATATCTCAATATCAATAGGGATATCAGGCCATAATTAAAGCACTGTCCTGAAAAAAAAAAAGTCCAAAAAGGCTGGGAGGTCTGAAGAACCCTTGGAGTTTTCAGGGAAGCGATACAAGCAAAGATTTTTTCCTTCTCACCCAATTTTCAAAGCCTTCCTGTCGAGCGAGAATATGAGCATGCATTTCCATAACTTCCTTGAGGGCCGCTTCAGTGTCGTTCACTCTGTTGTCTGTGCTGGTTGCCAGCCTTTCAAGGTCATCTGTCCGCTGTTCTACGGTAGAGACGTCTTTTCTAATTTCTTTGAGGCCTCGCGATAGCTGCTGTGAAGGCTTTGAATTTATTTGTAAATCAAATCAAGCTTGCCTTGCCCTTTTGCAAGTAAATCCTGGACTGTGTGGGTGACTCTGAGGCCTGTGACAGCTTGGAGTATGAAAAGCACATTACGCTACAGTGTGTATGAAAGGTACCGTATAAATCCAGATTCTATTCTACAGCCCCTGCACTACCAGTATCTAACTCATTGCTTTGTAAAGCACTTTGGGATTCAGTGTATATTGAAGGCACTATATAAATCCAAATGGTATTCTGTTCTACAGTGTATGCGCTCTCTGTATTTAATTCACTGCTCTGTGAAGCCCTTTTATATGTAAATACAGATCTTGAGGCATGTCTACATTGTTCTAGAGGGTCACCTCCCATGGCCTTTGGGCAAGTGTGTTCCATAATCTGAAGGTTAGCCACTCTGACACTCAAACACAAGAGGCAACACATCCTCCCTACTAATAGTTTGTAGTCCGACTTATTTTATAGTCTCATTTATAACATATTAATAAATGTGAAAATTGCTTTAAAAGTTATGACAAAATGAAGCCTGAAATTTCACTGTCTAAAAAGTAGAATAATCGTCTTTTTCAAAATAAGTGCAGAATGACTGCTGGTGGTTTTAAAGGTTGTAATACAAAGGTAAATCTCTGTTCTGATTGGCCAGATCAGTGCTGGTGACTCATAAATGTCACAGTGTACATGAGTGTCGCAAGATGAATCAAAACTAAATTCTGTTCTCTGCTGTTGGCATGGACCAGGGCCTATTCATTGTGCCCATTTGACTCTCTCAGACTAAAGCCTTTAATACCATGACCTACCCCCTTCTCTTGGGTAAGATATGCGGTCGGGTCTATCTTATCTGGTGGTTAGGTGGTCCTGTTGCTGCTTTCTAACTGACAACACTCTTTCCAGGGTCATGATACCCTGACTGCCCCCGCTTATTAAGTCTGGAGTCATTAAAGGCTCCTTTCTCAATCCTATCCTTTTCTCCATATTTTAAATGGCACCCCTCCACCTGTGTCACCTCACACATCCACATGTACTGCATCCAAATGACACAGGTCTCTCTGCTTCTGGTGCCTCACTCTCTCAACTAGAATCATCACTCCTGCGTGATTATGACAATGTTTACCGCTGGCTCCCCACAGTCCAGTTTGACAAAGTGCCAAAAAGGCTGTCTTCATCACTTTTGGTACTAAGCAGAGGCCAGTGAGACTCTAGCATACTCTAGTCTTCAGGGCTCTAGATAATGACCTGTGTGAGCAGGTGTTGGAAGTGATGAGTCAGACACAGAGTTTCTTCAGGACACACAAAGTTTAGTGTGAATTTTATTTACAAAACTTAAAAAGTAATAACTTCAAAATAATAAAGAAACAAAATCATAAAGCCAATTATAACCCCCCTACAAATGGGGGTCCAGAAAAGTCTTCCTCGAGCTTGCCTAAATGCTCACTGCTAGACTGGTGTCCTGCGTTTTAACAGTTTAAATGTGATTGCCAGAGAGTGCCTGTATAACCTCTGTACACTGTCTCTTTAAGAGCTGCCTAGATTGCAGTCATAAGTAATCTGAGAGGGCTCTGTTGAAAGATGTAACTATTTGCTGAAAATCGTTTAGAGTGATAATGATAATGTAATTTGTCTAACCTGCCATCTTTGCAGCAAGGACTGTTTTGTTTATCCCCACCATTTGGCCTAGGACTGCGAATTGGCCAGTCAGTTCTGGTGGGACCTAAAATGGAGCTGGACTACAGGAGCTGTCTGGAGTCAAAATCTGTAGGAATTGTAGTTTGGGGCTTTTTGTGCCTTTTTGCACCTGAAGGGGGAGCCTTTTTTGTGACTGACAGGAGGATCAGCCAGCCGAACCTTTTGGATCTTGGGGAATTTCCCAGGTTGCTGCAGCTAGTTTCAGTTTTGAGCTGAGAAGTGAAGAAATACCAGCTCAAGTAATTTTGAGCAACAGTTCTGTGTAGTTTTGCATTGGGAGAACTGTGAAAGGGCTGTATTTTGGCCTGCCTGTCTGCCTGCTGTCTCTGAGAGGGGAAAAATAGAGTTTATTCGGATTGAATACGAGTTGTGAGAACTATTTAAGCTACTGGACTGTGACTAGGCTTTAACCTGAAGAAGACCGAAGATTTGCTGAATGTGATTGGCCTGTCAGGATTTCCAGCTGCTTTTGAATCCCTGGTTTGTGCAGATACTTTGCGATTGTAACCGGAGAGTAGCTTGCCTGGTACAGTAGAATTTCCTTACGTGTAAATGTGCTGTGTAGTGAAAGTGGGTCATGATTTGGAGTCCCCACTGTGTGAACTGTGTTCCGCTTGCTGGAAGCTTTATCCAGCCTAATCAGACTGAATCTGCATTCATCTCCATTCGACCTGGACCAATGCCACACTGGCCCTGCCAGACTAATCCACTGCACAGAGGAAGCCACGGACGAAAGACCTGCCTGGGGATCAGCCCCGTGCTCCACGTTTGAACAGGAATGATGCCTCGGCGAATCGCATGGGCCCTGCTTCTCCTGGCACTCCAGATTAACCACCTGCTGTCTCGATTTTCATCCAGCCTGTATCCAGTTTTGGATATCGTGAGTAATCATCAGGATAGCTCCCTGCAACAACAACTTTATCTCTCCAATTTTGTTATGATATTTTAACATTGAAATTGTTATATTAGCATTTCTTGTTTGATAAGTCAAATTATTTGATTGATGTAATGTAATAAATTTTGCTAATGGATGTTTACATTTAGAAAATATAAATTTATGACAAATTGTTAGCCAAATATAGTTTCTTTGAGCGTCAGGATTTAACCAATGCATTTGTATATTACACAATGATGAGTTTTGTGTTTGCTCTTAGTAATAAATTTCCCCGATCTGTAATAAACTTGATTTCCCTTATTTAATAACTTTTGAGTGGTATTCATATATATGGGTGCTCCATATTCTAATACTGGCATTATCATCTGCTTAACCAGCTTCTCTCCAACTTCCCTTGTAAATATTCCTGCCACTTTCCTAAGAGCCCCCAACCTTTGATTTACCTTTCTAACCTGGATATTGATATGCTCTCCAAACGTCAAGTGCGAGTCCGTTTGCACCCCGAAGTACTTTCTCCTCCTTATCCTTGCCGGGTGGTGGTGCCATCTATATTACACTCAGATCACTCTGCCCGCCCCCTCCCAGGGTTACTACGCATCTGTCTTTACCTACATCTGGGGGGGGGGGAGCTCATTAGACTCCCCTGTCTGGACCTTTCTACCAACCGCAGTCTTTTGGGTGTCCCCCCCCCACTAGTTTAAATCCATCTTAGTAGAGATACCCCTAAAATCCTGCCTTTAATACTCCCCTCCTGTTCCTGCTCAAGTGTACCCTGTCCCCCGTGTACAAGTCACTATTTCCGCAGACCCTACCCTACCCCTGTTAGTCACTAACCCATAATTTTTGGTGTGGTACCAATCCCTCAGCCACACATTGAACTCCTCAATTCTACCCTACCTCCCCATGCTTGCACATGGTACTGGGAGTACCTCCGAGAATGCCACTGACTCCCCCATCCCCTCAGACTGCCTGCCCAACTACTCGAACCTCCTCATCAGTACTTCCACAGTCTCCCCCACCAAGTCGTTTGCACCCACGTGCAACACTAAATGAGGTTTCTTCCTCCGCCTTGCTGCACACTTGAACAGTACCCGCCCTGTGCCTCCTGCACTCAGCCTGGGGATAGCTTCAACCCAAATACGGCTGTGCCTTTTCCTCCTTCCACTCCATCTCACCTCTTTCAGTATAGAATCCACTAGGTCGAGTATCCCCCCGTTCCTTAGCCCCTTCCCTTCCAATTCCTAGTCGATACCCCCTCCTACATCTCTATCCTTATCCTTCCACCACCCCAGTATTCGTTCTTCCCTGCCCCTTAGCCTCTGCCAGCTGCACCCCATGACATCTGTATCTGTCCCCCTACTTCTACCTCACCCCTTTTCTCTGCCTTATTCCTCCCATCCCCCTTGAACCCCTTCCCAGCCTGACTACTTCCTACTGGGCTTCCCATGTTGACCTCCTGCCCCCCCGGCTGATTTCCAACCTCTCTCCTATCCCCATTATTGTTGATTTAGAGCCCCCATTCTCTTCTACCCCGATAGCGATGCCCCTCCCATCCTTCCCTCTTCCTGTAGCCTTCTCTCCTCCAGTCACCACCCCCTCATTCCTTATGAGCCCCTCTTCTAACCTTTCGTCCTCTACCTGTTGCCATCCCTCTCATGCCCTGCTTGTCCTCCCCCCTTCAGTATGTTCCTGCTCCCCCTCTCTCTCCCATAGCAGAGGCTCGAGTCTATTCCTAGTCGATACCCCTGCTACATCTCTATCCTTATCGGTTCTCCCCTCCTACTTGTTCCCCTCCGTGCCACCCCTGGTCTCTCCCTACTCACAGCCATCTGCTTTCTCCCCTGGTACTCCTCGTGGTCTCTTCCTCCCTCAACAGGAGGCCCCTCCTCTCCTCAGGCACCCTCTCCCTTCACCTCTCTTTTCTGCTAGTGCCTCTGATACTGGAGTCTGTTTCAGTCCCTAGTTGTTCTTCCTCTGTGCCACCTTGCCATCCCCTATTCCCACCCCCCAGCCAGGATGCCTACCATACTCATCTGCCCTGCCACTTAGACTCCTCCATAACCTCCACAGTTCCTTCCTCAAACTAGCCAGTCATCTACAGACCATACACCCCCCCATCCTTCAAGCCCAGTCCAGGATCATGGTGGACCCACACCCTGTACACCCCACCACCCTTCTAAAGATGCCCGCCCTACTGACACGTGGCACCTGCCCCATTTTGGCCCCCATCTTATGTTACGGGCTCTTACTCCCAGGTTCTGTACCCTACTACAACTGTTAGGCCTCTGTTTACTCAAATTCCTGTACCCCCCACACTAGTCCCCCTACTGGCCCCTCACTTACCGAGGTAATTCAGTCTCCAATCTCATCCATCAGATACTAGATTACTGTGGCAATCCTCATACTTTTTGTTCTCAGCTCTCATATAATTTCACTTAGCCCAGTTAGAAATCCTATTGCACTCCAAGTATTACTCAGCTCAGTTAGAGAAATAAACAGAACAACTAAATCTGTATTATTACATCAATTCTCAAATTATCCAATCATTGTTTTGTCTCCACCCCAGAGACCCTGCTATAATATAGGACCACAGAGCACCGTGGGCGGGAGGTGGGCAACTCTAAAGTCCCAGCAGAGCTCTGTTGAGTTTGCTCACTGCCCCTTTCTCGCTCGCTCATTCTGTTTCTCCCGGTGCTGCAGGCTGCCCTTTTGCACTGGGCTCCTGCCTGCTTTGCCATCTTTTTCTGCCCACAATGAAATCTGCAGCAGTCCCGACAGCCTGTTGAGTTTGCTAACTACCACTCACTCATTCTGTTTCTCCCGGTGCTGCAGGCTACCCTTTTGTACTGGGCCCCTGCTTGCATTGACACATTTTTCTGCCCACAAAGAAATCCAAAGTAGTCCTGACAGAGTTGCGTTGAGCTCTCTCACTCCCCTTCACTCACTCGCTTGATATTAATCTGTCCCAAACACTGATTTCCTACAGCGACCGCACTATTCTGTGCCAGAAGTGCAAAAACACATTTTGGCCAGGATGTGAAAAATGACAGCTGTACTGTTCATAAGGAGGTGTGGAAAAAAATGCCAGTGTTGAAAATCTGGCATGAAAATATTACAGATTTGTGAAGTTACAAGAGTGCGTGAAAACTGCGCAACACACACTTATAACAGTCATTTTATGGTCTTTTGTCATCAAATTTTCAACATCAGCATTTTGGGACCTCTGCTCATGAACAGTGTCACTGTCATTTTCTGAAATTATCTCGAAAACTGATTTCCCACAGCGACAACGCTGTTCCGCGCCAGAAATACGAAAACACATTTTAGCTAGGATATATAAAATAACAGCTGTACTGTTCATAAGGAGGTGTGGAAAAATGCCAATGTTGAAAATCTGGACTGAAAATATTACAATTGAGAAGTTCTGCAGTGTGCATGGAAGCTGCTGCTGCAGCTCATAAAACAGTCATTTTTTACCAGATTTGCAACACTAGACTTTTAAGGGCCACCTCATGAACAGTGGCACTGTCGTTTCGTTAATCCATCCCGAAAGGTGATTCCGCGCAGTGACTGCGAAATCGCCTTTCGGGACCGAATAACACCATGACAGTGACTGAATTCATGAGGGAGGGGTCCCAATAACCCCATGTTGAAAATTTGGTGCCAAAATGCCCGAGATATGCACCAAAATTGAAAAAACCCTATTTATGCCTTTATACAGCTTACTGGCATTACCTCAGTTTGCGGTTGGCTTTGAAGAGTGCAGGCATGTTCCCGGTCCATCGAAGATTGTTACGCTGGGCTCTGGAGGTAAGTATGGTGAGGGTTGTGGGGAGGCAGGATTTTCAGAGGGTGGGTGCAGTTTGGGGGAGGGGCCACCAAACTCAACGAGGGACCATTTTGTGTTTTATAGGTTTTAACAAAAGAAAACGAAAAACATTGCGGGAGTTTTTTTGTTTGTTTGTTTGTTTTGTTTTTTACAGGGACATTTGGCTTGCTGGGGTGGGCTCCCAGTGTGCCACCTGAGTGTTTTGGGGGGGTCTGTAGCTGACGGGGATTGGGCACCCCTCAGCACATACTAAGTGTGGGGAGAGCCGAGAGGATTGAGCACCCTCGGCACACAGCAAATTGGGGACATTATGCCGATGAGGGTGGGCTCCCCATTGGCAAATTGAACTGGGAAGGGGGGGCCTGAAGCCAACAGGGATTGGGTCCTCCGTTGGCAAAGAAAGACTGTTGGGGGGCATGCATGGTGCCAAGGGGGATTGGGCACCCCCCTCAGCACACAACAAATGAGGGAGGGGGGTTACAGTATGCCGACAAGGAGTGGGCTCCCCCATTGGCAAATGTACTGGGTCAGGGGCATGCAGATGGCAAGGTACCACCCTTCAGTGATGGGTCACTTCCTTATTGCAGTGAAATGGCTGACGCTGCAATGATGAGGCAGCCCCTGATTCCATACTTCACTGCCATTCCTATTACGCATCTCTAACTCCTGCACTACCAATGCCAATGCCAGCAAGACAACATTCAGCATAGACAAATGCTTGTTTTCTCCCTTTACCCCTTCTATCCTATCTTCTTCCTCCCTCTGCTCATCTGATGCTCGTTCCTTTCATATCCCTCAGTGTAAATCTGTGGCAGGCCAGTTTGCTTCCTGTATCTGCCTCCCAACACTGTGGAAAAACCTCTGTCTCTCTAGAAACATAGAATTTGACGGGAGATAAGGACTGCTTGGCCCACATAATCTGCCCATTTCCCTACCTGATGGATAAGCTGCAGATACTCATTAACCAACAGTCTACTTCCTCCTACACCCCCCACCAGAATTGCCTGATGTCTGTCCCATGCATTCTTGAATTCCCCCACTGGTTTTGACTCCACTACCTCCTCAGGAAGGCTATTCCATGCATCCACAACCCTCTACTTGCCTGTCATTCTTCCTGAACTGTGAAACAGTTCCTACTGGTTCATTTCTCAAAAGCATACACCTGCAGCTAGCTGCTCCCCTTGTCTCCAATATTGCAATCAGCCCTTGCACTTTTACATTTCAGGAGTTTAACAGTTAAGTTTCAGCCTTGGTACTTCTGTATCACATGTCTCTTTGCCCAGCTGTTACACTGTTTTTTTTAATTCCTTTTTTTTTTTTAACTTTATGTTTATTATTCACACAAATGCATAGTTACATCTCACAAATGCCAGGCATCTAATATAATTGTAGGAGCCTTTATATAGAATGAACTAGTCTACGCATTCTGTTTACGGAATTGTCGGTATTCCAATGTTCTAGTTCTTATTCATAAAGACAGAGAAAAAAGAACTACAAATAGCTACACTGCTACGAGCGAGGTGGTCAATCCAAGTACTGTTATACATTTTTGTAATGTATTATTGGTACTGTGCATGTAATTATTCCTGTAACTGCACTGCTGGCACTGTACTTTAACTACATAGAGGACTGTGCCTGTCCCATGTGTCCATGGCTCCTCACACCTGTCCTATGGCCCGCATCCACTGCAGAGGCAGATACAATGTGGCACACACTGTCACACGCAATATCATGTAGATGTGGTTCCAGTGTCTTGATTATTTCGGTAATGCCCTACAGCACAACCCTCAGAAGGCTTGTGCTGTATTCTTTGTCTGTTGTACACTACACAACATGATACTCAACTGTGGGATATGCCAGCCCCAGAGACACAACCTGCAGTGGATACAGAGCTAGTGGACCAGGGCATACAGCAGCAGCTGCTCAACAGGCGTGGCCCCAGAATGGCCAGGAGGGCCCAGGAGTACACATCCCGACTCATAAGAAACATCTTCAGACATGGAGGGTGAGTACAGACCACACAGGAGACTGTAATGTGTTTCATCAATGTATTATCACACACCAATACCAGTACATAGAGAGCATCATGCCAGGTAGGGGGGTATCAAAAGGGTGGAACAGGAAAGCATTGCAATCTGGTAGGGGAGTAGCAAATCCGGTGCACACACAAATACAGTCTATGATAGCATGGGGTCATAAATGGGTGTCAGCACAGATACATGCCATCCAATGGTTGATGGAAATACAGGCCTTCTGGGTGGGGGGGGTAGCAAATAGATCCCCACCAGCCAGCGAGGGAGGGTGTTTGCTGTAGTACTGGCCATCCAGGCCTGGGGTAGAAATGACTGAACTAGGTCATAGGGGCAGGTTGTGGTGTCACATGGTACTGGGAAAAGAGGGGGAATGTGCTGGCGAGGCTTGGCATGCATACTCTGCCACTTTCCTCTGGGTTTGAATCCCACAGCACCCACTTACATACTGTGCGACCCTGAGCAAGTCACTTAACTTCCTTGTGCTCCCCCAAGTCACTCACCTTTTTCAAAAGAAGAAAGGGCTCTGATTTCCCAAGAATTGACTCCCTTTAATTCAAAGGTGCAAAAGTTCAGGCCCCACTGGGGCTCCAAGGCTATACCAGTTAAATTTTCTTGGTTCCCTAGAAAGATGGAGATCCTCAGACAGTCATCAACCTGCGAGCCCACAGTCATTTTGTTGTCTATAGACACTTCAAGATGGAAGGTATCCATCTTCTTCAAGACACTCTCCTCAAAGGAGATTGGCTGGTTTATCTGGACCTGGAGGATGTTTAGTTAACATTCCCCTTCCATTCCGATGCTTCAGGTTTTCCAGGAAAGTGGTGGCCTGGCAGTTCACTTGCCTTTCTTTTGGTCTCTCCTCGGCCCCATGGTGCTTCACAAAGCTTCTGTGCTACGCCCTGGTTCAGGGCCGCAAGTGTCAGGATTATCATTAACCTGGATGACATCTTGATCATGAATCCTGATGCTCTGTCATTAGTGAAACATCTCCACCTAACCATCTCCCTGTTGGAACACCTTGGCTTTGTCATTAGTCAGGACAAATCAATCCTGGCTCCCAGCGTAACAATCTCTTTCTTGGGATTCGAGGTGGACTCAGTAGAATCCTGCCTCATACTGCCTGTAACCAAGGTCAAGGGTACAAAGAAGAAGCTACGCAAGCTCCTTAGGAGGGAGTATGCCACTGTTCGAGATCTTGCCAGAGTTATTGATCTCCTCTCCTCATCCACTCAAGCCACCCTCTCCACCCCCTCTCCCCTCCATTACCAATCTCTCCAGCGGTGCAAGATCAAGGTCTTAAGACACTCATCCTTCAACTCCCCAGTGCTTCTCTCCCAGCAGCCACCAATGATATTATCTGGTGGATTTGCTGGATGGACACTTGGAATTGGAAAGCCATTTTCCGGACTCTTACCAGAACTCTCGATAGAGCTAGATGCCAGTCTGTATGGATGGGGAGCCTGGTGCCAAGGCATCTCCACAGACAGCAGGTGTTCACAGGAACAGTCCCCCCTCCATATCAATGTGCTCAAAATCCTGGCAGTGCTCTTCATGATCCAGAGTTTTGTCAAGGGCAGAGACAATCTGGCAATTGAAGATGGACAATGTGGCGACGGTGTGCTATATCAACAAGTTAGGGGGGACAAAGTCCCTCCAGCTCAGTACAATGACTCAGGAGTTCTGGAATTATTGCCTGAGTTACAAATTGCAGATCCAGGCTCAACATATCCCACGCCTTTCTAATTCAGTGGAAGACTAACTCCCATTACCTGGTGGACTCCATCAATTTCCATCTCAGGAGGGACGTAGTCCTCTGGTTACACTCTCAGTGAGGGCCACTTGGGGGGGGATCTATTCACCTTGTGCCTCTCCACTTAGCTCCTGATCTTTTTCATCTGGAGACCAGAGTGCCATGGATGCATTTCTCCAGGACTGGAGCAATTTGAAGGGTTACACCTTTCCGCCTTGTAAGGATAAAGATAGCTGCGTTGTGTTTTCTATCTTCAAATAATTCAAGCCACTCAGAGTGAATGTTTCCCTTTTTTATTTTCTTGTGAGTTTCATCAATTCAGATACATGTATTCGTGCTTCTTGTTTGGTGCTAGCTTATTCAATTTTATACAGGGTTTAGGTAAAGAATTGTTATCTTGGAAAATGCCAACACCCCATTATAAGCCAATCAAATAACAAAATAACATATTAATCTTATGGTGTGGTGTACCTTTTCCTTCAAAACAGAGGTATTACTTCATTTCTTACATGACCTCATAGGTGTTTACTACATTTTTCTTAATACATTTGCCAGTAGGTCAACATAACCTAGGCAAAACAATAAGTTTCACTTACACCATAGCGACGTACACCAACTTAGGGCTTGCCTTTTCATGTTGTTCAAAAATTCATTGCCCAAACATGCTGTTATCTAATGCATTGCCCAAACATGCTGTTATCTAATGCAGTGCCCACACATGCTATTATCTAATGCAGTGCCCAAACATGCTGTTATCTAATGCATTGCACAAACATGCTGTTATCTAATGCAGTGCCCAAACATGCTGTTATCTAATGCAGTGCCCAAACATGCTGTTATCTAATGCAGTGCCCAAACATGTTTTCAATAGGGTAAATGCACATTATCCTAAAAAAGATTCTTTCTAACATTCTGGCACTCCTTCTAAAGAAGGTTATATACAGGCCATTTGGTATTATATATTTGTGAAATAATCATATTACAAAAGTAATATAAAAGGTGAAAGCTAAATATCATTAAATGTGAAATATTACAAATATAAAAGTGAGTAAATGTTACACTACAATCCATATTAATAAATGTTACACTACAATCCCCCCTTTGTGACTCTCTAATTGGAGATCACATAAGATGATGTTGCCATTGTAACATTTGTAATTTTTAAATCATGTGTCTCATCTTACGATACAATAATAATTGTATGATAACAAGAATACATATTGCTGCAATACCACATACCACCACTACTAGGGTTGGTCTAGTACCCAAAGCAGCTGAACCCCAATCCCACCAGGATATAATGGGGATATAAGATGACTGCTTCTCTACCTCTTTAGCAGAGGCCTTTTGTGAGAAAATAATTCCTTTTATTTGTTGGCGATACAACAAGGCACCAAGTGTCATTTTATTAAATTTGGTTAGTTCGAAATGAGGTGGAGTTGCCAAATCAGTGAGTAAATCCAGGGCCATACTGGAACCATCAATATGGGTAACATTTGTTCAGCTATAGGCAGGACGTTTCCGGAGGGTCCAGTCTGCAACCTACCAGGGTTTGTCACTACAACCCCATGCATTCCAAGGTTGACCTGTGATTACACACCATGATTGGTTCCATCTCATAGCTTGGCGGTATTCATTTGCAGACGTTAAGGTAAATTTACACCGATCATAAAACCAGGGGGCAGCTGATGTCTGTTCCCCACATATTGAGGTTTCATGTTCTTGTACACACTGTTGCTTAGGTAAGACAACAAATTTATTGTGTACTGGGATAATAGTATCAACTGGTATTTTGAGTCTCATGATCTGGCCATGTATTAATACACCCAAATTACTGATTTGCCATGATATTTTCGGTGATTCAAAACATACAGATATTATCACTAGTATGGGAATCACGTTACAGCATGTGTGCATATTGATTTGGTGAATTCCATACTTTTACCATAGCTAGGGCTGGTAGGAATACAGAGGAATGATCCAATAATTTAGTCACATTGGTCTCGCCTATTCCCAAAGGTAACCTATTTGTTTCAATTCTATTGAATTCATTGAATTCATTGACTAGATAAGCATGTGCTTCAGCAGCTAATTGAGAGTAAGCTAGTTCTATATAGCTTTCTTTAGACGTATTAGAAAGTGAGTTATAAAAATGGACTGCTAGCTGAGCAATAATTGTACAATTTTGTAAGGTTTCCCTAAATGCAAACCAATCAATTTCTTCATTATCAGCCACTAATTTCACAGTAGCTGATAATGGTCCAGTCGCCATATCTTTTAAAGTTGTTTCTACAGAACGACTATGACCCTTTAAAACCATAGAATCAATACCATTAGCAATTCCTAATCCTGAGCCTAACCAGCCCCATACGTCTCTTTTACGATGGAATAAGCCTGGTGTTGCTTCTGCAGGAATTTGAAATGACCACATTTTGTGTCTATCATGGTATCGATTTAAAGTATTATTATAATATTGTTGCCATACTATTACTGAAGCCCAAGTCCTACATTGAAGCGATAATCATGGAAAAGGCAAATGTAGCAAAACATTATAATACTGTAACTTACATGGATAATATAGAGGATATGTATTTTGTGTCAAAATAATACCATCTGATGGCGGCAAGAATTTTTGCCCTGATATACCTTGTTTTTGATACACTATATTCCATGCAGCAAGATTATGCCATGCTGTTCGATTAACATCACATGCCATACCTGGCCATTGTGCATCTATAAAATAACGCAAATACGTTAACAATGAATATTCATTTGTTAATGGCAATATTATAAAAAACTGCTTTAACCCTACTGTTGCTACTTTAGAAGGATTATATAAAAAATGCCATATATTACATCTTGAACCTTTATAAGATGCATTTAACAATGAAATATTAGACGGATAATGTAACATGTCTTTTAACTGTATTCTTTTTTTCTTATACTTCATTTTTATTAAGCACTGGTTAATAGCAGTACTTTTATAACACTTATTCACTCATGAATATGATAGGTACAGTTGATATCAGGACATTTTAGCTGAGTACTAGAAATTCCATAATATTATTTGTTTTAAGCACTATATACCCATTTCAGGTGTAGTGAAGAAACCTGTCACTATATAGGGTTTACATTGTACATTTAGACACTACTACCTAGTGGAGGATTAATCCAGGATTTGATTAGAGCAGACAACAATGGTATACAGTGTTGATGCTTAAGTATAGAGAAAAATTAAAAGTCTTTGAAAAAACACGTTCTACAAAAATATAAAAGATAAAAAATTTGATTGATCAGCTTGTTGATCATTTAGATTGCTTCAGATAAACCTGTTTCTAAAATATTGTCAACTTACAGGTATTGCTTCCCTTATAACTGGGGGAATTGGGTATGAGGCCCATGCAGTAGAGGATTTATTATACAGATTGGGGTCTAATCCTCTGTTTCTTTCCCATTAGCAAAGTGTGGGCTGGTTCAAAGCTCCTTACCTACGCATCAGGGAGTACTACTTTAATGCTCTCAGTTTGTCCCTTTCAACACATCCTGGTCATACATGACCCACCTGGTCCATCTGTTCACATAGACTACAGACGTATCCTGTAAATTATAGGAGATATTCTCAAATATTCTGATTTGGTCTACAATACTTCTCCATTCGGAGATGGGGGGGTCCTCTTGTAACCATCTCCTTGTTATAGCCTTATAGGCCGCCACCAGTAGTATAGACCACATGTATTTCATATCTTTTTGTTTAAGAGACTCTGGGGGAATACCCAAGACCAAATTCGGAGGCGTTAAAGGTACCTCAAGAATTAAAATATTAGAGATATGCTGGGTGACTGATGACCAAAAGGGCTGAAGCTTCTGACAACCATAAAATACATGCACATGGGTTGCCACCTTTGTCCCGAATGCTCTCCAACAATCTAAGGGAAGGATAGGGTTTCTTTTGGCAATTAAATGGGGTGTTAAGAAAAACCTTGTCTGAACTTTCCAGGCGTATTCACGCCAATTCGGGGATGAGATGGTGGACCAGGTATTCTGCCAGATCTTTGCCCATTGCGGCTGTAATAACGGGAGGTGAAGGTCCTGCACCCATTTAACTTTGAGAGGCTCCAGCATGTGCTCTTGCAGGGAGATCAGATATTTGTATGTATGGGATATTGCATGGTCACCCCCCCATAGCATTAAAGATTTGAATATATGGGGATGTATCCTCTACTATCTGAGAACAAGACTGAGTACGCCTGTACTGGGAGTTTAAAAATCTTTAATTTGAAAGAAACGTAATCTTTCTCCTTCACCCCATCCAAATTTGGACTTAGTTTCCTCAAATGGTATTATGGCATTTTGCCGAATGAGCTGCCAGGGGGCCAAGAGTCCCTTATTTACTTGAATTGTATACCGGGTTGAGTCCTTGGCAGGAGGAAAGTCCGGATTAGTGGTAAACCACTTATATTTCCATGCATGCTCCTTAATATTCTTCCAGGGGTGTCCCCTCCTCCAACCCTCCAAGATGGAGCGGACACTCCCCTGTGCAGCTAGATGGGCTTGTTTTAATAAAGTACTTGAGAATATCGAGGCAGGTAATGGATATCGTAGGTCTCTAGTTAAGTCAATTTGTTTCCAATGAGCGTCATAATACTTATTGCCCCACAGCAGTGCGCATCTCATTTGTGCAGAGTTCCAGTATGTGGAAAAATTAGGAAATGCAATTCCATCCTGCGACTTAGGAAGGTGTAAAGCCTGAAGCTTAAATCGTGGTTTTCTACTTTGCCATATAAAAGCTGTAGACATTTGTTGCCAGGCCTTAAGGTCTCGTGCAGGAATAACGCATGGTATTGATTGGAATAAGTATAACAAACGTGGCAAAACATTTAATTTTATTGCCTGAGTCCTGGCAATAAATGACAGTGGAATTATATTCCACCTTTTAATATCTTTTTTAATATTATTAATCAATGGAGTGTAATTGTTTTTAAATAATAGGTCAAAATCTACTGGTATTTGGATTCCTAGGTATTTTATTGAGGGGAGATCCCATTTAAATAGGAACTGCCTACGTATGGAAATAGGAGCTGAGTAATTGAATGGGAGTGCTTCAGTTTTGGTCGTGTTCAGGGAGTAGGCAGATAGGGTGGAGAACCTTTCAAGCTTGCAAAAAAGGGCTGGAAGGGTCTTGGTTGGATTTGCAAGGTATACCAGTACATCATCGGCAAAAAGGGCCAACTTGTGTTCTTTATCACCCTAATTGATACCCTCCACGTCCTCCGCCAACCTGATATATTGGGCCAAAGGTTCTAGGTATAGGGCGAATAGCAAGGGAGAGACTGGGCAGCCCTGTCTAGTCCCTCTATGGAGGGGAAAATTGTGGGATATATGACCATTTGAGCGTATATACGCCTGGGGATTCGAGTAGAATTTGAAAATAAGGTTGATAAATTTCTGGGAAAAATCAAAGGCAGCAAGGACCCCTCTTAAAAATTGCCAAGACACTCTGTCAAATGCTTTTTCAACATCTAAACTTATAAGGGTCATCAGGATTTTATAATTTTGTACATGTTCAATCAGATAAATGGTGCGACGAATGTTGTCCGAGGCCTGGTGGCCTGGGATAAACCCACACTGATCCTGATGGATTAAAGTGGGGACCAATTGCTTTAGTCTCTGCGAAAACACAGAGGTAAATATTTTATAATCTGTGTTTAACACAGAGATAGGGCGGTAGGAGCTGGGTTGGGTAGGGTCCCTGCCTGCCTTTGGAATGACAGATGTAATTGCTTGGTCCCAGGATGGGGGGATTTTCCCTTCAGGGGTTGGGATATTGATAAACAGTCTGGAAAGTAGGGGGATAATTACCCCTTTGAGAGATTTATAAAATTCTCCAGGGAGGCCATCAGTCCCCGGACACTTAAATGTTTTCAATCTCCCTATTTCTGCTTCTATTTCCTTGGTTGTTATGGGGGCGACCAGGCCTTGACTCAGGTGTTTAGGCAGTTTTGGCAACTGAAGGGTTGCCAAAAAGGATTTATATGTTCCTCTTTCTCCTGGGTCGGGGGGGGGGCTGTGTACAACTGTGTGTAGTACTGAACAAAGGTATTTGATATCTTCTCCACCGTATGACAAGGCGGATGTTGAGGGGATGGCCTGAGGGTGGATATTAGTGCTTTAGCCCTTTGTTGTCTGAGATGACCAGCCAACAATTTCAAGGAGTGAGGGCCTCCATCATAGTACTTCTGCTTTAGAAACAGTAGCTTCTGCTCGATTTTATAATCTAATATAGCATTCAGTTCTTGCTTGAGCTTTTTAATTTCTTTTGAAGTTTTGGGGTTGGTCTGGGATATCTGTTGGAGCTCTAATTTTTGTATCTGGGCTGACAAGGCACTTTGATTTTGTTCCCTTTGTCGTTTGTTTCGAGCTGAAAGTTCGATAAATTTGCCCCTGCAAATCACCTTAATAGTGTCCCATAAAATTGAAATATCAGTCTCAGGACCATCATTTTCTGTCACAGCTTGTTTGATAATCTCTTCTAAAGTATGAATGTTATCCTTGCTATGAAGCAGGGAGAGGTTGAGCCTCCACATAGTGTTTTTCCTGAAATTATCTGTCTAGTCTAAGAAAGACTGGAGCATGATCTGACAAAATAAAATCACCCAGCCATGTCTTACCCGCCAACCCTAATTGCTCTTGAGAGATTAACATATAGTCAATTGTGGTATAGCTAGAATGGACCTGTGAGAAAAAGGTGGCATGTTTGGCTGATCCATTTAAATGTTTCCATGTGTCCACAAACCCCGATTCGCTAAGCAGTTTTTTTAGTTCTCTTGTTTTTTTACTTACTGATTTACCCCCACTCCCATCTGCAGAGAGAGATCTAAATTAAAGTCTCCCCCACATATCATTGTACCTTCAGCCCATTGAGACATGAGGAGAAAGAAGGCACAATAGGCTTTAAACTCCGTGGCTGGGGGAAAGTATGCTGAGGCAAAGATGGTGAGTTTACCATTTAGTTTCTCTTTGATCATGACATATCACCCTTCCTTGTCACTCAATTGATCTAGACATTCAAATGGCACCCTGGGAGGAATTAATATGGCTGTTCCTCTCCTACGCCCTCCCTTAAATGATGAAGAGTGAACCTGAGAAAAACCCAACCGTTTAAACTTCTCATGTTCCTCAGGTGATAAATAGGTTTCCTGAAGCAGAGAGACATCGTTTCCAGAGTGCTTCAAATAGGATATTACCTTGGAATGCTTAATCGGCCCAGACAGGCCATGTACATTATATGAGCATATAGTATAACCCATTGTGGCTATGTGACAGTAGCTCAGTCCCCTTGACACAAACCCTTTTTTCTGGAGCAATATAGATCACTAATACTATTTCTGTTGCCCCCCACCCCAAAAAAAAGAAATTGTAACAACAACAGCATGGTATACATAATTGATCTAAACAACAAAGCGTAACTGTTTGTGCAAACAGTGCACTAACATAGTCATTTTTAACTGGCTTCCAAGGTAGGAGGTCAAACACATGTGGTGATCTCTTATCCCATCTGTCAGATGGTATTGGTGGGGGGAAGAGTGCTACAGAAGCCCTCAGACCAGAGGGGAACTCTTCCTGGGCCATTGTTTGCTAGGGCTCCTGAATTATGGTATTCGCCATACATACGGCCATCATAGCTGTCTTGCCTCGCCTGTGGCTGATATGAACATGTAAAAGCTCCTTCCGCATATGCCCGCTAAGTCCCAATCCCTTCTCCTCACCTCCCTTGGTCTCCAATCCCCCTCCCTCAAACTCCCTCTCCCAGAACAAGGAGAAAAGGAAGGGGGAATTATGTTCCTTGAACTTCTCTTTCCCGGGTGGACCCTCACGGTGGTGTTAGCTTCAACCTCACCCTTGGGAAGCACATCACTAGGGGTATACGATGTGGGTGAAAATAAGAAGATGGTAATTCTTGTGCCTCCGCAAGCCATTGGGGCCCTTTAAGTGAGATTGTCGCCCTTGGAGATGATACTTTTCCCCCTTCCCAGATTACCCATCCCACATCTTGGGGACCTTACATAGTGACCAGGACCCAAAAGTCAAATCAAGAGATCTTTCCCGCGCTACATCCAGGCCCATGTTCACTATCTCTCTTCACTTAGTTTGAGAATAATATGAGCTGGCCCGGTTTACAAAGGCTCGTCCTATTCGGCTAATTTAAAGATACCCCCAAACCAGTGCTCAATTCACCACCCCACCAAAATAGGTACTTCTGAATAGTTATCATGTCAATAGTTTGGGAGAGGATGTGCACTTTTCAAAGTTCATTTGAGCCATTCAGACGAGAAACCCTCCGCAAATGCGGCGGGGCCCCCCGTATTCCGAGCACGAACTCCCCCCAAGCATAAAAAACTAGGTATAGAAAAGTCACTGGACCAGAGCGTTGAGAAATCACAGTGGAGTAAAATCTTAAGTAAGTTCTTGGTCAGTGGCTGTATACTTTAAGGGAAGGGCAATATAAACACAGATGAAAATATCTTACTGTCTCCAGTCCAAAATCATATGTCAGACATCAAAAAAAAAAAAGAAAACGAGAGAGGGAACCATGATCACTCCCAAAATGACGAGCCTGGACTGAGAGGTGTCAGAAATCTCCATCGGGAGCATCGAAAGTCGGGGCATTGGAAGTATTTTACTTCGAGGTTATTTATAGCAAACCAGCAGGGTCAATGATTCTCATCTGAATAGTCAGAGTACCAAGGGGAAACAGTGTTTAGAGGTATTCTCTCACCCATCTGCAGACTCAAGATCCCTTTCTGCAATTCCTGGCAGTTTCTTCATTAATTCTTTAAGCTCATGTAAAGCTGGTAAGGTAATACTGCTGCTCACTGCCCTATTTTTGCTGGGGGGGGGAAACGATGTGCCACTCCTCTGTAGGCTCTGTTCTCTTGGGCTGGATAGCCTTTGTAAGTGCTGGGACTGCAAATCCCTGCTTTTGCAATGCTTCACAGGCCTTCTGTGGAGAATCGTATAATTCAGCTCCTTCCTTCCAAAAAACCCTCAGTTTCGCCGGATAAGGTGTTTGAATCCGAAGTTGTTTGTTTCTAAGGAGTTTGATGAGTGGGATGTATTCCATACGTTGCTTCTGTATAATAGGTGGGTAGTCTTGGTCGAAAAATAAACGTGAATCAAGATATTTGACCTCTTTCTTCGCCCATGCTGGGAGGAGTACATCTTCTTTAGTACAATAACTTCGGAATTTAATAATTATTGATCTGGGTCTGGTAGTCGGGTCTTTGGGCTTGGGGAGTAGGGCCCGGTGAGCACGCTCAATTTTCAACTTGTAGCCTAGTGCTAATTCAAGTACATCTTTCAGCAAGTCAGTCAGGAACTCTACCATGTCCCCTTCCTCAGAGCCTTCCTTCAGACCATAAAGACGTAGATTATCACGTCTGGATCGGCTTTCCAAGTCTACATATTTTTGTTCTGTATATATAGCATGGCTACAAAGGGCAAATACTGCGCGGCCTAGAGATTGCAGGCCATCCTCCGCATTGGATATTCGGTCCTCAGCTTCCTGAACCCGACCCTCCACCATTGAGAGTTTCTGATTAAGCTGTTTTAATTCCTCTTTATTTTCCACTCGTATTTCTTTTAACTCTTTCATTAGAGATTTGTAGCGGTTTCTGGACAGATGCTCCACTTCATCATCAGTCTCATAGTTTTTTGCGGCCATAGCGGCCCTAGATTGGCTGGAGGTACATGTAAGGGAACTTGGTCTCGAATCTTCACCATCCCTTTCGAATCTGGACTGCATTGTTTTAGATCTCACTCCTTGATCTCTTTGTGAACATTCTCCCGATTATTTTAAGTTTTTTATTCTGGGTTTTATGGAGGTCATTTGGACAGGCGAGGCAGAGAGCTGATCGTTTAGCTGTTGTTCAGTGCCATGGTGGAACCAGAAGTCTTTTAACTGTATTCTAAATAAATTTTGTTCTTCTTTCATTAAATTCATAGTATCTTCCAAAGTGGCGTGGATAGATATTACTTTCTGGACTGTTGTGTTCTCTATACACATCGCCGTGCTAGGCCAGGCTTCTGGCGAGCATCCCCATGTCACATTTTGACATTGTCCATAACAAATAAAGTACCATTTGATAAGAAAATATCCAGTATGTTCATGTTGTTCTCCCAACAATACTGGAATACCCCATGCAGTACGATTGACATAGTTCTTGTTATATAAACTGTTCCATTTGTGCCCTGGGCATCCTTTGTATAGGTCGGAAGTTGCAAGGATCAGTAAGGTACTACACAGTACAAGTACAGGATACATCATTGTACTTCACCTATTGGGAAAAACAGAGCAGTATCAATTGTCGTCATTTAAAGGCTGATGCAATTTACATTGGTCCACATGGACCCATTTGGTCTCAGTAGACCCTTGTTGAATTCGACAGACCTGAATGACCCATGGCCCCAAAACATCAATGATGATATAGGGCCCCATCCAATTAGCATGCCATGGTCCCTTTTGACCAAAATTTTTCACCATGACGTGATGACCCTGTTCAATGGGCGGTATCACTTTTTCATCATGTCTCTGTTTGTTTTTCCAATGAGTCTGTGCCATGTTTCTGGCAGCATGGGGCAAATAAATAGCTAACTGTTTTTGTAACTTTTGCAAGAACACATCAGTTTTGATGCGGTCCAACACTGGAGTTGATAGATCGGGATCTGAAGGATAATACAGCCACATATCCCGCCCAGTCATTAATTGATATGGTCTATAGCCAGTACTCTTGTTTTCAGTACCTCTGATACCCATTAGGATTCCTGGTAAGTGCGTCACCCACCCTTTACCAGTATCCAACACTGCCTTTTTTAGTGCATTTTTTTGGAGTGAGATTTAACCTTTGTACCATTCCCGAAGCCTGTGGATGGTAGGGTAAATGCAAGCATTGAGTGATGCCCAAAATATCACACAAAGCTGTCATTATTTTCACTGTAAAGTGAGTCCCTCTGTCACTTTCAAGTATTCTGGGAAAACCCCAATGTGAGAACACCTGTTCCCATTGCGCCTCTGCAGTAGCTGTAGTGCTATCATTTCATATGGGCAATGCTTCTACCCACTTGGAAAATATATCGACAATGACTAATAAATATTGGAACCCCCCCCCTTTTGCAGTAGGCAAGGGCCCCACATAATCAATTTGTAAGCTGGACTAAGGACCATCCGCCAGGGGCATATGCCCTAATGGAACCTTCTTACCAGGCACTGGAGCATTCATCTGTGCACAGATGAGACAAGCCTCCAGGCATTGTTTGACATCTTTTCCTATTTTTGGCCACCAATATTTTAGTGCCAACATTTTACATGTTTTGTGGAGTCCACCATGACCTCCAATTCGATGATTATCCATGATAATATCTTTTCTAAATGAAGTGGGTGGTATCCACTTCCTAAACCAAGGTTGTCATTCCCATACTACCATATCTTCCCATATGGTAACATGTTTGGTTACACACTGTCCAGTGTCTTTCCATTGGTTCTGACAACCCACTATCCAAGCATCTGTATCTTGGATACGCTCCAAACTTGGGACTTGTAAGATGGCAGCTATCCATTTAATATGGTGTTTGTCAAATTCGTCCATCTCCCACAATTGTGTAGAATCACCTCCTAATGGGTCTACCCATAAGGTTGTTTGTTTGGCAGCAACTTGCGCCAGATTGTCCACTAGGTTATTGTTTAACTCATGGATATCCTTTGGATTCTTTTGGTGAGCTCTTACTTTACAAATTGCTATTCTCAAAAGTGTCTGAGCTCCTATGTCCCATGTATGTTGTAATATGGGAGCAAATGCGACAGGTTCTCCAGATGCTGTCTGCATTCCTCGTTTAGTCCAAATTGGCAAAAAGTCCAAAAAGGAATTCACTACAAATGCACAGTCTGAGAAGATATTAAGAGCCTCCCGAGTGTAAGCCATAATAGCTCCGCGGACTGCCTCCAATTCCGCTCTAGGGGCAGAAAATGGTGATGGGCATCGCACTAATATTTCCTGATTAGTGCTCGGTGTACATGTGGTATATCCTGTGTGGAAATGTCCATCCTCCCAAAAGCGAGAGCCATCTACATAAACATCTCTTGCTTCAGTATTTGGTTCTGCAGCAAACATGGGTTTAAAATCAATTCCCATTACAGTTCCACAATTGTGTGCCTCTCCCTTCCATGTCACTAATTCAACTAACATAGGTGAGGTACATTTTTCTACAATGATATTTTTCCCTTGTAGAGCTAAAGCCCATTTAACCAATTGCTGTGAAGACGCACCTCTCACATCCCTTTCAAGTAGAAATGTCACTGGAGTGTGAGACGTTTGCAGGATAATTCTATTAAACACCACAATATGTTCTGTAGCTTGTATAGCCTAATATACAGCTAACAAATGTTTTACACATTCTTCATATGTCTCTTCAACAGGTGTTAGGACATGAGAAAAATATCCCATGGGACGTAAAGTCCCTGCTCTCTTTTGTAATAGTACCGCATTGATTATCTGATCTGTTGCATGTACCTGTATTACCTAATCAGAGGATTCAGAAGGACTAATGAGAGCCGGAGCTGTCATTGGTGCTTGCTTTAAAGCCAGGAAAGCTATCTGATGTTCTGGTTCCCAACTGAGGATATCAGTTTCCTTTCCTCCCTTTAGTAGATTATACAGAGGTTTTGCCATGCTAGAAAAGGCTTCAATAAAATCTCTGCAAAATCCTAACATGCCCAAGAACTGTCATAATGTAGTCTTTGTCTTGGGTTGTGGTGGTTGTTGTATCACCTGATTTTTATCAGGATCTACAGTTCGTCCTTCTTTGTTAATACATATACCCAAAAAAGTAACTTGTGACTGTCCAATTTGTGCTTTGCTAGGGTTCATTTTTAACCCTCCATTACCTAAGACTGATAGCAACTCATTCAATAGACTATCATGTTCTTGGTATGCATCAGTCTACAATAAAATGTCATCAACATATTGTATTATTGCTTCTGGTACTGAAAAACCCAATAATATTTCTGCCAAACATTGATGAAATAAAGTGGGCGATGAGTGAAAGCGTGTGGCAAACACTGGAATGTGTACTGTTTATCCTGAAAAGTAAATGCAAATGTATACTGACTATCAGGATGGACAAGGATGGACCAACAAGCCATTTGACACATTTAGTACAGTGTAAACTGTAGCTGTAGGAGACAACCGAGATATCAAGTCGGGAAGCCTCAGTACCACTGGGATGACCAAAGGCATGACCTTATTTAGCAACCTATAATCCACTGTTAACCTCCAGGTACCGTTGAATTTTCATGCCAGACAAAGAGGGGAGTTCACTGTTGAACAGATAGGTCCAATGACCTCTTGTGACTGTAACTGTTTCAGTATCACACATACTGTATTTCTTCGTAAGCTTCCTTAGGAAAAGCATATTGTTTTTTGGTGGGGGGGTCTGGTCCTTCTATTTGGACTTCCATATTTGACACCCTGCCACACTCTGTAGCATTTTTAGCCCAAACTGATTCATACCCTTGTAGAACAGATTTTATCCATTGTGGTACTCGTTTCCATAAATCACTCATGTGATAAATCTTTAATGACTTTACTGTGTACACGCTATATGAGTCATCCACATTTGGTCCTGGGTTAGTAGTGTTTCCCTGCCATAAAATCATGTTACTAAGATCCACTACTAAACCATGTTGTGCTAGAATGTCCATACCCATGATGGTACCTTCACGTGTATTACATTTCCAAAACATACATTTCAGTTGTTGTGCACCTATCTGAACCAAAACTGGTTTCATTAAATATGTTGTTAACACACCCCCCAAGAAACCTTGCAAATTAATTTGTCATTTCCTGTGAGTTGTTTAAGGCATATCACTATCGGTTATACTAACAGTAGCACCAGTATCAACTAATATCACAGTCTGGCAACCCCTGATCATTGATGATATTGTTGGACGCTCTTCCCAATCCTCTTGTACTTGACAAAGGACTAAGGTGGGGGCTTCATCCCGTCATTTCTTTTTCTTCTTATCTCTATCAAGAAGCTCTTCTTCATCCTCTTCCTCCTCACTATCAATAGGAGCAGTAGGTTCCTTTTGAACCGCTGCAACTGTCTTAATAATCAAATTACTCAGCACTTCAATACATTTTTGTAAGTCTGCCTTACCACCAAGTTTAGCACTTTTACCTGGATTTTGAGCTTATTTCCTCTCTAAGACTTGCTTCTGTTTTCCTTCCATATCTCCACCTTTAGCCCAATAATCACATTTAAAGTGGCCTTCTTTATTGCAATTGTTGCAGGTTAACCTACCCTTGCCTTCTGTTTTGACAATAGCGGCTACCCTTTGTTTGTACTTGCCTTTTTCGGGGGCTTGATCATCCTATTGCATTCGCCACCAGTCTGTCAACAACTCTTTCTCTGCAGCACGTTCTGCATGTTTACATAACATATGTATTGACGCAGGTACAATAGTAGCCTGTCGATCTATTAAACTAAGGAATGGTTCCTTATCTTTACTTTGGTCTGCCACACCTCCATAGGCGGCATACGCAGCATAGAGCGATTGATAAACATAAATGGGGATTCAACTGGCTGTAAAGCGATCTCATAGATCTTACTCCAGTCAGTATGTGAAACTCCATGCATAGATTGCAATGCAGCTTGGATTTCATCCACAGTAGCCCAGTTGCTATCAGTCTCTGGTCGTGCCTGATTTCCTGTCTTCTTGGCAGGTAAACTGTGCAGTAATACTGCAGGAAGTGACAGTGACTATTTTAAAGGCATCTTTGTTAATCAAATTTAAATTAGCCACTAATGTCTTTAATTTAGAACAGTATGGGACTGGATTCTGACCTGGTTCCCATTTTCCCAACTGATCTACTAACTGAATGGATCATTGTATGGAAAGATCTCATTGAGATAACTCCATATGGACCTCTACCTCTTCCATGGCTTCCTCAAACTTTTTTGTTTGAGCCCTGGTTTCTTCATCTTGCTCATACAACCCCTTGTTGTATTCTAATTGCTCACGCTTTAATCTTACTTGGTCAGTTAGATACTTGGACTCCTTTTCTGTCAAATTTGTATCTTCCTGCAAACATTTTTCCATGTCTTTTATTTGAGCATGTAACAGCTCATCTGTTTTTCCTAATTCCTCTTTCTTTTTCCATGTCAATTTCTTTAATTGCTTTCCTCGTAATTGCTGCACTTTCTTTCCTTCTCCTTTAGTTTTGTAATAAGAGGAGCCATTTTCTTTTTATGCAACTGCATATACCCTTCCTCATCCTCTGAGGTAGTAACCTCAGAATCTGAAGAGCCAGCTGTTTTTTTCCATAACATCCCCATGGAGAGGGCATGTTATGTTGTTGTATAGGAGCCTGTTTATACTTTTGTAGTTGATGTCTAAGTTCTAATGAAATCTGACTCTGTACCTGGGCTTCTGCCTATAAAGTAAACAAGGACTGTTATTTATATGATAATTCTTGGGCATGCTGTTGATTAGCATCATCTAATCTCTCTATGGCTTGTAATTACTGAGATAGTTCATTAATCTGGGCTTGACTTTGTTAATAAATTTAACATTTTCTTCCAATTGGTTAATCTTAATCTTTAGCCCACATACCTCTCCCTGAGAGATATTTAACTTATATTCACCATCTTTAGCATCAGTAACATACTTTGCTACACCTAGAAAATACTTTTCTTCTCTGTCAAGTAACTGCTTCTTTAATAGACAGGTTCTAGTTGCTATTTCACACTGATACTGTACAAACATCTGACAAACAATGGCTAATTTGCTTTTATCTGCCTTTACTTTCTCATTTCTTTCTAGGCATTGATTCGATAAACATAAGTACGCATCTTCCTGTTCTTCAGGAGAGTGATACGGACCTTCTTTAAGGTGCGTCTCTAAATATTTATGTAATATGGTGTCCATACTTATGTCCGTTATCTAGCTGGCAAATCACGTCAGACTTCACACCAGTCTGTTTCCTTGAGTCACTCTTTCAACTCACTTCTGTACTTGATTGATCAAGTCAGGTGCAGTAAGGCATTCCTCGCAGTGGCTTCCTTCTCGGTTCGTTTGATGTCATCAGCAACCATATAGACTGTTTTCAGATATCCGAGTCACGGCACCAATTCTAAGGATAAAGATAGCTGCGTTGTTTTTTCTATCTTCAAATAATTCAAGCCACTGAGAGTGAATGTTTCCCTTCTTTATTTTCTTGCGAGTTTCATCAATTCAGATTCATGTATTCTTGTTTGGTGCTAGCTCATTCAATTTTACACAGGGTTTAAATAAAGAATTATTATCTTGAAAAATGTCAACACCCCATTGTAAGCCAATCATATAACAAAATAACATATTAATCTTATGGTGTGGTGTACATTTTCCTTCAAAACAGAGAGATTACTTCATTTCTTACACAACCGCATAGTTTTCCTTAACACATTTGCCAGTAGGGCAACATAACCTAGGCAAAGCAATAAGTTTCACTTACACCATAGCAATGTACATCAATTTAAGGCTTGCCTTTTCATATTGTTTGAAAATTCATTGCACAAACATGTTTTCAATAAGGTAAATGCACATTATCCTAAAAAAGATTATTTCTAACATTCTGGCACTCCTTCCTAAAGAAGGTTATACACAGTTCATTTGGTATTATATATTTGTGAAATAATCATATTACAAAAGTAATATAAAAGGTGAAAACTAAATATCGTTAAATGTGAAATATTACAGATATAAAAGTGAGTAAATATTACACTAAAATCCATATTAACAAATGTTACACTACACCTTTCTCCATAATCTGCAGAACAGTGGAGATCCAGAGGCAGCAAGCCAAAGTCTTGTTAATCACTCCATTCTGGCAAGCTCAACTTTGGTTCCTGGCCCTTCTGGAACTTCTGATTCAACTTTTCCTCCCTCTTCCTCAGAGAAGGACCTTCTTGTGGATGTGGGTGGCAACCTGCACCCTCTTCTGCTGGAAGACAAGCTCCAGATAGTGACTTGACATCTCTCATTGGTACCTGGTCAATCACAGAAATTTAGGATGGTGCTGCCAACCTTCTCTGAGTATTCTGGGCCAAAGGGACAAAAAAAAGCTTATTTGGCAGCCTGGTCTTGGTGTACTAGCTCGTGTAGTGAAAGGGGTCTGGATCCCTTTTCAGCAGCTGTGATGGAGATGGTAGAGTTTTTATTCCCAACTGTATGTTTCAGGTAAGGCATACAGATTTATTAATGTGGTGAAGTCTGACATCTCCGTGGCACATATTCTCATGAATGTTAAGTTTGTAGACCATCATCCACTAATATGTAAATTTGTCAAGGCTATCAAATGGTCCAGACCCCCACAACCCAGATACAGATGCACCTTGGATGTGGACAAGGTTCTACAACTCTTTCAAGGTTGGTCCTCAAATGGGGATTTAACATTGACAGCTTTTCATGAAGCTGGCCTCTTCTGGAGGGGTTGTGGGACAACAGATTGACCAGACACAGAACTTCAGGTTTAACACACAATCTCTGTGTGATGTTTTGTTTAAAACGCAGGCTATAACCTTAAGCAATGGCACATCCCTTCTTCAGTACATCAGTTTGCAGCAACAGACTATGCATGTCTTTCCTGTGTACTTAGCACCTACTGACCCACTGATATACTAATCTATCTCTTAAGTGAAAATTATTTTATTCCCTATGTTTGTCTTGTGTGTTTGGTTTTTGGGAGCGCAAAAAAAACAGAGAAAGCTAAAGACAAAGAACCTCAATGCAGAAGCACTAAAGCAAGGGTTACCCCAAACGGCATTGGCAATAAAGCAAAGTTTCAAAGAAACACATCACACATACCCATAATGCAATTGGATCTATATGGAAATCACCATGACATTTTAAGCTTGTTCAGCTTAAAGCAGGAATGCATGGTGCCAAAGGGCTTCTCAAGCAAACTGTAATTTACATGCATTTTATTTATTTAATACTCTTTTTCTGGCTCCGCTTGGCCCTGGAGAATTCTCTTGGGCATCCACATATCCTCTGCACTACCTCCCGGCCTGAAACTCTCCAGCTTCCTGGCACCAGCCTGGCTATTTCCTCAGCTCTGAGCCCTCCGGAGGTGGGGCCACCCTATCTACCTAGGGTACTCTATCTGTAATTTAGGCTGGGCTGGGCTCAGCCCAGGAACTGGATGAGTCTAGCTGGTGGAGTGTGGTCGAGGGGGCAGTGCCATCACCTGTCTCCGGGAGTGGGGATTTTCTTGGCTGCATTACATCCCCTCCTCCCTCCCGGCAGAGCTCAGATGTCCCAATGGTGCCAGGCATGCCTACTGCTGCTGTGCATCCCCTCTAGCATGCCCTATGCATTGCAGTGTCTCCGGTTGCCACCGGGGGCCACTGCAGTGTCAAGCAGAAGCCTGGATCTCCCCAAGTGAGGAGAGCAGTCCTCCGGACACTTGATCCTCTATCTTCCCTGCTGACCCCTGGTGGCCCGGGCTCATTCCTGAACCCGGGTCACTGGCATGGCGCGTGGTGTGGTGTCAAGCACCTCAACCTGGAGAATTCTCTTGGGCATCCACATATCCTCTGCACTACCTCTGGGCCTGAAACTCTCCAGCCTCCCAACTATGTACTTTTCCCATATTATGCTACTGTGAGTTCAACTATTGTATGTATACCTGCCTCCTTTGTAACCCCCCCACCCCAGGTCGCACCGTGAGACGAGCATTTCTTGCTCAGCGTGCTTTTCCTGGTGAAACATTTTCAATAAACAAATAAATAAATAAATAAACCCTCAGTGCCACCGGGCCGGATATTTTTACATGTATTTTAAATAACACAACATACTTAATTCCTACAATACAGTCCCCTAGTAACTTTTTACCTTTATCAAAAACATTGTGTGCCATGGTATTTTCAACATTTACAATTTTCATACACATAAGACATATATGTCAAGATATTTTAAGACATAGTGCTATTGCAAGCTAAATCCAACAATGAGGAACACAGCCTGTTGTTTTACATCAGCTCGGAGGTCACCACAATAACCTCACTGTACGCGGACCTGAGGGAAAAGGAGAATTAAAGAAGAAACTATAGCATAGTCAAGAAATGGGAGAGGGTGCCCATATGTGGCTAACCTTATGGACTAGAAATTGTAAAGGATAGATTAGGCTAAGAAATATAAGAACTGCTGTAACAGATTTAAGAAAACATCGGTCCTCAAGAGTGTCAGGATCTCCCTGTCGCACCTCTCTGCTCTGTCTGACTTTGATCAAGAAGGTGTCTGATGTCAGGGCTTTAGACATTTCTAGAGTATCTCTCCTCCCTGAGGGGGTTCATTTCTCCTTTCCTAGATGGACAAAAACAGCAGCTCAAGGAGTTTCATATCTGTGTTTCAAGCCGGAACCAAAGCTATGTGTAGCAATCTGCCTTCTGGAATATCTCCATTGAACAGCCCCCACTGTGGCAATGTGGATCAGGTTCTGATTTCTCTGTCTAAACCTCATAAACCAGTGGCAGCTGCCACCATTGAGAGATGGGTTCAAAGGAGCATGGCAGAGGTGTGGGTTGACTTGACTATTTTCCGGGCCAACACCTCTAGAGGGGCAATGGCCAGCAAGGCATTCAGGAGTGGTGTCTGGAGGATATCCTTCGGACTGCCAACTGGTCTTGGGATTCAGTCTTCAGAGCTTTCTACCATAAGCCTGTGACCAATGGGGTGGCTGCTGTAATTCTGTCTGAAGCTTTGAACCCTCCTGTAATTCAAGCCTCCATGTGTTTACATAACATTGTAATTTTCAGAGAGTGGAGCTTGAAAGAAAGTTGTGGTTTTAATAAACACATGGAAACACAGACTTTGACGGCAGATAAGGACCACTTGGTCCATTCAGTCTGCCCATTTTCCTACCTACACGATAAGCTGTAGATCCTAGTTAACCAGCAACCTACTTCTTTCTACCCCCACCCCCTAGAAGGAAATTCCACTGTACCAAGCAAATAGCTCTCTGGTTGCAAATACAGAGTCTCTGCACAATCCGGGAGTTCAGAGGTAGCTGGAAGTCCTGACAGGCCGATCACGTTCAGCAAATCTTCGGTCTTCTTCAGGTTAAAGCCTGGTCACAATTCAGTGGCTTAATTCGCTCTCCAAATTCAGATTCAGTCCAAAAAAAGCACAAGTTCCCTCTCAGGAACAGCAGGCAGGCATGAAGGCCAAACTCAGACCTTTCCACCTTTCCACAGTTCTCCTGTGCGAATCCACTATGGATTACTGCTCAAACTATCTCGAGCTGCTACATCTTCACTTCCCAACACAGATCTAACTGAAACTGCAAGCAGTGTGGAATTTTCCCCAAGATCCAAAAGGTTTGGTTGGCTGATCTGTCTGTCAGTCTCAACAAGGGCTGCCCCTCCAGGTTATTTTAGGCGCCAAAAGCCCAAAACTACAATTCCTACAACTTTTGGCCCCACCAAGCCCCTGTAAACAGGCTCCATTTTAGAATCTCAAATGTACTGACTGGCCCATTCTGCAGTCCAGGACCAAGATGATGGAAACAAACAGAACTGTCCATGCTGTAAAGAAGGCAGGTTAGAACAAACTGCAGTATTATTACTACTCTAACACATGATCAGCAAACAAGTACATCTTCTAACAGAGCTCCCTCTCAGATTAATTATGACTGCAATCCAGGCAGCTCTTAAAGAGACAGTACACAGAGGCTATACAGGCACTCTCTGGCAATACATTTAAACTGCTAAAACGCAGGACACCAGCCTGGCAGTAAGCATTTAAGCAAGCTCAAGGAAGACTTTTCAGGAACCCCCATTTATGGGGGGGTTACACCCTTCCCTGCCTGGAGAAAACTTGGTGTCCGTATCAAGTCTGTACCATCACAATATCAAAAATGCTATATAAACAAGACATATATACCATTAACTTGTTATATCACTATACTTTTCAATATACTTCACATTACTACATCCATATTGACAATACTTATGCATGTTTCATACAGGCAATGCAGATTCCATTATGATTAAAACATTAGTAACATCACAGTACTGCTTTAGGTAATAACTTCTTGCACATTAAACAATGTAAGAGGGGCCCTTCACTATCAGCTAACTTGGGGCCAGATGGGGCAGGGGCACCATGTTGAGAGGGAAAAACAAGTAACCTGGAGTTGGCTGTCAAGCTCAATTTGAGCAGTGAGCTTGGCGAGATGTAAATCCCTTTGTGAACCACATTGAGAGGCAAATCCACTGGCTTCCCAGGGGAATCATAACTAAAACGTAGTACTGGCTTGACAGCTTGGCCAGTCTTTCTGGAGCAGCCACAGTCTCTGTACTTTCAGCACTAACTTTGGAACTTTCATCACTTGTGAGGGGTGCCTTTGCATGATGTCCAAACCGGGAACACCGTCTGCTCCTTGCTCTGTAGGCTCTGTTTCTACAACACTTTGCTCATTGTTATCCTCTGACAAAGGCCCAGGTTGCTCATTTTTAGGAGGTTCTAGCACAGTTAGGCTTTGCGGCACTGAAAGAGGGCTGTCAACACTCTCACATTGTTCTTCAGGTTCTGGTGTGTCACCAGGGAGACTCAGACCATCAGCCCCTTCTTCAGGCAATTCACACAGTTCCACAAAACACAGAAAGTCCGCAACCTCAGATGTGATGCTTTGCACTTCACTTTCAGAGAGCATTGGCTCCGAGGATGAAGCTGTGGGGTTAGGCAGTCCAGAAGGCCAAGCTTCATCCCCACAATTAGTCATAGGGTTACCTCAAAACAGCTGACTGAATTCATATGAGGGGTAATAGGCATTGTCACACGATCGTTAGAGGTGGACTGACCGTCACTATCATTCTGGGCCTGCTGCAGGGAAAACCTTAATTCTGTAACTACTGGGGTAGGTTGACTCTGTCTCTTTTTTGCAGCAGCACAAGTCACTGGCCAGGGGAGGCAATGTCTGCTGGCTCAGCTTCAATAATAACTTGGCCGATAGGCAGCAAGTGGTTATGGTGTGCCGGCCTGTCAGCGTAGTGGTTGGATTTCCACATGCGACGCTGGTGACCCGAGCTTGGGAACAGACCAGGGTCACTGGAGGGCTGGCCGGGGGAGAAGGACAGAGCATCCCAAGGACTGCTCTCCTTCTCCGGGGGGGTGGGGAAGTGCCCAGAGCATCGATGACCCCTGGAGGAGGCTGGGAGTCACACAGCCACCAGCACTAGCACGTACAGGAGGCAGGGGGGATGCCGGACATCATTGCATGACCCTGCCTGCCCCAGAAAACCAAAAAAATGGACAGCTGCCGGCCGCCTTCAATGAAGCCTGCCTCGGCTTCAATCAGTTCCTCAGGCCAGCCTTCTGACCTATCTCGAAGACTGCGGCATGTAGGGGAAGTGCCACAGCCCCACCATGGGGGGAAAGCCATGGGGTATCGGAAGACTCACGGCCAATTTGAGGAGTGGATGTCCGTGGCCCGTGACCGTGCCGAAAGTACCGGGTGGCAGGCAGCTTGGGAGGAAAATAATAAATTAAAAAATAAAAAAAGTGGTTATGGTGCATAGTCTTGACAGCTTTGGAGTTATTCTCTGGGTGTACATTGTACACTGATAGATCATCCAACTTTCCAACTACTGCATGAGGAAGATGGTGCCACCTATCAGCAATTTTATGCTTGCCATGTAGTCACAAATTGTGTAACAACATACGGTCTCCGGGCCATAGCTCTTGAGCCTTTACTTTCTTGTCATGCCTCTCTTTGTTGGCGAGATTGCTTTAGCCGCACTAATGTCCGGGCCAGTTGATAGGCATGGTTCAATTAAGCTTTCAGTTTCTGTACATACTGCAGGTATATTTCAGCTCAGACCTCATCTGGAGACACCCCCAGAACAGACATCAACTGGTAGGTGGGCCTTCCTCCCAAACATAAGGCAGTAGGGGGAGAACCCAGTAGCGTCATTTTTGGTGCAATTGTATGCGTGTACCGAGGTGCTAGTCTGCTGGCTTCACTTATGCTTGTCTTTTTGGGTGGAGGGTGCCCAGCATGTTTAGAAGGGTGCAGTTAAAACATTCTGGTTGAGGGTCCCCCTGCGGGTGATAGAGGGTGGTTCTTGACTTCCACACCCCCCACAGAGAGAGCATTTCTTTGATTAGCCGACTTTCAAAGTCTCTGCCTTGGTCAGAGTGGATCCGCTTGGGGGCACCATAGTGAACAATGACATTTTCCACTAGCACCTTGGCCATGGTAGAGGCCTTTTGATCTTTAGTTGGAAAAGCTTGTGCATACCGTGTGAAATGATCCGTAACCACTAACACATTGCCAGTATTCCGCTGATCAGGTTCTAAACACAAAAAATCTATGCAGACCAGTTCCATGGGGGTGCTGGTAGTAATATTGACAAGGGGGGCAGTTCTCTGAGGCAGGGCTTTCCTTTGCAGGCAATGACTGCAGGTCTTTACATGGTGCTCAACATCGGCCCCCATCTTGGGCCAGTAGAATCGAGATCGTACCAGGTCGAGAGTTCTGTCAATACCGAGGTGCCCCATGTGATTGTGGAGGGACCTCAGTACCAAATCTTCAAAGGCCATGGGCAGGACCAATTGCTGCTTGTCTACTCAACCACTGTGATCCACTGTCTCTCTCTGTAAAACAACTGATTGTGTAACTTCAACCTGGGGCCTTCTTTAAACAATAGGGCAGTTCGCAAGTCAGGGGAATGCAACTGGGACACATCTTTCCCCGCATGTAGAGCATCAACTGCTGGTAGAATCATAGGATCCTGGGATTAAGTCCACTGGATGCTGTCATTGCTGGATGCTGTCACTGTCAAACTGAGGTAGTGCACTAATATCTAGAGCAGAGAAATGGCAATACACAGCTGTTATGCAGGTATCAGGAGGGCCCAAGCAATCTACTAAACAGTCCACTGTGTCCGTAGATATCTGTTCATCTCTATCAAACTTTTGGCACAATGCTCGGATGTCGGGTTCAGACAACCTGACTCAATTACCCTTGGAGACTGGCCTTCATGACACGATGTCAGCATCAATATGGTTCAGTTCTGGCCTGTATTCAACAGCATAATCATAGGTTGATAAAGCAGAGAGCCACTGGTGCCCAGTGGTGTCCAACTTAGCTGAAGTCTTTACATAGGTTAACGGGTTATTGTCGGTCTTCACCAATATCTTTGTTCCACATAGGTACTCATGAAACTGGTCAACAATGGCCCATTTTAGGGCAAGGAACTCCAGCTTGTGCACAGGATAAGTTTGTTCTGATGGGGTCAAGCTGCTGCTGTCAAAAGCCACTGGTCTCAAACCATCCTCATGGTCTTGATACAGCACAGCTCCTAGGCCCTGCAGACCAGCGTCCATATGCAGCACATAGGGCTTGGTAGAGTCAGCATAGGTGAGGATGGAGGCATGGGTGAGCTGGTATATGACTTTGTGGAAGGCTGCTTCACATTTGGGTGTCCAGCGGGGCCCAAAAGGTTCACTTGTTTGGAAGTATACTTTTTCCGGCTCTTTGAGAGCCCGTTTCTTGTATTTACGGTTGAAAAGGGGGGTAACCCTGGGTGAGATTCAGAAGCAGGCAAATCACCTTGGAACAGTCTTTTATGAACCTGCAGTAGTAGCCACAGAACCCCAGGAAACGTTGTAGTTCTTTCAAGTTATGGGACTAGGGCCAAGTAGTCAGTGACTCGACCTTACTGGGATCGGTCTCTATCCCTTCTGCAGATACTATGTGCCCCACATACTTCATGGAGGTTTGAAAAAAATGGCATTTGTCAATGGACAGCTTGAGGTCAAAGTCTTCCAATTGGTCTAGGACTTTAAACAGTCGGTTCTCATGCTCCTCTAATGTGCGTCTGAACACAATGACATCATCTAGGTACACTAGGCATTACAGCAAGTTCATATCTCCCACCGCACGTTCTATCAGCCGCTGAAAGGTGGCCAAGGCACCCAAAATCCCCTGTGGCATTCTCAGAAATTCATAGAACCCCAAAGGACAGATGAAGGCGGGTTTCTCATAGTCCACAGTGGCCATTGGAATCTGGTAATATCCGCCGCGAAGATTCAGTACTGAGACCCATTTGCTCCAGTTCAAGCAATCCAGGGCATCTTGTATACAGAGCATGGTGTATTGATCTGGGACAGTCCACCGGTTCAGGGTTCAATAATCAATGCACATCCTCACCAACTCATTCTTCTTATGCACAACCACAATGGTAGAGGCATATGGGCTCCTTGATTCCTGTATCACACCAGCAGCGAGCATTTCCTGCAGGTGTCTCCTCACATCATCTATGTCCGCTGGGGTGAAGCGTCGGGATCTGTCTCGAAATGGCTGGTCATCATGCAGGCGTATATGATACTCTGCACCCTTGACACACCCCACATCCCAATCTTTTAACAAAAACACTTTGTCTGTCTGGGCGAGTTTCTTGCTAATCCTAGCCTTCCATTCCGCTGGCAGCGGGGAATCACCAAAGTCAAATAAGTCTGGGGTCACACTCTCCTTTTGGCCACAGTACTTGTTATTGGGTAATACTGCAGTGTCTGCACAGTGTACTGTAGCTAGAGTGCACCCTCTGTTCATCTGGACCTCCCGATCTGACACATTTTGAATCTGGACCATCACTCGTCATGCATAGGCATGGGCAGGGGCAGGCAAGATGCTGGGTTTAACCAATAATCCTTCTGGAAACTTTCCATCACCTGGTGCATCCAGCATTAATATTTTGTTCTTTACATTTCTCTTTAGGCGGACTTCTCCATGGATTGTGCACTGGGCATTGGGGGCCAATACCAAGGAGTCAGGTTCCTTTTTCCACACTATCTCCACTGGCTCATCTGGGTCCTCTTCATTGGGTTTCTGTTGTAAGTCACATGCCCTTTTTACTAAGGCTGGAATTCTTAGGGTCCATCCAGTCAGTTGCCCTTGTTTCTCATGGCAGAGTTGTGCTAGTCTCCCAAACATGTGGGCATTTGTTCCAATTAACAGGGGAACCCCATCATACAGTCCATTGGGGGGATATACTAGGGCCAGTGTCTCTACTTGCTCCTCTACACCAGTAACAGTTGCAGGAAAAGACAACCAGAGGTAGACATATCTTAGGTAGGGATAAGACTTGTCGCTCAGCCCCCACACATGTAGGCCTTCCAGGGATTGTAATGGCACATCGGAGCACATAAGTGCTTGTAATACCAGTCCTGAAATACAATGGTCACTTGCGACTCACTGTCAAGCACAGCCCTAGTAGGAATACCATTCACAGTCACAGTAGTCTTCATTGAAGGGCCCACTATTTTGGACCAGTCTGGAGGGACAACAGCAGGGGCCTGGACAGACAATTTAGCCACAGAGGGGTTTGAGTTAGGATGGTCGAAGCCTTCACTGCAGTTATTTTGTGCACCCCTTGACCATTGACTCATTTTCCGAAGCTCTCCTTGAAGCCAGTTCACCACTTTCTCTAAGTCCTTCTGAGACCGGCATTCGCTCTTCATATGGCCATCCTTGCCGCAATTGTGACAAATGACAGGCTCTCAGGTAATCCTTGGGGAAAACATAGCAGGGGATGCTGGAGCATTGATGGGAGATTGTGGTCTGACTTCTGCTAGTCGTGTACCATGTCTCAAAAGTTCCTTTGGGGTGGCAGTCAATTCCTTGAGCTCAGCCGAGAAGCTACCCTCAGTACAGGATGCCTGAGGGTGCACCCCCAACCCCATAAGTCACATCATGACAGGGGCCAGGGTCTCTTTCAGCAGGGGATACCTCAGTGAATGCACCCGGTTGTACTTTTCTGACTTCTTCAGCAACTCCTCCCCCCACCGTTTAGCCCACAGTGGGACACTCGTAGTGGTCTCCATTTCAGAAGGGCCTTCCGGTACCATGATCACTTGGGCTGCACTCACCCCATAATTACAATCTCCCTCTTCACCTTCTACCTCCCAGAGTTCTTTTTTCAAGTCACAGTAGTCAGGTGGGTTACCTCTCCTAGCCTGGAGCCTTAACTGGATGATCTGCAGTTTAGAGTGCTTGGAATGTTGCAGTATGTGCCCCAATCTCACACGGTTCAAATCACTGGCGGCTACCCTACCTTTCTGGTAAGCTTTCTGCAGAGTTCTTTCTAGGCGAGTAACATTCACAGACAAACTTTCCCCCTTCCATTGTTTGGTACCTTGGAATTTCCACATAAAAGTCTCCCCTTAGTCAATGTTCCCAAAAATTTCCTTCAAGTACAGATAGGTACTTCTGAGCAGATGCATCAGGGTTCGTGGACCTCAAAAATGTAATGGCTTCAAGGGCGGGGCCCCTCAAACTTTCTATGATTCTTTTCTGCTTTTCAGCCTCTGCACACTGCCACTCGGGTACCAAGGGGGCAACATAATCGATCCAAGTCTCCCAGTTATCCTCCCCCTTGGGGGGTGGGGAGGGTGCCCGAGAAGATTCTCAGCCTTCGGTAGGAGTCGTGATTAATGGCAGGTACAGACATATGGGTCAGCATTGGCATGGGCACAGAAGATGGGGCAGTAACAGGTGCTGGAGTGGGAGTGGAAGGGGGTATTGGGGAAGGAACACCACCAGATGGCAGGAATAGTTTCTTAAAGTCCTCTACGGTTTTCCCTTCCTCCAGCAGCAACTTAGCAAATTTCTCCTCAAAAGTCTCAGATAATGGTGGGAGCTCATCCTCCCCAGTGTCTTTACTGTCTTTTGTTATCAATCTCCAGGTGGCTAGGACCCCTTCTGAGGCAATAATCTGTGACACTTTAGAACTGTCCATGAGGTCACTACACTCTACCAAGGCAATGAAAGTTTGGGCGATCAAATCAGCCTGTCGACCCACCACCACAGGGTTTTTTAAACATTCAACTTTGGAGAGTGCTCCCTCTACAGTGTCCTTACTGGTACTCATGGGAATATCCTGTATAAGCAGAGCATTTTGGGGGTCGATCTCCTGCCCTGTACATCACCCCACCAACTGGTGTACAGCCATTTCTACTGGGGTTGCCATTAATCATTAATAATAATTTGTAATTTTTGGTCACTAGAAGGCACAAAATCTCAGTGGTGAGCCTCCAAGATGTAACCCCTAGGTGGTGCTATCCCAAGGGCTACTACCTCTGCCTGCTTGGCTAGTAGCAGGTTAAAGGGCCTGGGTAATGAAACGGGTGCCTTCTCCCAGAGGTCAGGATTGTTAGTGGTCAAGCTAACCTGGGCACAGCCCTCTGGGATGCTGTAACTCCCCGCTTTCCCTTATAGTGGCCTGAACAATATACAATAATTACCTTTACAATGACCCTTATTCACCAGGCAATTACCCACACTGTTTGCACTTACCACCAGGGCTGGCTCCTCTAGTTTGACCCTGGGGACCCCCTGTAAAACAAGGTTAAGTACAGTAAATAGCAACAGTACAATATTTTTGGAACAAACTGGAACCACAGTCAGGTTAAATGCAAACAAAGTTAAATCTGATTTATTCAGGGAACTTGAACAAGGGAGGGGCGTAATCAGGTCAATTTGCCTAAAAGCTATATCAATCAGACAGTTATGGATGCAGTTCAGAGTCCCTACACCGTCACACACTCTGGGTACCCAGGTAGGAAAACGGTGGACTAGCCAGGAATGTTGCAGCTGGTTGGGGCCCTGTGATGGAAGAAAGCAACATGCACAACACACGCTATTTGTAATCCGGAGCCGGAGGGCTCAGTTCATGAAAGAAAAGGCAACAAGACAATCAGATGACAACACTTTTAGATTTAGCTGTTGTTGCATACCCAATACTGGACACAGGCTGGATGAAATTGAGACTGCAGGCTGTTGAGCTGGAGTGCCCGGAGAAACGGGGCCCACACAAATCACCGAGGCATTGTTCCTGTTCAAGACGTTGAGCAGGGGGCCGATTTCCCAGGCCGGTCTCTGGTCGATGACTTTCTCTGCATAGCAGGTATTCTGGCTGGGCCAGTGTAGCAGTGCCCAGGCAAATGGAAATGGATACAGATTCAGTCCGTGGAGCTGGATACAGCCTCCAGCAAGCAAAACACAGTTCAGACATACAGTGGGGAACCAAATCACAACCCACTATAAGCACACAGCACATTCACACGTAAGGAAATTCCACTGTACCAGGCAAATGGCTTTCTGGTCGCAATTACAGAGTCTCTGCGCAATCCGGGAGTTCAGAGGTAGCTGGAAGTCCTGACAGGCCGATTGCATTCAGCAAATCTTCGGTCTTCTTCAGGTTGAAGCCTGGTCACAATTCAGTGGCTTAATTCGCTCTCCAAATTTGGATTCAGTCCAAAAAAAGCACAAGTTCCCTCTCAGGAACAGCAGGCAGGCATGCAGGCCAAACTCAGGCCTTTCCACAGTTCTCACGTGTGAATCCACTATGAATTGCTGCTCGAACTATCTCAAGCTGTCACTTCTTCACTTCCCAACTCAGATCTAACTGAAACTGCAAGCAGTGTGGGACTTTCCCCAAGATCCAAAAGGTTTGGTTGGCTGATCTGTCTGTCAGTCACAACAAGGACTCCCCCTCCAGGTTATTTTAGGCGTCAAAAGCCCAAAACTACAATTCCTACAAGTTTTGGCCCCACCAAGCCCCTGCAGGCAGGCTCCATTTTAGAATCCCAAATGTACTGATTGGCCCATTCTGCAGTCCAGGACCAAGATGATGGAAACAAACAGAACTGTCCATGCTACAAAGAAGGCAGGTTAGAACAAACTGCAATATTATTACTACTCTAACAAGCATTTGTCAATGCCGAATGTTGATTGCGTTGGTGTGTTGAGCTCGCTCACTGCCCCTCTGTCACTCGCTCAGTCTGTGTCTCCCCGTGCTGCAGGCTGCTCTTTTGTACTGGGCTCCTGCCTGCCCTGGCACCTTGTTCTGCCCACTAGAAATTCCACAGCTGTCCCAACAGAGCTCCATTGAGGTGGCTTACTCCCCCTCTCTCACTCGCTCATTCTGGTTCTCCTGGCACTGCAGGCTGCCCTTTTGTACTGGGCTTCTGCCTCTGTTGGTAGCTTTTTCTGCCCACAAAGAAATCTGCAGCAGTCCCGACACAGGTCTGTTGAACCTGCTGACTCCCCCTCTCTCACTCACTCATTCCGTTTCTGCCAGTGCTGCAGACTGCCCTTTTCTATTGAGCCCCTGCCTGTATTGCCGCCTTTGTCTGCCCACAAAGAAATTTGCAGCAGTTACAATAGAGCTCCGTTGAGCTTGCTCACTCCCTCCCTCTCTCTCACTCGCTCATTTTGGTTTTCCTGCCACTGCAAGCTGCCCTTTTGTACTGGGCTCCTGCCTGCATTGGCGGCCTGGTCTGGCCAGAAAGAAATCTGAAGCAGTCCCGACACAGCTCCATTGAGCTCGCTCACTGCCCCTCACTGCCCCTCTCTCACTCACTCATTCCGTTTCTGCTGGTGCTGCAAGATGGCCTTTTGTACTGGGCTCCTGCCTGCGTTGCCACATTTTCTGCCCACAAAGAAATCTGCAGCAGTCACAATACAGCTCTGTTGAGCTCACTCACTACCATGCTGTTACTCACTCATTCTGTTTCTCTTGGTGCTGCAGGCTGTGCTTGTTGTGTACGGGGCTCCTGGCTGCATTGGCACCTTTGTCTGTCCACAAAGAAATCCGCAGCTGTCCAGACAGCTCCATTGAGGTCGCTCAGTCTCCCTCTGTCATGCGCTCATTCTGTTTGTCATGCAGCTGCAAGCGGCCCTTTTGTACAGGGCTCCTGCCAGCATTGGCGCCTTTTTCTACCCACAAAGAAATCCGCAGCAGTCCTGATAGTGCTCTGTTGAGCTCATTCAGTCCCTCTGTCTCACTCACTCGTACTGTTTCTCCCACTGCTGCAGACTGGCCTTTTCTACTGGGCCCCTGCCTGCTTTGATTACTTTTTCTGCCCACAAAGAAATCCGCAGCAGTCCTGGCAGTGCTCTGGTGAGTTTGCTCACTCCCCCTCCCTCATTCGCTCTCTCGTTCTGTTTCTCCCAGTGCTGCAGGCTGTCCTTTTGTACTGGGCTCTTGCGCTGGGGCCTTTTTCTGCCCACAAACAAATCCGCAGCAGTCCCGACAGAGCTCAGTTGAGCTCGGTCACTCCCCCCTCACTCGTTTGATCTTAATCTGTCCCAAACACTGATTTCCCACAGCGACCGTGCTATTCTCCGGCAGGAGTGCAAAAACATATTTTAGCCAGAATGTGAAAAATTACAGCTGTACTGTTCATAAGGAGGTGTGAAAAAGTGCCACTGTTGAAATTCTGGCATGGCAATATTACAAATCTGCGAAGTTACAAGGGTGCCTGGAAAGTGTGCAACGTACACTTGTAACACAGTCATTTGATGGGCTGTCATCACCAGATTTTCAACATAGGCATTTTAGGACCTCTGCTCATGAACAGTGTCACTGTCATTTTCGTAATCTGCCCCGGACAGTGATTTCCCACAGCGAATGTGCTATTCTGCTCCGGAAGTGCGAAAACACATTTCTTCCAGGATGGGAAAAATGACAGCTGCACTGTTCATAAGTAGGTGTGGGAAAATGGCAGTGTTGAAAATCTGGAGTGAAAATATTATAAATTTGCGAAGTTATGAGCGTGCGTGCAAACTGCACAACGCATGCTCGTAACACAGTCATTTTATGGAATATCATTACCAAATTTTCAACACAGCCATTTCAGGACCTTTACTCATGAACAATGTCACTGTCATTTTCATAATCTGTCCCGAACACTGATTTCCCACAGTGAATGTGCTATTCTGCTCCGGATGTGCGAAAACACATTTCTGCCAGGATGTGAACAATGACAGCTGTACTGTTCACAAGGAGGTGTGAAAAAATGCCAATGTTGAAAATCTGGCATGAAAATATTGCAGATTCATGAAGTTACAAGCGTGCGTAGCAACTGCGCAGTGCACGCTCGTAAAACGGTAATTTCTTGGATTTTTTCCACCAAATTTGCAAAATAGACTTTTTGAGAGCCCACCTCTTGAACACTGGCACTGTCATTTCATTAATCAGCCATGAAAGGTGATTCTGCGCAGTGACCGAGAAATCACCTTTCATGGCCGATTAATGCCATCACAGTTCAAGAATTCATGAGGAGGGGTCCCAAAAATACCATGTTGAAAATTTGGTGAAAAAAGTCCCAAAAATGCCCAAGAGATGTACTAAAGTTGAAAAAACCCTATTTATTATGTTATACAGCTTACCGGCATTTTCTCAGTTGCGTTGACTTGAAGGTGGGCGTGTTTCCCGGTCCACGAAGATCATTCGCCAAGCTCTGGAAGTAAGTATGGGGTGAGGAGGGGGTGTGGGAAGGTAGGATGCACAGTGTGTGAGTGCAGGTTGTGGGTTGGGGCCAGAGACGCTATGAGGGACCATTTTCCTTTTTTGCAGGTAAAAAAAAAACAGAAAACTTTGCGGGACCGTTTTTCCCTTTACAGGGGCATGTGGCACGCTGGGGAGGGCTCCCAGTGTGCCACCAATGGCTTTCTTTTGGGGGGGGAAGCAGTAGCCGATGGGGACTTGGGCACCCCGTGCAGCACACAAGGGAGGGAGATTCATTATGCCGGCGGGGAATTGGGCACTCCATCGGCAGGAATAAAGTGGGCGGGTGTTACAGAATGCCGATGGGAGTAGGCTCCACGTCGCTCGGCTAATGTGGCACTAGGGCACGACGGAGTTTGGAGCCCCGTCAGCACATAAACATGGTGGAGGGGTTATTTTGTTTGTGAACACAGTGACAACCAGTCACGATGTTCACAAACAATAACAGGGTTTTTACATCCCGCCCTGCAATGACTTGTCGCTCCCTCATTGCAGCGGATGGCTGACGCTGCAATGACGAGGTGGTCCCTGATTGCAGCGGAAAAATTGTCAGTAGTTGGTGCGAACGTTCCAAACTACTGTCACCAGCAGCCTGCAACAGCATTGGGGAAAGCAGGACAAGCCTTTGCAGGCTGTGGGGGCATTGGCCACAACAGTGCCATGCCTCCACAGCCTGCTACTGAGAAAGCTGCCGCAATATGTTGTTTGCGCTGCGTACAATTAACATAACAAAGGATCACCGAACAAGTACATCTTCTAGGAGAGCTCCCTCTCAGATTAATTATGACTGCAATCCAGGCAGCTCTTAAAGAGACAGTATACAGAGGCTATACAGGCACTCTTTGGCAATACATTTAAACTGCTAAAACGCAGGACACCATCCTGGCAGTGAGCATTTAAGCAAGCTCAAGGAAGACTTTTCTGGAACCTCTATTTGTAGGGGAGTTACATGTGGAAGGGGCAAAGGAATCTGGGAGTTGTATGCAGTAGTCTGTGTTACCTAGGGTCGGATGGCAAAGTTCGACACTATTTACTTGTAAACATTTTGCTTCTGGTCTCAGTAAAGAAGAGAGCAGTCTGTAATCCTATGCCTCTGTGTGCTTATTAAAACCGTAACTTTCTTTTGAGCTACACTCCTGGAGAATTACAATTCCTGATGGTATATGCTGTTTATAATGTTGTAATTTCCCTGCCTGTACCTCATTTGTGAAAGACTGTGTGTATTTTTAGTTGTTTGTTTTGTTTGATTTGAATTATTTGTTATTTATGCTAGTCTGATCTATTTCGTAACTGCTGATCAACTATTGTAATTAAATAGGCAGTGTCAGTGGCTCAGTAGGTAGCACACTCGCCTCTGAGGCCGGGAGATCGGAGGGCTGTGGGTTCAGTTCCCACATCTGGCACTTGGGTTAATATCCCAGTACTGACACTGTAATGCAGCATGAGAGGGGTGCTGCATTTCTGAGGTGCCGTCTTTCGGATGAGACGTTAAACCGAGGTCCCTTCTGCCTGGATTGGTGGTAGTTCAGGTGGATGTTAAAGATCCCATGGCACTTATCGAAAAGAGTAGGGGAATTTCCCCGGTGTCGTGGCCAAATTTCCCTCATTCACTAAAAATACCACCAACAGCTTAATCTGGTTCAAGGTCAATTGGCATTCATCTGTATCCCCCTTCCCCGGGTTGTGCCTGAAAATAGGCAGAATTTGTCTAGTGCACTTACCCGGTCAACAAAAGCTAAAAAAAAAAAAAAGTCTGCCTTATCTATCCATCAATCCATCCTCTGTCTATCTGACATGTCTATCTATCTATCTTGCATGGAAAATGTTAGAAGAATTTCCAAAGTGGGGAAAAGAAAACAAGATGACTCCACCCCTCATGTAATGCCTTTCAAAAGCATTTCTAACATAACTTGAAAAGTTCAGAGGGACGTGGCAAACAGTGTCAACAATGCTGTCCTTCCAGTTTGATTAAATAAAACGTCCCTGGTGTTCTCTTACAGTTTGTTTCAGTTCTGCTGTGTGCAAGTGTGTTTTTTCAATGGCATGACGCTGAAAGAGGAAGGTGTCTCCCCTGTGAACCGAGCTTTTGATATTGTTTAATTGTTCATAAAGTTGAACATTGCACAAACAAGCCAGGATGGTTCCTAGTCACTGACGGGTGTTCGGGTCCAGCAGAGGATGATTTGCAGTGTCAGCTGGGCAACTCAAGAAAGGGACACAGCAGCTGTTAGAACGACAGGCTTCATTCTCTGCTGATTTCAGGTGAGCGGCGGAAGGCAATTTCTATCACTGACAAATGAGGAACTGGAGTTTTTGTCCCTTAGACTTCTTGTAGTCTGGTGAAAATCCTCAATGATATTTCAGTAGTAAAACTTTCACTCTTTTTTTTTCCATTTTGTAGTTTATCTATTGCTCTCTTTGAGTCTTGTTTCACTGCCTCTGTCTTTGCCCCCTCACCGTCCCTCTTTTTTTTGGGGGGGGGGCTTATTCTTTCTCTCTTAGCCACCTATCTGTGGCAACTGTTTTTTTTTTTTCTCTTGGTTTCTTTCAGTACCCCCTATATCTGTGTGTATCTGTCCATCTTTCTGTCTGAATTTTTTTTCCTATCTGTCCTGTAACTCTCTATTACTTTCCATGTTCTTCTGTATAAACTTACTGCCCCCCCATTTTGTCTTTCTTTCATTGTCTCTTGATGAGACTTTCTGGTTCCTTCTCTGTCTGTTGGAATCTGTTTCTATCTGTATACCATTTATATATATTTTTTTTTATTATTTTGCGATTGGTTGTGATAGCTCGTTCCCTGATGCGTCCTGGGGAATGGATTACAAGGACCTGTTTCATGACGTAGGGAAAGAGGAAAAATACCTGTTGTTTCTGACTGTCTCTCCCCACTGTTTTTTTAAGGTGCTTCTGTCTGTCTCAGCCTGTTTCCCAATTCCTTTTTTTCAATTTATTAACCCAGGATCGCTCAATGAAGATGTATCATCTTATTTTCTGTGAGGTCCTGCTTTTACCCAATTTTCAGCTGGGTGGATTGATGTAGTGAGTGTTTCAGTGGCTTGTCGAGATCACATCATCTTGTTGTCGGATGCACTGTATCTCCTTTATATCTAAATACTGGTTTGGGTCCCTTCCCTCCTACCTCTCATCAGTCCTCTCCATTGCTCCCCCTGCTCCAGGGACCATCGTGCATTTGCCTTGCTACATTCCCACATTCCCACACCTGAGCTGGCCAGTCGACCTTCACCACTTTGGAACCAACGTCCCTTCATTTCACTGCTTCCCCTGCCTCCCTCCAATATCAGCTTGAGACTCCTTTCCTTCCCCTTCCCTTGCTCCAGTTTCCCTTCTTCTTAACCATCTCCTTTACCTGCTCTAATGCTTAACTGACAGTTTTTTTTTTTGTGATCATTGTGTATTTGATATTGATTCTGCACTCTCTGTGATGCTGTGTTTGTCTAAGCCATGTATTGCTTTCCCACTCCCAGGACGCCCCCCGGAAACGAGCCTTGGCTCAGTGTGCTTCTCCTGGTCAATAATTATCAAATAAATAATAAACATCACGCAGCGTTGGTGTGCCTCTGGCAGATTTTAGTGTGGCTGTCCTGTGTTTCCTGGCTCTCAAGCCTATGCTCTGTGAGCTAGACCGCACTGCCTCAATTTCCCCTCTCGCTTTCTGTATCCCTCAATATCTGACTGCCACGTCCGCTCCCTATTTCTTTGTTTTTCAGAACTTTTTTTTTTTTTTGAGAACTTCCCCAGCGATTTTTCTCAGGTCCCTAAAGAAGGGCTAGCCCCTTTTTCTGTTTAATCATTTACTTGCCGGGATCTCATTTTCTGAGGGGTCCTGCTGCTACCTAACTATATATAGAGTTGGGAGGAGTGAAGCACATGGATTCTAGGTGACGTACTTAGAGTACGTCAGTGACTGTTGTGCAGCTCAGATTATGGCTCTTCTGGTTCCTAGTTTTGAGGCTCTAATTATTGGATTGCAGGTGTGGTGAATAGAGAAGTGAGCAGCCAGTCTGACATATACAAGGATCTCCTAAAAACCCAGCAAGGAGAGCTCTTCCATTGGCGTGGTGGCCGAGGTCTAATTTGGGAGTCTAAGATTGGAAAATTCTTTTTCCAGCACATTTTTGGAGACCAAAGCCTTCTGTTTAGATACATGATGAGAAGTGCAACCCAGGTGATCATGTTGTAAGACTGCAAGCTTCTCAGCACTGCTCCCCCTCTCCCATCAATGCACCCTAACACTGTCACGGAGGGAGCAGTACAAACATGAGATGGTAGTTCAGATTCCAGTGCCACTCAACCCCATGGCTGCTAGCATGGGGCTGCAAACAAGGATACCAAATACAGCCACTGGTGTTAATAGTTTTAGGATGTGTGGACATGCGCCCACTATGAAACGGAACCTGATTTTAGCAACTGATTTTACACATTTGCAAGTGTAAAAATCAAGAGTTTTGGTTTTGCAAAATGAAAATAAAAAATCCAGCAACACAAGGGTTAGATGAAACACACAATGAAAACAGATTATAAAACAGTGGTTGGAAATGAAGCATTCTGATTGTTCTAACATCATTCTACAAGGGTTATCAATCAATCAATCAATCAAAATCTTTATTTATTCAGGCGAACATCATTGAGCATAGCTCATTTACAAGATGGACCTGAGTGGTCATAACAATAAAAGGTTACAAATTGTACACAAAAACATGATACTGAATAAGCACAAATACAATCATTTATGAATGAGACAGATATACAAATATTTACATATATACAAGGCAAAATGACAATAAACCTAAAACCTATTAAAGGAGAGAAACAAACAGTTTAGTAGGGATAAGGCTTGGATAGTGGGACTTGGGTGGGCATATATGTATGAAGTTTGATGGAGAACGAGCTAGAGGAACGATAGAAGAATAGGGGGGAGCTTTAAAAAAGGGGGGTGGAGGAGAGAGGGGGTGTGGGAGGAGTGGGGGTGTGGGAGGACTAGGCCTTGTGGAAGCAGTTGCATGAATCTGGGAATAGGCTGGTGTACAGCTTTTTGAAGGATGTTAAAGGAATCAGGGTATCCAGTTTCAATGTCTTTTGAAGAGAATTCCAGATAAGTGCCAGGGAATAGCTGATTGCAGCTCTTCCATACCGGGTGCAGGTGATAGGAATCTTCAGCATGATCAGTTTATTGATCCTCAGGGTGTAAAGGCCTGGATGTGATCCGTTGAAGCAGTCTGAGATGTAGGAAGGAGTTTGTTTGTCAGAGCTTTGTAGATCCAGATAGCAGCATTTTTATTTCTTCTTTGTTGCAGGGATGTCCAACTGACTGCATTGTAGAGAGCAATGATGGGTGCTGGAGGAAGGTCTGTAATGAATCTAATAGCTCTATGATACAAGGTGTCTAATTTGTTTAAATGGGAGGGAGCAATGACCATAGAAGAAGTCAGCATAATCAATGAGGGACAAGAATGATGCTAGGATTAATCTTTGTTTGGAATCTCTGGTCAGGTAGTGTTTGATCCTATAGAATAGACCAAGTCTTTGTCTTAGCTTTTCAGGAGCTCTTCAATGTGGGTAGTATAGTCAAGTTTATTGTCTATCCATACTCCAAGATATTTGAATTTGTCTACATATTCCAGATTTTCACCAAGGATGGTAGAGAGTTGTGGGAGGGTGAATGATGGGACAGTGGAAGAGCAGTTCTTGGTGGCAAAGAACATAGCTTTGGTTTTCTTGGCATTTAGTAGTAATTTCTTTTCTAATAGGTTGTGCTGAAGGAGGAGAATTCAGACTGTAGAAGCTCACAGGCTTTTGATGGTGAGGGATTGCTGACATATAGTACAGTGTCATCTGCAAAAAGGTGAATATTAGATTGTGAGAGATTGGAGTCAATATTGTTGATGTAAATGGCAAAAAGGATGGGACCCAGGATGGAGCCTTCGGTACACCTCTTAGGAGTGGTTTAAAGGTAGATAGATCACCTTCATTTTTTACCAGTTGTAATCTTCTGGAGAGATAGCATCTGAACCATTTAAGAGAGTGAGTCAAGGCCTATGGAGTTCAGAGAGGAGATTAGAAGTTCATGATCCACAATGTCAAAGGCTTTACTTAGATCCAGAAACACAGCACAGGTATTATTCTTTTTGTCTAAGGCAGTCTGCCAATCATTTGTGACTTTTGCTAATGCAGAGATGGTGCTGTGCATAGATCTAAACCCAGATTGAGCTGGATTAATGAGATTGTTGGTATCAAGGTAGGCAGTTAACTGAGAGTTTACCAGCTTCTCAAGCATCTTGGATAGTACTGGTAAGATGGAAATGGGCCTATAATTGTTGAGGTCCATGGGATCACCTGCCTTAAGTAATGGAAACACTTGAGCTGTCTTCCATATTGAGGGGATAGAACCAGTGGCAAGTGACAGATTGAAGAGGTGGGTGAGGGGGCGGCTAAGGCATGCAGTGCTACTTTTAGAAAGTAGGGATCCAGGAGTCTGCACCTGCACTTTTAGTTGTATCAAGCTGGAGTAGAAGGTCTTCTACTTCTTTAAGAGTATTGATTTGAATGAGAATGTGGAAGCAACTTTTGTCCCTCAGTAGATTGTAGGTTTAGTGATGATCTTAATAGGTTTGCAGGTGAGGTGAAAGCCAGGCCAGCTGTAGTGAAATGATCGTTAAAGGCATTCAAGATATTTTGCTTGTCAGTGATTTCAATACTATTTAGGTGAATTTTGGGTGGTAAGATAGGGGTAGAAGTTTGACCTAGGATCCCCTTTATGGTGCCCCAGAACCTGGAATGGTTGTGATAGGAGGCATCCAATTCAGCTGTGTAGAAGGCAGCCTTGGCATTTCTTACTTGTTTTGTGCAGGAGTTTCTGGCTTTTCTGAATTGAAGCCAGTCATTTGGATCCTTTGTCTTTCTTGCCCTTTTCAGAGTTTGTCTCTGGCAAGCAGTCTTGGTTTAAGGTCAGCAGAGAACCAGCGACAGGATTTGAGTTTGGTTCTGACACTGGTGAGGGTGCATGTGAATTGAGGGCACTTATGATTATATCATTTAAGATTTGAAGAGCTGTCTCTATTGAGGCTGTGAGATAGAATTCTTGCCAACGTGTGGTGTGGCACAGATCATGGAGATATCCTGAAATATTAAAGTTCTTTTGACCTTCGTGGGAGGAATTTTGCAGGATTGGGTGGCTTGATTGTTGATCTAATGGCAGCTATGGGACAGTGGTCACTTATGTCACTGAATAGTACTCCAGCATGGGGATAATGATGAGGCTTATTTACCAACATAATGTCCAGGAGTGTGCTGTTGAGATTATTCTTTGGGTTAATCCTTGTTGGTTCTTTGATTAATTGAGTGAATCCATAAGTGTCACAGAAGGTTACTAGGTGCAGATGCATTAGTTAGCCAATTTAAGTTCAGGTCTCCTAAGATGATGGTGTCTTCAGGGCCTAGATTAAGTATAGATCCTAGGTGGGATAGGAGTTGAGGCCTGCAGAGGGGCCTGTAGCAACCAATCAGTTGAAAGGATGATGTGTTGGGAAGAGTTATTTTAATTGACAAGCATTGAATTCCTTTGGTTGTGATGTAGAATTGAGGCAGGATGCAGAGATGTTTGCTTTGACATAGATGGCTACCCCACCGCCCCTGGATAGATGGTCAGATCTGAAGAGCTGGTAGTTGGGAAGGTTTATTTCACTGTCTTTGTTGCAGATTTGAGCCATGTTTCAGATATAACCAGAAAGTCAGGTAGGGTGTGTGCAACCCAGGCCTGTATTAATGAGAACTTTTTTAGGAGGCTGCAGGCGTTGATGTGAAGAAAACTCAAGCCATTTATGGAGGCTAGGTCAGATGGAGAGATAGAGCTTTCAGTGGGGCCAGGGTTGATTTCAACAGTGCCAACACAGATCAGCAGAAAGAAGATTAGCTTGATGAGGGCACCAAGCGAAAGGAGTAATGAGTAGTCAGACAGTTTTTTCTTCTTGCTTGGGATCCAATGTATAGTGAGTGATGATCCTGCTGCATGGTTATAGATTTTATCATAGAGTACCAGCTAATGGACAGGCATAGGGAGTAATTGTAGTGCCAGTAAGATAGCAGGGGGATTGAGGAGTTCGAACTGGTTGTGAGCCTTTTGTAGGGTTCCCCAAGGACCTTATGCAGGAGCGGTAATATATGTATGTAGGGTTTAGGGGCATCCACTGGGGACAGTGAGGGGGACAGTGTTGAGTGGTCGCCCTAAACACCATGGCATGGGTTCCAACAGTTATCTCTTCTGGATCCAAGGAAGGTGAGAGGCAAAGCAGCAATAGTAGTGCAGTAGCATGGTGGAGGGTAGGAAAGGGTTAAAGAAACTAGGTGATGTGAAGAAATGAACACAGGGTGGCTAGGAGAGATTAGCTATGGGCGGGATAAGAGATTGTGGGAAGGTGTGTATAAAGCAACACCCTGGAGAGGTGGGGGCGGGCAAAAATTTTGCAGCTTTCCCATTACCTTTCTGGCTGTCTCCCGGCCTCCTGGTTCCCCTTCTTGGCTGTGGGTGGCCGCCGCCCGCTGGCGACTGGAGCCCCTACAGTCTCTGGGTGCTCGAGGAGCGCCGGCTAGAAAGGAGGGGACAGAGGAGAGGGCAGTCAGAAATAGCACTTGCAGGCAGTGGCTTGCAAGAGGTGCTAGAAATATAAATTTGCACAACAAAGACTGGGTGGGTGGGGGAGGTTAGGCGCCTGAGCGTCTAGCCCAACACAAATCTTCCCAAAAGACTGTAATTACTGGTTAAACAAGCAAGAAGGCATTTCCCAAAAGTACACAATAAAACAGTAAAAACAGCTCCTTTTTAGAGAATTTAAACTTTGCAATAAAAGAGCAGTAATCCCGACCAGTTTTGGTGGTGCAAGTACAGCAAAAGTCAATGGGAAGGCACCAATCAGGGCAGGCAAAGTCGGCAGTCGCCTTCGATTAGCTATGCAGCCATCATACCTTTCTGGCTGTCTCTCCCGGCCTCCTGGTTCCCTTCTCGGCAATGGGTGGCGGCACGCCGCCTAGCTGGTGACTCGGAGCCCTACGGTCCTGGGTGCTCGAGGCAGGGCCGCTTAGAAAGGAGGGGACAGAGGAGAGGGCAGTCAGAAATAGCACTTGCAAGCAGTGGCTTGCAAGAGGTGCTAAAAATATAAATTTGCACAACAAAGACTGGGTGGGGGGGGGGTTAGGCGCCTGAGCGTCTAGCCCAACACAAATCTTCCCAAAAGACTGTAATTACTGGTTAAATAAGCAAGAAGGCATTTCCCAAAAGTACACAATAAAACAGTAAAAACAGCTCCTTTTTAGAGAATTTAAACTTTGCAATAAAAGAGCAGTAATCCCGACCAGTTTTGGTGGTGGTTATATTAATGGCTAAAAAGCTTTCCTGTACAATAGAATCATTAGAAATTTATTATAAAAACATTAATTTAGAAAATCTAAACCAGTTTAGGTTCATTGTAGCATTATGTCACTTCAAGGGCTGGGTTACCTTAGTTCATCTAACCCCAGAGGCATAAGGTAGTTGGCTTCATCTCATACTTCATGATTCTTCTAGGATTAGATGAAAAGATGGTATCCCAACACTTGGTTGTGGCTTAATGTGTAAAAATAAGTTCAGAATCAATAGTTTACCCATGAGCCCTTTTTCAGGAATTACTTGCAATGAAAAAAAGCAGCATAATTGATGAAATAAAGCTGAAACACTTGGTAACGCTCAGCTGATGGCAGTGGTAAATGATGAAACCCTCACAGATGGTAGCAGTAGTGGGATCCTGAAACTGATGAGCTGATTGGTGTATAGCCGAGCAGTTAGTGTAGTGAGCTGTGAATGACCTTGGTATATGCAGCAGACCTGGGTTTGAGTCTCATAACCCCCGCTTGCATACTTTGTGACCTTAAGCAAGCCACATAACCTTCCAGTGCTCCCGGAAACACCCCTGGGAACAGGCCTTGGGCCTAGTGGGCCTTACTTGGTTATGAAAGGATAAATAAAATTGAGGATAGCAGTTTCCCTCTGAGACCAGTTCATGAAGATGGTCCAGGGACTGGTGCTGCATGAGAAAAGGTTGGCAGACATTAACATGCCTGCACTGGAGAAAAGGAGGAAAGCGGGGATACGATGGAGATGTAAACGTTCTTGCTGTCGGGACCGGTTCACGAGTTATGAGGGTACAGTAACTAGAGGCCATGGGTGGAGGCTGGTGGTGGTGGGGTAGATTCAGGAGGGACATGAGCATGTTCTTTTTCATGGAGTGGGTAAGGGGTAACTGGAATAAACTGCCCAGATAACAGTGCCTGAAGCCAAGACTGTAACAGGGATCAAACATGGGAAGAACAGATATAAGGTATGGGACAGAGATAAGGGAATACTGGGATAGAGACAAGGGAATACTGGGACAGATTTAAGGGAATAATGGGACAGATGTATGTTTGTTTTTGTTTTGTTTGTTTAAACTGGTAAGACCATGGGTCAACGACCTGTTTCCATGGGCAACCACCAGTAAACATCAAAAGTACGTAACAGATACATATTAAATACATCTCAATTATAAGGTACAACATTTTATCCACTGATACATAAAAGGCTACATACGAACATACAAAATTGCCATCAGAAAAGGGCCCACAGGTCTATCAAGTCTGCCAGATTGTGCAGCTCTTAGTTTCATATTACTACAGCTGCCCCAGCTCCACCCAAACCCCTCCCTTCTTCCCCTTACCTGGTGTTCCCCCCCTTTGTGTTCTTGTGTGTACTAATCCTGCCCTTGACTCTATCCCAACCCCGCTTAAAACTATTTACAGTCACTCTCAGCAAATAAATAACATCTCAACTCCAGTCTAAAAGTATGAATAGAAGCTTCTAAACAGCTGAATATAGGCTGGCGTGAATTAAAGAAGGATGGGAGATTACAGGACTAAGATTTTTGACCAGCTGATGCTTTCATTCTGGGGATGACGAAATATTTATGAACAGATAAATGGGTAAAAACTGGACTAATGTGTTTCTTAAACATGGAATGTAAAATGGTGGGGACCTTCTTTAAAGTGACTTTTTTTTGCCAGTATTCCGAGCTGAAATCTGTATCTATTCTTTAGTGGGAACCAGCCTTCCTGCTTTAGCGAGTTGCAATAGTGGGTCTGGGATGGTAGCTGTGAAGTAAACCGTGCAATCTGGTTCTAGAGAACTCTGACCTTTGATAGTAACCCCTCCCCATCAGTGGCAGAGCTAGAGGGGGAGCGGTCTCCCCTGCTGGCTGCCCCACTGTGAGCAGTGTTGCCCCGCCACCATCGTTATTCACTGTTTAGTGCCCATTGTGGAGCCTGTGATTGACTGAATGGCCCCCCGTGGCTCCCAAAAGCTCATAAACCTGGCTCCACCACTACTCCCCAGTAAAGTAATAAAATAACAGGACATACTCTATAACAGGTAAAAGGAAGCTTTGAAACAAATGCATCCTGGTTGTTGGGATTAGTAAAGGATTCAGTCTGTAGGGGGCACCAAGTCTTTGATGGACTACTTTAACCATACTGGTAATATGAAATTCATAGGTCATACTCCCATTAGTAGTAAGACTAAGATATTTGAAATCCTTAGCCTGCCCTAATTCCACCCCGGAAACTGTGTGCAATGAAAGAATAAGTTCATCATTCAGTCTCCTTCATGAGGAGATCGTGGGGTCAAAAACAGTGGGTGAATTCAAGAATGCATGGGACAGACATAAGACAGTTCTGGTGGGGGTAGGAGGAAGTAGGCTGTTAGTCAACTAGGATCTGTAGCTTATCTATTAGGTAGGGAAATGGGCAGACTGGGTGGACCAAGCGGTCCTTTTCTGCTGTCAGTCTATGTTTCTATGTAATCTTTTTCTACAGTTGAAGAAAACAATTGATTCAGTCTTTTTTTCATTTAAGACTCATTTATTATTTATGAACCAGTTTTGAACTTCGAAAAAATCATAAGCTAGATCGCCTTGGACAGTCACAAATATGGAAATATTGGGACAGATATAAGGGAATACTGGGACGGATATAAGGGAATACTGGGACAGGTACAAGGAAATACTGGGACAGATATATGGGAATACTGGGATGGATATATGGGAATACTGGGACAGATATAAGGGAATACTGGGAAGGATATATGGGAATACTGGGACAGATATAAGAGAATACTGGGATGGATATAAGGGAATACTGGGACAGATATATGGGAATACTGAGACACACATACAGAAGAGGGGAAGGGATACCTAGGGAAGAGGGTGACAGTCGGCTACTAGGGCTATCAGATATTAAAATCCAGCCTGGTGTTAGGCCAAGCATGGAGCTAGGAAGGGAGATGGCAAACGGGATGGGCCGCAGGGTCTTTTCCTGCTAACACAGTCTGTTTCTACGGTATGTGGCAGTTGATGCAATCGAGGATGAGCAAAACCATCAGAAGAGTGGCTTTGCTTCAATTACTGCTCACACTCCAATATAGTGGCTGTATTTAACAGCATGCCTCCAAAACATTATTAGCAAAACATATTTGTAGATTTAGCTTGTCAGTGGATAGTGACAACCCCATTAATGCTAACTATATACCCATGTGCAAAACTTGGATGTCGGTGCAACCACAGCTAAAATGTTGGGGGGGAAGGGTATGGATCTACAAAACCTTTCATGCCATTATTAATTGGCCATTTTGCAGGGCCTAAAAAAGTCGAGGGAGGCTGGACCCCTTTATACCCCCTGCTGGCTGTGTCTCCATGAATGTAACTTGTTGAAGGCAACAACTTGTCCTTCTATGCAGATGCACCATAGGGTCCACACTGGCTTCTTTGCTGAATTATTTCTCAGAATATAGTAACCCATCAACTGAGACTTGGCTCCTTGGGAAATATCATTGATCTGAGTTCCAGAATCAACCAAGACCCCCCTCTCCGCTTTCTCTATTAATGCCCCCATTTAACTGGTATCATCTTCCTATAAGTCTGATACTTCCCCATCCATTACTTGTGCTTGAAAACAGCCTGTTGACTGATATGGCTGTGGTTTTAAATGATGCTGCTCCAATCCGCTTTCCTGACAAATGTTTAGCTACTAAGGGGAAAGGGGATGTTTTTTTAACCAGGAAAGCCGTATTAAGCTGAAGCTTGTTTCCAGGTGTGACCTGGGCGCATAAGAAAGTTAAGTAACTTGCTCAGAGTCACACAGTATGCAAGTAGGAGCTGTGGGATTCAAACTCAGGTCCCCAGATTTGCAGCTCAGAGCCCTAAACCAGAGCACTCTACTGCCTCCTAATTATTAAGAAAATACACAGGCTATAGTATGTAGGGACTGCCATCTCCTACTCGCTTAGCATGAATAGATGCTCTTTCAACGCGTTGATTGGGAGTCACTGAGGACCGGTTAATTCAAATCCCACTTTCCATGGTAGCAGAAACCCAGAAGGTTGCAATTTCAAACCCCTTGTAAGCTGGTTTAGAAAAAGGAGGCTATAGTGCTAGGGAATGCTCAGTAGGCGGTAGCATTAGCTAAATACTTATGCTTTTTTAGTCTTTTTTTTTTTCACATTTCCCCAAGTAGGATAGCGCCATAAGAAGCAGCAACTCATTTTCATGGAGGTCTCAGATAAGCATCAGCAGACATTTCAAAAATAGCTCCAAGACAAAATGTTACTGTTAAATAACAATTATGTCTGTATAGAATAAATTATGGATAAGTGTGGTATACAAGGAAATAAACCCATTAAGGTGGCTAACCCATTGATGTGGCTAACCAGAACATAAAGGCTTTCATCAAGTTACTTTATGATCTGGTTAGCCCCCTCGATGGGTTCTTATCTGAGTATAGTGGAGTTACCCATCTTTCATTTTATATAGTACATTTGGATGGGTATAATTTAGTTGATCTATTTAATGTGTTTGTAATGTGTGACCAGGAAAGACACACTGACGTGACAGCTGGGAAGTGGATTACATGGAACTGTTTGACTGATGGGGGAATAGCCAGGATACTGCAGAAAATCCCCTACTCTTACAAGAGGTGTCATAAGACCTTTGACGTTCATCTGGACAGCCACCAGAGATGAGCAAAAGGTATTTCAATTTAGCATCTCATCAGAAGAATGGCAGCTCCCACCCCACTATAGTGTCAGTATTGAGTGTTATGCCAAAAGCCTAGTGGGGGACTAGAACCCAAAACCCTCCAGTATTGTGGCTCCAGAGGAGAGCCTGCAACCTACTACGCCATTGACACTGCTACGGAAATGATAATCATTCAGTACGTGGTGGAATGTGATGGCAGCGGCTGGATCCCAAACCTGACCAGCTAAGTAAGTTGTGGAAAGGTGTTCCCTACTTTAGCAGGGGGATATGTGATGGGGTGTTATAATAAGGGGAGGGACATAAGCAAACAGAAAGCATATCAAGGTCTCTTATTAGCTCAGTTAGGAGAGCCACTGCTGTAGCTTTGTGGTAGAATTTAGTTTATGTAGCCTGACTGGGACTTGAACCCAGTCCCTCCCTGAATACAGTCAGGATCTCTCCTAGATGTGAATGCATGCCATGGGTAGTTTCCCAATGGAGGGGTGATCTTCCCCAGATACAGTCAGATGTAAAACCTAAGATCTTGATTCTCATTAATACAGGACTAGGAAGTCGGAGGAGTTGAAAAGTTGGAGTCAGGTGGGAAAGGAGCTGGAATCTGGCCAGCACTTTATGATTAGGTACTGGAAGACCACAGAGGTAGCAGGGTGGAAGATGACTGAGGGAAGTTAGGGTGTGACCATGATATATGAGAGGGAGAGGGAGCGGGAGAGAGGGGGAGGGAGGCACACAGAGAGACACAGAGAGACATTTTTCGAAGGAGCATAACCCAACTAACTTCTGGTTGATGAATTTTACGATTCATATCTGACACCTTCTCAATCAGGTCTGAATAACAAATAGTCTATTATTCATGGTATTGTGGAATTAATATTCATTACTTGCACAGTCCTAGCACATATTCCACTCTTCTATATCAATAGTAGCTGGAAATATAAGAGGCATATTAAGAAAAGAATTAGAAATATTAATCAAGCTTTGGACCTAGAACTGATATCCTTCTCTAGATTTTCTCCATGGTATGCAGCTAATGAGAGATGGTTAGGCTACAAGTTCTACTTAGATTATATCCTGGAACCTAAAAAAAAAGAACCATTTTCCTAATGTACAAATTTCAGTTATTTCCAAGCAATATCAAAGTTGCTAGATTTGCACTTGCCCCTAAGGCCTCGGAGACTTCATGTTCTTGCCAGGTTGGGGGAACTGAACCTTTAGATCATGTGATGTTTGTTTATTTATTTGAATTTTGTTGACCAGGTAGACCCACTGAGACAAAGCTGTCCCTTTTTCAGGGGTGACACGGGGAATATAAGCATTCCATACATAAGATAAACATTGCTATACAGTGGGGAAAACAAATTACACTTATAAGTAGAGGAAATTAAAACATATAATGTATAGTGATACATTGTGACTTGTGGTTATACTCAATATATCATACAATAAACTGTCAGGACAAGAAATCCAAAAATAGTTGAGCGTAACATAATTACACTATATCAGAGTACTAGATAGGTCTAGCAAAGGCAGTGTGGTACATACACATAAATAGATGTGCCTGGTACCTCAGACCCCATATTGCCTGGGTTTTTAGCATCCTCTTTGATTTAAGTGAACTACCTGATTATGCATTATTCTTCCTGATGGCTATGACTGATGCTCTGATTGTAAACAAAATTGCAAATTATTTCTGCATTGTGTATAGGATTCGAAATGGTAAACGCTTTATTTGTTTTAACCATTTTTAACATTGTATCTATTTTTTATTTTTCATAGTTAAGATTTTTTTCTGCTTTTGTATCATGCTCGATTTGTGCTGCAATGGCATTGTGCCAAACAATAAAGCTAGTGAACTTGAACTGCTCGGCTGTATTGCAAATGCCCTGTTTTTACCAACGTGCTTGTCTATTTATGATTAACCTCCTGTATTTTCACCTGCTGCCCTTCCCCTGCTGTCACCCATGAAGGCTGCATCTGGTAATGTGTTGTTACAGCTCAGTGTGCCTTCTTGACCAGTGCATGAATCATGCCCATCATAGTATGTAAGCCCATGGAAAGCTCGTTTAAATGAGGTATTGTGCATACCTGTAGCTAGCAGCAGCCTAGAGGTATCCACTTTATAGGCTGCCCCATATCGATACTACAGTGCCACCATTTTTAGAACCTTTTGATGTCACGGACGATCAAGCTGTGGCTAACTACGCTGTAGTCAAGCACTGCTTGATTGTCAATGTGCTCCCAGGTCGCTCCTGTAAAAAGCTTTCGGCTTAGTGTGCTATACCTGGTTAAACAACTAAATAAATAAAAAAAAATAAAATGGTTGCAATGTAGTGTTAGTATGGGGCGGACTTAAAGCAACAGTGCAACGAAATCGAGCAAAACATTTGTCACTACCTTTTTTCACTATAAGAGATTCTAGGCATCTTCCAGTTTTATTTAGTGGTAAAGTTAACTAGTTCCACCAAAATGTAAATATCTTATAAATGTTTTAATTTAGTTTTTCACAAAAAAAGGGATGGCAAGTTGGCCCAGTGCCATGGAAGGCTGAGGCACTGGACACCACACCTGGTGCCACATCAGCAAACTGGATTTGGCAATGAGCTCAGGTTGCTGGGGGTTATCCGGGGTGGGAGAGGATTGAGTATCTGATGACAGCTCTGCTCTTCTGGGGCGTGGGGGGTATGCCGCACTCTCTTGAACTGCCACTACATGGAGGTGCTGTGACAGGGCAGCGGTTATGGCTCAGATGGGGATGGTTGGTGGCTGGCATGTAATGTGTGTGAGACCCTTCCCACACATGCTCAACTGCATCCTTGCACATCACCTGGCCAGGGTAGAAAAGAGGAAACCATAGCAACCACAGGATAATCTCTTGGTCACCACAGCCCCCCGCATGACCTACAGAGCCCTGGGGGCCTATATGGATTGTGCTCCAGGATGGGGAGGATGGCCCTCGCTCCCTCTGTGACACTGCCACAGGGGGAATATCCATAGGGGATCCCCCCAGGTAAATCCCCGAGACAGTGGGAGATGGGAGTGGATGACCAAGGGGGAAGGGGATAGCTGCTAGAGGAAGAAGCTCCTTAACACAAAAGAAAACAGATGGCTGCCACATGTGGTTTAGAAATAGCATTGTATATCTGGCAAGGGTTAGGATCCCTCCCCCCAAAAAAACAACCTTATGATGGGCAGCATAGGAGGTGCCTAGAAAGGTATATTTGACAGGTGAGCTAATATTTTTATCATTTGTAGCTGAAACTAGTATTTTGGAAAATAATTTTTCATTGCACTGCTCCTTTAATCATTGGCATCTCTAGACTGCTGCCAGCTACAGCGGAACCCAATACCTCATTTAAACTAGCTTTCCGTGGACTTTCCAGCTATGATGAGCATTGCTCATAAATGTTCCTCTAAATAAATTAATTATAAATAAGCAAAGTTCTTCACAAGCCTTTACAATCAAGTTAGAGAATGCAGAAATTCTGGGCCACATTATTAAAATTGCTTTTCATACTACTTCCATCTCAGGTGTCACTGTTAATGATGCTTCGTCTAGAAAGATTACGATGCTCTCCAGATGGTGCCCCGAAGTTCTGTCATAGGATCCCTTCTATAGTTCCTATTGGATATAGAAACACAGAATTTGCTGTCAGAAAAGGACTGGTAGGCCCATCTAGTCTGCCCTACTTTCCCTGCCTGTTTTGACACCTCGGGCCCTATTCGATCACAGGTGTCCCTCCCTTCCTTCTCCCTTCCCTCCACCTGTTATGCCCATGTGCTCATCCTATGTATGCTTGAAACTCCCCACTGTCTTTGCCTTCACCACCTCTTCTGGCAGGCTGTTTCAGGTGTCCACCACTCTTTCTGTGAAGAAGTATTTCCTCACATCCCTCTAAAACTCTCCCAAGCTTCTTTGCATGCCCCTGTGTGCTGGTACTCCGCTTCCTCTGAAAGATATTCCCTCCTGCACCTTGTTCAGCCCCATGAGGTACTTATAGCTCTCAGTCATGTCCCCTTTTGGTCTCCTATCCTCTAGGGAGTACATGTTGAGCTCCTGCAGCCTCTCACCGTATGGTTTCTCGTGCAACCCTTGCTCCATTTTAGTAGCCCTCCAGATGGCTTCCACCCTGTCAATGTCTTTTTGGAGATGATTTAAATTCTCATTCTTGTCTAAGCTGATCCTTTCAACTGATGATACAACCCGAGTCCACTGGCTACATGACCTTCAGTCAGATGTATATTTACAGAACAATTGGATTTATTCAAACTAACAACCAGGCGCAAGCCCCCAGGGCTGTGCCAACAGCTGCAAGGGCCCACTGCAGAATATGTTTTGGGGCCTACCTGCCCACCAATAAACATAAAATAACCTTTAGTGCATATGAAATGTTTATAGCGTAAGTGTTTCTATATCAGTCGTGCTGAGCATGCATGGTTTGTCAATACTGCCCCTCATCTCCCTTGCTGGCACCATGGTCAAGGAACTGAACAATGTAATTTGTCCCTGCTCCTCCTGAGGACACTGGCACCAAGATTAGATGCTTTGAATAATGGGCCCTATTGCTTATTTGTTCTGTACTCCCCTCCTCCCCCCAACCCCACCACGTGAAGCTGGAGTTGGAAGCTGCTGACACTACTGTTGACAGACCCAATTTCAAATGGATAAGCAATTTGCAAAGAGAAAGTTGCAAGTTTGTTTGTGATAACAGGTTTTCTTAATGCTGATCTCTGAGAGTAGGCCCCCTGACAGTGCGGGCCTACTGCAACCAGCTCTTGCACCCCAGTCACGGCCCTATGTTCCTGCCAAGTTTGATACCTCGGGCGTATTGATCACAGGTGTCCTCCTTCCTTCCCTCCACCTGTTATGCCCATGTGCCCATCCTACGTATGTTTGAAACTCCCCAGTCTTTGCCCCCACCACCTCTTCTGGCAGGCTTTTCCAGGTGTCCACCACCCTTTCTGTGAAAAAGTATTTCCTCACATCCCTCTAAAACTGCCCCCCCAAGCTTCTTTGCATGCTCCTGTGTGTTGGTGCTCCTTTTCCTCTGAAAGAGACTCCCTCCTGCACCTTATTCAGCCCCATGAGGCACTTGCAGCTCTCAGTCATGTCCCCTCTTGGTCTCCTATCCTCTAGGGAGTACATGTTGAGCTCCTGCAGCCTCTTGTCGTACGGCTTCTCGTGCAACCCTTGCTCCATTTTAGTAGCCCTCCTCTGGATGGCTTCCAACCTGTCAATGTCTTTTTGGAGATGATTTAAATTCTCATTCTTGTCTAAGCTGATCCTTTCAACTGATGATACAACCCGAGTCCACTGGTTACATGACGTTTGTGACCTTCAGTCAGATATATATTTACAGAACAGTTAGATTTATTCAAACTAACACCCAGTCACAACCCCCCCCCTCCTGAAATGTGTGGTAATATCTAAAACACAATATCCACTTCCTCATTCTGATACTTTTTTTATTAACAAGTGCCTTATTCAAAGAGCCTTCTGAGACAAGCAGCTTGGAATTTGGATAATTAATTGACCTACCTGGTTTCTCTATGTCAGAGAGATTTATAAGAAGGCCTGCAACCAAATTGGCTTGATAACTAGGTCAACTAGATGTGCCACCTGCCCTGTTGTTTAGGCTTTACGGTTCTTTTGTTCACCCAATTTTAGAGTATGACTCATACAGAATCTGAAATTCATCCCAGGAAAGTAATATTAAAAAGCTTATATCAGTGCAAAAACTGGCATACACGGTTTTCTAACACAGCTGTGACAGGAGCCACTATTCTGATTTGCACCTTTCTCACTGTGGTCTTGAAAGGCTGAGCTTGAATTAAGCTAGGACTGTGGCCGTCTCCATGGCATGTCATGAAGCGGAACGCTCTAGTACATTGGCAACCCATATTAGCTCTCCAAGGCCAGCAGAGAGGGTTCCAAGTGTCCTAAAGGAACTCCTTTGGTGATGGTGGGGGGATTATGCTGCTCTGCTAGAGGCTACTGATGGTGGTATGGGGGAGGTGCTATTGATGGTATGACTTACTACATGTTGCCTGTTACCCCCACTCCAGCTGTTCAGCATTACTGTTCTATGAGAGCTGCGGGAAAAAAACTGTTAGAAAATGGCTAAGGCGGGCTGCTTCAGAAGATATCCTTTATGTGCGCCCCAACATGCCACTCAATCCTCTGTGGTGCCATGTGCCCCCCCTGGCTCGGCAGCAGCAGTCAGTCCAGACAGTGCTTTCTCCACCCTATGGTAGCTGCGGAGAAGGGGGGTCCTGGGAAGAGGTAGACCTGGAACTAGGGGGTCAAATGTACCCTGGGGAACCTAGTTGTGGGAACTGGCTAACCCTACATGTGCCCACTGGGCAGCAGAAGCCATTTGTGGAACAAAAGGAGGAAGCACCTGGGAGCATTGGATTGGCAAAAAAGTAACAGGGCTATATTATGCCGGTCATACAAAATTATCCAGGGACTAGATGCAACCCCTAATCAGTCTGTAAGTCATCTGTGATACTATCTCAGTTCCGCTAGTGCTGCTCCTGTCAGTTTGTCTGTCTGTCTATTTATCTATCTGACAGTATCATACAAACATAGAAACTGACAGCAGATAAGGACCCCTTGGCCCACCTAGTCTGCCCATTTTCCCTACCTGCTGCAATACCGCAGATCCTACTTGATCTCTGGCTTTTACTCTCTGTGTTCTATTTCTAGGGTTCCCTTGTGCCTATCCCATGCATTCTTTTTTTTTTTTTTTTTGAAATTTCTTTTTATGCCCCACTTGACACTGTCATCCAACCTGGTCACCGCATCGCGAACACCAAAGGGAACCCTCACGGAGCCATGGCTAACCCCCCAGGCAGGGACAGAGTGGGAGCTGGCAGCCAGGTGTCTCGAGCCACCCTCTCAGCCCAGTACCTTCCACGTCTCATCAGGGTCCTCACGTTGGGATGCTCCTGCAGGTGATGAGGGCCTACCTAGCCCTCTAGTCGATGGCAAGCTGGGCCAAGGCATTTTAGATGTACGCCCCCTGGAGATGCGATGTGTGCTGATGCCAAGGCTTACACAGGCGTCCATCATGCTCCACCCCACTGTAATGTATTTGGCAAACTGAACCTCCAGCCACCGCTAGAGGTCAGTCCTGCACCAAGCCAAAGGCTCCTCCCCCTGGAGGAGATGAGCAGTCCATGGGACACTCAAGCCTCCTTCCCCCGGCTGGCCTTCCGGCAAACTGAGTCCATTCCTGAACCTGGGTCACCAGCATCACGAGTGGTAGCGCTACCGCTGCACTGGCGGACTGGCTCTAGCCTATGCATTCTTCTATCTGTCTATCTTTCTATCCATCTGTCTGTCTGACTTTATCTAGAGTATCTGTCTTCAGTCTATTTATCTATCTATCTATTGTATTTACAGTATCAACCTGTCTATCTGCCTATCTTAACATGCAGCTCTCTGTTTATACAGCAGGTGTTACAATACATTATGGAAGATAAATGTGTTATCTTGACACACAACTTACACGATAACACATTATCTTGCACATTGGGTATGTCACAAGCACTATCTTGAAGGCTGGGTACACAGTGCTGATGACATCATAATACCTCTATGCAGCACTAAATCCAGCAGGTCAACTCAAAGAGAAACTGTTAATTCTTCACTCAAGCAACTGATTAAAACAGCGATCACTAGCAAAGTGATGTTGTAAAGAGAACAATAACTCACTCATGGCTCTACCACGCATGAGTTCTGTCCCTGTTCCCTGTCACTTGAACATACATTGCATAGTTCTCACTATCTAATGCTAATCTTGCAACTCCTTACAGCGGGCGACATTCACCTCAATCCTGGCCCTGCACCGGCCCTATACCCTCTAAGCTCCGTGATCAACTCCCCAAAATTAACCACTGCTGTTACACCTTATGGGTCCCTTTCCCGAGGGCTGCGTGTCTTCCACCTAAACATTCGTAGCCTAACCCCAAGCTCCATCTGCTCCAGGTGCTAGCTGTTCAGCATACTCCTGACATCATCATCCTATCAGAAACCTGGTTAAACCTTAACTGTCAGGACTTATCCATTACCATCCCAGGTTTCAATGTCACTTGACAAGACCGCGCCACCAGAGGCAGAGGAGTTGCAATGTACACCGCCTCAGACTTACATTTCTCTATTACACTTGCTAAATCAGAGCCCAAAGCCTTTGATCTGCTCATGCTCCAACTGACCCTCCCCTTCTCACTCCCTATTTATGTTATGGGTGTATACTGCCGCCCTGGAACCCATGCCGCAACTGTCACTGACCTTCTAAGCCTCCTAGCCTCCCTAGCCCCATCTGGTAAACTTTATATTTTGGGAGATTTTAATCACAACTGGCCATCACCTGCCTTTAACAAAGCTCGCTCTGAGATCACAGCCCTCAACCTTACCCTGGTCATCTCAGAACCAACACGCACAAACCACAAGACAGGCAACCACTCCCTGATTGGCTGGGCCCTCACCTCCGACCACCACTGAGTCTTCAAAGCTGGCCTACTTCCTGACTCTATAAGTGACCACCATATCACTTACATGGTCCACAAAATCCATCACCTTAAATCCCCTGCTAAATTTCTTGTTCAAAGGTCTTACAAATCTCTAAACATTGCCCCCCTTCTGGATGAATTAGCCCACGCAAACTGAGGTACCAACCATAGTAACTATAACATAGATGATGCCTTGCTATGTTTCCGGAATACCTTCCTTAGCATCTGGGATCATCATGCCCCCATGCGTCAGATCAGGGTCCAAGGGACGCACCTTCCTTGGATTTCCCCAGAACTAATAGCATGCCAAAATGCTTGGGACAAAGCGTGGAAAACCTACAAGTCCACACTCCTCCCAGGTGATAACATCATCTATCGTATACTCCGTAACAAGTGCACCAAGGCCACCCAGTTAGCCAAAGCTGAATACTTTAACTCCACCTTCAATGCCAACCTGCGTAAACCATCTAAATTTTGGAAAGTTATCCACTTCCTTCTCCCCCCCCCATCATCAAATCCCACCCCCTTTCTGTTTTTAAATGGTATTCTTCTTCTCTCTGACCCACTCACGGTTGCCTCTGAGTTCAATTCATACTTCACCGCATGTGCTACTATGCTCCTTGCCTCCCTATCAGCTGTAGCTCCACCTACCCACCATACTGAAGCTGCAAATCCCCCCAGATCTAACACCTTCTACTTCGGGACCATCTCCCCATCAGAAGCTCTTGATACCCTACTCTCCCTAAACCCTTCCAAGGGAAAGTCCCCGGATGGGTTAGACCCCAAACTCCTCTACCTCTCTGAAACACGCCATAGTCCTTCCACTTCCCAAAGGAGGAGCCCCACCTCTGCGACCAACTACCACCTTATCTCCCGCCTCCCCACCCTAGCAAAATTCCAAGAGCACCTCGTGCTCTCTCAATTCTCCAACTTCCTCTTGGAATGTAACTTCTTCACCCCTACCAGTTTGGATTTAGAAAGAACCACTCTACCACCACCTCCCTCCTTCGACTCTCTGATACTGTCCTCTCGGGGATGGACAAAGGTCTCATTACTGCAGCCATCTTTATCAACCTAGCCAAAGCTTTCGACACTGACTCCCATCTCCTGCTGCTATCCTGTCTCTCTCTTAAGCTGACCTATCCTTGCCTGCCACCAGCTGGTTCAGAGCCTACCTGGAAGGGAGAACTCAGTCCATAAAAATTGCTGGTTCCACCTATCCCCCACTCCCTATAGCTACTGGTGTCCTCCAGGGCTCAGTACTCTGCCCTATCCGATTCTCCATCCTCCTAAACAACCTGCCTCTTGCCTGTTCAACTACCTCAATACACGTGTTTGCTGATGACACCATCCTCTTTTCCTCTGGCCGTACCCCTGAGGTTACTACCAGTCTTCAGGCTGATTTCAACAAAGCTCAGTACTGGTTTAACTCCCACCAACTCTCCCTTAATGCCAAGAATACAGTCTCCATGACCTTCGGCACTAGGCAGAGACTATCCAAGATTACTACTCCCCTGAACTTCCACACCCTTGACGGGACTGTCCTTGAAGACGTGTCAACTTTCAGGTACCTTGGTGTCTGGCTTGACCAACATCTATCCTTCTCGGCTCATGTGGTTGCTATCCTGAAAAAACTGCACCCTAATCTCGGCGATCTCTACTGAAACCACAGCAGCCGCTCCCTACCAGTGAGACACGAAATTGTGTAGAAAATTATACCTACGTTCGACTACTGTGATGTAGTCTACAGTGCTGCTCCTAAGTCAACTCTATCCAGACTGGACCCCCTCTTCAACACTTTCTGCCGCTTTGCCCTCAATGCCACCCCTTGCACCCACCACTGCGAGCTTTACCATGTGCTGGCCTTCTCGTCCCTTGACAGCCGGCACCTACTCCATTATGTTAAATTTGCTTCAAACCTCTCGCTCAGGTCCCTTCCACCCTACCTCACCTCCTTCCTATCTCCCACCCCAACCCCCTCTCACACCCTTAGATCTACTGACTCTTGGCTGTTAGTAATTCCTCTCTGCCGGACCACTGCTGGCCAATCGGCCTTCTCCTACCACCTCCCGAGGCTCTGGAATGATGCCGGCACAAATCCGTCACTCCTCCTCTAGGTATTCCATCTACTCTGCCCTGACAAACTACTAGGCTGCGAACTGCCAGTGTTGCTGACCTCTTGTCTTACCTTCTCCCTTCCTCACCCCACTGCCCTATCCTAGTTCCTATGCGGCCAGACCAGCGGCTTTAGCTATGGCTACAAATGCTGGCACATATCCACAAACCTCCACACCTACCCCCTACTGCACTTCTAGCCTTGACTCTCTGTCTACCGCACTGCCATAGATAGTATCTGACATGTATGTAGATATATTATACACCCTTTGTCATTATAATTCTTTGTGCTATTTCTCTCTCACTCCATGTAACGATGTGGATAACTCCTTGTCGCAATGTTTCCTATGTTGCTCCTACTTCATGTTTCCATGGCGTTATACTTATGTACTGTCATGTAATAAAAACATTTCATATGTGTAATTTTGTTTCCTTGTACAAATGTATACAGTTGCTCTCCTCTGTCACCCCCCCCCCAGTCATACCGTGAGACGAGCATCTTTTTGCTCAGTGTGCCTTTCCTGGTGAAACATTTCAATAAATAAATAAACAGTTTGAATTATAGGCTATTGCATATCCTGTATATATTCCTTAATATGTGTATATCCCTGTATATCTCTGTATACAGTATTTATATCTCAAATACCATAAAATATCCTTTCTTTACTTTTGTGTCCTAACTCTGGAATTCTCAGAATAGTACTGTTTCCCTCTCTCCAGTGCTGTCCATTAACTGCAGCCAGCTGTGAGCAATTTTTCAGACAATGATGCATATAGTGTCTCTGTTATATTTGCACTTGTACTGTTATTAGTGTTGCACAGATAGTGCTTTTGTGGATCCTATCACTGTCTGTCAGATAGTGCTGGTATCCTACCTAGGATCTTACCAGAAATCCTACAAAAGACAGTTGCAGGATCCAGGGTCAGATAGTGATGGATCCTAGTTAGGATCCAGAGGTCCTAGGTCAGATAGTTAGGATCCGGGGTCAGATAATGATGGATCCTACCGTAGTTAGGATCCAGGGATCCTAGGTCAGATAGCTAGGATCAGCGCTCAGATAATGATGGATCCTAATCAAGATTCAGGGATCATAGGTCAGATCCAGGGATCCTAGGTCAGATAGTTAGGATCCAGGGTCAGATAATGATGGATCCTAGGTCAGATAGTTAGGATCAGCGGTCAGATAATGATGGATCCTAATCAAGATTCAGGGATCATAGGTCAGATCCAGGGATCCTAGGTCAGATAATGTTGGATCCTAGTTAGGATCCAGGGATCCTAGGTCAGATAGTTAGGATCAGTGGTCAGATAATGATGGATCCTAATCAAGATTCAGGGATCATAGGTCAGATTCAGGAATCCTAGGTCAGATAGTTAAGATCCGAGCTGGATCTGTTGCTAGGATCTACAGGATCCATGTTTGTTGCTAGGATCTGCAGGATCCACAGTGTTTGTTGGATCCATGCACTGGATCCTAGAGGGTAGGATCCGTAGTCAGACAGCACTGCTATCCTACTACAGCAACTATCTGGCCAAATGGGAGGTATCTGTTGGTATCTTAGTTTCTAGGATATTATCTGAGCAACGCTAATTGGTATGCATTCAAGATATTTATTTATATATATATATATAGAGAGAGAGGGAGACGTAGAACTCATGGTGAATGGCTGGTTTGTCTAGAGGGACCTAGAATTTGTGTTGCTGTTTGCCTACCAGGGTACACAAAAAGGATGGTATCAATTTGAAGTATGGCTGGTTTGTCTGGCGAGATCAAGAATTTGTGTACAGTTTTTTTATTATTTATTTTTTTTTACAGTTATTTTATCCTCCTGGTCCCTAGCAGCGATGCATCCTGTCGGATCCCCCAGCCCCGTCCTCACTCGTAGCCTACCCTTCCAGCTGCCCCACGGCTTACCCCCCATGGTGGGGTGGGGGGATCCCTTGACCCGCCTAACTATGAATCTGATGCTGGAAGGATTACTGCCCATCACAAGGCAGGGCCTGCGAGGACCGACCATCATTGGTGCAGTGCCAGTACCCTTTTTCCTCCTGTAATTTGGTCCCTAAGGTGAGGTGTCCAATGACGCCACAAGGAGCGAGCGCGCACACTCCTGTACGTGGGCCTCCGAGCATCTGCTTCATCCCCCCCATACTGTATCTTTCGGTGCACCAGCTTCTAGCCTCTGCCAGGGGTCAGACGTTGACCGAATGCTGGTATCCCCCCTCCCCGGAGAAGGAGAGGCAGCAGCAGTCTTACGGACGCTTGATCCCTCTCTTCCCTGGTCAACCCCGGTGGTCCGTGTTCATTCCTGAACACAGGTCACTGGTGTAGTGTGAGGTAAGGCAACAGTGCCTCTGCCCTGAGTGCCACTGGGCTGGCCTGTGTGCAATTTTTTTAAAGGTCCACATTATTACTTGAAATTGTGGTAGAAAAAATCCAAACTTTGGGTTGTATTTTTTGTCAAAAATGGCAGTGCTTGTGTCAAGAAAATTATGCATATCATTATTTTAGGCAAGCTGCCACAAAGCACAGAAATATGCTAAAACTCAAACATATGGTGCTCGAGTTCGGACGCAAGCAGGCAGACCTTGGCAAATAAAAAACTGCATCTGTGTCACTACCCAAGCTCTTTGAAAAACCTGCCCCCAGGATGCATGAGAAGTATAGCATAACACAACACCATATTCTGTTCTGTTATCTTATGTGTACTTCTTCTATCCCTTTGCAGAATCTTCCACATGACAGGCTCTGTGAGTCAATAGATCTCAACGCTATGTCATCAGAAACCAGTAGTTCAGACGACGAGTGTGTCATTTGCTTTGGTAACTACGATAATGTCTTCAAGCTGCCAAAAGTGTTACACTGTGGGCACACCTTCTGCCTGGAGTGTCTGGCCCGGATCAACATCACCTCAGAGGCACCAGACACCATCAGCTGCCCCATCTGCCGAAATTACACCAAAGTGCCAGGGGGCAAGGGGTTGCCGGCTCTCGATAATAACCAGGATGCACTGTCCAGCCTTCCACCCTCTCTACAGCATGCCCAGTCAGTGCGCTTCAGTCGCAACAAGGGATGTCTTTATGTGAAGAAGAAGAAGCAGTGTCTCCCCTCATCCATCCTCAAACCAGGCCCAATCAGCACAGTGAGTCTCAGCCTAGATGTAGGATCCCAGAGAGCCCTGCCACAGCGCCTCAGCCCTCGAATGATCCGGAACACCTGGTGGTTCTACCTGATCATCTGTGGCATCATCATCCTCATCCTCATCATTCTAGCCATAGTCATTGCAGGGTTTCTTATGGGGCCCAGTGCAAGTCAACCCAATGCAGGAGCACATGGGTACAATATCACAGAACCCTATCACTAGCCGGTCAGCCGCTCACCAAATCTAGCCAAATTGGATGTAGGCGTTGCTGTTCATCTCTGGCATGGGGGAGGGTGTTAATGCTTGAGTTGTGAACTTTCTCGTATTTCTTTTACTTTGAACTCTGACCTCTTGGAAAGAAAAGGGTTTCCTACTCCCAGTCTGGTTCACAATAGTATTTTTGCACCAATGCTGATTTTGGATCCTTGTCTTCTCCTACAGATTATGTCGCAGGTGGAAACCTGTGGACCAAACACCCAACCCAACACTCAGATCTTACCACTGTGGCTGCCAAAACCAAGAGCTTTTCTAAATGCACAAGACGGCCTCCTGCAGTTAGAGTAATATCGATGATGTACTGCAGCCAGACTAAATATTGGACATGCAGGCACTTGGGGGAAGGGGGAAGCAGACTAATAGTGGAAACTGCTACAGGGGCTGCTGCCTTCCTGAGCCTCCTACAGAGAGGCAGAGAGACAAAGTGGAAATCTGCAGGATGTGGTAGTCGGCACCATTGTTGCGTGGGGGCAGGAACATATGCTCTCAATGGGAATCTGAGTGCACTACCTTTGCCAGCCTGACGTATATATACCTGTTTTAATTTGCCCATTCTTAATGATCCTGTTACTCGACTTGTCTGGTGCATTGATGGTGTCAGCATGTGGATCTGAAATGTCAACTCTCGAAGGAGACAATACAGTGCCTTTATGGAAGCCCTGGCATGCAAAGTGGCTGAAGACACAATAGCTGGGGCCAGTAACAATGACTGCAAAATGCTTCTGGATATTTTCGAGATTGTCTGCCTAAATTTTGCCAGCAATTTTGATTCAGTCACACACTTGGCGATACTCAAACTAGAACTGTGACTGTTTTCTTGATGGTTCCTAATGATTGTTGGCAATTGGTGAGAAACATGTCTTTGAAATAAGACACATGCTGCCATTGGAAATGTCTTGTGCCCAATGAAATTGAGGCAAACTGTTAAGAGGGGGTCTCACTTTCTTCTAAAGAACTGTGTGCAGATGACTCTAAAAATCTTTCTTTACCCTCCTGCTCCTTTCTTCTCTGTGTCATATGTTTTGAACAGTGCCAGAAATGGAAGGAACTACTTTATGTTGAGTGGTGTAATGATTCCAAAACTCTTCCAGGGTGTTCTCTGTGAGGCAGAGATAGGAGTTGGAAACTAGTTTGCTATCTAGCACCATAAAGTAAAGTGAGTGCTCCAGAACACATAACTCCAGGGTAGAACCAGTTATATGCAAATTTTCAAAATGGTATTGAGAAAGAGAAAAGTAGGATTGGCTGAATCATGTCATATAACTGTGTTGGATGTTATTCCAATTAGCGGTTGTCTTGATGCAAAGGTAGAGCTACCACTTGTGATGCTGGCGATCTGGGTTGGTGACCCAAGCCAGAATCGTTGGAGGGTCAGCCAATGGGATGAATGTTGAGTATCCCAATGGATACTCCTTTTCTCCGGGAACGGAGGGTGACAAATCTCTGCTGACATACCCCCAGGATGACAACAGGGGGAGGTGCAGTGGGGACTGGAAGGGATGACACCTCTGATGTCATTAGGCATACGTTTGCACACATAAGACATGACACCCTAGTAAGGGGTGTCCCCAGGGGGAGAAAACAAGAAGGAATATCCCTCAGCCAAGCAGCATGACAGCACTACCACACCCCCAGACCTCACACTCACTGACCTGGGCACTTTTCCTGTATGATTAAATATGGTGTTCTTGTTCTTCTTCCTTTTGATCCCACCTGCCTCCTCTGTGGGGGCTGGTCATTGCCCCAACAGGCCTTGTGAGAATGCAGCCCCCCACTGTGGAGGAGACTGGTACACTGGCCCACCACAGGGGTCACTGTGGCTGCAGAACCTGGCACCTCCCCCCCCTCCCTGCAGCCGACACTCATGAAGAGTTTAGCAATGCCTTGACAACTGGCATCCAAACTAATATTTTATAATAAATGGGGAGCCCCTTCATCAACCAGAATTCTGCCGATGTGAAATACATCACACCCAGTTTTTCTGGTATTTCATTAGAAGACGCAGGTGCTAAGCTAGAATGATTGTGAGCAGCTGGAATCTGACAGCACAAGCTACAGTTGGGTGTTCAGCATGAAAGTGTAAACTGTGAGTCTCAGTCAGCACTCCAGTGTCAGTAATAGAACCGTTTGTGAAGAAAACTATAAAATAAACCTTAGTGCTAATTTTTTTCCAAAACAGTTTGTGCCAACACACTGAACTAATGTGATGCACTTACTTGTAATTACACCAGACTGTGTTTCTCTCTTAGTCCATTTGGGTTCTGCCAAAAATAGTTATTGTACTTAAACTGGGACCAGTTATTATAAAAAAATAACACTCCGGACATATGTGTGTTATAATTTTTTTCGTGCTCTCAGTGTGTAATGACCTCATAAACCTCTCAAACTTCACTCTTGAGGTTTATGGGTCGTCACACATCTTGGGTGTGTAAACAAACCTCATAACACACTCATGCCTAAGCATTATTCTATATATAAATCCTCCTGTTTATGAAATATGCATAATTGTAAAAAACATATTAAACTAAAAATGTCACCAATCCCAGTTTATGAGTAAAGTTTATTATTTTGTGGGTGAGTCACTGTTCCTTGCAGAAATATGTTGGAATACTGAAGATAGCGAAGTGGCAATGCAGAGCTAGAGGAGATGCTGGTATAGAAATAGGATGAAATCTAAACTAATCATTAACATTTCAAGAACACGTTCAAAAGGTTACAGAAATGTTTTTAATAAACTGGGGTTTTTTATATAGAAATCAACACAATCTAACTTCGCTTGTTAAAAAAATTACAGCAAAGCAAGTCTTCCTTCCAGTCTAGGAATATAACTTTATTTTGTGGTTCAAACTTCCAGATACAGTTCACCACAAATATACTGTCACTTTTAACAATATTTCCAGATCTGCTCCTCAATCGGGGAAACATGTACATTGCTGTGATCTTTATTTTAAGGTTTGTAACATTATCTCAGCAACAAAGGATTCAATATCTGGTACTAGTGTTTTTGAAAAAGATCTCAAAGACACATACTCCATGTGTGTTAAATGGTAGACTGGTAAAGGCTCATAATATTAAATCTCTCCGTAAAACCCCACTGTGAAAATAGGATTAAAACAAAAGTGGCAGAATGTTCATTGGCCCAAGACTGTTAAGGCAGTAGAAATGGGACTTGACAGTAATTCCAAAGTGCACAGCTTTAAAAGAAGTTTAAGTGGACATCGTAATGTATTGTCAACTTATAATTGCTTTGAGAATACCTGCACTATGTTTTATTCAGATGTATCATGTTGGCACTGTATTTTGCACTATTTTTATTACGTATGTAAGTAAATACGATGCATGCTGTCTTCTATTGCATTACTTTTTTTTATCTACATATGATGTATGTTGTAAAAATGTATAGTTTCTCCTGCTGTAACCCCAGTCTCCCTAGAGGTGGCTGAAAATGGGTCATGGATCTGAACCCCCTTCCTGGTAAAATGAAATAAATAAAAAAATAAATCCGACTTGGGGAGTGGGCCGTAGAGGATACTTGGAAATGAACACTTAGGAATCACAGTGTATATTTGTAAAAATTGTAAATATGGCAAAATGTAAAATGGCAAAGTAACAAGCTGTTAATGAGCTTGGTACATCCAGCAGGCTGGGATTGATTCCCACATCCTCCACTGGCATATTGTGTGACTCTAAGCTTGTCACTTAACCTCTCCAGTGCTCCCAGCCTGCCCCTGACAACTGGCACTTGTGCCTTTTGGGTCTTACCCAGTTACCAATGAATACAAAAATATACGAACTGCATACAATGAGACAGTCTGGCAAACAACAGAAGTGAAATAAACAAGCATTTGTCAATGCCGAATGTTTGCTTGCTGGCATTGGCATTGGTAATGTAGGAGTTAGAGAACTGCATAATAGGAAACTGAAGCCAACCCCGCCACCACCCTGCAGAGACTGACAGGCATTGGGGTGTGCCTTTGGGTCGTCAGGTATAATGGCCACGCCATTTCACCCACACCCTACCCTGCAGACACCGACAAGTGTCATGGTGTGCCTTTGAGTCTTTGGCCCTTATGCTCACCCTATTCCATCAGGAAATACAGTGAGATGGGTGCTGTATAGGAGAATGGGGTGAACTTTGGGACCGAAGAGTCCAAGGCACACCTCGATGCCTCTCACTGGCTGCAGGGTGTGGAATGGTATGAGCATTACAGGCGAGAATCCCAAGTCCCACCCCTGATGTCTGTCATTCTCTACAGGGTGGGGCGTTATGGTTGGAAACCCTAATACCTCAGGCGTTCGTTGATATTTTCACTCCAAATTTTCAACATGGATTTTTTGTGATCCCCACCTTATAAACAGTGGCACTATCAGTTTGTTAGCTGAAAGCTGATTTTGTACAGTGACTACACCATTTGGCACCACAGGTGCGAAAATGCATTTCAAACAGGATGTGAAACATGACAGCTGTACTGTTCATGGGGAAGTGGAATGGCAATGTTGAAAATCTGCAGTGAAAATATTAAAAAAACTGGTGCAGTCACGAGCGTGTGTAGAAACTGGGCAACGCACACCCATAATGCAATTAGTTTGGGGATATTTTACAGCAGATTGTCAACACAGGCATTTTGGAACCTCCACTCATGAACAGTGTCACTGTGATTTTCTTAATCTGTCCTGAACAGTGATTTCCCACAGCGACCATGCATTTCTGCGCTGGAAGTGCAAAAACACATTTCGGCCATGGTGTGAAAAATGACAGCTGTACTGTTCATAAGGAAGTGTGGAAAAATGCCAATGGTGAAAATCTGGACTGAAAATATTAGAAATCCATGAACATACGAGGTGCGTGGAAGCTGCACCATGGTCGCTCGTAACACAATCATTTTATGGACTTTTTCACTAAATGTTTAACATAGTCATTGTAACACCTCTGCTCATGACCAGTGTCACTTTTCTTAATCAGTTTTCTTAATCTGTCCCGAACATTGATTTAGCACACCGACTGCGCCATTGTGCGCTACACACAGAAACATGTTTTGGGCAAAATGTGAAAAATGACAGCTGTACTGCTCATAAGGAGGTGTGTTAAAATGGCAATGTTTAAAATCTGGAGTGACAATAGTGAACATTCATGAACATACGAGTGTGCGTAGGAACTGCGCAACGCATGCTTGTAAAACAGTCATTTTGGGGAATTTTTTCACCAAATTGTTAACATAGCCATTTTAACACTTATTCTCATGAACAGTGTCACTGTGATTTTCTTAATGTGTCCCAAACATTGATTTCGCACACCGATTGTGCCATTGTGCGCTACATGCACGGAAACACATTTTGGGCGAAATGTGTAAAATGACAGCTATACTGCTCATAAGGAGGTGTGGTAAAATGGCAATGTTGAAAATCTGGAGTGAAAATATTGAAAATGCGCAAACTTACTTAGCGAGAACAGCGCCACGCATGCTCGTAACACAGTCATTTTATGGAGTATCGTCACCAAATTTTCAACATAGGCATTTTTGGATGTCTGCTCATGAACAGTGCCACTGTCAGTTTCTTAATCTGTGTGAAACACTGATTTCCCACACTGACCGCGCTATTCCGTGCCGCAAGTGTGAAAACACATTTCATCCAGGGTGTGAAAAATTACAGCTGTACTGTTCACAAGGAGGTCTAAAAAAAATGCCAATGTTGAAAATCTAGGTTGAAAATATTGCAGATTCGCAATGTTACAAGCGTGCGTAGCAACTGCGCAATGCACGCTCATAAAACAGTCATTTTTTTTATTTGTCCCACCAAATTTGCAACATAGGCTTTTTGAGAGCCCACCTCATGAACACTGGCACTGTCATTTCGTTAATCAGTCCTGAAAGGTGATTCCACAATGATTACAATATCATCTTTCGGGGCCGATTAACGCCATGACAGTGAAAGAATTCATGAGGAGGGGTCCCAAAAACCCCATGTTGAAAATTTGGTGGCAAAATTTCAAACAATGCCTGAGATATGCATTAAAGTTGAAAAAACCCTGTTTATTACATTATACAGCTTACCGGCATTTCCTCAGTTTGCGGTCGGCTTTGAAGAGTGCAGACGTGTTCTCGGTCCACTGAAGATCGTTGCTCCAGACTTCAGAGGTAAGTATGGGAGGGGTGTGGGGAGGCAGGGTGCGCAGTGGGTGGGTGTGGATTGCAGGTGGGGCTGGGAGGCGCCCGAGGGACAGTTTCCTTTTTACAAGGGTAAAAAAAAAAAAAAAAACTTTGCGGGCCTGTTTTTATTTACAGGGGCATGTGGCACACTGGGGTGGGCTCCCAGCATACCATTGGAGTCTTGCTTTTGGGGGGCAACTGTAGCTGATGGGGGTATCCCGTCGGCAAACAACAAAAAGGAAGTTCTTTTCTGCAAGCGATTGGGCACCCCGATCGGCAAACAACCTAAAAGTGAAGTTCCTTTCTGCTGACTGGGATTGGGCACCCCATCAGCTGATAATAAAATGGGGGTTGCATTATGCCGGCCAGGGGAGTGGGCTCCCCGTTGGCAGATAAACATAGTAGGGGGGTAATATTGTTTGTGAACATGACGGCAAGCCGCCGCCATGTTCACAAACAATATCAGGGTTCCTACATCCCGCCCTGCAATGACGGGTTGCTCCCTCATTGCAGCGGATGGCTGACGCTGGTAATGACGAGGTGGTCCCTGATTGCAGTGGCTAAACTGTCACAAGTTGGTGCCAACATTCCAAACTACTGTCACCGGCTGTGTCCCCCATTATTGGTAGACATCACACATGCCCCAAAATGCCATGCCAGTATTGGCCTCAACAGTGCTGCACCTCCAAAACCTGCTTCGGCACCAAGCTGCCGCAATATGTTTCTTGCACTGCACGCAAGCAAACATAATGAGTGAACATCTGAAATGAGGCAGTGCCTATTTAATGTGTAATTAATTTGTATTAACATCTGACATTACTGCCATTAGGAATCCGACCTTTGCCTTTTGCATTTGTTTTTATTCCTTCAAAATTGGTGCCGCTGCCCCAGTCCCTAAAAAGTCTAGTCTTCCTGCCTCAGGCTTAAAGTCTAGTTATTGCCCTGTTTCCAGGCTCTCTTTCCTCAGCACAGTTCTAGGCAAGGTATGGATGGGTTGAACCAGTTTCAAACAAAAACAGAACCCACTAGAACCTGGCTGGTTCCAAAAATTTAGAACCTAAGGAATCTCTCCTTAAAAAATGTTTGGTTCAAAATCATTGCTTCAGAATATACATACACCAACTACTAACTGAGTTTGCCGAGACGGGCCACAACTGTGACACTACTGCCTTTTGCATCCCTTTTGCGAAGACCAGTGCTGGCCAAAGGTCCTTTCTCTATAGGGCTCCACTCTGGATGAAGTTAATCCCTGGTCCTACCTTATTTATCCCCAGGTTGGGGCCTTTTAAATCTGAGCTACGGGACCACATTATGTCCAGCCCCAACTGTGATTGCAGATAACGCCTCAACAAGTTCAAAAAGTTCCACTGCTGATTATGTATCTGATTCTAATGTATGATTTAACAATACACATTATGTGTCTGATTCTAATGTATGATTTAACAATACACACCTTTGGTGTTGCTCTATGTATGTGTTGTGCACTATTGCTTCTGTACTCGGTCGCTGTTTTTGTTATACTCTGTACCTGTCTTCATTTTCTGTATGACGTGGAGCCTTTGTAAATGAGTCCCTGACTCAAAGGGTTGTAATTCCCAGACTTTAATAAATAAATAAAATATAATTAATACGTAAATGAATACAAATTACTGGGTTTGCCAAGAGATCCAAAGCTCTGAATATTTCTTTTTAGATCATGGAATGCCTACCTAAGACAAGGGTGTTTTACTGCAGTTAACTTACTGTCCACCTGCTTGTAAGGGATGATACATGACAGGGTGTGTGGTTATAAGGAAATAATGCACACCTGGGGTGGTTGTTAGGCATGAGGCATAGCCAAGTGCTACAAACACCAGAGAAGTGCCTTATTCCCTTATAACACCACATCCTGGAGTATGTTACCCAATTTATAAAATGTGTTTTTGTTCAGGTGAAATGTGGCTGACAGAAAATAATTAACAGTCATATGACATGTTTGAACCAATAAGGTTACAGGATTTTTATGGCCCATTTTATAATATGGGAATATTATGGGCTGTTTTCAGTCTGGTTTCCTCTGTAGCCAGATGGCTCTTGTATGTGTGTATGTGTGTGTGTTTTAATTGCCACATTCTCTCTGTTGATAATCCCTTATTTCCCTCCTAGGCAGTCTTCTGGCCACAATTGCTTACTACATATCCATGTTTGCCATGAGGCTTGTAGCTAAAACTGGGATGATCTGCATTCAGAGTCCCATTATGTCTGCAAGCAATGCTGAGGATCTGTCATTCGAATTCAAGTAGAACCCCCCAAACCAAGGAAACACACAACGTTCAATCACCTAGTGTCACTATACCAGAAAGACTTGGCCTCCTTACAGTGTTGCACAAAAAAAACAAAAAAAACAAAAAAACTGAATGAAGAGCAGTGTTCCAGGGCAATGTTTTAATTTTCTGTAATACATAGGTTGAACGAGCCAAGAGGAAAGCACATGACTCCTCGAGTGAGGATGGGGGTTGAGCTCCCCAGCGTTTAACTGTCACATCCACAGGGGGTCTGTACAACTTACGTTGTACAGCTAATTACAAATATCCCTCTGGCATGACTCCTCATTGCGTGCTGTTTTTACACAGCACTGTTAGGATACCAGGAGGCCTGTGCTCCCAATCGTGAGGTTAGGGTTTTGTAAAGAAGTAATTTGTGCGCATATATAAACTGAATTATGCAATGGGCAGGAGAAACCCTGTTATCAGTTTAATATGTACCAGTGAGTAAACCCTGCATCAGGCAATGGAGTCAAGATGCAGCTGACCTCTTCAAGCTATCTGGACATGAGAGTATCCTTGCACTGATCCAACAGAATTTTTAAGAACAGAGGCCATTTTTTCTTCTGACAACTCACTGTATGTGTTGTGCTAATGCTTATGTGGTAAGAAAAATGAATGTTAATTAAAATAAGTTATAAAACTGAATGCAACTGAGTTTGTGAATGTACATTAGTAATACATAGCCAGCCGCAGACCTATTTTGATGCACACAGCCCCCGAGAGGATAAGCAGCGTGGGTTTAGGAAGGACTGCAGGTGGTACGACCATAGCACTCATCAAGTTCATGAACAATGTGCCCCATGCCCTTGACAATAACCTTGTAACCAGGGCCACATTAAGGGATTCATCTAGGGAATTCAGCTCAATAGTTCATAACATCTGGTTGGCTAGGCTATGCAGTCTGAGCTTTGATGAGCTACCCCTAAGCAGCATTAGGAGAAACCTTAGTTCTAGGTCCCAGGTTTTTGAACTTTCTAACTCTTGGTCTTCCCCCCAACCCCCACTGGGAAGTCTTGAGTAGGGTTCCTCTCCATTTTGGGCCCTCTTCTATTCTCTTGGTTTATCAACCCTCTAGCCCGTCACCATTATACCTTAACAACTCTGTTCCACATGAATGATGCAGTCATTTTTGAGTGCTCTGACAATATTGCTGGCATCAATCTTGGTTTAAATCGGGACTTTGCAAAATAACTCAATTAGTTTAACCAGAATAAGCTCATCCTATATGAAAAGAAGACAAAAGCCATGCTTTTCAGATCCACAACCAGAGTAAATACTCTTGCTGGTGCCTTTGACATATGCACACTAGATGGTTCAAAATTGGAGGTTGTCAGCAGTTTTTAATGTCTAGGTTTCTACCTCGATCCAGGTCTGTCCTTCAGATTTCACCTGGACCATCTAATTATTCAACCTAATTTAAAATGTGGGCTCCTTTACACAGGTAAGTGGTGTCTTACTTTTTTTTTATTTTATTGTACTTTCTACATCCCTGCCTAGCTGACTTTGACCACTCTCTCTCCCAGCCTTGCCATTTGCTGTCCCCAGGACTTACCGTACAACCATATCAGTGCCCAGTGGTTGCCTCCCATGGTGGAGCCTCCCAGGTTCCACAATCCCCGCAGGAGTTAGAGCTGGGTTGTGGGCAGGAGCCCAGTGAGCTGTGCAGGGCCAGTGGAAAGGAAGGGGTGGGGGTTGGTCATACTGCTGCAGGCCAGGGAGGTGTTTTCATCCCCGTTAGTCTCCTCCCCTGAGCGCCTCATAGGCTACGACCAAGTGGATGTCTTTTGCAGCTCCGCTTGCACTGACACCATTGGTTAGCTAGGTGGCAGTGTCATAGCAGGGCAGTCCTCCCTCCCCAGAAGAGGACAGCATCCTCTGAGATGCTCAATCCTCCTCCACTGGCTGGTCCCCGATGACCCCCATGGGTTTTGTACTGGCAACAGCAGCAGTCACGATTCCGAACTCTTTAATGGGCGTTATCAACTCCCAGGTTGTGCTGGCATCATTTTCAGAAATGTTACTTCCCCTGTTCCTGTCACTGCCAATGACAGTGCACACAGTCCTATTGACAGGGCTTCTCCTGCCAGTACTATCATCATCATCTGCTGGGCATTGAAGCTTGTTTACCGTTCCTCCATCACAGCCCGCTGGCTCTGTCGCCGACTCCATTGATTATCCCTGTCGACACTCATGATTAGAAGTGGGAGGAATACAATCCTGCTTTCTTACACATGGAGGAGGGTTTGGAGGATGAGGATAATGAGGAAGATCCCTATAAAGGAGGGCTCCCTTCCAACTCTATCCTTTCATCTTGCAGTGAAGATTCTGTGGTATATAACCCAGATCTCCTCCTGAAGACCCCTCATTTCAGGTTTTGTTCAGACAAATCCAAGGTGCCATGGGCTTTGAGGGTGAAGAGGAAGACTCCAGGAAAAGAAATGTAATGGATTTTTTGGAGGCTGTAACTGCATCTACTATGGTGCCTCCAGTATTCCTTGCATTGGTGGATGCTACCATTGCTGCCTGGAATAAGCCTAACACCTTGCTTGCAGTCTCTAGCAGGGCTGATAAGCAGTACCCTGCTCTGTCTGTTAAGCCTTATTACACTTCCCAGCCAGATAATTCATTTGGTAGCAATCGTGACTACTCATGACCACTCTAGAGCCCCTAGAGTCATGAGCACTTTGCCTCATGACAAAGAATCAAGGAGGCTTGATGTTATGGGCAAACAAACCTATGCCTCTGCATCCTTGGGCCTAAGAATGGCAAATTATCGGGCATATAGGATAAAATATCAGAACAGCCTGAGGAAATCTGCCATGACTACTGTTCAGACTTTGCCTGATAGTCCTGCCAAGGCTGAACTGCTTAAAGCTGGGGTTAGCTGGTATTGATACTGGAAAGCATTTATTATGCTCAGCATATGATGCTTCCGATACAGTTGCAGGGGCTGCTGCCACTGGCATCTGCCTAAAAAGTGCAAGTGGGGGGAAGGATCTCTTTTCATCTGACAAAATGGAGGAAGATCTCCACGGACAAGTGGATCCTGAAAATAATAGAAGAAATGCATGCTGTTCAGCAAGGCTGTCTATCCTGATTATATATCAAACTTTGCTGTCTGCTCTTGGAACCTTGTGCGCTGCTTGGGAATCATTCCAAAGGTATGACTCAATGGAGGAGGTGTCCTCAATGAAGATAGAAGAGTTACTTACCGTAACAGTAGATCTTTGAGAGAATTTCCTCCATTGGGTCAAACTGCACTCACCTTCTTCCCCCTTTCTCTATGACTGAGGTATTTGCTTGCAGTTGCTTACTGCCTTGTCTGGAGGTGTCCATAAGTGCCTTGTATTTATTTTCCAGTCACATGCCTCTCCTTGTGTGCCTGGTACAGTATGCGCCAGTTACACCATCCACGTTTAGTCCAAACGGCCACATATAGTGGACAAATCCTGGATGTTAAAAAAACATTTCTGGAAGGGCTCCTTTATAATTTTGCTGGCTATAGTGGATTAGTGGCACCTGCCTTAGTGGGTGCCTGAGATCTATTAACACCTCCACAATTGCTGTCGGGTAGCATCCCCAACACTTCCTCAGGCTACCTGACCGCAGCTGTGGAGGGGTTATTGTACCTCCCCACACTATCTGACTGTTGCTAATTTAACTAATGAGGTGCTAGACTGTCCTCTTTGTCTCCTCTATCTGTCCCTTCTCGCCTTCTCAAGACGATCCATTCTAGAGCAGTTAAAATATAAAACCCCTTTGTTAGTTTTTTGCTTTGTGCATAATCCCTGAACATAATCACGGTCATGTTATCGGCTGTCATGTTTCTCTTTTAGAAAGAACCCCAGTACATCTCGCATAGTGCCTACTCCCTGAGGAAATCTGACCTTATCCTACTAGATGTTCCCAGGACACGTACCACAGCTGGCCAAAGAGCTGTCTCATACGCCCTCCCAAACATTTGGAACTAACTACAAGCCATGCTGAAGCTAACCAGCATCGTATCAATTAACTCCTACAAAACACTAGCTATCTCTAAATTAAAAGACATCTGTAGGTGCTACTAGGCCCCCAATGCCAAGTCAACTTCCTAGGTACCAACTGGCCCTCTACTTATTAAGCTGAAATGTGCTGTATAATTTAGGGCAAGGTTAAAGCTGGAATGCACTGCATATATAGCATAAGGACTTCTATTGTGTATACCTCTTGTATTACGTATTTTTTCTTTGTTGTTCTACATTTTATATCTCCTGTCTATGTAACTGTGAACTGTATGTGTATGTGCCTCAGGACCTCCTTGTGAATGAGCTTGCTCAACGGAGTCTTTCCTGCAATAAACTTGAACTTGAACATTAACCTCTTACTTATGATTTAGATGGCCACAGTAAATTTGCTGCTAGAATTTTGGTACAGTACAGTGTGTCATAGTTGCGAGCAGGCTTATTGGTTGGTGGTTTACTGGCGGCTAAGCGGGTTGGCTGTACAAACTCAATATCAGTACATAACCTGGACTGGGTAAAGGTCCATCTTTGTCTTTACCTGTATTCCCCTCACCCATTCCATCTTTAATAGCAGTTACCAGTGACTACAATTGCTAATTGTAATATAACAGACATCTCTTATACCAGAAAAATCTCTATCAGCCAAATGTGTCCGGTATATAGTAAGTGGCATATACTGTACTGGCCTAATCTCTTGCTTCCTGATAGTAGGAGGCCTTCTGAACTTGTCTGGGGAGCAATGGGACCACCCTAATTTTATAGGCATCGACTTTGCACGTCATCGTGGGCAGCCCCCACCTAGCCAAGGTTTCTGAGTGGTCCTGATGCAGAATGCTTATAGTTCCAGATGTATGGCCCAATGAAGGAGATTCTCTTGAAGATCTACTGTTAGAATACATTAACTATTCCATAGTGTATGGTAGAATGCTGTTCTGCATGGAAATCCATGTGTAACAGCGTTGTTGTGCTGCAGTAGCTACGTCACTGTGTTTGTTGTGCTGCACTATGTAGCTACTGCAGCACAACAACATGATATGCAATCCCGCATGTGCATTCTGGTGACCTCTGATCTTTGGGAAACATCCGCGACAGTGAGAACTGACCGGGGAAGTGAGCGGCGGCGATGAAAAAACGAAAAAGTAAGGACACCTGCTGTATTTTATGAGTGCCCATATGCTATATATGACAGTGTATGAGCACTCATACACAACAAGGATATTTTTAACTCTTGAGGTTTCTGTGGTAATGAGACCTCTCAAGTGTCACTCTCAAGGCCTTTGGTTGCCATGCAAACCTCTTCAGTGAAAAATATCCTTGTTGTGTATGAGCGCTCATACACTATCCTCTATTTATTCCCAACTATGATATCACAACAGAGCATTATGATTTTAAGTTGGGAATATATGCTGCAGAGGCAGATGAACTCTAAGTGATAAAGATCTTATTTTTGTAAGCTAACCTACTTGCACAGTGGTAGGGCTTCTGCTTATGATGCAGATGACCCGGGTTTGAGAACAAGCCCATAGCATCAGAGGGCTGGCTGGGGGAGGAGGCTTGAGTATCTGACATATAGCATTCCTCCTTTGGGGTGGGAGGGTGTAGGAATCCAGCAACAAAGCGCCTCCTGTCAACATTGGGGACTGAATTCAAGTATGAGACTCACTATGGAGCTGAAGGCATCCCTGGCTTGGGGGGCAAGCTGAAGGGGCTAGCAAGCAGGTGAGACACAGGTGGACCGGGAGACCACTGTCAGAGGTCAGGGAGGCTCTCAGTATGGTGGGATCAGATGCTGAAAGATGGGTGAAGGTGGTTCCAGCCAGTGGAATGTAGGATAACAAGAATAAAATGAAAAAAAGTTCCTATTAATAGTTAGAATTTCCTCAGTAATAAATAAGATAAACATGTTGCCCCATAAGATCAGGGATCGACACTACATACTAGTACATACTAGTCTTTAGAAAAATGACCTTAAACAAAGGGTGTTTAAAAAAACAGAGAATACTAATGAAAACCTGGTCTGAACCGTATTAATAATGAGTGCTTCTTCTTTTATTTCATATGTAAAACAATGACATAAAGCAGACTCACAATGCAGTAAAAGGGTATTATTTATTTATTTATTTCAATCTAGGATTACAATACCTTTGAATCAAGGCTCTTTTACAAAGGTTCCACGTCAGCATGTGCAACAGTCATCATTTTTAGTTACAAACATATAGTCATTGACTTACAGACATGTAATAACCAGTACAAAGACTTGAGCTATGAGCAAGACAAGAGAAGGGGGTGGGGTGGGGGAAGTGAGGATAGGAGATTGAGGAGTAGGAGGTGCAGTGGGTAAGGGGAGTACAGGAGATGGTTGGGGCCAGGGGCAGGAGTGGAGATATGGGGGGGGGAGGTGGGCGAGGGTGGGAGACAGTGCAGCCAGGGGGCCTTGTCGAGGGAATATGACAGGTAAGGTGCTAGGGGTGCAAAGACTGATTGTAAGTGCTGGGTGCTGGGGCATTATATATATGACTGGGGACAATCTAAAATAGAAAAAAGTAGAGGTCAGAATTTCTCCACTACATGCACTGCTACTTTAAATGATTTCTTTGACAGTGCCCTAGTGAAACAATATGCCAAGTGCAACAGTGTTCAGAGCAGAAAATCTCTGAAATTTCATGTATAATACATGGTTAAATGTTGTCATGTATGGATTTCCATGCATTCAAAACCCTTGTTGTGTAGGGGCAAAAGTAGTAGTATACAGTTCAAAGGTTATAAAAAACTTGTGCCCAGTTCGAAGGTCATGACAAGTTGTTGCGCACAATTCAAAGGCCACAAGTAATTGCTGTGGTGGTCTCCTGTTAAGCCCCCTCCTGTCAACATAATAATTTGTCTTTAATATTGTTACTTTGAGAGATGAAAGGCAGGTGGAAGGGGAGCAGATGGGTTCTGCTCACTAGTGTTTATAAGCTGAAAGTATTACTTTAGGCGTACAGTAATACCATATACTATAAAAAAATAGACCCTGGGCAACCATGTCCAGCTCAGCCATGTGTCTATCTCGGGGCTCAGATGACATCATGGACCTCTCAAGCTTCGCTCTCGAGTTACATTTGATGTCATTGCAACCCCTCGCTAGAAACACAGCCTCGTTGTGCATGGTTGGCCATGTGTTACTCTCTACATAATTCCTATGGTACCTGTCACAGTACAGCCTTATGGATCAGTGGCAAAAAGTCTGAATGGGTAGCAGGTCAAAACAAAAAGCAAATCCAGCACCAGAGAGTAAAGTGCATGGAGAGCTTTATTAGATGCACGCCAACAGCTTGAACAACCAAGCCCCCCCAAAGAGAGGGGTTGGTTTGTTGAGCTGTTGGTGTTAATCTAATAAAGCTCTTCATGCACTTTATTCTCTGGTGCTATTTGCTTTTTGTCTTGGTTTACTTAATATCCTGGCACAGAGAAGTGGTAAGAGCGGAGCCTGTTGCTTCTTATGGGTAGCAGATCCCCTGTGACCATACTTATTAGGGGTCCCGTAAAAACACAACATCAGTGTTGTGAATCTCTTTACAAAGTATGTGCTGGAAACAAAATGACTTTCTGTACACGTTTCACTTGACCTAGGTCACACAAACAGTGAAAGGGTTTATTCAGTGGAGCCATAAAAAGCATTTTAATCTATTACTTACACCCTCAGATGCGTATAGCTTTACACACACACACACACACACACACACACACACACACACACTACCTTGTACCCTCTTCCCAGGTCCTTCTCACTTAGGCTTTGCATAATGCACGTGAACATATCAAAGTCTACTCCCTAGTGTCCCCACCCACCCAGACATTGTTCTCAGAATAACTTTGTGGGTGACATCATCAGCTTCAGGAGGCTGACTGTTGCAGAGCTGTGATGCTTTCAAACTCACTAAGATATTTTGCAGCACCTGAGACTGAGCCAATCCATTATATATGAGAAACACAAAATACAGACATGAACAGGAAGCATAAGCAAAGAGTCCGGGCGGATTTTCAAAGGGCAGCGCAGGGCTTGTGCCAGGCTCTGTGTCACCACACTTAGAAACTGATGGTGCGCCGAGTGGGTTTGCCACAACTGTGTCCGATTTTAGTAGGCCAGAAGCAGTTGCGACAGTTTAACATGAGCTATGGCAGCTTGCCCCAAGTATTTGGCACAAGCATCGTAAAAAGGTCCCTGGGATTGCCATAAGCCAGAACACAAAAAGTTGGTCTAACCTGCAGCAGTTGCGCACAGGATGTAGATCCCATTTGACTGTCGCAAGCCACAGTAGCATCCCATTTAACTGCCACACCATATCTTTTGCGCTCTTGTGGCATGCAGCAACCTAGATATTTTTGAAATGCAGCCCTCTGTGTCACCTCTAAGAAAACCTTGGAAATTACCCACAATTCTAGCTGTATTCTCAATATTTCCTGCTTTTATTGTCTCCTTATTCTCTACCACTAGGGAAAGTTATATGGAAACAGGATCCTTATCCTTTAAACTCCAACTTCTCTTGCTACCTGACTACAAAGGATGCCATACTCTCCTGCTTGTGACATCATAGTCATTTCCATGACCACCAACTGGAATTCATATTAGGAATGTGACATCACATGTAGACAGGCAGCGGGAGCTGATGAAGTCTGAGGGACCATGATCCAACTTTTCCAACCTGGGTTTTTATGTCTCAGTTTTAGACCTGGTAAGAAACATAGAAACATAGAATTTGACAGCAGAATAAGGACCACTTGGCCCACCTAGGCTGCCCATTTCCCTGCCTAATGGATAAGCTGCAGATCCTAGTTAACCAACAGCTTACGTCCTCCTACCCCCCACTAAGACTGCCTTACGTCTGTCCCATGCATTCTTGAATTCCTCCACTGTTTTGACTCCGCTACCTCCTCAGGAAGGCTGTTCCATGCATCCACAACCCTCTCCATGAAAAAATACTTCCTCACATTACCACTGAGCCATCCCCCCTCTATCTTCAAATTGTGCCCCTTTGTTCTTGTACATCTCTTTTTCTAAAAGATGCTACCCTCTTGGACTTTGTTGATTCCCTTGAGGCACTTGTAAGTTTCTATCATGTCCCCCCGCTCCCTCCTCTCCTTCAGGGTATACATATTAAGCTCCTTTAATCTCTCTCTGTATGTCTTCTGGTGCAGACCCTGCACCATTTTAGTTGCCCTCCTCTGGACAACCTCCATCCTGTCTATGTCCTTGCGGAGATGGGGTCTCTAGAACTGTACGCAGTACTCCAGATGATCATGAGAAAAGTGCTCACTGTTTCATGTCCAACCAGGGTATAGAAATTACAAGGTATAAAGAATGCAAATTTGATACAAAACACATAATGATTAATTATAATTGAATGGTTCAAAAACAGGCGATGTCCCCAGCTAGCTGCAGTCAGTGCAGGGATATCCTGTGCAGGCCTCGCTGTCATTCGGACAGCAGCTGGGGTTTTCACCCCAGGTATTTTCTGTGCCTCCTGCACCCCATGACATAGGCCAGCCCTCCTTTTTGTGGCCTTGGACAACACAGCACCCTCTGGGTGGGAGTACCACCCCTTGTGTGGGAGCGAGCCCCCAAGCCAAGGCATGGGGGTGCAGTGTTGCAGAGTGCCTGCCGTCCACACTCTGCGCTGGCTCGTGCTCATGTTGCTGGCAGCAGCACTCCCCTAGCCCTGGCCACTATGATTATAACCCCCAGAATCCGCTCCTGTGCGTAGGTAGCTGGGCAGCCCCCAATCATCCTATTTTCAAGCTGTCCTTAGTAATAATGAAAAAGGGGAAGATCAAATTTATTGGCTCTATGTAGGGCAACTGGGTCAGAGACTGCAAGGGCGCATACTAGAACTCCACTAAAGTCCTCTATGTGAGATGTATGCTGTAAAGGTATCTGGGATGGTACAGTAACTATGTGAAGTAGATTCGAGCAGGAAGCCTTCCACCCCCCCCCAACTGGTTGTCCCCATCTTTCTGATATGGCACAGAGCGCAAGGAGGAGGGGTATCAATTTACATTGATAATATTGCTCAAAGGAGATACGTCAAGCTGGCCTGGTGGCATGGTGGGCTGTAGTGCTGGTGCTCTGCCACCTGCCATGTTAGCAACCAGGGTTCGGGAATGGACTCGAGTCACTGGAAGTTGGCCGGGGCAGAAGAGGATCGAGTTATTCCCTTCTCAATGCTCACAGCTGCCAGGTTTCTTATTCCTCCTGCTCACCCAACCCTTTCCAAATTCAAACTCTCTGAAGAGGGGAGAAAAAACAGAACTGCACAGAGCGGTTTCCTTCACTGAACTGAAAAGTGGCAATTTTCTGTCAGCAGACGGTCACTTTTCAGTTTGGCAAAGGCCATGCCAGTGACTGCTGAGTGAACACAGAATCACACTGAACAGCGAGGAGGAAATAATAACAGAGTAGAGTGGCATGGACGTTGAATGGAATTTAAGGTATTGTACTTGTCGTACTCGTGGAGGGAAGGGATTGGAAAATCAAATGTTAGATGGGGGGGCAGGGGGGACATGTAATGCCAGCTTGAGTGAGAATCCACTGCCAGCCTACTCAGGGCAAGAAAGAAGTATTGTGGAGGACTATAGTTGCCATTTGACTGGCATGTGCTGCTTGTTGCACTAGTAGAAACATAGAAATATAGACTTTGATGGCAGATAAGGACCGCTTGGCCCATCTAATCTGCCCATTTTCCTACCTAATGGATAAGCTGCAGATCCTAGTTAACCAACAGCTTACTTCCTCCTACCCCCCACTAGGACTGCCTTATGTCTGTCCCATGCATTCTTGAATTCCCCCATTGTTCTTGACTCCACGACCTCCTCAGGGAGGCTGTTCCATGCATCCACAACCCTCTCTGTGAAAAAATACTTCCTCACATTACCTCTGAGCCGTCCCCCGCTATCTTCAAATTGTGCCCCCTTGTTCTTGCACATCTCTTTTTCTGAAAGATGCTACCCTCTTGGACTTTGTTGATTCCCTTGGGATACTTGAAAGTTTCTATCACGTCCCCCCTCTCCCTCCTTTCCTTGAGGCTATACATATTAAGCTCCTTAAGTCTCTCTTCATATGTCTTCCGGTGCAGACCCTGCACCATTTTGGTTGCCCTCCTCTGGACAGCCTCTACTCTGTCTATGTCTTTGCGGAGATGGGGTCTCCAGAACTGCACACAGTACTCCAGATGGGGTCTCACCAACTGTCTGTACAGAGGGATAACAACTTCCTGTTTTCTATTATTGATGCCTCTTCCTATGTATCCCAGTATCCCCCCAGCCTTCCTTACTGCCTTCTCACATTGCTTGCCCACCTTTAGGTCATCTGATATAATTACACCTAGGTCCCTTTCCATTTTTACTGTTGTCAGTATCTCACCCCCCATTGTGTACTCTTCCCCTGGGTTTTTGTTTCCCATGTGCATTACCTTGCACTTCTTTGCATTGAATCTGAGCTGCCATACATTTGACCATTCCTCCAACCTTGCCAAGTCCCTTCTCATCCTTTCCACTCCATCTTGTGTATCAACCCTGTTGCAGATATTTGTGTCGTCTGCAAAGAGATATACTTTTCCTTCCAGTTCCTCTGCAAAGTCACTTATAAAGACATTAAAAAGGACCGATCCCAGTACTGAACCTTGTGGTACCCCGCTAGTAACGCTCCTTTCTTCACTGTGTACTCCATTTACTACTACCCTGTGCATCCTGTTGCCTAGCCAATTTTTTATCCAGGCTACCACCTTGGGACCCACTCCACAGCTGGTTAACTTGTGTATTAATCTTTTGTGTGGGACTGTAAAACTATAAAATGAGAGGGACCTTTAACAACTTTAGTGTGATTGACTTTGGCTGTGGTAAATGGCTGGATTTCCATGCTGACTAAACATCATTTGTTGCAATTTGCTGAAAAAAATTCTTAACATGCCTAGTAAGTGGAGATTGGGAAGGACATCAGAAAGCATGTCCACAGTAGTTTTGGTGGTGGTGGTGGTGGCGGGGGGGGGGGGGTTGAAAGGAAGAAGCATGCCAACAGTAAAATTAAAATGCTGTATACTGCTGACAGACATACCTATCATATTGATGGCTAACTTTAAGTGCTTTTGTGTGACAGAATCGTGACCATGACAGTGATGAGCATTTCACTGAGACAGAATTTGTCAGCAGATAAGGACTGCATGGCCCACTCAGTCTGCCCAGATGGTCCCTGCCTAGTATGTCTCCACAGGCCCTAATTGTTATCTGGTGACCCTCCCCCCTCCCTAACTATTTACTAATATTCCCCATGTCTATCCCATGCTTGCTTGAAGTCACCCACTTTCTTCTCTTCCACCATTTCCACTGGCAGTCTGTTCCAAGCATCTACCACCCTTTCAGTGAAGCAGTTCTTCCTCACATCCCTCCCCCCAGCTTCATCGCATGTCCTCTGGTCCTGGCCATCTTTCTCATTTGGAGGAGACTCACCTTCTGCACACTGTTTACCCCCATGAGGTACCAGTAGATATCTATCATGTCCAAGACTCACCTCCTGCACCCTGTTCACCTCCGTAAGGTACTTGTAGGTCTCTATCATGTCCATTCTTGCTCTTCTCTCTATCAGGGTGTACATGTTAAGATCTCTCAGTCTCATTTCATAGGGCTTTTGATGGAACCCCTGCATCATCTTAGTTGCCCTTATCGGGACTGCCCCCACCCTGTCTATGTCCGTTTTGAGATGCAGCCTCCAGAGCTGGATGCAATACTCCAGGTGGGGTCTCATAAATGAGCGATATGATGGCAACACCACCTCCCCCTCCTGCTGAAGATACCACTCCTCATGCACCCTAGCAGACCACTGACCCTATCCACTGCTTTTCACACTGCCCTGCCACTTTGAGGTCATCAGACATTAAAAAAAAAAACAACGTCCCTTTCCTGCTTAGTGACTATCTCTCCTATCCTAGGCTCAGCCCCTGGATTCCTATGCCCTAGCTGCATGATTTTGGACTCTTTGGAACTGAACTGAACTGCCATGCTCTTAACCACTCTGAGTTTCCCAAAGTTCCCTACGCATTCTCTCCACCCCCTCCGGAATGTCCAACCTATTACAGATTTTGCTGTCATGTGCAAAAGGCATACCTTCCATTCCAGTTCTTTCACAGTGTTATTTATGAAGACAATGAAGACATTGAAGAGGACCGGCCCCAGTACTAAACCCTGTGGCACCCTGCTGATCTCACTTCCCTCGTTAGAGCGAGTGCCATTAACCACAACCCTCTGTTGCCTATCTATAACCACAACCCTCTGTTGCCTATCTATAACCACAACCCTCTGTTGCCCATCTATTAACCACAACCCTCTGTTGCCTATCTATAACCACAACCCTCTGTTGCCTATCTATAACCACAACCCTCTGTTGCCTATCTATAACCACAACCCTCTGTTGCCCATCTATTAACCAGTTCCTTTCCCAATTCTCTACTTTGGGTCCTACCTCTAGGTTGCTTAATCTCTTCACCAGTCTGCTGCATGGTACAGTGTCCAAGGCCTCGCTCAAGTCCAGATAGTCTAAAGTGAAGATTGGAAACAAGCAGCCCACTCACCCAGAGTATGCATAATACATTTATTCATACATCTCTCAGAAAAAAAGGAATGACAAGTGTGTTAGTCACAGCTTACTAATGTCAACATTTCAGAGAAATCCTGCTTCATCAGGATAACAGTAGTATTTTCAGATTTATAGACATCAACTTCAAAAGTCAGTTCCTTACTTCATTCGGTACCTTATGGTTCACCTGCATAACCATTTAAATAGCATTTTTCTGTTCTTATTTAAGATTCTTAGTTTTATACCTTAAGTGGTGCCAGTATTTCAAGGTTTTATTGTGTCGTTATATTTTTGTAGCATGGGCCCCTGCTCTCTCTATTGGGGATGGCTCCTAATTTGCCTTCTACCAGTAGCTACATTTCCCTGATGGATACTGTCTCATATCCATCTGTTTTTAACCCACTACCTGCATTTACTTAACTTTATGCTGCTTATTTCAGTATCAATTTCTCATACTCTGTCTGGTGTCTTCCCTGTAAAGTCTCCTGCAGACTTCGGACTCCTATAGATGCCTTAGGATATGTATTCCACTCCTGCTCTGTCCCACTCACTCAACAGAACACAAATGTGATGGGACATGCTTGTGGGATGGAATTTATCCCCCCTGCTGGTCCTGTTACCTCCCAGTTGACCGTGACTGGTCACACAGTCCTATGCTCCCAAAATGACTGGCTTCAGCTTCCTGGTTCACCTCAGTACCTGCAACCCCACAAAAAAATGGGCACTACAATAAGTTTCTAACAAATTGATAGGCGTCTAATGTCAGCACTGCCTCCAGACTGCCAAAAAAATGCTGTCTCCCCACTACCAGCAAGTGCACTGCGTAAGTGCACAATCCGCTCTTTATCCCCCTGCTGCTTCCTGTTACTTCCCAAATGGCTGTGGCTGGTCACACAGTCCTGTGCTCTCAACAGTAGTCAGCTTCAGTTCCCTGGTCCACCTTGCCCCTGCAAGCACACAAAATATAGCCACTACAGTAAGTTTCTGGCAAGCTGTCAGGCTCCTGATTAGGGCTGCAAGTTTGATTCTACAAAAGAATTGAACACCTTGAACCTTGGGTGTTCAATTCTTTTGACCGTGGTGAACTTTTAGAAGAGCGAGGTGAACTTTTGGTTCGATTGTTTTGCCATAGTCCAATTTGGGTGGACCAGGCAAACCAGTTGAACCATGGACCGCTGTTTGCACCCATCCCAACCCAAGTGCAACAAACTATAAATACAAAATTACAAATGTAGATAGAGGTAGACAAGAGATACGGTTTAAGCAAAACAAAGTTATTAAATTGTTTAGTCAATGCCTGTCAATAGAATTGGGACCGACAGAGGATTAGGAACACAGCAAAACAGCCCGCAGTTAAGCTGGTCCAGGATCCACTCCGCACTAAACTGCAACCTGCATAAAGGACAGAGGACCCAATAGTGGAGTGTGTGGTTCACTCCACTATCCGGTCCCTGAAACACTGTCCCTATTTTATGCATTTTTCCCCTGCCAGACAGCACTGCTAGGGTCTCTCTTTCCCGAGTTCACACCAGCCCTGCTGCCCTCTCCCCTGACTGTCAGACTACCACATCAGTGTTTATTTTATGTTTTTAAACTTACTTAACTTGTTTCTTCCTGAGTCTCCAGTGCTGTGCTCCACCAGTTCTGACAATCCTACTTGGTCCTCGAAAATTATTAACATGAATATCCAACACAATCTTTGTCCAAAAGACCCACACAATATCGCCGTGGCCACCCGCAGCTATGTTGTGCACAAAAGGTGGTTTCTGTTGCACAGGGTAAACTAATGAGGACAATCGACTAGTGGCAGAGTTGGTAACCTTCATTAGCATATCTCACATTCTGGAAGCTGCCTGGTGTGCATGAGATAGCCATGACTGGAGAACCAAGGTGAACCGGTTGGCTGCTTGGTGAACTTCTCGGGGTTTAACCACTGAAGTTCATGTGGCTGAATTTCAGGAGGTTCTCACAGCCCTACTCTTCATGTTGGCGCTGCCTCCCAACTGCCAAAAAAGCACTGCCTCCTGGCTACTGACAAGGGCCTCAAAGGCTCATTTCAATGCGGTAGGAATTGACAGCATCTAGTTACACTTTGTTCTCACTAGTACAATATTTTGAGTGGAAACCACCAAAAACATAGTTTCATTCATTGTTGTGTTTAGTATATTACCTCTGCCAAATATGAATGTAACTTTGTGAAGCAACAACAAATTAAACACTAAAGACGTGAAAACAATGAACTTCAGAATGTATACTGTTCCTGCCCCCGTTCATCTCTGAGGGCTAATAGGTAAGCACGCGAGGACATGTATATACCCATGTGAGGTCAGGAGCAATCGCGATGTGAGTGCATATTGGCCTGTGAAGCCTGAGTCAAATACTAGCTCTGATGTCAATGATACTCAGTCTTCTCTGTGTATCGGGCCAGAAGGGAAAAACACAGCACGTCTCTTCTGCATTTGCTGATCGATGACACCATACCTCTCAACTGTACCACATTACGAGGAACGTTCCTCATTTTACTTCACAAAAGCTCCCTATTCCACATTGTGAGGACTTGTCCCACATTCAGTGTTAACATTTTGAAGCAAAAATCTAAAGTAAATGATGCAAAAAATATATTAGTCAAGTAATGAAAGACTTTTTGAACATAAATGCAAACATTTTAACTGTGTACTGGGCTTCTTAGGTAAAGATTTGATTAAGTGTTTCACATTGTGCCCATTTGTTCCACATTTTGAGAGGCAATGTTCCACATTTGGGGGACAAAAGGTTGAGAGGTATGGGTGACAGCACAGTGTGATGGTTCATGAATAAAAAACAGGACACAGGAATCTGGTATGAACAAAATTATTTATAACACTGGCTTTTTCTCTAAATGTTTCAGGTCTTAAAACTGAATACCTGGGCCCCCGATATTTAGACCCCGGCCCAAGCACAGTGCAGCCGTTTGTGCTGTACTTGCTCTTGTGCTCACCCGGCTCTAGTGATATGCAGACATATAGTGCTCACCAGCGGAGCGATTCTGTCCAGTTGAATATTGGTCCATGTTGGCATAGCGCTAAGTGGATTTGCACTGCCCTGACACAGACCAGAGGGCTGCATGTGGCCCCCAGGAACAGTGTTGCCCGAAACAACACAGCACCAGTTCAGTTGTGGACTATATTTAACCCAAACATGCAAATGAACTTATTGGGCATGCAAAGCACTAAGGGGACATCTGCATGCCCACTGGCGGCTAATTTGCATGCTGCACTGCAGCCCCTTTACACTCCTTTTAGTGGAAAATCAATACCCTGGTGGTACAGTAATTCCCTCACCACCTGTTCGCCCGTTCACGTACTATTCAACATACCCTGGTGGTCTAGTGGTTCCCCCACCCCAATCATCCATTCACATACTATGCAACATACCCTGGTGGTCCAGTGGTTCCCCCATCCCTCAACCATACAAGGAGCTCCCCCACCTGGACACCCGCCGAGAACCCCCACACCCCCCGTGATGGTGCTTTGTGACTGTCAGACCACGGCTGGCCAAGAAGATGAGAGGAAGGCTGTGCTTGTTGCCAATTTCAATAGAGCGATACTCTAGGTCATGGTGGGATGCAGGGTGGGGGTTCTCAGTGGTGGAAGGTCATTGAATGGTAATGGGGTGGGGAACCACTGGACCACCAGAGTATGTAGAACAGTATGTGAATGGGCTGTTGGGGAGTGGGTGGGTGGGGAGTCATTGGGTCACTAGGCTTTTTCGAACAGTACGTGAACGGGTGATTGGGGCAATGTGACACAGGGGCAGATGACTGTAGTACAGTCACCTTGCCTTTGAGGGATAGTAGCATGGGCTTAGTGCCCTGTTAAGAGGTGGTTTTTGGCAGCGGTAAACAGTGGTGCTTGGGGGGGGTGCTCTTTACCACCGCATCAAACCTTTGAACATGCTGCTGTGCCAGTATACATGAGGGAACTCCCTCATTTGCATATGCATAGCAATATTTTAATGTCTTGGTGTTGCCAGATTTGGGAGGCACTGCAGAGGCCTCTGCACATGGCCCTGCATGGAGTGCTAGTGCAAACCCAGCTTAGTACCGACGCAAATCACATTCACGCTGGAACTAACCTTTGAATACTGGACCCCAATTCTTTCAATACTGAGGAATAGCAACCTACTTCCATGACATAAGAGGTGAATCCACAGTGCATTCCACCCAAAATCAGAGCCAGAAACATTTGCAACCTTACCTCTCAGTATTCGAAAATGCACTTGTATCTGTTGTCCATTCTGAGTCAAGGGACAGATTAGTGTAGAGCAGGGGGTTCTCAAATGGTGAGGCCAGCCTCCCTGGGGAGGCCCCAACCTGTTCCAGGGGAGGCTCAGGCAAGTCTGAAAAAGTACAGTATTTAAATTTTGAGTTTTATGTATTTTGTGTGAAGAGATTAAGCAAACTGAAAGGGGATAACAGTAGGTGAATTTTATGTATTTATTTACTAATAGGTGACAAGGAAAGGTGAATGAGCCAAAGCTCATTTCAGGTGTACCCGGGGAAGGGGAAGGTAGTGAATACATTTCAAAAAGTAACTGCAAAACAATCAAGAAATACACAATGAACTATAGTGCAAACAAATATGAACAATAAACTGATAATGAGTGGTGGTAATTGATCAATTTGTAGACTGATGGCAGAACAGTCCAAATACAAGGGTTGAGCATAGAAATGCTAAGAGCAATAGCAGGAAGGAGCAAAGTAATCCCAGAGAAGTTGCTTAGGAGCAGAGAAAGAGGGGAAGAGGCAAAGTATGCAGGAATGTTATTTCATAGAGCAACAAAGAGAAAGTAGTCTGACCCATGAAGGTACTGCAACAAGGGGTAACAATGGTTCAAGAATGAAAATAGCAAGAGCAAGTAGGCTGACCAGGGTGTGTGCTACAATAAACTGAATAATAATATTTGTTTATTGTATTTATTTGTTATTCAGATAACACCTTTGAGCACAAGAGCTCTTTTCAAAGGTTCCACATCAGTATAAGACAAAGAACTGAATGTGAGCCAAGTACTCAAAGGGGTTTCAATTTATTCATGGTGTACTGTGCAAAGTACAGCATGTTATTTTTCCTTGGGGAGGCCCAAGATTATTTCAATTTTTGGGGGAGGCTCCAAATCTTTTCCATGGATTTGGGGAGGCTCACTGTGATGAAGTCTAAGAACCATTGGTGTAGAGTGATGTAAGTGGGAGAGGATATTGTTATGAAAGATTGCATATCTTTCTGCTATAATGGGGCTGTACAAGCAGCAGGGCCTTTCTCAAGAGTGAACTTGTATGCTACATATCCTGTTGTATGGGTTTTTATCCTAGTACAAAAAGTGTGAAACAGCAGATGTTTGTGGCTTTTTATATAGTAGGCAGACTGGTTGGATTGCGTTTTTGGTTTAGACGAGAACCCTCACCCCGCCAGTTCTAACTCAGAGAGGTTTTAAAAGAGAGGACCATAATCCTAACTCTTCGGTTGCCAATACCTCCTGCAATAATTGCACTCAGCTGAACTTTACTAATTTTAAATATTTTTTTTCTGTGCACGGCATCATTTCCATAAAACCTATAAGGAGTGAAATACCTAGTGACATTTCTTTAATAGACAAGAGTTAAAACAAATAACTGTGGGGGAAAGCTGTCAGATCATTTCGGCTGGTACCTGGTCAGATGCTGGTAGGTCAGTAGAGGCAGTTCCATCTTCACTGTGCAAAGTGGTGGAAAACAGAAGACTGAAAGGCATGATTTTTCAGACTGAGAACAAGTAACAAAACTGTGGTGGGAGTATATGCTTTTTGTGAGGATAGACAGTTCATGGGGACTACAGAGACAGTCAGTGCAAAGACGGGGCGTGAGAATGGACAATACAAAGGGGGAAATGGGAGGGCTTGAGAGCCTGCCACCAGGGCTGGGGCAGTCAGGAGCTGCTGCCAGGGTGGGGAAGGGCCTCAAGCACCTGCAGCCAGGGCTTGGTGGGCTCATCAGTCTGGCATCAGGGTTGGGGGAGGGCATAGGAGCCTGCTGATAGGGTGGTGAGGGGTCAGAAGTTGCCACCAGGACTGGGGGGGGGGTAATCCGCTATAAGAGTTGGGCTGAATGATCTTGCAGATCTTCTGCCTAGGTCTGTCTAGTAGATCTCACATTCTTGCCCAGGACTTTAACCCCCCCCCCAGACTATATAGCTTGACAGTGTGTTAAAAATATGTTAAAATTGTCTATGACCTATTAATTGGTGTTTCCATGTGGTTCACCACTGTTTGTCAGGAGTGTTCTACACGCCTCTCTACTCGGCATCACCTTGGATAATGTTGCTCAATGTACTTCCTTGCATTGTTCTGTTGTAATGATGTATCTGTATTTTTTCTGTACCACTCTGTATCCCCGTGTTGTATTCTCCCGGGTCGTTCCTGAAAATAGGCATAATACTTGTCTAGTGTACTTACCCGGTAAACAAAAGCTAAATAAATCTATCCCTGAAGAAAAAACCCTTGAGCCACAGCTCTGAGGTACTCCCAGTTCTGATGTCTCATCACAGATGGTTTTCACAGGTTACCACTCAGCGGTGCAAAACTGGGTTCTGGATGACACTTTCACTGGAACAGGTGATGCGGGCTGTGTAGAGGCCCTGCAAGGACCTGTTGCAAGACATGTTGGGGTCCCCTTCCCTCCAAGGGCCTTCCATCAGCTTCACCCTTAGCGCCTTGTGTCATACCTCTTGGTGGGTGACTGCTGCAGCATGCAGAAATAGTGCTCCAGACCCCTCCTTTCAGAAGGATCAGACACCCCCGCCTTGGTAGTGGAGGAGGGATAGCAACTGCCTCTGTAACTCTGTCTTCTGCAGGGGTTCCCACTCTAGCTAGTGGTTCCCTTGGCCACAGTCCTCTTCCTGCTGGTTCCTCTGGAACTGTAGTCTGTGTGGGTCCTACCTGTACCAGTGACCGACTGGTTGGTCTGATCCCTTCTGGGAGTCTTCTGGGCAAGCTTCCCTTTTCCAACCTCTATCCCCCTCATTCCTTCTGGTGTTTCACAGAAACACTCTAGCAGGTTCTTCAGTCACAGTCCACTGTCTTTACTTACCAGACTCCTATTAGCCTGGCAGCTGAGATGTAAGAGGGGTCTGTCAGCTCCACAGCCCACTTCCTGATTCTTGCAGAACTGACCAAGAGAGAAGCTTTCTGTCTCGCTTCAGTGTTGAAACTCGATGTCCCATTTACTGCTCAACAGATGCTGTCATCATATGATTGGATGTGGGTCCTCAGCCAATCACAGACTCTCTAGTCCCTTCACATGATGCAAGGGGGGCTCCTAGAAGTCATGGGGGCTGCCATGTCTGTTTACATTGTTTAAGTCTCTTAGTGTGGTCTTTCAGCTCCTGCTATTTTATCTGTAGCCCCCACTGGGCTTGTAGGGATTAGTCCTGACTCCTGTGGGAGTCCTGGGGTAGGGGCCATTGTTCGGAGGCTGTCGCACATCACGGATTACAGTTTTGGAGCTTCAGCTCTATTACTGGGCTTCCACACATGTACAGAGCCCAGCTGATGCTGCCGTTATTTTTTTTCTTTCTTTCTTTCCTGGCCCTGAGGTTTGCCCTGGGCCTGGGAACAACAACTGTGGCACAGTTTCATTGATTGTCTCAGCTCCACTGCCTACCATGGCTCTAGGATCATTGATATGTTGCAGGCACAAGCCTGTTTTGAATTGCAAAACCTTGGCTCCATTTCTTGCATACACATGACTGGAATGTGGTGCTGTGGCACTGCAGTCAGCTTTGCTCCTAGCATTGCTTCAGTCCCTGGGGTTGGGGAGCTTGAAGAGGAGCCTGTATGGCACAGTCCTGTCCTATTCCTGTCTTGGCCCTGCTTTCAAGTTCAGAGGCCTGGATTGTGGGACACAAGTGTGGCCACTGCCATGGGGCTGTAGTGGGGAGCCAAGTTTTACTCCCACCAGAGCCACTGACACACTGCGAGGAATGCCCTACCAGTCCCTATATTGCAGTCCTGGAGTGATCAGTGGGCCAACTGGGAGAAGTAGGTGGGGGCCTGAGAGCCCCACAGGTAAGCCCCCAAAATGAGTGGACTTACACTCATGTTCCACTCTTTCGGGCTCCTGGCCGCTTCCGCATTTGCTAAAATGCTACTAAACACAATCATTTACAAAGGACAGCACATAAAATTATGAAAAATGACTATTTGAACCCACCATCAAACAAACTTAGTTAATATCAGGGGCTTCACTCTTAAACGTAACCTTTCAGATCACCTTTAAGTTTCCTCAGTCAAAGGTCAAACTATGTTTTTATTTGAAATTTGTAAATGGTAATGAATACTTCCATATATTTCTTGCATCACTTGTATTGGTGTTTTTTCTCTGTACTGTGACAGTATTGTACTTTGCCTACCTTTATTTATTTTTTCTCCCATGTGCGCTTCCCCAGGTCACACCTGGAAAAGAGCCTAGGCATTGGTGCATCTCTCGCCTCCCTTGCCCCCTACTAATGCCCCATGGCAGCTGCTGCTTTTTGTAATAATGTGGACGTGATCACCTCTCTTCTATTTGCCAATGCCACTCCATTTAGTTGTACCTTTATTGTGCTGTACTTCACTAATATTATAAATCCCTGGTCACAACTGGAAATGAGTTCCAGCTCAATGTATGCCTTTGTAGATCAATAACCTTTTCTTTTTTTATTTCTTGTTTCTGATCCTGCTCTGACTCAACACCCTTCTGTCAGGTTTGGCCAAACACCAACCCCCGTCTGTATTGTTTACCTCCTCTCCATTTTCCAACCCATGGGTTTGCTTCCAGTGCTGTGACAGTGGTTGGGGCCTGGGCACACCTGGAACAATCCTGCATGAGATGGGTTAGTATCCATGGTCTGATACCCAGCCTCAGTGCACCTGAGATAATCCTGAATGAGGCAGGGTGGTTTCCATGTTCTAGATGCCCAGCCTGAGTGCACCTGTGATAGTCCTGCATGAGACAGGCTGGTTTTCATGTCATGTTCTAGTTCCCCAGTCCTTTGGATGCCAGCATACAGGTGGCTCCATGCTTGGATTTGCAGAATGGAGCCCAGCCAACATGAGACGTACAGACACACACACACACAGACACACACACACAGACACGCACACAGACACACACACACACACACACACACACACACAAATATAGCTTTTACCGTTATGTGACCCCAGTGTTCAGAGTGTTACTTAGACAGGAGTAGTGCAATTTGAGGGTTGAGATCAGCTATTGGATTTTGCTAACTTGGGGGAGTTTCATGTAAAAGGGTACCCAATGCACAGTAAAACGAAAAATGAATTAAAACAAAGTAGAAATAAAACTTTTGCAGTAATGTAAGGGCACATGCTATGGGGCTCCAGTGTTCTGGTGCTTCTTAGACAGAGGGTAGTGCAATCTGATGGATGTGATCAGCTATCAGGTTGTGCCACCTGGGGGTATTTCGAGGTAATGGGGTACCCAAAGTACAGTAAAACTGAAAAGTGATAAAAAAAAAGTTGCCCGGCTCCTTGGGGCTAAGTGAAGGGGTTCGCTCGGCATGCTGGTGACCCGGGTTTGTGCCCCGAGCCTGGGTGTCAGAAGCAGAGTCCAGCAGGGAGGGGTTCCATAGGCATCCATTGATGCTTTCCGGGGGTGGGCTCAGCCTGAGACCTGCGGGTATATTGGTGAGTGTGCTTAGGGAGACATGCTGCCTCGACACGCCCTCCACACGCTCTTGCCCCAGGATCCTCTACGCTCTTGCAAGACTGAGAACTGCAGTGGGTGAGGCACAAGAACAAGGAAAATGCCTCCTGACCAAGGCATAGATGACAAATGTCCTAGGCCCCTACCACCCGAAGCCCCGGAGCCAGTCTGGATTCAGCCCTGTGGCACCTGAGAAGCTGTATCATGCCACAAGGCAATTTCCTCCTGGAGGAAAGGGACCCACCCAGTACAGGGATACACCAGGGCCACTCTCAGGTAGGCCGCTATAGGAGCTAGTGGAAGGTGATAGGGGTGTCGGAGGGTGGTAGAAGGCACTGGTGCTCCGAAGGTGTGGCAGGTCAGGGGCAGCAGGGAGGTGCAAGAAAAAAATTGAAATAAAGCATGTGCAGTGATGTAAGGGCACCCATTATGTGGCTCTGGTGTTGTGAGTGCTGCTTAGTCTGTGGGTAGCACAATCTGACAGATAATATCAGCTATCAGATTGTGCTAGCTGTGATGATTTTGAAGTACTGGGTTACCCAGAGCTAGAAAGGAATTAAAACAAAGTAGAAATAAAGCTTTTACAGTAATCTAAAGGGCACCTGTTGGGTGGCTCTGGTGTTGTGGGTGGTGCTTAGACAGAGGGCAGCCCAATCAGATGGATGCAATCGGCTGTCAGATTGTGCTTCCTGGAGGTATGCTGAGGTAGTAGGGTACCCAATGTGCACAAAAACTGAAAATGAATTAAAACAAATTAAAAATAAAGCTTTTACAGTAACGTTAGGGCACCCCAGTGTTCTGGGTGCAGCTGAGACTGAGGGTACAGCAACTGATGGATGCAATCAGATATCAGAGTGTGCTACTTCGAGGGCTGTAGGAGTGGAGAGGTACCCACTTAAGCAGCAAATGTGAAATACATTTATGGTAGAGAGAAATACAACTCATTCATTACTGTAGTGTCACTACTGTCACATTTTTATCTTGATCTAGTTTTCTGTGTTGCGTTACGTAGAGGGTTATGTAATCTGAAGCATTTGATGAGCTATAAGATTGTGCTACCTGGTACAGTGTAGCAATGAGGCAGCGTAGGATACAAACAGACTATACAGGTAACACCCATGGGCTTGGTAGAAGCATATGTTCTGTTTGTCATGCGGCTGGTATTATTAGATTGAGAGTAGCACAATCTGACAAGCAACTAATATGATTAGTAGGGTTGTCAGAACTAATTCGTCAAAGATTCGAACCCTCCTCGAACCCTGGTGTTCGAGTTCTAACTTAGAACTCGAACACTAAAAGGTTTGCAAAAGGGTTCGAATCTGAATCCCAACGTGTGTATGGAGAGGAGGGCGGAGGAGGCGCATCCCAGCAGGCAGCCTCGAAGGGGGGGGTGTAGGGGTATGTGTGGGGACTGGAAGAGGCATGTCCCAGGCAGCTGCAGGCAAGTGGCAGCCCCGATGTGGTGGGGGTGGGGTGCAGCAACAGCAGCAGCAGCAGAGTTGTTGGAGGGTTGAACTTGCCGTTGCCATCCGCCAGCAGTTGTCTGTTTAGCTGCGATAACATACCATCACGTACACTCAAGTGAAGTCATCCTCCTCACCACCTGACCAATACTATGTGGTCGGTGGGGGGTCGAGAGTGGGTTACATGAGCTGCTGGATCTGTGGGGGGTATTTAGGCAGATGCAAGCTTTGAGACAGAGCGCCATTTGCTGAGGATTTCAGGAGGCAGCAGCAGCCATTTAACTGTAGGTTAGCAGTTGCTGCATCGCCACTTCCACTACTCCCAGCCAGGCATTCTCTTGCCCGATACTATACTTATAGGCCAGGCCCAGTTGTGCCAATAATCAGACTGCAGTGAGCACTGCTAGTTGTTGCAGTGCTATTTAAAAATTCCATCATCTATTTTCCTGTGAGACCGAGAACGAGAGAAAGGCTGAAAAAAAGGCTCAAAATCGGGTGGGAGTGGGACTAGGGGGAGGTTCAGGACAGGTGGAAGGATTAATCAAGAATTGGGAAGGGATTGGGGAATAGGGAGGGATCGAGACTGAGATCAATTAATATCAGGAGGACTCAGGAGAGAGAGAATAAAAAAATAAGAAGAAGTGAAGAACCTTTGTGAAATGTGATTGTGATTATTTGAAACTGCAGCACTGCACAGTGGTGCACACTCAGCAGCTGCCAGCAACAAGCATATAACAAGGGGGGCAAATAAAAAGGCAAATAAATCTGTACCCTAACCAGTGTAGTATGTGTCATAGAGAGAAGCTCAGTGGCCAGTTCTGTGGTGGCATTAACCTTACATGACAGAAGCGTAGAAATATAATTCCCATTCCCTGAGTTGTGTGTTATGTATGTGACTCCGTCTCCTGTGGTCAGCCCATCACCCTGCTGCTGTGTGCCCCTTGACTGCACTGTACCCTACCCAGTGTGTGTGTTACAGAGAGAAGCCCAGTGGCCAGTTGTGTGTTGGCATTAACCTTACATGACAGAAGTGTAGAAATATAATTCTCATTCCCTGGGTTGTGTATATGTCTCTGTCTCCTGTGGTCAGCCCATCACCCTGCTGCTGTGTGCCCCTTGATTGCACTGTACGCTACCCAGCGTGTGTTACAGAGAGAAGCCCAGTGGCCAGTTGTGTGGTGGCATTAACCTTACATGACAGAAGCATAAAAATGTAATTCTCATTCCCTGAGTTGTGTGTTGGTTAAGTATGTGACTCCGTCTCCTGTGGTCAGCCCACCACCCTGCTGCTGTGTGCCCCTTGACTGCACTGTACCCTACCCAGTGTGTGTTACAGAGAGAAGCCCAGTGGCCAGTTGTGTGGTGGCATTAACCTTACATGACAGACACGTAGAAATATAATTCTCATTCCCTGGGTTGCGTATGTGACTCCATCTCCTGTGGTCAGCCCATCACCCTGCTGCTGTGCGCCCCTTGACTGCTATGTTTATGCCTATGCCCAGCAGCCCAATCATTCTGTAAGCCTTGAACCTGGGATCCTTTAGTTGCAAACCATCATGTTCTTTAATTACTTTCAGTCTACTGCATCACAGTGTCGCCCAACCAAAATAAAATTTTGGAGTTGTAGCCAGCGATCACAGATCACATTGCTTTCTTACACAGGAATTGTTTGGGTGTGGGTGTGTTCACCGCAGTATACTGGTAGTACTGGTACTGTCTGTTATGGCTGACACCAACATAGGTGAAGCATCTAGTGCTGGTGTTGGAGCAGGTGTTGGTGGTAGTGGTAATCCTGGTGCTAGCAGAAATAACCAAAAGTTTCATGTGTTAAAATTCAACAAACAGCAAAAGAGCAACAGTGAAGTGTGGTAAGGGGACCTTTAAGAAAACCTGTACAGCTGCTGGGGTCACACGGAGAGGCACCATAAGGTATGCCATTCATGCTGTTAAGATCCCTGTGACTAGCAGCAATAATGCAAGTGACAGTGAGTCCCTCTCTGACTCAGACAGTAGCTGTTTGTCTCAGTCCGACACTGTTGTGTCTCGCGACCAATCATTACTTCCTCAACAAAGTGAAATGAGCAAGTCTGCTGACAATGAATCAGGTAGTGCACTTGCAAATACATCAAGCACTGTTGTCAATGAAAAGGACATATCCATTGAATCCACCACTTCTGTGTTGGCCAGCAATGAAAATCCATCAGAGTCTTCTGCCCACTCTTCTAGCACCAAGGAGCATGTCCCGGGTTCTGTTAGGACAGGTGAAAGACTACAAACAGTCTTTAGCTATCTTCCTAGCACTCGAACAAAATCTGTCACATCTGAGGTGTGGAATTATTTCTCTGTCGGTAAAACTGATCCATGCAGAGCAATTTGTTCCCTGTGTAAACAGAGTGTAAGCCATGGTACAGTTGTGTCATGCCTTGGCACTACAGCTTTTAAACGCCATCTGAAAAAGCATTCAGTTTTGCTTGATCATCCAAAACCCATGTCCTCCATCTTCCAGACCACACATGAGAAGGGTCAGGAATCTGAAATGGATACTGAATAGTCTGAACTTGATGCGGGCAGAACCACTGCCAGCCCTAGGATCACTGTTACCACCAATGCCAGCACCATTAGTACCAGTTGCACATCCAGTGATGGCACTGAATGTATAAGTCCTAGTCCACCATCTCCGCGTCCATCTGCCAAAGCCGCGATTGTATAATAAACCAACAGAGGACATGTTGTAAACAGCTAACACTGTCTCAGGCATTTGAAAGGAAGAATACCTTTACTAGAAATCATCCAAAGACCCTTCATCTTAATCACGAATTGTGAACTGTTAGCCGGAGCCCTTCTCTCATACTCTTTGGTAGATCATGAGGATTTTAGGGAGCTCATGACATTAGCAGAGCCTCGCTACAATGTTCCTCATCGAAGGTACTTTTCCTATGTTGAAATACCAAACATTTATCAGGCTTTAAAAGCGACAGTGATGCTTGCACTTAAACACTGGAGGTGGGGTTATTCATGTCACAACAGATATGTGGACCAGCACTCAAAAACATAGATTACATGTCCCTTACCGCTCATTGGGTCACATTTTCTTGTGCTTTTCAAAAACAAAGACACCCCAAAAGATGGCGCTGCTGCATATAAAGAAGTTTGGGCAAAGTCATACTGCTGCAAACATCTTGCAGGAACTAAATGACCTCCTTGACGAATGGGTTTATTCTCACGGTCTAAAATGTGGCTTCATAGTAAGTGACAATGGAGCCAACATCTTGAAAGCAGTACAGGATGGAGGATTTCTGCATGCTTCTTGCTTTGCACATTGCTTACACTTAATTACTAACATACTAACATACTAAAATGCCAGCAGAATAGGCCTAACGGTCTTTCGTGTCTGCTTGTTTGGTCAGCCCCCACCCTGGGTGCTGACCTTGCTGTCCCCCTCGCCTTCTCTGGCTTCTCCTTCCCAGTTCGGATATTCTTGATGAATTGGATTTTGCTTCCAGAACCCTTCCCTGTACCGGTCCCACCCCTCTTGAACCCCTCCACTGTCTCTGCCTCCACCAGCCCCTAGGCAGTGCATTCCATGGCTCCACCACCCTCTCAGTGAAGTAGCACCTCCTCCTTTCTCCCCTGAATCTTGCCCCCTCCAGCTTCCACCCATGCCCTCTAGTGGCCCCCTCCTCCTTCCTTCGAAGCACCCTGACTGTTCCTCCCCTATTTACCCTTCATGTACCTGAAGACCTCTATCATGTCCCCCCGGTCCCTTCTCTCTTCCAATGTGTACATATTTAGCTCTTCGAGCCTCTCCTCATAGGTCCTGTCCCCCAAGCCCCAAATCATTTTGGGTGCCTCCTCTGGACCTCTCCAGGAGGTTAATGTCCTCTTTAAGTGTGGCCTCCAAAACTGCACACACAGTACTCAAGGTGCGGCCTCACCAAGCAGTTATACAGAAGGAGTATCACTTCCCTCCTTCTGGGGTGATCCCATAGCGATGCATCCCAGCATCTTGTTGGCCTTGGCTGCTGCCCCTACAAGTCTCAGAGTTGTTCATCTTGACATCCACCACCACCCCCAGGTCCCTCCTCAGCCATTACGACTTGTAGCATTCCCCCAGGGTGTACACTTGGCCTGGGTTTCGACCCCAGGTGGAGTACCTTGCATTTCCTGCATTGAACCTCAGCTTCCACTTTCTAGACCATCTTTCCAGAGCCTCCAGGTCCCCTGTAGGGCCACCTCCCCCTCCTCCCCATCCACCACCGCCCCAGTTTGGAGTCATCGCAAAGAGACTCATCTCGCCCTGATTCCTGTCCTTATGTCAGATACGTAGGGCGTTGGAACAGAAGGGACCCAAGGACTGATCCTGTGGGACCCCACTAATGACCCTCCTGGGATGAGACTATCCCACCAACTACGACCCTCTGGGTCCAGTCCTGGAGCCAATTGCTTATCCATCTGATCATCTGGTTCCCACCCCATTTCTCTCAGCTTATCCAACAGGCCCACATGAGGAACAGAGTCAAATGCCTTGCTGAAGTCTAGAAAGAGGACATCCACTGGTCTACCAGGTCCAAGGCACTTGTCACCAGTCCATAGAACTCCACCAGGTTTGTCTGACACGATTTCCCAGGATGAATCCATGCTGTCTATCGTCCAGGCACCCTGACTTATTCAGGTCCCCCCAGCCTCTCCTTGACAATGCCCTCCATCACCTTGCCCACCACCGATGTCAGGCTGACAGGCCTGTAGTTCCTACCACCTTCTTGATCCCCTTGTGGATAGGCACTATAGCGCCACCTTCCAGTCTTGGGGCACCCACCCTGTCCTCAGAGAGATGGTGAAAAGCTCTGCAGGGTTTGCCAGGAGACATCTGCAAGTTCCTTCAGCACTCTGGGATGTAATTTATCCGGCCCCGGTGCTTTCTCCGTCGTCTTAAGGGAGCTGAGGGCTTCCCTCACTCTCTCTCTGCTGTGATTTCCACTCCTGGTACCTCTTCTCCCTGCTTAGCCCTCCCCCCACCTGCCAGTGATGCCTCCCCCTCTCCTCAGACCTGCCGATCGGTAAGGGTCCCCCCGTCCTCAGTATCTCTGTCTCCTCCCATGTATGATGCAGCACCCCCATTTTCCCTGGTGAAAACTGAGGTGAAGTACTCATTTAGTACCTCAGCCTGCTCCTCCGGGTCTTGTGCCCATCTCCCCCTGATTTAATCCTGCTAATCTGCCCTTCACCTTCATTTTTCCCAATGTATCTAAAGAACCCTTGTTCCTCTCCTAATTTCCTAGCCAGGTTCTGCTCCTTCCTTGCCTTAGCCGCCCTCACCACTCTAGTGGCCTTCTACCCATCAACTCGTGCTTCTCTAGTCCTTTCCTCCTTGAGCACTTGAATTGCTTATAGGCTGCTTTCTTTCCGCACCACCTCCTGACCTCCCTGGTCCACCAACAGGGTTTTGGGCCCCACCGTGATTGTCTTACTCTTGCACAGGTGCTGGTAGCATCCTGCACCCCTCTCCTGATGATTTCCACCTACTATCAGCGTCCATGTCTGACCCAATCCCATCCAAATGCTCCTTAAGGATCCTTCCCATTTCTTAAAATCCGCCCCTGAAGTCGGTTACTTTCCGCCTTTGTGCAGCTTTCTACCCTCCTAGGTCCAGGCAGAACCAGACCATTGGCATGGTCACTCCGCCAATGGGTCCCTTACCTCCAGGCCCCAATCTGGTCACTGTCTGCCAGGACCACATCCAGTACCCGTGCCTCCCTGGTGCGGCTCCTTACCTGCTGAGTTAAGGCAGCGTCTTGAAAGACATCCAACAACCTCTGTTCCTGGTCACAGAGGATGTCATAGTCTCCCAGTCTGTTCCTGGCATGTTTAAGTCCCCAACACCAACTGTTCCTCTGCCCAGTCTGCAGTGTCTCCTAACATCTGCCACCAGACTGCTCCAGCTCCTCCTCCGCCAGGAACAGGGGGTCTATACCCTCCTATTTTACTCTCTTGCCCCCCTTGTTATCAAGGTGACCCAAATCGCCTCCCACGGTTCCCTCCAGCCTCCTCTACTCCCCTATGCCAATGCAGTTTTGACTATCATTGCTACCTCCTCCTTCCCTCCCCCTGTCCTTCCCGAACATAGTGTATCCCTCCAGGTTCAGGTCCCAGTCATGTCTTGCAGTGGCCCAAGTCTCAGTGACCGCTGCCACATCCACTGCTCCTCAGTTAGCATTGCCTGGAGCTCAGGCATTTTTGCCTAAGCTCCTGGCATTTAGCAGGACTACCTTCCACCCTTTTCCTATAGTTCCATTTCCCCTGCTTGTGTTCCCTGGGGATTCCTGTTTTCCCCTGGTCTGCACTTTTGCCAGTTGGCCTTTTCAGCAATATTCCTGGCCCCAGAGGGGAGACAAGTTTCTCTCCTTGTCCGGCACCCCTTGACAGCCTTTTCTCCCATCCTCCCCCTTCACAAGTTTAAACCCACTTTTCACCAATGAACTCCTCAGGCTTCTAACTTAAGGATTCCTCCCTCCAAATTGAGATGTAGTCTCATTCTAGCATACAGCCTTATCCTCCCAGGTCTCCCCAATCCCCCATCAACCCATACCCTCTGGCCTCACACCACCCCTGAGCCACTGGTTTATTTCCCTAATTTTCCTTTTGTGTTCCCCACTAGCCCTTGGCACTGGCAGAATTTCTGAGAAGGAAACTGTGCATCCTATGTCATGACAGACCTTGGCAGCTCCCTGAATCTTGCTGTATCTCTAGCTTTCCTTCTTCCCTCAATGTCATTTGTACCCAGGTGGACCAGCATGTCTGGGGAACCCCACAATCCTTTGCCAGCTGATATACCTGCAATAGCCCTGTGCAATCATAAGGGGTCCAGGGAAGCATCTTTGTTCTAACTGGCCAGCTTCTCCCTCCCTGTCCCATTTTGATACCCCTGATCATAGAATCCCCAGCAGGAGCACCTGACCACTCCTTTCCTCCATTCCCCCTTCCATGTCCCTCATCCTTTCTACAGGCCCCTCCACCCAGCCGGCTCCTTGTTCCTCCCCTATCTGGGTGCCACATGCCACCTCCTCCCATTTACCATGGGCCACCTCCCATCCAATCCTATCCTCCTCCTCCTGAGTATCCTTCTGTACCCTATGCTAATGCCCCCTCACTGCTCATAACTGGTCCTTCTCCCCATCTGCTAAACCAGCCTGGCTCATCCTCCCTTCCTTCCTGTCTCCATTTAGTTCCTCCTTGCTACATTGTGCTCATGGCAAACCCTCAGCTCCCTTTACTGAATCCTCCTTGTACTTCTGGTCCTTCTCCTTACCTTTCCTCCCAACTGGTCCTTCTCCTTGCGCTTTCCTCCCTCTTCCTCCTGCCCCTCCTGCTCTGATTCACTGCTCCCCACTCTCCTGCATTCCAGATCCCCCTGTTCTTCTCCTGCTATCTGGCCCTGCCTCCTGCCTCACCACTCCCACCCTTTCCATCTCTAACCACCCTGTTGTGGCTACATCACCCCCCATCCTTGAGCAGAAGAAGAGAATTGAAGCGGTTACTGAGTGCCAGGTCAGATCCACCTCCCCATGCTTGCTTCCTCTTCTGTCCAGCCCTGGCCATCTGCCTACTTCCCAAAGAATGTTGTCCCTCTCCGTCCCCCCTTTGTGAGGTTCCCAGTTACCTGCCTGCTTCCTTGGTAGTGTCCTTGGACCCTCTGCCTGGGTCCCTATGTGACCCCTGAGTATTCTCCTGCACTCCTTCCCTATGCCCCCACCCCCAGTGCTTGGTGCAACCCTTGGGAGATTCCAACCCCCTTCCCCAACCATACCACCCCCTTCCCAGCTTTCTCCTAATCCCTGCAACCTCCTCCTAAGCTGTGCTAGCTGGTAACACACTGGGCAACCACTGAACTCCAAGCCCAGTCCAGTATCATGGCTGCTCCACACCCTGTGCACCCCACCACCCTCCCAGTGCAGCCCCCTAATGATGTGTGGTTCCATCCCTTCCAAATAGGTTTCCTTGGGTGAGCCACCAGGATCCCCCTAGTCCAAGATACCCCTACTGCCTAATTGGGTCACCCACTAATCTTAGAGACAGTCCCACTGTACACCAGTAACCCTGTTACTAGTGCAGTACAACACATTAAACTTATAAGGAAATTAACTCCCTAAGCTCCTCTCTCCCAGCCTTTAAATCCAACCCCCAGTGGCTAGAATCTAATGAGCTGCACCTGCAGCCTTTTCCTCCAATTGCAGGGCAGGTGTTCACCTATAAATTGCAGACTTCTGGGGAGGGAGGGGTGGGGAGGCGGAGTACTGGGCAGACACCTGACTCGAGAGAGAGTGTATCAGCCCTGTGTCTCCCCTCAAGCCCAGCAGCCAAAGAACCAGGCCAAGCAAATCCCACCAAATAGGTTTTAAATCAGAAGAAATAGGCCTCTACCAGCAGCCTGTTACACAGTGAAACATCCACAAAATGAGCCCCACTTACAGCCACCAAATCAGTTTACAAACATCCAGCAGTCCCCAAAACAATACCCTGCTAGCCCCTTAGAAATAAGAAAGAAAAGAACTAACCTACCGAGTAAAATCCACAAGAACCCTATGAAAACAACAGCAGCAGCTGCTGTCCTGGAACACAACTGATCCTGTCCCCTTCCAGTTCTTTCTGAGAAGACAAAGCAGCTAACACCTCAACCTGATTCAGCTCTGCCTCCAGTCAATTGGCTGAGTGAGACCTGGCCAGACCATTAACACCCCTCCCCCACTATGCACTAACCTTTACAGCTAATGGAGTCAGCACAAGGAATCAAAATTCAAGTCAAAGCCCCCAAAATATGTTTGCCGCCAAAGGAACAGGTCTCCAATTTAATCAGCTTCACTAACAACACATCAAAATAGGCTTGAAATTAACAGATATAGGTCTCCAATTCAAATAACCATCTCCAAGCAAATCCACCAAATAGGTTTAAATCAGAAGAAATAGGCTTACCAGCATGACCTGTTACACAGTGAAACATCCACAAAATGAGCCCCACTTACAGCCACCAAATCAGTTTACAAACATCCAGCAGCCCCCAAAACAATACCCTGCTAGCCCCTTAGAAATAAGAAAGAAAAGAACTAACCTACCGGGTAAAATCCACAAGAACCCTGTGAAAACAACAGCAGCAGCTGCTGTCCTGGAACACAACTGATCCTGTCCCCTTCCAGTTCTTTCTAGTTGTCACGGGATTTCTCAGCAATGAAACACAAGTGGATGGTATGATTGCTGTTTGCAAAAAAATTGTGACTCACTTTTCACATTCAGCCAAGGCTATACGGATATTGTCCGAACTGCAAAAAAAAACACAAGCTGCCCCAGCAAAAGCTGATTCAAAATGTTTCCACTGATTGGAACTCAATGCTTTATATGCTGCAGTGCCTCTTGGAGCAAAAGCTAGCTGTACATGAGTATTGCTCCAGTTACATTATTGGAGATGGCATTATGTTGTCTGTGCTGCAGTGGAAATTAATGGAGACTGTGTGCTACATCCTAGCTCCTTTTGAGACAGCTACAAGGGACACGTCTTCTGAAGGCGCATCTGTGAGTCAGGTTATCCCACTCATAATGCTCATTTCACATCATCTTAGTGTTCTAAATCTACAAATAGAAAAAGACAGATCTGAAGCGCAGACAACATGTTGCCTGTATCATGGGAATCTCGTAAAGAGAATGAGCGAGCGCTTCAAAACCAATGACAAATTAGTTGCAATGACGAAATCAAAACACTACATCCTTGCAACTCTCTTAGATCCCAGGTTCAAAGCTATACATCTTCCAAAAACAGATGATATAGAGCAGTACAAATGTCTGTTGCTAGATGAGCTGCAGCACTCACAGGAGTCAAACACAGACACGCACAGTACCCTCAGGTCGTCATCACCACAACATGCAGGTTCATCTTCACAAAGGGATACAGAACTGGAAAAGTCACCAAACATTAACAGTAGTTGTTCCACAACTGCCACTTCTTCAACCCTTAGTAGCAAGCTAAATCTGAGGCAAAACCTTTTCCAAATTGCTGCCATACCAGCTTCTGCTGATTCCTCTTCTGAGCGGTCTCTGTCCATCATGGTAGACAGTTACCTGCAAGAACTGCCTATTCCTATTGATGCATGCCCTTTTGAATACTGGAGATCAAAAAAGTCGATTTGGACAGAGCTGTATGATGAAGCCTGTAAATATCTTGGTTGTCCTGCAACACGTGCCTCTTCAGAATGCATGTTTAGTACAGCTGGCAATATTGTGACAGACACCAGAAATAGGTTGCTGCCAGAAAATGTACACATGTTAACTTTTATTAAAGTTAATAAGTCAAGATTTTTGTATCCCTACAAGAGTATACAAACTGATCCTGAAGTGATTGATGTTGTGGATGTTGATGGTGATGACAACTCAGATGGTGGTGGCTGGTAAATATTGTGTGGGACAGAGTCTCTCTGCACCAAAAAGGAAACTTTTTACAGACTGTGATGACTTTGGTTGTCGTCTCTCTCCTTTCTCAGTCTACTACCTTGGACTATATACCCCCAAAACTTTCATCATTTCATGGCAAACTGCTTTGTAGCTAGGGTCTAAACTAAAGTCAACAAGTTTTATATACAGGGCAATTTTAACATCAGTGGGAACAGGCCCAAATTTGGCATGAAAGGGACACTGTCACGTCAATCCTTTCTGTATCATATTATTTATAGTTAAAGTGTAAACATATATTTTTTGGATTTACCTTCTGTGACTTTGTGGTGCATCAGTATGGGCTGGGACAGGAGACGGTCTATTTTTCAATTTTAAAGAGGACAAAACAATGAGTTCTAACTGGTAGCTGTTTATTATTTTTTCAATTACGGAAATGTTAGCCGTAAACCAAAAATGGATGTTAGTACATGGGTGAGGGTTGTGGGTTGGTTTTAACATGGTGTAAGGGTGGTATGGTGCTACTGCACAGATGAGGGGTAGAAGAAAAGTGGAATGGGTGATGGGGTGAAAGGTGGGTGTTGTTTTAGTCCTTTCATTTACAGATTCGTGATTGGCTGGGGATGGTGAGGAAAAAAATGATGACAGACCGAACCTACTGTGTACATATAATATATATATATTTTTTTTCTTATTAAATACATTGCAAACTGCTGCCACCTAGCACAATTGTCCTGTACATTTTAAAAAAAGAATAAAGGAATCAGAAATAAAAGAAAATCTGCATCAGCAGTTTTCACAGAATGTGACCTATCATAAAGTGTTTTTGCTTTACAAGTAGTGATAATTTGATACATAATGGGGTTGACAGATGCTGTCCCTTAAACATCACATGCCAACTGCTGCAGCTACATTAAATGTTCCTTAAGTTAGTATGGGGTGAGGAAACCACTTTTTTTATTTATGTGACTGAAATACAGATTTTATTGAAGTATCAGCTGCACAAATGCATCATCTTAGAAAGTGGTATGTATTACTTCAATTTGCCAACAAAAATGTCGGTATATGTATGCATTATCTTAGAAAATTGCATGCATTTTTTGCCAGCAACAATGACTGGCATATTTTTTTTATTCAAATGTCTTGGCTGACTACGTTATGACATAATATGTTTTGCAACAGTTCCACATGCTGCTGCTGTAGTACTTGGCTTGACTTTGTTATAAAAGCTTTCTTTTAAACATAGCAACTTTTGATTTACTCATTTAAAACAGAAAGCAGCAAATAGCTGAGATTAGGTAATATCAGTTATTTTTCTCATAATTCATGACGATGAGTATATATAACTGAGTACATAAATGGCTAATGTGCCTCTTCTTTCACTAAGGAACTATGATGCAGCTGCAGCAGGGAAAACTTTCAACATATGGGTGGGTGGGCCTGTTACGTATTAAGTTGCTGGCTTTAGTAAACAGAAGAAACCATAGATAAACCTAGTTGTATTCCTATCAATGTCACACATGATAATTTCTCTCCCCTTATATTGAACAGTTTTGCTTTACATGTATTTTATTGCTATCTTCATTACTGGCAGCACAATAAAAAAATAGGGTTCAAGTTCTAAAAAGTTCTAAAAAAGATTAGAACCCTAGAACTTTTTCAAAAGTTCTAGACTAGAACTAGAACCCAGAACTTCAGAGGGTTCTGACAACCCTAATAATTAGCACAGTGTGAGAGATGTGGACCTAATTTTCATATTTCAATTAAATACAATTAATATCCTTCTTAACTAGGTTTAAAACAAAATGTTAAATATTCTTAGTCATTTGCAGTCCCACTGTGAGAGCATTATTTTATGCTGAGTTGTTGCTCATTTACATGTATTTTGCATATTAATCACATGAACATCATGTATTTGTTAAATTATCCATCAGTATGTACTACATTTTGAACCATTTTACAGTTCAAAATCCATACCTAGAACAACTGCCAGTGTCTTTTACGTCATTGTACAATCTGTCAGACTATTCTACCAGGTAGGATACTTTGATGGGGTAGCATGCTGTCAGATTATGCAGCCTGGTAGGAAATCCTGAGAAGCAGCATGATTTGATATTACACTGGTCACCATGCATTCAGTAACAGGTGTACTAACACTGTCCATCCTGTTGAATAATTTTATTCCAAAACAGAAAAACCATCTGGGAGACTGAGATTCATGTGCAGTCCCCAGAATCCCAACCCGATTCCAGCCAATGACCAAACCTGTCAAGGAGGTTAGGTGCTGGGCTTCATGGGAGAAAGGGCACGGGTCACATGGTATTTTGGGGCACCATCTGCTGGCTGGTCAATGACTATAGAGGCAGAATGCGCCTTCCCTCCCAGAAGGGGGAAAGCGTAGCAGTGATGACCCCCATCATTGGGGTTGGGGGGTTGGGGAACCATCAGAAAGAGAATAAAATGGAAACATATCATGTTTCTGAACCAAGACATGTGGTGCTGCTGGCTCCTTAATTGTTTGGAATCGCTAGGAGATGTGCAGTGTAACTCAGGCAAAGGCTGAAGCAGGTGATTGCTGCCTCTTCCACGAGTTGCCTTGATCTGTGCATTAATTTTATAAAATGATACAAAAGTCTGTAAATAGCCAGCAAACTACACACTTGTGATGATGACATCACTCCACGGGAACAATGCCAGGACCAATCAGGAACAGGTTTTTGGCTGTGCCCTGTTTATCATATAGAGATGCAGGAAGAATGGTTAAAGGTTACAGCACAAGAAGGAAGCAAATTGTCAGTAGATAGCTAGTTCTCCGGGAGGGGATAAAGAGCTGGGATGTGTCTGAGGTCTGCGGCAGTTGAGGAATTCATGCTCTGGACTGGGCAGGACCTCTGTCCCATCCCCAGTATGTAATGGGATGGACTCCCTTCAGGGATTTGCTTACCTGCTGCTTCACTGCTGTCAAAACTATGGACGGGAGAGCTGCTAACAGTTCAGAAAGTTCCTGATAATGAGTTTCATGGCAATTCAGTTCAGTAACTATAGCACAGAGCTGTGAACCTGGGAATCCAGGGTTGAAGCTCAACATTACCACTTGTTCATTGTGGGAATTTTTAGCTGAAGAAGAAGAATAAGCATTTATGTAAGGATTAACCCACCCCAGAGTGTGGGTCTACTTGGGAATTAATCTACAGCTGGTTGGGTGGACCAACACATTGTACCCCAAATCACTTTATAAGCAACGAAAGACTGATAGTGAAAGGACAGTACCAGAGATGGGCAGGAGGGAGTCCAGGGACCTTAGTTTAGCATCTCATCAAAAGGACGGCACACCTCGATAATACAACATCCCTCTAGTACTGCACTTGGGTGCCAGCATTTATGGTATAATCTCAATTCTCTAAGTGGAACTAGAACCCCTGACCTTCTGGCCCAGGGGTGGATGTGCTACCAACTGAGCCATATGGACAGCGAGTTACTCAATCTTCACAGGTATCAACATCTCTATCTTAAACTTCCCAAGCCTCCTGTAGCTCTTGTATCCTCTCTGTGGCCACCTAAGAGGAGACAGAACTCTTTATGGCTTGAAAAGCCACTTGGATGCAGTGTATATAAAACCCAATTACTTCCATTTCCCCAGCAGAACCTTCAGAACCTTTTCAGTGTTTGTTGATTTTGATATAGATCTGTTTTGAATTTCACTCACCTGGATTGCACCCCACTTGGGCTGTAGCATCTCATTTTTAAGGGGGTCTAGGAGGTTCTGCTATTGCAGCAGAGTCACAAAGGCAGACAGTAAAAGGCTAACAGTAAGGACAATGGGCTCCCTTATGGTGAAATGCTGTATAACAACGGGGAGAGGGGAAGGTGGTGCTTGCTGTAGTATCCAGCCCTCTCTCACAGTCATGTACAGGACCCTCTGATCCAATCCCATTCTGCTAATGCATGTATACGGGCAACTGGGTCTGGGGGCATACTGGGGCTGGAACCATTTTCTACAGCATGCCCAAAGCCAGGTACATTTTGCTGTGGCCACCAGGTTAGTGTGATGCTACAGGAGTGGTTGTTTACTCATTTGTACCCCTTGTTGTAGTCTTTAGGACATGCTGGGACTCCAGTTATCCCCCCGCCCCACAAAAAAACAAAAGCTAACAGCTAACCCTCTGTAATAGCACAAAGAACTGGACGCAGCAGGATTTTTTTTTTTTTTTTTACCAACGCAAACACATGCAACTAAATGGTCTGAGCCATACTCTTCTGCATCACACAATACCCTGATCCTGTGAAGCATTTGATCTGTGTCAGGATGCCTGGTTTCCATCCAAGCTCTGCTCCAGCTAGACAGCCCCTTCCTCTGCACAAGCTCTGTACCAGTGCCTATATTAGAGAATGAGGTCCAACGAATACAACCTCTGCTAGCCCTGACCGTGGAGCAACACTGGGGGCTCGAGCTGCGTGCATACTACATTCAATGAAATGAGGCATGACCACAGTGACACTTATGGGTGGGATGCAGTGTGCATGTGAGCAGTCATAGATTCATATGATTGTACAGTAAGAGAAGAAGGAGAAGAGAAGAAGAAAATTGAAAAAGAAGTTACTGAATATTGTGCTTTTTTAGCTCAAAGTTTATTGAAGACAATATGCAGCGTTGACAATACATTCATTATGTACTCCATAGTTTTAGAAATTCATACAGCAGGTTTTCATAGGAGTGGGACCAAGTCTCCTTACAGTTTATAGTCAGTGTTTGTATTAATAGAAATACATTAGTTTCAAGCACCACTTGTGCCTGCACAACAAAAAATTTATAACATATCCAGTGCACAACTGATCAATTCATCACCTTTGTGAGCGGTTTTAGCTTTATATCCCAGTCCTTAATAAGAATGAAAAACACTAATAAACAATAATAAATGGACAGGTGCATGGAGTACTGTGCCCAGTTCTGGACTCCTCACCGAAGGATAGATAAGGGCAGATCTTATGAGGATTGACTCAAGGTACTGAATACATACTCGCTGGAGGCTAGACACGAGAGGGGATATATGATAGAGACCTTCAAGTTCCTGAGAGGAAGGAACAAGGTATACAGTGAGGAACTGTTTAGCATAAGTAGTGGATCAAGAACACGGGGGCATGAGTAGTAACTGGGGGGAAGTGAGAAAGTTTTATTTTACAGAAAGGGAGGTGGAACCCTGGGATACTATGCCAGCTGACGTGGTGGGTGCCAAATGGTTTCCAACATGGCTGGGACAGAGCAAAGGGTTTAGTGGTTGTTTATAGAAACACAGAACCTGTTGGCAGATAAGGACCACTTGGCCCACCCAGTCTGCCCATTTTTCCCTACCTACAGTATCACCGCAGATCCTACATAGTCTCTGGCATTTTCTCGCTCTCCCGCTCCACTTTCTTTTCCATTATGATTCATTTATGCCTATCCCATGCTTTCTTGAACCCCACCACTGTTTTTGCACCAACCACCTCAGCTGGTTAATTGTTCCAGGAGTCCACCATTCTTTCTGTGAAGAAGTACTTTCTCACATCTCTTCTGAATCTACCCCCTCCAGTTTAATTGCATGTCCCCTTGCTGGCGAGCAATTTGTTTCCTGAACAATTCCCTCCTGTACCTTATATACCCTGTGAGATATTTAAAGGCCTCTATCATATCCCCATCTCCCTCCTCTCTTCCAGGGTGTCCATATTGAGCTCCCTTAGTCTCTTCTCATAGGGCTTTGGATGTAGACCCCCATGTAACCCCCCCTACAAATGGGGGTTCCTGAAAAGTCCTCCTTGAGCTTGCCTAAATGCTCGCTGCCAGGCTGGTGTCCTGCGTCTTAGCAGTTTAAATGTGATTGCCAGAGAGTGCCTGTATAGCCTCTGTGCACTGTCTCTTTAAGAGCTTCCTGGATTGCATTCATGGGTAATCTGAGAGGGAGCTCTGTTGAAAGATATAACTGTTTGCTGAGGATCAATTAGAGTGGTAATGATAATGTAGTTTGTTTAACCTGCCTTCTTTGCAGCAAGGACTGTTTTGTTTATCTCCACTATCTTGGTCCTGGACTGCGAATTGGACCAATCAGCACTGGTGGGACCTAAAATGGAGCTGGACTACAGTAACTGTCTGGAGTCAAAATCTGTAGGAATTGTAGTTTTGCGCTTATTGCACCTTTTTGCACCTGAAGGAGGAGCCTTTGTTGTGACTGACAGGAGGATCAGCCAACCAAACCTTTTGGATCTTAGGGAATTTCCCAGGATGTTGCAGCTAGTTTTTTCAGTTTTGAGCTGAGAAGTGAAGAAGTAACAGCTCAAGTGATTTTGAGCAGCAGTTCTGTGTAATTTTGCATGGGAGAACTGTGAAAGGGCTGAGTTTTGACCTGCCTGTCTGCCTGCTGTCCCTGAGAGGGAAAATAGAGTTTATTTGGACTGAATCCGAGTTGTGAGGACTATTTAAGCCACTGGACTGTGACAGGGTTTTAACCTGAAGAAGACCGAAGATTTGCTTAATGCGATCGGCCTGTCAGGATTTCCAGCTGCTTTCGAATCCTCGGTTTGTGCAGAGACTTTGCGATCGTGACCGGAGAGAGGTTTGCCTGGTACAGTAGAATTTCCTTACATGTAAATGTGCTGTGTATTGAAAGTGGGCCGTGATTTGGTTCCCCACTGTGTTCTGCTTGCAGGAAGCTTGATCCAGCCTAATCGGACTGAATCTGCGTTCATCTCCATTTGGCCTGGGCCATGCCGTGCCGGCCCTGCCAGACTACCCCACTGCACAGAGAAAGCCACCAATGAGAGTTCTGCCTGGGGCCTTTCCACAGTTCTCCCACGCAAAACTACTCAGACAGCTGCTTCACTTTCTCACGCTCTTGCTTCTTCAGCTCTCAACTGAGATCTGATTCAACTGCCAGCAAGCCTGGTACTTTCCCCAGAATCCAAAAGGCTTGGTTGGCTGATCTGTCTGTCAGTCACAAAAAATGCTCCCACTTCAGGTGCAAAAAGGCACCAAAAGCCCAAAACCTACAATTCCTACAGATTTTGACTTCTGACAGCTCCTGTAGTCCAACTCCATTTTAGGTCTCACCATGCTGCAAAGAAGGCAGGTTAGACAAACTTCATTATCATTATCGTTCTAAATTATTTTCAGTAAATTATTTTCAGTAAATAGTTACCTCTTTCCACAGAGCTCCCTCTCAGATTACCCATGACTGCAATCCAGGAAGCTCTTAAAGAGACAGTACACAGAGGCTACACAGGCACTCTCTGGCAATCACATTTAAACTGCTAAAACGCAGGACACCAGCCTGGCAGTGAGCATTTAGGCAAGCTCGAGGAAGACTTTTTGGGAACCCTTATTGGTAGGGGGGGTTACATTGGGGCAACTGAAACTCAGATGTATCAACATCAGGACTTAGTGATGGTGGTTTCAACAGTGACATTTGTTTATTAAAGTGACAGTATGAGGTTGCTCCTTATTGTAGATAGATTTTGATACACAGCAGAAAGCTGTTGTAGGACAGTCAAAAGTCCTAAATAGTTGTTATAATATAGTAGCTATGTCACTACTATAATACGACTTTTACATTCTACATCCAAGTGTTGCCTTCTGTGCGTTGTCACTAGCCTCTCAATGCTGAATATAGGACAGCACAGTACAGGACCTGTTTCTGTTGGCAACCTTTTTTTTAATTTGAAGTCCTCTGCCTGCCAAACAAAAGAAGATTTGCACATATTCTAGAAAAAGGTGAGCTCCTAAACGCGTGGGCAGGTGGGGGGGGGGTAGCACAGCACCAAAAAGCACACAATTCTTTTCTGTTATTTAAAATAGTAAAACCAAATCCTGTATAAAATAACAGATAGGGAACTGTCCACAGAGAACACTGTGTTTCTATCGCGGGGCTTGATGACATCATAGGAACTTCTAGAGCTTTGCTCTCAAGGTCTATGATGTCATCAGCCCCCCTCGATGGAAAGAGAGCCTTGTTGCGCACAGTTCCCTATCCATTATACAATATATAGTGTATGGTGGAATGGTGTCACACATGGAATTCCATGCCTGGAGTATGCTTGTTGTGCTGCAGTAGTGACTTTTATCATGCTGTGCTGCAGTAGTAATATCTCTGCTGCTGCAGAACAATTTAGAATGCTGCCACATTGTTGCTTGTCTCTATCCAATTGAGTTGTAAGCATTTTTTTCGCTTGTTTCTAACTCAAACTTACAAAAACAGCTGCAGCATATTGAAACAATAGTTTGAACCTGTCACCAACCCTCAAGTGCCTCCCCCCAACCGCCAGTTCACTGAAAGGAAGCTGAGTGTCTGTAATGGGCATGGATGCCTATACACTATAAAGGATCATATATGGACGTCCGTACACAAACAAGCCTGTGTCTTCATCTTGAGTTTTCTATGGCAACCAGGGAACCTCTTGAGCTTCACTCTCGAGATTCCTGGTTGTCATAGAAACCTCTCAATGCAGAGACAGCCTTATTGTGTATGGTTGCCCATACACAGGGCCCCTAGTGTTCTGCGGCAGCATTTCCTGGTTTCTGCGGCATGATTTATTCATTTTTGTGGCATAATGCAGTCCTGCCATTTGCTAAAATATTATGTGATGTGATTGATGACATCACATGCCAAGCGTAGAGGAGGGGCTTCAGGATAAACAAGATGGGTACAGGAGCCTGGCACAATGGAAAAACTGTATACCTGAATGAAAACTCCCCAAAAGCAATGAATTCTGTGGCATGATGCAAATTCTGTGGCAAATTCCACAACCACAGAATTACAGGGCCTGCCCTTACATTATCCTCTATATAATTACATATATTTCTGGTTGAATGAGAAAGGGGATAAAGACAGCAGGTGAAGTAACCCACAAGACAGGCATCATCAGTCCCCAAAATGATTGCCATTAATTATGTACTGATGGTAATGAACAGTATTTCTTTCTGTGGTATGGCTGATTTTAGCCATACCTAGTTTGCCTATATATTGCTGATGGATTTTTATTGGTTTAAAAGCCAATCAAGGATTTAAATAAGTGAAATTCCACCATCCATTAGTGGATTTAAATGTATAATTCCATCACCTGTTAGCCGGGCTGCTTCAGTGCCTTGTAGGTGTTCCAGTATATTGGTGTCTAACATTCTGCAGACATTAGGACAAAGGAGTAGTAGCAGCGGACAATTACGAGTGCTTTCGAGTTTTGTAGACTCTGCATGCTAGACATTTTTACCTGCTGCTCTTTGCTACTCTAGCCTTGGGGGCGGAGGTAGATGGGAGTTCTTGAAGAGCAGGAGTGCTGCCCATGGGGAAAAGTATAAACATGTTGTGCTGGCAGAAGAAGAAAGACTTTTCTTTCAGCAAAGTGCATTTTTTTTTGGTGGGACCTACAGCTAGGCACCAGGGGATGTGATTGGTTGCTTCTTCCTCTGGGTGTTCAATTTTTTTACATCAATTTATGGTTATTTATTCATATTTTAACCATTTCTTTGTATAATTTATTTCTTTTACATAATAATGAGGAGTATTATGAAGTCTGCCAGCAGAATTCCAGTGGACTCGCAATTCGGCTTCCCAAATATTTTGTGGAATCTTGTGGTGAATGTTGCAGAATTCCACAATGTTTTTTTTTCTAATTACGTTTGCTTGCACTCATGCAAAAGGAATGTTTTGGAAGAGTAGCACACGTTGGAGGTGTGCCTCTCCCTTGCAATCCAGTGCTCCGTTGAGCAGGCGTGGCAGTCCTGCACCAATGGGTTTGGGAGCTGTGTATGACAGCGATGGTCTTCGCTTCAAAGAAAACCACCTCTGTCATACTGAGCACCACGTCCGCTGCCCCCTCACCTCACGCTCTCCCCACATCCAGCCCACCCCCCCAAAGCTTGGTGCCATGCTGGGAGCCCACTTCCAGAATGTGGAAACGCTGTTACCGATGGGGCCCAATCCCTTGGCCTCGGCCCCCCAGCCATCTTCTGCCATGCTGGGAGCCACCCAGCGTGGCAAACATCCCATGCGCCTGTTTTTTTTTTCACCTGTAAATGGAAACGGTCCCACGCGCATCTCCCAGTCCCCCTCCCACAACCCGCACCCACCCACTGCGCACCCAGCCTCCCCACCCCTCACCCCATACTTACCTCCGAGCTCGCGCGATGATCTTCGTGGCCAGGAATACATCTGCACTCTTCAAAGTCGACCATGAACTGAGAGAATGCGGTAAGCTGTATAATGGGCTAGATGAGGGTTCTCAACTATTGCATATCTCAGGCATTTTTGGAATTTTTGCACAAATTTTCAACATGGGGTTTTGGGACCCCTTCTCATGTGTCACTGTCGGTGTTATTCAGGCCGAAGGGTGATTTTCGCAATCCTCATTGAAATCACCCTTGACTAACTCACATGACAATGACATCATTCATGAAAAATACTTCAAATTTGGTGCAAAACTTCAAAAATGACTGTTCTGGCGTGCATTGCGCAGTTCTCGCTTGCTTTCGTGGGTTTCGAATTTTCAATATTTCAAATCCAGATTTTCAACATTGCCATTTTACCATGCCTTCTTATGAGCAGTACAGCTGTCATTTTTCACATCTCACCCAAAACGTGTTTCCACTCATGTAGTGCACAATGACGCAGTCGGTGTGCGAAATCAATGTATGGGACACATTAAAAAAATCACAGTGACACTGTTCATGAGCAGAGGTCGTAAAATGGCTCAGCAGAAAATTTGGTGAAAAAATTCCTTAAAATTACTGTTTTAAAAGCGTGCATTGTGCAGTTCCTACGCACGTTCGTACCTTTGCGAATTTTCAATATTTGCACTCCAGATTTTCAACATTGCCATTTTACCACACCTCCTTATGAGCAGTACAGCTGTCATTTTTCACACCCTGCCCAAAACGTGTTTCCGACCATGTAGTGCACAATGGCGCAGTCGGTGTGCAAAATCAATGTATGGCACACAGTAAGACAATCACAGTGACACTGTTCATTAGCAGAGGTTTAAAATGCCAATGTTGAAAAATTCATGAAAAATTCCTAACAATGACTGTTTTACGAAGCTGCATTGCACAGTTCCCACATGCTCAGAGGGTTTGCGAATTTTCAATATTTCCACTCCAGATTTTCAACATTGCCATTTTACCACACCTCCTTATGAGCAGTACAGCTGTTATTTTTCACATCCTGCCCAAAACGTGTTTCTGCCTCTGTAGGGCACAATGGGGGTAACAAAAAGGTCATGCTGAAAATTTATTGTGCAAATACCAGCAATCGCACAGGGCATTACGGTAAAGCACCATACGTGCCAAACACCACTGCAAATACCTGCAAGCGAACGTTCGGCATTGACAAATGCTTGTTGTATTTCTGCTCTTACTCTGAACTCTCTCAGGCTGCCCCGACTTGCTTGGTGTGCTCTCCCACCCACTGTGGTCCTCCTCCTATATATGGTTACTGCCTCTCAGTTGCCTACTCCAGGCAACCCCCCCGACTCTGAGCCCCTCGAGGCGGGGCCGCCATCCACTCAAGCACTCTATCCAGAATCCAGATAACCTGGATTCAGCCACCAAAAGACCGAGAGAGGACTTGGTGTTGGGCAAGTGGCAACCAGCACTGTGAGGAGCCGACGCCTATCAGGGAAGGGAATTTTCTGGGGTCACGCCCCAGATGTTGGGTGTGCAATGTCGTGCAGCCCCCGACATGGATGCTAACACTCACGTCTGGAAGGCAGCCATCCAATGATTTAATGTGAGAGCCCTGCATGTTGCAGTGCATCCGGTCTCCACCAGGGGCCACTGCGATGCTGGGCTGACCCCGAAATCCTCCCTGAGACAGGAGAGCAGTTCTCAGGATATTCGATTCTCTCCCTTCCCTGCCAACCCCCAGCAGCCCAGACTCCTTCCCGAACCAGGGTCACTGGTGTGGTACAAGGTGTGGTGTTTAGTGCCTCAACCCTCAGTGCCATGGGGCCGGCTAGAATTCCACAATATCAACTCATATTTTTAAGAGTAAAACCACACCTTTTCAATGTGAACCGCATTTTTGTTTTGTAAATCCAGTAAACAAGTTCTGTGGAAAAACTACAGAAACTGTGGCATTTTCCCATGCTCCATGGAATTTAGCATCAGTTAAGAAAATTCAGCATTTTACAGCACAAAAGCCTAGTCATCCATCAGATGGGATTTTGCAATTCTACCCATTACTAAGAATAAGGCTGCTATAGTGGTTAGGTTAAACTGGTAATGAAGACTACAAAATATGGTAATGATAGAAAATATGTATTTGTTGCAAAATAATCTTTATTTTTATATTCTGAAGCTTGAAAGAAAGAATTGTTGAGTACCTAGAGGCCAGTGGGGCACAGGACCCAAAGCAGCATGGATTTACAGCAGGAAGGTCATGTCAGATGAATCTAATTGATTTCTTTGACTGGGTGACCAAAGTAATAGACCAGGGAGGGGCTGTGGATATGGCCTACCTAGACTTTAGCAAGGCATTTGACACAGTCCCAAACAAAAGATTAATATACAAGTTAGCCAGCCTGGGAGGTGGGTCCCAGGTGGTAGCCTGAGTAGCAAACTGGCTGCACAACAGGACACAGAAGGTAATAGTGAATGGAACACATTCGAAGAAAGGGGTTACTAGTGGAGTACCTCAGGGCTCAGTACTGGGTCCAGTCCTCTTTAACATCTTTATAGGTGACATTGCAGAGGGTCTGGATGGAAAGGTATGCCTCTTTGCAGATGACACAAAGATCTGTAACAGAGTTGATACACAAGAGGGGGTAGAAAAGATGAGAAGGGACTTGGCAAGGTTGGAGGAATGGTCAGACGTATGGCAACTTAGATTCAATGCAAAGAAGTGCAAAGTAATGCACCTGGAAAATAAAAACCCAGGAGAAGAGTACACAATAGCAGGGGAGGTACTAACAACAACAAATATGGAAACTACCTGGGGGTAGTCATATCAGATGACCTAAAGGTGGGTAAGCAATGTGAGAAGTCAGTAAGGAGAGCCAGGGGGATACTGGGATGCATAGAAAGGGGCATCACAAGTAGAAAAAGGGGAATGGTTATCCCTCTGTACAGACAGTTGGTGAGACCTCATCTGGAGTACTGTGTGCAGTTTTGGAGACCTCATCTACGCAAGGACATAGACAGGATGGAAGCAGTCCAGAGGAGGGCAACTAAAATGGTGCAGGTTCTGCAGCAGAAACCATATGAAGAGAGACTGAGAGAGCTTAATATGTATAGCCTCGAGGAAAGGAGGAGAGGGGACATGATAGAAACTTTCAAGTACCTCAAGGAATCAACAAAGTCCAGGAGGGTAGCATCTTTAAGAAAAAGAGATGTGTAAGAACAGGGGGGCACAATTTAAAGACAGAGGAGGGGGGGACGGCTATGGGGTAATATGAAGAAATGTTTTTTCACAGAGAGAGTGGTGGATACATGGAACCGCCTTCCCGAGGAGGTCGTTGGGTCTAAAACAGTGGGTGAATTCTAACATGCATGGGAGAGACATAAGGCAATTCTAGGGGGTGGGGATAAGAAGAAGTAGGCTGCTGGTTAACTAGAATCTGCAGCTTATCTAGTAGGTAGGGAAATGGGCAGACTGGGTGGGCCAAGTGGTCCTTATCTGCTGTCAAATTCTATGTTTCTGTTTCCAAGGACAATGATTTGGTTACGAGAATGGGCACAGAGATGTGTGTTATGTGGTTAGGCCTACTGAGTAGACATAGGTATTTTTCAGAACATGCAAAGCACAAAAGCCGCCCCACAGGCTGGGTGTGCCAACGGAGAGAAAATACACAGGTGAAGCAAAAACACAAGACAACAATGTACACATTCAAATTAGCAACACATATTAAACAGTGTGCTAGGATCTCTTACCTGGGCATGAAACACCAGTGGGACCCATGAAACCTCCAACCAGTTTTGCTCAAGGCATTATCAGGGAGTGTGAGCTGGCAGCTTGGCTTCAATGCCAAGAAATGCAAAGTTTTGCACATTGGAGCCAAGAATCCCAGGACAAAGTTCTGCCTGGGTGAACTTAAGGTTGCTGCATCAGAGGAGGAAAAGGACCTGGGAAAGATAATCACTAGTGACCTGAAGCACTCCAAGCAGAGCAAGAAAGCAGCAACACGGGGCAAACAAGATGCAGGGATGCATATCTAGGGGGATCGGTAGTAGGAGAGAGGAGGTTATACTGCCCTTGTACATGTCACTGGTAAGGCTACTTCTAGAGTATGGAGTTCAGTACTGGTGCCCACACCATAACAAGCATTTGTCAATGCCGGACGTTCACTTGCAGGTATTTGCAGTGGTGTTTGGCATGCTGGTCTTACCTAATGCCCTATGCGATTGCTGGCATTGCACAATAAATTCTCAGTGATGACCCGTTTGTTAACCCCATTGTGCTACATAGTGGAAACATCGCTTTTAAAGGTGATGTGAAAATGACAGCTGTACTGCTCATGAGGAGGTGCGTAAAATGCCAGTAAGTTGAAAATCTGAGGGAAATATTGAAAATTTGCAACCTACAAGCATACTGGGAACTGTGCAGCACACGCTTGTAAAACAGTCATTTTTAGAGTATTTTTACCAAATTTCAACATTACCATTTAAACCTCTGCTAATGAACAGAATCACTGTGATTTTCTTAATATGCCCCATACATTGAGTTCGCACAATCGACTGTGCCATTGTGCGCCACATGGCAGAAACATGTTTTGGGCAGGATGTGAAAATGACGCTGAACTGCTCATGAGAGTGTGGTAAAATGGGAATGTTGAAAATCTGGAGAAAATATTGAAAATTTGCAAACTTACGAGCGCATGAGGAACTGCACAACAGACCAGAAACAGTCATTTTAGGAATTTTTCATCACATTTTCAACACTGCCATTTTAAGATCTCTGCTCATGATCAGTGGTCACTGTGATTTTCTTAATGTATCCCATACATTGAGTTACAACCATTCCCATTAGAGCTACATAGGCAGGGAAGAACAACTTTGTTGGGGTGAGATGTGAAAAATGACAGCTATTCTACTCATAAGAAGGTGTGGTAAAATGGCAATGTTGAAAATCTGGTGGAAATATTGAAAATTCACAGAGCACTCGAGTGCGTGGGAACTGCGCAGCGCACACTCTCGTAAACAGTCATTATTAGGAATATTTACTACCAAATTTCAACATAGCCATTTTAAACTCCTACTAATGAACAGTGTCACCGTGATTTTCTTAATGCATCCCATACATTGATTTCGCACACCGACTGAGCCATTGTGCGTTACATGGGCGGAAACATGTTTTATGCAGGATGTGAAAAATGACAGCTGTACTGCTCATAAGGAGGTGTGGTAAAATGGCACTGTTGAAAATCTGGTGAAAATATTGAAAATTCGTGAACTTATGAGTGTGTGGGAACTGCTAGCGTCGCTCATAAAACAGTTATTTTGGGTTTTGCACCAAATTGCTACAACATGGTTTTAGGACCCCTTCTCATTAGTGATGTCACTGTCATGGCATTATTCCAGGCGAAGGATGATTTCACACAGTGACTTTCTGCCCAGTCACTGCAAAATCCTGCCAGACCTGGTCTGCTCAGTAACAGTGACCTCAGTCATGGAGGGTCCCAGCTATTTTAATCTGGTGCAAAATTCCAAAATACCAAAAGATATGTCAATAAGGGTTAGACCCCCCATCTGGCCATTATACCCAGCTTACCGGCATTTCCTCAGTTGTGATGCGGCTTTGAAATTGCGAGCGTGATCCCGTCACCGAAAGATCGTCGCGCCGAAGAGCTCAGGAGAGTAGTATGGGGTGAGGGGGTGTGGGGAGGCTGGGTGCGCAGTGGGTGGGTGCGGGTTGTGGGAGGGGGGACTGGGAGAAGCGCCATGGGACCGTTTTTAGTTTACAGGTTTTAAAGAAACAAAGACTACGTGGGACATTTGCCACGCTGGAGTGGGCTCCCAGCGTGGCACAAAGATGGCTGGAAGGGGCCGAGGAGCCGATGGGGGATTGGGCACCCCCGTCGACAAACAGTGCCGGACATTTGCCACGCTGGGGTGGGCTCCCAGCATGGCAGAAGATGGCTGAGGGGGCCGAGGAACTGATGGGGAATTGGGCACCTGCTGGCAAACAATGCGGGACGCTGCCACACTGGGGTGGGCTCCTTGTGTGGATGAAGATGGTTTGGGCCGTGGAGCTGACGGGAGTTGGGTACCCCATCAGCTGACAACTGGACGCTTTGCCACGCTGGGGTGGGCTTCCAGCGGGCACCAAAGCTTTGGGGAGTGGCGTGACACGGGGGTGGTGTGATGCGGGGCGGCGATGTGTGCTCTGTATGACAGCGGTGGTTTCTTTGAACTGAAGACCACCGCTGTCATACACAACTCAACACCCTTTGGTGCAGGACCACCTACACCTGCTCAACCGAGGCTAGCGGATTGAAAAGGAGAGGCACACCTAAAAGTGTGCTACTCTCCAAAAACGTTCCTTGCGCATGCGCACAAGCAAACGTAAAAAGGATATTAACCTGCTGGAGAAGGTCCAGAGGAGGGTAACAAAGATGACAGCAGGTCAGCAGGATAAGGCATACAATGAGAGGTTGAGGACACTGAACATGTTCACCCTGGAGGACAGGTGAGAGAGGGAGAGAGGGGGTATGATTGGTACCTTCAAGTACTTGAAAGGGATAAATAAGGGGGAAAAGGAGGGTCATTTTAAGCTGAGTGGCAACCATAACACAAGGGGGCACAGTCTTAAGCTGGAGGAAGGATTTGGGAAGGAGGTCGGGAAGCATTTCTTCATGGAGAGGGTAGTGGACACTTGGAATGCACTACCGGAAGAGGTGGTCTCATTGAAAACAGCGGGCAACTTCAAGAGAGGCTGGGATAGACACAGGGGGAAGGTAAGGATCATGGGTAGGGAGGATGGGAGGAGTGGGGAGGGAGGGCAGGAACAGTAGCTCAAGCAGACTAGAAAGACCAAATGGCCTTTTTCTGCTGGCTTCTTTGTATGTTCGTATAAGGGCCACCCCGCATTTCACTTTGACTTGTTCTATCCCTCATCCATTCCTTGAGGAAAAGGTGCTGCCCACGCAGTGAAGGTGTAGTAAACTTAGAATGTAAAGCAGAAATTCATAACACACTCTGATACTAAAGCAAAATTAAACTTGCCCAAGTAAAGGTACTAGTTTCCTTTATACAGTGATCAGAGCTTGAATCTCCACGTTTGATGATGTATGCCACATTTGGAGGGTCAATGTCCCTCATTTTCCCACATTTCAGTGATGCTAGGTTTGAGAGGTATGCTTTGGATGATACATGCATTCCCTATCAAATGACAGCACAGCTGTTTTAGTTTTCTTTTGAATACAAATGGCCACTGATAAGCAAGGAGAGAGAGAGAGAGAGAGAAATTACTTGAGATATATATATATATATTATGCTAGGGTAACAAAAGATTCCAGGCACAAGCCCTGAAAGGAGGGGGTAGGGCACAGATAATCTGTAAAAGGATTAATTTCAGCAGTTCTATTGAGGAGAGGTGCGGTGCCTGTATGAAATCATCTGGGGTTAATGCCCCTAAGAAAAAGCGAGAGAGACTCTCATGGAGAGCACCTGCCTTTACATTCCTTAATCTTGCCTTTCAACACAAATAGTAAAGCCTCAGGCCTGGAAAACAGCATCAAACTGGTTAGACGACACCTTGGCAGGAGAGAGGTTGACTGCAAGACAAACCTTTCTGAAGGTGTTGGATGACTCACAAATCAGAACACATTCTTTTTTTTTCTCTCCCTGCTGACAGGAACCTAATTCTCTTGCTGATGCTGCTCAGATGGGTCCTGAACCTTTCGTTTCTGCCCTGGATCCGACCAAAGGGCTTTGAGCATATCTTGCCAGGGGCACAAGGTGAGGGGGGGGGGCTCTGCTGTCAGGAGCCCAGTATGATGTCACTATGTAAGCAGTTCAAACGTCTGCAACTAGTTCTACTCAGATAATGCTTTTAACTATCCTAAAATGATATAACAGATTGTCCATGTGTCCGCATCCTGAGATTCTGTTCGACACCATTCAGATTTCAGATCCAAGCTCAGATAGTGGGATCCAAATTTGGATGTCTGCCTCAGATCCCCTGGATCCTGGATAGTGACATTAGATGTTAGGATATGCCTGATCTTAGGAGATAGGATCCTGTAGTGAGATGCCAGTGGTATTAGATGGCATCCAGTATCTGAGAAAATTGGTGGTATCCAGCAGTACGCAGTTCTGTCAGATACTATCAGAGCTTAGGCAGGTTGCTCCAGTGCTTAGAGAATTAATCCGTGAAAGGGGTGGGGGGTAGGGGGTCCCAGGTTCAGATCCCTGCACAGGCAGTGGCTTGCTATGTGATCCTTAGGATGCCACATGACCTTCCTGTGCTTTAGTCCCGCCCAGCAGTTAAACCGAATAGGTGAGGCCACACTGAAAATGAGATGATGGTTCTCAGTTGGGCATTCTCCTTAATGCCATTTATGCTACAAATCAGGGGAATGGCTTAAAACATCTGTGATAGCAGTCAGTCTGATGGCCAAGTGTTGGCATGTTGCACTGCCATGCAGGCAGCTGAGGGCAAGCCTTCGTCATCTGTGGGTGGATGTTTGTGGATGACAAGTGATGCTAGTGGAAACACATCCTCAGGGAAGGGGGGAGGCTTCAGCAGCTGCAGAAAACCTTCATCAGGGCCACCGGGGGTTCACACTTCACTACAGGGGAGCTGTAAGGCTGTGCAGTCACTGCAGATGTGCAACCGTGCCTATACAACAGGCAGGAGAAGGACAGGGGAGAAAACACAAGATGATACACCCCAGAAACTGTGAGGATAATGGCTGCTACACCCAGGTTCAGCTCCACGCAGGGACATCCCACTGGGACCCGTGACTTTGGAGATGAGAGGTCACGAGCTGAGAGAGGACACAACCATCCTGAGGATGGGAGAAAAACCCTCTTTGTGGAAAAAAGATGGGAAAATGGCCAAAATCAGGCACACTTGCTTGTGCATGTATTATATATGTGAAAGTCAACAGGTCTGGCTAAAGACGGGCTGTCATAGAGATCCGTTACAATGCATTACAATCCATGACACCCTGTTCACTGGGGCAACCCATAAGAGTGCACAGATGCTTGTGCAACGGGCTGTTTGTCAGTTTGTGTACATGTTTCCTTTCCACCTTGTATGAAGTGCTCAGGTATGTGAACATGGGCTAAATGAAACAAGACTGCCTCCACTCTGCCATCGACAGAGATGGAGATGCAGAGGAGGAGGAGGGGCAAAATGACACAGCCAGCCTGCAGGGCTGGTCTGCTGGGTTTAAGCAGTGGTCTTGGATGGAGCAGCCCCTTGTGTGCTGTACCGCCAGATGACAGGAGTTGGTCCTTTGGGACAGCCTTCCAATTACAACCCGTTACAGTCAGTTACAACCTACTGTAACCTGGTGCAACCTGCTGTACTCCGTCACTTATTTATTTAGCTTTTGTTTACCGGGTACGTGTGCTAGCTATAGAGATTTTCAGGCATGACCTGGGAGGTTACCAGGAAACGTTACAGGTATAACAGATGGCAGGTGACAACAGGATACAAAACAAGGTGTTATACACAGGTTGGGCAGTAATTAACATACAATTCAGGTCAAAGCATTTCCAACATACAATTCAAATCAAAGCATCAGGGCAGTCAGTTACGCTAGGGCAAAGCACTGAAGTTAAATGACAAACTAGAAGAATGCTCTGGAAACTTTAAGCAAGAATAAGAGAAAGTAAAATACAGTGTGTATAATCCTGCAAGACACAAGAGACAGATCTTAGAAAGGATATGACAAATACCTGATAAGTGTGAGGGTGATATGAAGCAGTGGGCAGGAAAGCTGCAACAGTTGAGGTACAAGAGGGTGCTAGGTTCAGAGATATGGTCAGACATAGGGATAACAACAAGCTACAAAGAGGGATGGGGAGGCGAGGCTGGGGACAGGGCAGGGAATGTTACACGAATAAGGTTTTAAAAGGAGGCTGCACTGGGCCTCCTAATAGTTGGATTGACAGTTAGGTAAGATGGGAAAGAAGTTCAAGGGAAACTGCAGGGAGAGAGAGGGTGCTAGGTGGAGAAGTAGAGGGTCTGAAATCCAGGCAGATTCGCAGGGCTCTGTGGGCGGGAATCTAAGGTGGATTAAAACAGGTGCATATGGCAAGGTCAGCAAGCAGGGTGCGGTGCCTCTTTTGAAGATGTGGTGGCTAGGTGCCTCACGGGCCTCAAGTGGTAAGGAGTTCCAGTATTTGGGAGCAGCATGGGAAAAGGCACTGGTACCTTTAATAGATTTGCATCTGGGGACTTGTAGCAGAGATAAGTTTGAGGAGCGTAGGCCATTCAGTGAGGACTGGAGTGTGAGCAGGGAGGCAAGTGAAAAGAAGTATTTGATCTAATGATACCATCCAACACGGATGATAGGACAAGTAGTCGATGGGAGAACGGAGAGGGCCGAATGAGGTCAGCATATAGCTGGCAATGGTGTTTGAGATGGGGAGATGCAGAGGCGTACTGACAGATGTTATTGTAGGTAACATCCCACTTATGGAGAGTGCCATTGGAAGCGTACATGTCGATGACAGATCCATAGGATAGAGATGGAAGAAAAATGGCATGGGAAATCACTAGTCTGGCTGAGGGCATGAGAGCATAGCAGGTTTTGTAGGCCACTCCCAGTTTGGTGTTTACTGACTTACAAATAGTCTAGCTATGCAGGTCAAAGCTGAGAGTGGCATCAAGGAAAGCTCCCAGATATTTAACGGAAGTAACAGCCATGAGGGAAGAGCCATTGGCACAGGTTATGGTGAAATGCTCACAGTAGTATTTCAGTTTGGCAGCTGATCCAAATACCATAGCCTGTGTCTTGGCCACATTGAGAATTAACTTATAACTAGTTAGCCTGGACTGGATTTCCTGAAAGGCAGTGGATAGGTTATGGTTAATATTAGTCTCACACCTGGCGCTAGAGTACAGGACCAGGTCGTCTCCGTAAAGGATAGAGGTGTAGGGTTGGTGCTGAAGGATATGTGATTTACAAAGATAGTAAAGAGGAGAGGGCCCAAAATTGAGCCCTGAGGGATACCAGTGCTAATATGGGTTTGTTCAGATAGAGCATTTTTGAATTTTACCATTTGTATTCTATTAGATAGATAGTTTTGGAACCACACCGAAGATTGGGTTGCAAAACCAAGGGATAGGAGATTTTCCAGGAGGAGTAGGTGATCACCGATATCAAAAGCATTTGTCCAATCTATAAAGAAAGCACCCATAAGAAGGCTATCATCCATAGAGCATAGTATGTTGTTTGTTAGTTGAACCAGAGCAGTTGAGGTGCTGCAGCCCTTCCAGAAACCGTGTTGGTTAGGTGACAAGAGATTATATTTGGTGAGGAAATCAGTCACTTGCATAGCTACCAGTTTCGGGAGTATCTTACTCAGAACTGGTAATATTGCAATGGGCCGGTAGTTAGCAATGTCTTTTTTATCCCCCTTTTTAAAGGCTGGTGTAATCCTAGTAATCTTCCATATGTCAGGAATGTGGCCTTGGCACAGAGATGGTGTGAATATTCTGGCCAAGGGGGAAGCAATGATGGGTGCAGCCAACTTTAGTACCTGGGCTCTAGGCCATCTGAGCCTACACTGGTACTGTCCGATATATGCCCAAGTAGCTTTAGGACTTCCAGTCTGGTAACAGCCTTAAAGTAAAAAGGGGGATGACTAGACCGAGAGTGTGGTGCGTTTTGGGAAGGAATGGTCAGCCCGGCTATCTGGAAAGGAACCTGTATATTTAGAGAGGTCAGAGAAAAGCCTGTTAAAGGAGTTGGCAGTGGTATTTGGGTCATTACAGTGGGTGCCATCAAGTATCACATCATTCATGGTGTGGGACTGAGTAGCAGCCAGGAATGTTTTATATGGGACCAAAATCTTTTGGAGTCACCTGCTGCATCCAAGAGCAAGCCTTTGCAATATGAACTTTTTGCCAGCCTAATCTGAAGTTTAGAGTGGTTTCACTGGGCTCTGTTATTATCATAATCTGATAAGAGGCCTGACTTTCTGTATTGTCTTCAGCTCTAGTCCCAGGAATGGAGTTGTCTGAGCAAGTCCTTGTGCAGCCATCTAGTCTGCTTGCCACATACCCTTCTACTGCAAAATGGTGCATGTGAATCCTAGATGGGCATGAAGCTAGACAGAAAAAGGTGTAGTGCAGTTTGAGCATCTTTAACCTGACAGAGAGGGTACCAGTTTATTGAGGATAAATTTTGTATGAATTTAGTAGGATCCAACTTAACATGGTTCCGAAACGTGATGTACCAGGTGGAGGAGAGGGGACAACGGAGGGACCCCAGATGCAATAGACTGGATTGCGGTCACTAATTGCATCAGGTAGTGTCCCTGCTGCCATAATCCTATGTACTTGGTTAGTAAGGATCAAGTCAAGAAGGGTGCTGGAAGTAGAGGAGGACGAAGTTCTAGTGGGGTCGGTTATAATTTGGTGTTAATTGTGACTCTGGATTAGGGTGAGAAGAGTATTGTGGGTGTGTCCCAGCCAGTTCTGGTTCATACTGCCCAGGATCAGTAGTTCACTGTGACCAGCTATGGTGGTAGACATATTTAGGAGCTTTTCAAGCCTGGCGTAGCCAGATTTTGGTGGATTATAGCCACATATGACATGTAGCTTATCATGTCCCATTAAAATCCATTACAGTGCATTGCAGCAACCTAATAATTCTGTTTTTATACAAGTATATTTCCTGTAGTGCCACAAAATGCTTTGCATAGGGAATAATGCATAGGTGACTGTGTTGTGATGACCCATAAATCCTGAAAGTGAAGCTCGAGAGGTTTATGAGGTCATCACATGGCGAAGGTGTGTAAAAAAAACTTCATAAGCCCACAGTAACTTTAAATTATTTTTTAAAATTTTTATAGTAACTGGTGCAGGGACTTACACAGTGGCATACTTGTCACTGTTGTAAGTGAAAATGAAGTGTGAGCACTCCAAATGGCGTAATAAATGGGTATGATGTCATAGGTGGTTATTCCAGTGTTTGACCACACTGATAATCAATGTGATGAAAGGGTTCACCAGTTATCATATAATAATTATAATATAATATAATAATTATAGAATAATAATAACAATTTTCAGCGATGAACAGCAGAGAGCATAATTCAGTAAGAAGAGAAACAAGTGATAATAAGTACAACATAAATTAGGTGAGCAAATGCTATTAATATATTATAATAAGGGGTAGTTGACATTTATAAGCATAAGAAGCTGAGGCAGGAAAATTCCAGGCAAGGGATGATAAGCGATGCAGCAAATGAAGGTTCTGATGTGATTTAAAGAGTCAAATCAAGTCAGGTTTGTGGAGGGGAAGATGAAGGTTATTTTAGACATGAGGAGCACAGAAGTTGAAGATGCAACCTTCAAGTAGGCATGGGATATCGGGAATGTGATAAGGAGGAAGGGGAAGGAGAGGCAAAAGGAATAATCTGGAGAGCAGGGAGCGATCAGCTAGACACGTTTATTTATTTATTTCTTTAAATCTAGGATTACATAATACCTTTGAGCCGAGGCTCTTTCACTAAGGTTCCACGTCAGAAGAATGGACAATACAGTTTATGAAATTACACAGTAAGATGGTCATAATGCCTAGTGGTTATAACAACTTGATTTCAAGTACAAGTAACATGACATATTACAATATCAATAGGAGGTGCATTACAACATAAGTGAGGGGAAAGGGAGAGAGTGGGGTGGAATAGAGTATTGCAGCCTAGAGGGCTTTGTCAGGACAGAGTATTTGAGTATAAGGTTGAGCAAGAGAAAGAGTAGGGGATAGAGAAGCGCGAGGAGCAGGGTTAGCATGGACAGCGGTGGGTATGGGAGCTGCCGAAATGATGGTGCTCAGCTAAGGCAGTCACAGGTACTAGAAGCTACCAGAGATTTGTGGAACTTCTTTTTGAAGGTGCCCAGAGTTGGCAAGGCATTGATGTGACTGGCAAGGTTATTGAGCCAGCTGGGGGACCTGTAAGAGAAAGACCTTTGACCTTGAATGGTACGACAATGAAGGATTCGCAGTAGCTGTGGTTTTGAGCTCCTGGTGTTGCAGTTGTTTACTCTGGTTTTAAGAAGGGAACAGACTCCTGGGGGGGCAATGCCCATCATTATTTTCTTGGCCATGATGCAGGTTTGCTACTGAATTCGTTTTTTTAATTGAAGCCTTCCAGTTTGGGAGTAGAGATCACAGGTATGAGTGAGACGGTGAGCTCCGGTGGTGAGACAACATGCTTTATTCAGGGAGGTGGTGATTCGTTTAAGTGTGGAGGTGGTGGCAGAGCCATAGACTACAAGTCCATAGTCAATAACACTCACAACTGAGCTTTGAACGGCAATAGACAATGCTTCAGAGGTTAGGTGTTTTTAGTGACGGTACAGTACACCCAGTCTGGTGTTGGCCATCTTGGCGACATTACTAATATGGGTGGCATAGGAGAGTTTGGAGTCAAGGGTGATGCCAAGATATTTGAAAGTATCAACCTGATCAATGGTTCTGACTCTTTTAAACTAATATGGGGGGTTGACAGTGTCTTAAACACAAAATTTAATCATTGTTTATGACCTCTCAGTGAGGTGCAATTTGTTTTTTTTTTTTTTTTAAAGATATTGGTTTTGTAACCCTAAAACACTGGTGCCCCATTAGTTATACTGAGCACATTCCTGGCATTGAAACAATACCTGGTAGAGTGCTGCAGTGCTACTGTGATAAAAATAACATTTAAAAGGAAATAAAATGAAAGTGGGTCGGCCCATCGGCCCAGCGTAGGGTAACTGCTCGTAATGCCGAGACCTGGGGTTGGATGTGAGCCTGGGTCATTGGGGGCCAGCTTTGGGGGGTGTGTGTGCAATAATTATGTCAAGGCAGGTGAGTTAAGGTGTGTGGAGTACTGGGTGTCGGTTGTGCCCTGAGTGCGCTTGAGTAAGTTGAGTACTGTGGACAGGTTGAGCACACAAATGTGAATAAAAAAAAAAGCAACTTTCAGGATCTGACTAACTGTTCCTAAACTCAGCAGGCCATGAACCCAGCCCCTCCAGCCATCAAAAATGCTCGGGCCTTCAATTTCCAAAACTCTGCCGACCCCCTCTTAGAATTGAGCAAATAGTAAGTAAGACTGTTTGTCGCATAAACTGCAAGGTATGGGAATGTACTTAAACTTGCAGGGGGGGGACTCAGAAGGGATGTCTGTAAGCACTTTTTCACAGAAAGACTTTTGGACAAATGGAACAAGCAGCGTAAGGATGTAAATAAATCTTTATTTGTATAGCGCCTTTTCACAACCAAGGTGCTTCATATTTAAAATACAATATACAAACATACAAATTGGCGATAAAACAAATATAGCAATTAATTAAAATTAGGCTGGGAAGGCTAAGCTAAAGAGATGTCTTCAACTCGGCTTTAAAGCCATCGATGGTCAGGTATTCTCTTAACCAATGTGGTGCAAGTGGCCAAATCATTAAGCAGCTTCAAATGGGGTCAGACAGGCATATAGGATTGCTGGGGAGGGGGGCAGAAACAAAGGGAAGGGATTAAAACATAGAATTTGTCTGCAGAGAAAGACTGTTGCCACAGACCCTAACTGGTCTCCGGTGACCCTTCCTCCTCCTCCCTGCCTGTTTTCTTTTTTTTTTTTTTGCTCCTCCCTCTCTCCCTGGCTGGCCATTCCTTTGGGTCACTTAGGACCCTTGCTGGCACTCTACCCCACCCCCACTGACAACCCCCATCCCCACATATCAGCCCCTCCAGGTAACCGGATGGAAAACTTCATCAGATGGGTCTCCCTCTCTGTGGGGGAAGGCACCGTGGGGGCCGGTCAGCGCAACTCATTGGCCCGGGTGCTGCTGGGGTGGACTGGGCTCGTCTGGGCCTTCATGGTGACATGGAACCAGCAACTGTCATCTGGTTGGCCAGGGAGCCATTTTCATGGTTTTCTCCCCTTAAGAGCGTGACATCCGGGATGTCAAGGCCACAGCTGACATCTGTCGCACAGTCGCACTCCCTACTCAATAGGACCCGATGTACTGCCATGCCTCTGGTCTCCGCCACAGGTCAGCCGACAATGGGATGTGCACCTGCCCTCCCCCCGGGAGATGGTGAGCCATTGTGGAATGCTAGAGCAATCCCCCTTCTGCCTGCCCTCTGACACCTGGGTCTGTTCCTGAACCCAGGTCATTAGCATCGCAAGCAGAAATCCAACTACTGCACCAGCGGGACAGCTCCTGCCTGTTTTCTAATACAACCCTATGTCTATCCAACACTTGTTTGAAGCCCCCCACTGTGTTTGCCTCCACCACTTCTGCTGACAGTCTTTTCCGGGTGTTTTCCACCATTTCCTTTCAGAACAACAAAAAAAAGGGAACTCAAGAAACACCCTATATAGGGCAAGGGTATAAATTCTTTTTTAGGTAATGGAGGAGCAGATTTGGAAGGGGGAGTAGAAATGGAAATGAGGAGAGTGGTGCAGTGCAGTGGCTATGTAGTGGTAGTCTTCGGGGAGACCTTCTGGAGACTGAAGTACTTCCCCGTTTGGGTGCAACTCTCTGGGCTGGGGGGGGGAGGTCTCTAGACCCCAGGCTGGCTGAGTTGGTTAGGGGAGTTTCTTCCTCCACCCAGGGGCTGCTGAGCCCATCACTGTTGCTTAAAAGGGTGCCTGGAAGGAGGACTGGCTGGACTGCGGTGAGCTCTGGGAGAGTGGGGGTAAGTAAACATTCCTCAGCCTGTGCCACTAAATAACTCTTTCACTTCTCTGGTGAGATGGGACTGCCAAGACAAGGCACCCTTGGTAGTAGCAAGGGAGGATGTGGGTGTCCTCCAGAATGGAGTCCACAAGGTGGGAGGAAGAGGACCACAGTGAATAGAAAGTAACCTCTGGTGGGGGAACGCAGTTGTCAAGAGGATAGTTTTGGGAATGCCACAGTAGGGAGGAAAGGAGGTGAGGTGCCTACCCAGCACCTTGGCACTGATGGATGGGGAGTGGTTCCTAAGGATTGCCACGTTCATAGGGCAAGAGGGAGAAATGGATTTCATTGTCCATCTAGGGACAAACAACCTGGCACAGGAAGCAGCTAGGGTGGTGCAGGACAGGTTTAAGGAGCTGGGGAGGGGTCTGAGGCAGGCAGCATGCACAATGCCCCTCACTGACATGCTACATGTGCAAGGCTGGGGGGAAGAGAGGGCATACTTCACTGAATGCTTCAACAAGTGGTTGAAGGCATGGTGCAGGGAGCAGGGGTTTGGCTACATCAGTGTCTGGGGTCCTCCCTGGAGGGATGGAGTCCCGTACAAATGTGATGGCCTCCATTCATCCAGGGGAACGGCAGTCCTGGGAGGAAGGTTTAAATGCTACTTCAATGAGCATTTAAATAAGCCAAGAGGGATGGCAGAAGAAATGCAAGAGGCAGTGAATGCCCCTCCCAGATCACCCAGATGACAGAGCAGCAGTGATGGATAGCCCAAGAGAAATTAATTCCTCTGGGGTAGTAGGTAGTAAGGGCAAGGGTGGGGGGAGATGGGAGAGTTGAGAGGTGGAGCTCGTGAGGAGGAAACTACTAGGTATGGTAGGCAGAGGAAGGATAAAAAAAGGGGAAGAGTGAAAAAAGAAGGATGGGTTCGGGAAGGGAAGGCATAGCAGGGGCAGGGAGGGACAAAGGGAGTGGAGAGCCATGTGCACCAATGCAAGGAACCTAGTGAGCAAAATTCCTGACCTTAAGGCTACCATTACGGAGGCAGACCTGGAGCTGGTGGCCGTAACAGTATCATAGTGCACCGACAACCACAGCTGGATATGTGGTTATACCGGGGTACAACATGTTTAGAAAGGACAGGGAAGGGGGTGGTTTTATATGTAAAGGAAGGTATTAAGGCCCTGGAACGAAAAGGTGACAGCAGGGAGAAGGCAGGGCTGGAGGTTCTTTAAGTTGTCTTGGAGATGGGGTCAGGGGCCTTTATGCCCACAGTGGTGGTGTACAGGCCATCAGCACAGGGGGAGGATATGGACAGAGTTTTGGGGAGGCCATAGGCAAAAATGGCAAACCAAGGGGAAGTAATAATTATGGATACCTTTAATCTACTGGATGTGGACTGGAACATGCAGGCGGCAGCTACAACGGAGAGCAGGGTCATCCTAGATTCCCTGCAAGGGGCATTCCTCAGACAGCTGGTTACAGATCCCACTAGGGATGGGACAGTGCTGGATCTGGTACTTATGTACAGGGACAGTATTGCAGACATCACACTAGGTAGCCCCCTGGGTTCAAATGATCGTTATACAGTGCGATTTGATATACGGAGCAGGCTGGAGAAAAATCACACTAGGACAAGGGCCCTGGCCTTCAGGAGAGCAGATTTTAAAGAGAGGACAGACTGCCTCAGGAAATACCTTGAAGGGGGGATTGTGGAGGTGGGGTGGGGGCACAATGTAATAGAATAAAGGAGGTAATAACTAGGGCAACGGCTAGCTGTTTAAAGTAGTAGGCAAGAGTAGGAGGAGAAAGAGGCCACTGTGTTTCTCGAGGGAGGTCACTAAACTGGTAAAGGAGATAAAAAACAGCTTTCAGGAAATAAAAGGAGACTCAAACAGAGGCAGACAGAGAGGTATATCTAGCGAAACAAAGGGAAGCAGGAAGGAGGGTAAGGACAGCAAAGGCTCAAACTGAGGAAAGGATCGCTCGCTAGGTGAAAAATGGGGATAAGACTTTAGGTACATGAGCAGAAAGTGGCAGGTAAGGGGTGATATAGTGAAGATCAGGAAGGCAAGGGGCGGTCTAAGCGAAGATCAGGAAACCAGTAGGGGGGATGGAGGTAGGGGGGAATGTGCAGAGGAAGACCAAGAAAAAGGTAACATTTTAAAGCAGCAGTACTAGTTAACAAAAATTTGAATAATTTAGTTGGCAGTTAGGACAAACTAAAACATCAATAGATCTAATTTCCTTTTGGCTTTATTTCATTTCTGAGGCAAGAGGCAGGATTTTGAAGTTTTTAAAAGTTCTTGCTCCTTTGCCAGGTCCGCCATCATGGATGTTTCCTGGTCAGGGTGGTGCTGTGGCCATCAGAGACATTTGTTGAAAAGACCCGGACATAGCTTATGAATACAGTGGGAGCAGTTAAAGTGTGACCTCCAGGAAGGAGATTTTTTTTTTTGTATGTTATGTTCCTCCCTTCCAGTTACCCCCTTCCAACCGACCCTCCCAGCCCCGTCACCTGGCTCCTCTGGGACTCATCTTACGCTGGTATCCTCTGTCACAGGACTTGTGGCATGTGCCCAGTCACCAATGCAAAGCCTGAGGGGGCAGTCTTCATCCTGCCTCGGGGGTTCTGCCGATTTCTCCCTTACTTCCATCATCAGCGTGACCGCTGTTTATAATCACTCGCGGTCTCCTATCTGTAAGTCAGTTTCCAATTCAGTTCACCCCTTTGGATTCCACCCCCAGACAGCTATTTTTTTTTAATCTGCCTCCTGCGTGGTACAGTGTCAAAGGCCCTGCAGAAGTCCAGCTAGGCGACATCCACTGCCTTTCCATGATTTACTTCAAATCCTTAAATACTTGGGATCTCATTAAGAATTTTCAGTAGGAAGCAATGCTTATGACACCATCACTAATAAGGGCTTTCAGGCTACCATAGCACACATTCTGTACTTCTGCCAAACCACCAACAATCTTGATTACTTTCCTGTATCAAACTGACAGACAGGTGGTTATAAGAAGCATTTGTCAATGCTGAATGTTTGCTTGCAGTATAACAGGGATTTAAAAAGCCCTGATGTTGTTGGGACAACTCTGAAAAACATACTATCTAGATACAACTTAGCTTATATTTCACCTTTTTTTGTAATTGTTGCCCTTATTAATTTATTTCTAAGGACATTCACATGGAAACAGGATCTCTGCTCTACTTGCTCTGTCTGCTTGTCTACTTCTGTAGTCACAGTTCTGTTTATGACATCCCAGTCTGTTGCTGTGGAGATAATTATGATGTCATAAACAGGGCATTATGATGCCATGTGTAGACAAGCAGCCAGCACTAATAAAGTCCAAGGGGCAGTAATCCTGTTGTTATGTCACTTCCCTCAGTAATAAAGAAAAAGGGTTAAGAACTGCAAAAATGTGGTTGTAGCTGAATGGTATTGAGACTAAAAGCACAGAACTGTAAAACAAGGGGTTGCAAGTTCAGTCCCCCTCAGCGCCACAGATAATACTGTCTAACAAAATCTGTGCTACAGTGAACTTGCAGCCGGACCAATGATGTGGAGAGCTGAGATGCTGCACGCCTCACCTCTCGTCACACCAGTGACTGGGGTTCAGAAATGGACCAAGGTTGCTCAGGGGCTAGCAGGGAGGGAGGATTTAGCGTCCATCGATGGATCTCCTCCTTCCTGGTGGGGGCAGTGTGTACTGCTGCTTGGCTGCCACCTAGTGGAAAGTAGGTGGCACAGCAGCGGTTATAAAAAATGAAAGTTGGAAGTGGGTGTTGAAAGCATGCACCGTCTTTGTGGTCTGTGTGTGTGCCATTGCATGTGGCCAGCTCTGACTCAAGGGGAATAATGGGCAGTAAAGAACCCCTGTCTGCAGGACGATGCTGCCACCCTGAAGGCACTACACCACCACCATCCATGGTACCCACTCACACAATCAGGTAAGAAGTAGATAGGGTAAGTCCTGAACGTGGTGTGAAGGGGCTGGGGTTTGACAGTATGTAAGCCCCCCTCTCATTTGAGAGAGGCTTGTGCTCCATTTAGCACAGATTTTGTTAGACAGTATTATCTGTGGCGCTGAGGGGGACTGAACTTGCAACCCCTTGTTTTACAGTTCTGTGCTTTTAGTCTCAATACCATTCAGCTACAACCACATTTTTGCAGTTCTTAACCCTTTTTCTTTATTACTGAGGGAAGTGACATAACAACAGGATTACTGCCCCTTGGACTTTATTAGTGCTGGCTCCCTTCTTACTGCCCTCAGAGCTTAGGGATTTGTTAGTGCTCTAGGGGTGCATTTTCCACTAGTTGCCATTTGGTGGCAGTAGAGATCAGGGTCATAGGGGTATAAATAGGCATGAACAGGAAGTTTGGTGGTGATTCACGGGTTAGTAGAGCGGGAGACTGACGGGCACTGCAGGGCAGTGTGGAGTGGGGTCTCCTCCCCCCCACGCTTTAGGCAGACTGGCTCTTTCAGTGACTATTGTCAGGTCCCCTGGGTATGTGTCTGAGGGACAGAATTGTAGACAGGTAACTGCAGGCATTATTTGTGGGGTCCTGGGCTGTGGGAGGAGGAAGGGAGAGAAATAGAGGTGCAGGATAGGTAGGCTCCAGAGTCCAGATTAGACCCTGGTAAATTGGATGTGGGCCTGGGTTGTCAGGGATGCAGCAGGTTGTGGCAGGGCCTCTGCATCCCAGTGTGGCAAGGTGGCCCAGGGTCTCACTGGTGAAGGGGCCCTGGGGGAGCCTCTACCCCTATAGGGCCTGTTTGGAGGGACAGACCTGGGGGCTGATGGTCTTTAGCCGAGTGGACCGCGGAGTGCCCCAGGTATATTTCCCCCCAGTGCTGGTTGCACATAGGCAGTGGGATGGTCGAAGAGTAGTTACGGCTGTGCAGGAGTTAGACCACTCACCCAGTCTTACACCTTGATCCAGAACTCAGAAGGGAGTTAGTGGTGGTCTGGGGAGACCAGGCAGTCCAGAAAAGTGACCTGGGTAGAGAGATTAAAGGGGGTATGGTGCAGTGGGTTTTGCTGGTACCAAACCATCCGTGTCCCTAGATGTTGAGGTGAAAGCCTGGGAATGGGTTTGGGAAGAAGCTGTATACTTCCCCATAGAGAGAAAAATGGAAAAGCCCCAGTTTAATTAGTGAAGTGTCCGGTATTTATCAGTGCCAGTGGGATCATGGAGCTTCACGGTGCAGGAGAATAGGTCACTAGGTTCCTGGGGACATTCAGGGTTTGCTGTAGTGTGAACTGTTTAAAGACCTTCTCTGCCATAAATTCTGCCACTCTTTCTTGTAAAAAGGTTTAGTCCCATTGAGCTAAGAGTTGATCTTAAGTGACAAATGGACCCCTGTACTGATTTGGGGCTCAGGAGAAATAAAGTGCTTATGTTTTGGCAAAGAAATCAAGAGTTGGTCTCAGTCTGTAAATAAGGATTCTAATGAAATGTAAGTTTTTAAAGATTTTACCCTTCCAGATGACATTATTTCCGGGGGGGGGGGGCTTAATTAATTTCTGCACCTCTGTGGCTTTGGGGTCGGGGAGATCTTAGTAACTGAAGAAAGAAGATATCAAAAGCCATGTGATCTTCAATGGAATGTTGGAGTGTCCTCAGTTTCTGTGTCCATGATCCCTGGTTTCCCAGTCATTTTGAAGATGACTTCAGGTAGGCCCACTCACCTGATTCCATAAGGAAATACACCGAACTAGGTGCAGTATAGTAGAATGGGGTGAACTCTGTGGCCAAAGGGTCCAAGGCACACCTTGATGTCTGTCATTGGCTGCAGGGTGGGAGTGGGGTGGGAGTGGAATGGCATGAGCATTACTGTCGACAATCCCAAGTCACATGCCTGACGCCTGTCAGTCCATACAGGGTAGGGCGTTCAGGTCAAAAACTCTAATGCCCTGGATATTTCATGGTATTTTTACTCCAAGTTTTCAACATGGGCTTTTTGTGACTCCACCGCATGAACAGTGACACTATCAGTTCATTAGCCAAAAGATGATTTTGCACAGTGACTGCGCCATTTGGCGCCACAAGTGCAAAAACACATTTTGAACAGGATGTGAAAAATAACAGCTGTACTGTTCATGAGGAGGTGTAAAAAATGGCAATGTTGAAAATCTGGAATGAAAATATAAAAGAACTGGTGAAGTCACAAGTGTGCATAGAAACTGCGCATCACACACCCACAATGTAATTAGTTTGGGGATTTTTTTCAGCAGATTTTCAACATGGGCATTTTTGGACGTCTGCTCATGAACAGTGTTGCTGTGATTTTCTTAATCTGTCCCGAATACTGATTTCCCACAGCAACCGCGCTATTCTGTGCCAGAAGTGCAAAAACACATTTTGGCTAGGGTGTGAAAAATGACAGCTGTACTGTTCATAAGGAGGTGTGGACCAATGTCAATGTTGACAATCTGGACTGAAAATATTACGAATTCGTGAACTTATGAGGGTGCGTAGAAATTGTGCAATGCACGAATGTAACACAGTCATTTTATGGACTTTTGTCACCACATTTTCAACATAGCCAGTTTGAGACCACTGCTCATAAATGGTGTCACTGTAATTTTCTTAATCTGTCCCGAACATTGATTTTGCACACTGACTGCGCCATTGTGCGCTACATGTGCGAAAACACATTTTAGGCATGATGTGAAAAATGACAGCTATACTGTTCATAAGGAGGTGTGGTAAAATGGTAATGTTAAAAATCTGGAGTGCAAATATTAAAAAATCTCAAAGTTACTAGTGTGCGTAGGAACTGCGAAAGCACACTCATAGTCATTTTTGGGAATTTTTTCAGTAAATTTTCAACATAGAGTTTTTGGGAGCTTACCTCATGAACTGTGACACTGCCATTTCATTAATCAGTCCCAAAAGGTGGTTATGCACAGTGACCACGAAATCACCTTTCCGGACCGAATAACAAAATGACTGTGACTGAGTTCATGAGGTGGGGTCCCAAGAACTCCATGTTGAAAATTTGGTGAATGAATTCCCCAAAAGGGCTGAGATATGCACCACATTATTGTGCTCCTCATTTTGAAAGTGATGTGAGTAGAACCAAATTCAGATTCGTACAAATGTCTGGACAGTGTGGAGTGAGGAGTAGATTTTTAAAAACAATGCAGTTTTTTTCTAGATAAGAATTGACTACAGTAAGTTTCAACAATGCTCCAGATAATCTTGGCAGGTAGCAGTAATTTACTGATCAGTTTTAAAATATAGTGAGTAATCAAAACTGGGATGTGTGCAGGTGCTGTAAATCTGGAAAAAACTGCTCATTTTGAATAACCAGTTATGTTATGAAGCACTATTCTTTGGAATGTGGAGTAAAATGACAAATATTGGGTGAGTACTGGTACTCATTAAAACATTCTGAAGAGTAATTCCTAAAATGAGGTGAGTAAAACAGGTTGGTACTTCCCTTATCTGGAGCCCTAGGAACATCATTAGAAAATACTGGCCAGTACTACTTAATGATTCTATTTCATCAACAGAATTACCAGAGAGCCTCAGAATTACATTTGCAAGAGCAGATAATCTTATAGACAGGCTAGTACTGTACATATGCATTATGTTGAAATCAAACCTGAAGCAACCTATTGGCTATGGTTACCCCATCCCCTAAGGGATGTTTCAATGTGGGAAATGTAACATCTGTGAGTTCCACTGCCAGAGTAATAAATTCCAGGTTGAAGGTTATAAAAACATTGTTTGAGAAAAGATTTTTTTAACTGCGGCAGCTCTGGACTCTGAGGTCAGACAATGTAAACAACAGAATAAAAAATCAAAGGGCATCTTTTTTTTTTCTATTGATAACATCTTAACGAGGGGCAAGGTCAGGGTTGGTCCCCCTCTATATGTGTATGTGTGTGTGTGTGTGTGAGAGAGAGAGAGAGAGGGAATATGGGGGCGGCAGTGGGAGACAAGCCAGCAGAAGAATGTGCCAAGTTCCCTAACAGCTGCAGACTAATGTTTTTACAGAACACTGCTGATTGTGACATCAAGTTTCTTTGAGCATAGTGGCATGCTCATTAACTGGCCCTACTGAAGCAATGTGTTTCTTGCACTGTTGCACATGCATGCAAGCAACACAAAAATATCTATGGTCTAAAAGACAGCGCTTATGTAGACCATTTAGAACATTTAAATCTTATGGCCATGGAGACTAGAAGACTAAGGGGAGATTTGCTGTTTACGTATGATATTATGAATAACCCCTATCTTATGGCTGGAATGGGAATTGAATACAAAAGTTATATTAGAGATACCAGAGGTCACCTATTGCAGATTGTTGAGAAGCCCTTTAAAACAAAAATATTTTTTTCAACCTGAGAACAGTTAACCCATGCAACCAACTACCTGTGGATGTGGTTATTAGTAAAACAATAGAGGAATTCAAACTAAGGTTAGACAAATGCATTCTTTCAGAAGGTAAACTAAGTTACTATTTTACTTGAGTGTATATAGGAGCAATTCTGGACAATTTTGCCTCCTGGTTCCTTTACCTACCTTAGTATGACCCTTAGTAAAGAGGGGTGTATGTTGCTTTATGTGAGACAAAGCATAAAAATGATAGATATAGGGAATATGGGGTGGAGGGGAGGTACTGTGGGTCACCCTGGAGAAGGGGAACAGAGCCAATATTTGCACTGGTGTGATATACAGACCTTCATCACAGGGGGAGGAGTTAGATAAGGTACTGATGAAAGACTTATGCAAGATGGCAGAAAAGGGGGAGATATTGCTGGTGGGGGACTTCAATCTGTTGGATGTGGATTGAAGCCTCCCAGCTGCAGCTTTAGCTAGGAGCAGGGACATCCTAGACTCCATGCAGGGGGTGTTCCTTAGGCAACTAATCAGCACACCCACTCATGATGGGACAGTACTGGACCTGGTACTCATTAACAGGGACAGTGTTGCAGATGTCGAGGTGGGAGGCCAGTGAGGACCCAGTGATCACCGTACAGTATGGTTCGGTATAAGGAAGGCTGTGGAATCGAACCACACTAGGGTGAGAGTCCCGGACTTCAGGAGGACGGATTTTAAAAAGATGGAGGAACGCCTCGGGGATGGCCTGTCCTGGGGGGATGACCTTGGTGGGGTGGAAGAACAGTAGGCAAAGCTAAAAGGGGGCACAGTGAAGGCAACAAACCTGTGCAACAAACAAGTGAGCAAAAGCAAGAGGAAAAAGAGACCACTACGGTTCTCGAAGGAGAAGGCTGAAAAGATAAAGACTAAAAGGGCAGCATTCAGAAGGTATAAGGAGATGCAGAGAATGGAGGATATAGAGGCATAACAGGGGATACAGAAAGAAGCTGGGAAAGCAGTAAGGAGCACAAAGGCTCAAACTGACGAAAGAATAACCCAAGTGGTAACAAAAGGGGACAAGACATTTTTTAAGTATGTAAATGAAAAGACGACTAGGGGAGGGCTTATAAGGTTAAAAAGGGAATGGGGGAACTGTGCATGGGGAGGGGCCAAGAAGAGGAAGACATCCTGAACAAATACTTTTGTTCAATGTTTATAGAAGAAACAGGAGGGGAGGGCCCTAATCTGGCCATGACACATTTTCCAGCTTCTGTTCACTGCATGTTTTAAACTGTTGCAGCACTCCCTTCCCAGACCTGTCACAGAAGTAGCTCACCTCACAATTCTCTGTCTGTGTCTTAGCCACACCTTCATCAGGCCTCTGGCTCCATGACGTTCTGGCACTAACCACAGTGCTTAAAATAAAAGATAATTTTTTTTCTTTTTAATCTGCGTCACTCTATGACCTACGTCACGCAACACTGATTCCCAGCAGCACCACGCGAGTTGTCCGCAACCTAGCTCTGCACAGAGAATCAGCCAGATAGATTGTTTAATTCAATACAAAAAAATTAAAAACAAATAAAAGCAGGATCAACCAGATAAATTCATTCCTTGGGGGGGGGGGGAGAACAACCTCACCAACACTTCAGCGGCTTCTCGTTAAGTGAGAAATGGAGACGCCATGTTTCTGAAACTCCCCAGCCCTCCCACACACCACAAACAGCCACCATAATGCATGCTCTCAATGTCCTGATGTTGCATCGCTAGCAACCATGCAAGTGATTCCAAAAACCAGCACTAAATGGCATACAAACACACAGTGGAGCACAAATGATTCCCTGTATTTAAAAAAAAAAAAGAAAACTAAACAAAAGCTACATAAAAACCGCACAAAAGCCGGCCCGGTGGTGCTGAGGGTTGGTGCTGGATGCCACACCTCAGACCACGCCGGCGCACTCCAGGTTTGGGAGCGGACTCTGGCCGCTGGTCGGCCGGGGAGAAAGGCTGAGCGTCCGACGACAGCTCACCTTCTCCGGGGGAGGGGTGGGGATCCATCCCGTGAACAGTGACCTCTGGCAGAGCCTGGGGGCATGACAGCTCATCAGCACCTTGGGAGTTTGATTGGTCACGGGCGGAGGCCTGTGGACTAATCACCTCTAGGGGCTGCAACATCAAGAGGGAGGAAGTTGCAGACATCGGCGCTCGTGCCTTGACATCAAGGGCTAGCAACGTCCTACAGAAAAGGAAACTCACCCTGCAGAGCCGGGTAGACAGAGCGCCGAACCCAGTCCTGATGTGCCACTGACTGCCGCTGTCTCAGGGACTGGAGAAGACATTAAGGTACAGGGGTTTCGCCCCACCCTGAACCCCGCCCGGGTGGTAATCCGTGGCAGGATGAGGGACCCTAAGCAGCAGGTTAAGTCGGTGGCTGGGATGGGTTTTGTTGGTGACTCCTGAAGGGGCGGCTCTGGCAGGGACTTAGGAGGGAGAAAAAGAAATTAAAAAAAAAAACACAAAAAACCCCCCACAAAAATATGTTCCTATTATGTAAATGGATTAGACAACAGGGACATTGTTAAAAGATTTATGTGCCCTTGAGCAGTTTGAACTTGGGCAACTCACTTGTGGCTTATGCAACTCATGAGATTACCCAAGGTCAAATTGCTCTTGTGCACATAAATCCTTCAACGCATCCCATTTGCATATCCCTTATATGTAGCCCTAAGTTAGGAACAGATAGAAGTTCATCAGGAAAGTTTGGTAATCAGCCCTGATGGTTATAAATCTATTTTGAGTTACAATGACCTGTAAATATGTTCATCTGGTTAATTTATCATTTATTCTCTCAAACTGTGTTGCTCTTTAAACTTGTTATGTTTAGTTATGTAGATTGTATTGTACAGTTTATCTATTAAATAAAAACTAAAATCCTGCTGCTGTAGTGTCAACCCCTTCCCCCCCATAAGGGTCTGTGAGTTCTAAATAAATATATCAAAATACCTTCACCTTCCTGAAAGGAATGAACAAGGCAGTTAGGAAACATTACACAGGAATGGGGAATCGAGAACATGGGGACATGAGTGGAAGCTGGTGGGGGTGTAGATGCAGGAGGGTCTTGACAAAGCTTATAGTTTTCAGAGACAGTAGTTGAGCCACTGAACAGCCGACCAGCAGAGGTGGTGGGTGCAAGAACCATTAATGGGTTCAAACACAGCTGTGACCGAGTAAAAGTCATAATATTTATACACAGAGAAAGCAGTAGGGCAAGGAGGGGAGGCGAGGGCAATACGCCTGATTAGAGAATAGGTCTTCGGGGTAGGACAGGGTAAAACAGAGCAGACTAGATGGACCAATGGTCTTTTTCTGCTAGCATTTCCTATATATAACAAGCATTTGTCAATATCAAATGCTGTCTTGCTGGCACTGGCCTTGGTAGGGCAGGAGTTAGAGAGAGATGCATAATAAGTATGGCAGTGAAGTATGGAACCAATACCAACCCCACGCCACCCTGCAGAGACTGCCAGGCATTGAGGTGTGCCTTTGGGTTGTCGGCCATAATGCTCTTGCCATTTCACCTCACCCTACCCTGCAGACTCTGACAAGTGTCGCATTGTGCCTTGTGGTCATCAGGCCTTACACTCACCCCCATTCCATAAGGAAATACGTTGAGATAGCCGGCCTGGTAGTGCTAAGGGTTGAGGCACTGGATGATACACCTCGTGCCATGCCTGCGACTCAGGTTTGGGAATGAGCCCGGGCCGTCGGGGGTCGGCAGGGAAGGACTGGGATTGAGCATCTGTAGACTGCTCTCCCAGTCCTGGGGTGGGTTGGGGAATCTCGCCACACTGTAGCGGCTCCTGGGGACGCCCGGGGCACTACAAGTGCTGGTGATCTGGAGGGGGAATGTGGTGGACATCGGCACGCTGTGCCCGGATGTCATTGCATGTCTGCGTTCCAGGGGACCAATCAGAGGAAAATGGCTGGGCGACACCGTGCAGCTTGATGGCGGCTCAGGCCACCTGGAGGACTTTGATGGAGTCCTGTCGGGGAGGGTCCGGGGCTGTCCTGGCTGGCTGAGGCAGAGGGGGAGCCCTCCAGTGGGATGGCAAGATGGCCGTCCCGGATCCTCCTGGGTGCAGTTTGAGCTACCCAGTTCTGCGAGCGGAGCCGGTGGCTGGATGCACCAAGCCGGTAGTGTGCCGCAGCAGGTGGCAAAAAGCATTACATGAAAAAAAAAATACATTGAGATGGGTGCAGTATAGGAGAATGGGGTGAACTTTGGGGCCAAAGAGTCCAAGGCACACCTCGATGCATGTCACTGGCTGCAGGATGGGGGTGGAATGGAATGACGCCTCTCAGTCTCTACAGGGTGGGGCGTTATGGTTAGAAACCCTAACGCCCCAGGTGTTTTTTGGTATTTGCACTCCAAATTTTCAGCATGGGGGTTTTTGTGACCCCACCTCATGAACAGTGGCACTATCAGTTCATTAGCCGGAAGGTGATTTTGCACAGCGACTGCGCCATTGTGCGCCACATGTGGGAAAACACATTTCGGGCAGGGTGTGAAAATGGCAGCCATACTGTTCATAAGGAGGTGTAAAAAAATGGCACTGTTGAAAATCGGGAGTGACAATATGAACAAGCATTTGTCAATGCCGAATGTTGATTGCGTTGGTCCGTTGAGGTTGCTCAGTGCCCCTCTGTCTCTCGCTCGTTCTGTTTTTCCCGGTGCTGCAGTCTGCTCTTTTGTACTGGGCTCCTGCCTGCGTTGGCACCTTTTTCTGCTCACAGAGAAATCTGCAGCTGTCCCAACACAGCTCCATTGAGGTTGCTTACTCCACCTGTCTCACTCGCTCATTCTTTTCCTCCTGGTGCTGCTGGCTGCCCTTTTGTAGTGGGCTCCTACCTCTGTTGGCACCTTTTCTTGCCCACAAAGAGATCTGCAGCAGTTCCGACAGAGCTCTGTTGATCTCACTCACTCCCCCTCTCTCACTCACTCATTCTGTTTCTGCCAGCGCTGTGGGCTGGCCTTTTGTACTGGGCTCCTGCCTGCGTTGCTGCCCTTTTCTGCCCACAAAGAAATCCGCAGCAGTCACGATAGAGCTCTGTTGAGCTCGCACACTCCCCCTCTCTCAGTTGTTTATTCTGTTTCTCCCGCCACTGCAGGCTGCCCTTTTGTAGTGGGCCCCAGCATGCATTGCTGCCTTTTTCTGCCCACAAAAAAATCTGCAGCAGTCCCAACAGAGCTCTGTTGAGCTCACTCAGTCCCCCTCCCTCACTCCCTCATTCTGTGTCCTCCGGCACTGCAGGCTGCCCTTTTGTACTGGGCTCCTGCTTACATTGGTGCCTTTTCCTGCCCACAAAGAAATCTTCAGCAGTCCCGACAGAGCTCAGTTGAGCTTGGTCACTCCCCCCCCCGACTTGCTCGATCCTAATCTGTCCCAAACACTGATTTCCGACAGCGACTGCGGTATTGTGCGCCAGAAGCGCGAAAACACATTTCAGCTAGGATGTGAAAATGACAGCTGTACTGTTCATAAGGAGGTGTGACAAAATGGCAGTGTTGAAAATCTGGTGTGAAAATATTACTAATTTGCGAACTTACAAGGGTGCGTAAAAACTGCACAACGCACGCTTGTAACACAGTCATTTTATGGAGTTTCATCACAAAAGTTTCAACATAGGCATTTTAGGACCTCTGCTCATGAACAGTGTCAGTGTGATTTTCTTAATGTGTCCCGAACACTGATTCCCCACAGTGACCGTGCTATTGTGCGCCAGAAGATGGAAAACATTTCTCACAGGATGTGAAAAATTGCAGCTGCACTGTTCATAAGGAGGCGTGGAAAAATGGCAATATTGAAAATCTGGAGTAAAAATATTGCAAAATTGCGAAGGTACAAGCGTGCATGGAAACTGCAAAACGCACACGCATAACACACTCATTTTATGGACTTTCATCACCAAATTTTCAACATAGGTATTTTAGGACCTCTGCTAATGAACAGTGTCACTGTCATTTTCATAATGTGTCCCGAACATGGATTTCCCACAGCGACTTTTCTGCACCGGAACTGGGAAAACACATTTTGGCCAGGATGTGAAAAATGACAGCAGTACTGTTCATAAGGAGGTGCAGAAGAATGGCAATGTTAAAAATCTGGACTGAAAATATTATTAATTCATGGAGTTATGAGCGTGCGTGCAAACTGCGCAACACACGCCTGTAACACAGTCATTTTATGGAGTATCGTCACCAAATTTTCAACAAAGGCATTTTAAGACCTCTGCTAATGAACAGTGTCACTGTCATTTTCATAATGTGTTCCAAACACGGATTTCCCTCAGCGACCGCACTATTCTGTGCTGGAACTGCGGAAACACATTTTGGCCAGGATGTGAAAAATGACAGCTGTACTGTTCACAAGGAGGTGTGAAAAAATACCAATGTTGAAAATCTGCTGTGAAAATATTGCAAATTCATGAAGTTACGAGCGTGCGTTGCAACTGCGCAATGCACGCTCGTAAAACAGTCATTTTTTTGATTTCTTTCCACCAGATTTGCAACATAGGCTTTTGAGAGCCCACCTCATAAACACTGGCACTGTTGTTTCGTTAATCAGTCCTGAAAGTGGATTCCGTGCAGTGACCACAAAATCACCTTTTGGGGCAGAATAACTCCATGACAGTGCCAGAATTCATGAGCAGGGGTCCCAAAAACCCCATGTTGAAAATTTGGTGCCAAAATTCCAAAAAATGCCTGAGATTTGCATCAAAGTTGGAAAATCCTATTTATTCCATTATACAGCTTACCGGCATTTCCTCAGTTTGCGGTTGGCTTTGAAGAGTGCAGACGTGTTCCTGGTCCACCGAAGATCATCGCGCCATACTCTGGAGGTAAGTATGGGGTGAGGGGGGGTGTGGGGAAGCAGGGTGTGCAGTGGGTGGGTGCGGGTTGTGAGAGGTGGGCAGGGAGACTGCAAGGACCATTTTCTTTTTCCACAGGTTAAAAAAAAAAGACAACACAGGACTTTCTTTTTTTTTATAGGGGCATGTTGCACGCTGGGGTGGGCTCCCAGCGTGCCAATGGAGTGTTTTTTTGGGCGGCAGCTGTAGTTGACGGGGATTGGGCACCCTCATCAGCACAAAAGGGGGGAGTGCAAGAGCAGAGGGGGATTGGGCACTCCCACGGCATAAATCTGCTGGGTATTTGTGGGTGGGCATTATGCTGATGGGGAGTGGGCTCCCCCATTGGCACATGAAACTGGGAGGGCAGGACATAATGCCAATGGGGAGTGGGCTCCCCCATCAGCAACATCAAAGTACAGGGCAGGGGCACTAAAGCTGACGGGGATTGGGGCCCCTGTCGGCAAACACACACTGTTGTGGGGGAGGCACGTGCTGCAGAGGGGGATTGGGCACCCCCTCTGCACTGGGGGTTCATAATATTGTTTGTGAACACAGCAGCAAACCACCGCCATGTTCACAAACAATATTACTCTTGCCAATGTTCCGCCCAGCAATGACGGGTCACTCCTTCATTGCAGCGAATGGCTGACTCTGCAATGACGAGGTGGCCCCTGTTTGTAGCGGCTGAAACATTTCAAGGTTTTGGCACGCTGGCTGAACTAGTGTCAGCAGCAGTGTGCCACGGCATTGGGGAAAGTGGACCAAGATTTTAAAGGCTGTGGGGGCATTGACCGCAACAGTGCCGTGCCTCCACAACCTGCTTCTGGAAAGCTGCCGCAATATGTTTCTGCATGCGCGCAATCAACATAAAAATTGGTGAAGCCACAAGCATGTGTAGAAACTGCACAACACACGCCTGTAACGCATTTATTTTGGGGATGTTTTTAACCAGATATTCAACATAGGCATTTTGGGACCTCTGCTCATGAACAGTGTCACTGTGATATTGTTTATCTGTCCCGAACATTGATTTCCAACAGTAACCGCACCATTGTGTGAAAACGCATTTCGGGCAGGATGTGAAAAATGACAGCTGTACAGTCCATTAGGAGGTGGGAAAAAATGGCAATGTGGAAAATCTGGAGTGAAAATATTAAAGATTTTCTGTTATGAGCGTGTGTGGAAACTGCACAACACATGCTCGTAATGGTAATTTTTTGGAATGTTTTCACCAGATTTTCAACATAGGGGATCCCACCTCATGAACAGTGGCACTGTCATTTCATTAATTGATCCCGAAAGATGATTCTGTGCAGTGACTGTGAAATGACCTTTTGGGACTAAATAACGAGATGACAGAGCATGTGTTCATGAGGTGGGGTCCCAAGAACCCCATGTTGAAATTTTGGAGCCAAAATTCAAAAAAATGCTTGAGATATCCACCTAAGTTGAACATCCCCGTCATTTATGCCATTATACAGCTTACTGGCATTTCTTCAGTTCACGGTTGGCTTTGAAGAGTGCAGATGTGTTCTCGCTCCACCGAAGATCACAGCGCTGACCTCCGGAAGTAAATATGGGGTAAGGGGTGTGTGTGTGGGGAGGTGGGATGCACAGAGGGTGAGTACAGGTTGAGAGAGGGTTGGCGCCACAGACAATGGACAGTTTTCTTTTTTCAGGTACACAAAAAAAAAATTAGACCTCGTGGGACTGTTTTCTTTCTTTACAGGTGAATTAAAACAAATGTTAGGCATACTGGGGTGGGCTTCCAGTGTGCCCCATGACTTTTGGGGGCCGTGATGTTGGCCACACTGGGGTGAGCTCCCAGTGTGCTGTGCAATGGGGGTGGGCCGAGGGGAGGAACATGCTGACGGGGTTGGCTTTCTTTCATGGCAGCACACTGGGTGGGCTCTCAGTGTGCCACACAATGTGGGGTGGCGACATGCTGACACGGGGATTGCACCCCTGATGTCGGTCTTCGTTTGGATTGTGTAGCAGTGGCAGAATCCACTGCCATGTTTATTGAAATGCTTCTCCAGAAAAAGCACATAGGGAGGTGTGTCATCTGTGCTGCTGCATGACAAGCTTATCTCTGATTGCAGCGGCAAATTTGTTTCAAGTTGGTAGCACTTTGCATAAAACTTATGTCACTGCTAGCATGCTCGCTCATTGGGGAATGAGGGACACACCTTCTAAATAAAGCTTGCCCTGCATTCGCCAGAACTGACACACCTCTGCATTTCTCCTACTACCATCTCCAGCTGCCACAAAATGTTGCTCGCGCGTGCAAGACAACATAAAAAGTACTGAAACAGAGTTCAAGGTGAATGAAAATACCCACATTTAGGTGAGACTGGAATGAAGTCTGAGAGAGAGAGAGAGATTGTTGATGTGGAAAAGAAACATTTTGGACAATGTGGGGTTTAAGTAGAAGGACTCTAGGAATATATATAAAATAAATCACACAACCATCTCTAGACCATACAGGGCAGGCCAGTACTCACTACTTCCATCTGTAGGCTTGTCTCTGAATTACACATGAAATCCAGGTCTGTACGTGGGCACCAGGCTAGATATGTGCTGGGCTGAAAACTATGAAAGATCAGAACTCTACTTTTTGTAGATGTTGAACAATAATGGGCCTAGCAGGCGCACTACAGATAACAGGAATCAATAAACTCAAGGTAAGAGGAAAGAAGGCTCAGAGGAAGAGTGAAAAGAAATGAGCAGGTAAGTATCATCAGCTTAGAGATGATATCCAAGATAGAATTTAGAGGTGAGATGGCCAAGTGGAAGAAAGCAGAGAAAGGCAGTAAAAAAACCAGAAACCTTGAGGAACAGTACGGACATAGAGGATGGGAAATACACAAACAATTATTAATCTGTTTAAAGCCATGGAATGCCATTATAACCAATCACAATCCATTACAACCCTTTAAAATCCATTCCATCCCATTGTAACCCATTACATCCTGTTACACCCCATCACACCCCATTAGAACTGGTAGCAACCTATTACAACTTGTTATAACCCATTAAACCTGCTACAATCATTTATACGGATCATCCTTTGGCTGTGAAGTTAAACCAAGGTCCCTACTGCCCATCTCTGGGAGCTGTCCAAATGGAAGACAAAAATCTAATGGTGATTATGGTAAGAATAAGGAATTTTTCCCATGTGTCCTGGCCAACATTGCCCCAGTCAACAAAACAGGTCCATATAACCGACCCCCAGAATGTACCTGGACATAAGATGCACTATCATAGCTCAGTGTGCCATTTCTGGTAACATAAATTACAATCAATCAATTAATCAATCAATCAAATCTTTATTTATCCAGGTGGACACCGTTGAGCAAGCTCATTTACAAGGTGGACCTGCATCACACAAGGTCAGATACAGTACATATAATACATAAAAATATAGGCATTGTGGTAAAAGATGGGAGTAAAACATATAAAACAAATAATACAAGATAAGTAACAATGGGACCAGAGGTCCAGTAAGGCGCAGAATAAGTAAATCTGGTTATGTACAAGGTAATAAAGTAAAGGGTGAGGTAACTGCAGATTGAGCTGAGCTTTGGGTTGGTGTAGGGTGCAGCAGTAAGAGGGAGGGCATAGACGAATGACATACTAGTGACCCTGGGCTGGAAATCCACTTGAAGATTATTGATAGAAGTTAATGGGTTGGGTACTATAGGGACACCATTTTCCCATAGTCCTTAGGTACCTGCGGTGGTTAAGATAAGGAAGCGACTCTCAGGGAGCGGGTTATGGTTAGAAGATACGGGCAGTGGATTCAATAGTGCCGACGACCCAGCGACTGCAGATATATGCGACATCTGAGCCTGGACCTTGGAGAGTTTGCAGGGCTGGGAGGTGGAAGCTGAGCGATGTTTCTGGGAGGCAGCAAGGGTCATGGCAAGTCATTTAAGCGAATGGTTCAATAAGCGGTGACCCGGCAGCTGCGGACCTGTCTGGCATCTAAGCCGGGACCCTGGGGGTTCACAGTACAGGGTGGCGGGAGCCTAATGATAATTCACTGGAGGCGGGCTGCAGGGGCGCCGACCGTTGGTGGCGGATGGTTCAATTACGTTGGCCACCCGGCGAATTGCGGACATATGCGATGTCTAAGCCAGGACCCAGGAGGTTTCACAGTACTGGGAGATCAGGAGCCAAAAATGGTTCACAGAAGGCTGTGGCGGATGGTTCAATAGTGCCGGCGACCTGGAAACTGTGGACATATGCGGCGTCTAAGCCGGGACCCTGTAGGGTTCACAGTACTGGGAAAGCGAAAGCCAGGTGAAAGTTCACAGGAGGCAGCTAAAGGGGCGCTGACCGTCAATGGCAGATGGTTCAGTAGCGCTGGTGACCTGGCAACTGTGGGCATATGCAGCATCTAAGCCGGGATCCTGAAGGGTTCCTGGGATGGTGGTAGTCCAGCGATGGTTCACAAGGGCGGTTACAGGGGCGCCAACCGTCCGTGACCAAGGTTCCTGTAGCACCTACGTTCTGATATCTAGAGGGTCATTGGCACTTATGGGTCAGAATAGGAGCAAGGTGTAGTGAAGTAGAAAAAAATGTGAGGCAAGGGTGAGGGGTATGTGGTTTCTGTGGAGTATGGTTTATACTGTGAGCTGGGCAGTTGAAGAAATATGCAAAGGGGCTCATAGGTGATGGACGCAGTGTCATAACTCTCTAATAGATTTTGCATATAGAGTTTTGAACATTGCAATCCTTATTGGAGATCTTAGTTTCAGGAATTTCTGAGCATCGTTCCAAAGGGTTGGTAGTGAATATCCTAGGGCTGCTCTTCCAATGCGCATTCGGACCTTGGGAATCCTTAAGGAAATGAGTAAATAAGTAAAAAAAGCAAAAAAGTAAAATGCAACATTGTCTTATAGCAAGTTGAAGAAAAGGAAGTGTTTGAGTATTCTCAGTAAGCTGGTGCGGGAAACAACTCCTTCCTTCCTGACTGAGATGGGAGAGCCACAAATGGTCCTGAGAAGCCACAAAAAAATCTAGCATTTATCAGAGCCTTATCAGAGCTTTCACAAGTTTTTACTTTAAAGTATAAAAACTGTTTTTAATTGTCTAGTGCAATTACCCGGTCAACAAAATCTAAATAAATAAACTATCATGTATCAACACATGACAACTCTGTCAATAGGACATATTCATGCTGACCTGATTTTTTTAACTTTCAATTGCAGCTGTCATATGCAGCGCCATATAATAATAATAATAATAATAATACTTTACTTATAACATGCCTTTCTAAAAATCAAGGTGCCTCGACAATAAGATAAAACAGGGTGTAATAAAAACAATTAAATACAGGCTCTCATACAATTCAGGTTTCAGATAAAATCAAACAGCGTAGGTGCAATGCCACAAATGGGTCTTTAGAGCTTGTTTAAATCCCTCCATGGTCACGCACTCCCGAAGCTGATGGGGTAGAGAATTCCACAGGGCTGGGGCCACATACATAAATGCATGGGCCCCAGAAGATTTTAAAGAAACCCTTGGAATCTCTAGCAACTCCTTGTCAACCGAGCGGAGTGATTGCCTGGGGCAGTAAGGAATCAGAAGCTCTTTCAGGTAGTCCGGGCCCAGTCCGTGTAGGGCTTTATAAGTCAGAAGTCTGACTATAAAGGTGATCTGCCACTGTACCGGCAGCCAGTGCAGTTTGCACAGCACCAGAGAGATGTGACAAGACTGGGGAGTTCCCGTCAGTAACTGGGCTGCAACATTCTGCTCCAGCTGCAAGTGGTGGATAGCAACACCAGGTAGCCCTAGATAAAGGGAGTTGTAATAATCAAGGCATGAGGTCACGAAGGCGTGGACCACCATAGGCAGATCGCCGGACAGAACTAGGTGCTTAATGCTGGAGATGTTCCTCAGATGATAAAGGAGGATTTGATGACTGCCGACACCTGCGATCGCAGTGTCAGCCCATCGTCAAAAATCACCCCCAGGTTTCACACCCATTCAGAGGTGAGGAGCTGGGAGCCTCCAACGAAAAGTCCTGAAGACAAACCTGCTTCCAACCCCTCTATCCAGCAACCCGGGTCCACAACCATCACCTCAGTCTTTTCCAAGTTCAACCTCAGCCAGCTTAAATTCATCCAACCCTGGATTTCAGCAAGGCACTTATTAAATACCAAGAGAGCTCTATCCTGGTCGGGTGCAAAAGACAGGCAGAGCTGGGTATCATCAGCATAGCAGTGAAACCTCAGCCCATACCTTCTTACAATGTCTCAGAGGGGTAGTATGTACACTGTGAACAACATGGTGGACAACACCGAACCCTGAGGTACCCCACATGATGGAGACTGGGTCAGAGGAATAAATCCCCGACACCACCTTTTGAGTTCTGCCAGTGAGGAAATATTTAAACCACCTGAGGATCATACTAGACAGGCCACAGATGAACCTCAGGCGTTCAAGAAGAACCCCATGGTCCACAGTGTCAAATGCTGATGAGAGATCCAGAAGAACCAAAATGGAATGGTTTTTCTGATCTCTTCCCATCAGGAGATCATTGAGCACCCGAACCAGTGCAGTCTCGGTACTATGCCTCTTTTGGAAACCTGATTGGAGAGGTTCTTAGATGTCATGGATGATCAAATGGTTCTTCAGTTGTAGGGCCACTACTTTCTCATCACTTTCCCCACAAAGGGGAGGTTAGAGATTGGTCTGTAGTTGGCAGGGCACTCTGGGTCCAGAGAAGCCTTCTTCAGGAGGGGTGTCACCACTGCCTCCTTCAGGGAGCTAGGAAACTCACCTGTCTCAATGGAGCACCAGACTATCCATGCTAGGATGGGCCGATGGTATCACAACAACCCATAACCATGGTAGTTGGGCCTGGATCCAAACTACAGCACATAGGGCGCATACCCTGGACAATCCACATGACATCAATGAGCTCCAGATGGTCGAAGATACTCCAGGAAAATTGAGGGATGGTGACCGAGTGCCGATCGATAGCATCTTTCATAGAGTGTGCTGGTTGGAGCCCCACCTTGATGTCAGCCACCTTAGCCACAAAGAAATGAGTGGGCTCATCACACTCCAATTGTGAAAAGGCTCTTTGAATCTGCAGGCAGGCTGGGTTACACCGTCTGTCTGTAGTTCGAAAGAACTGAGCCGGTCAGTTCTGAGCAACTGCAATCTCCCCAGACAGGAACTCTGCCTTCTTATGGGTGATTGCAGATTGATAGACCTAATAATGTTCCATCAATCTAAGGTGGTCAGCCTCCAGGTCGGATTTCCACCAGCAACGTTCTAATCTTCGTCCTTGTCGTCGCATCTCCCTCAAGGTCCCGTCAAACCAGGGGGACCAAGGGTGTAGGGAGAGAGGACGAACATGGACAGGTGCAATAGCATCCAGAGCTGCAGTAATGGCCTTGTTATAAGCCAACAAAGCATCTGGGTCATTGCTTGCCCCAGGAAGTGCTGATAAGTCAAGTACCGCCGTCAGGCCTTCAGAGCTTACATCTCATAAAGGGCAGTACCTGACCATCTCCACAGGGGTAGGCCTATGAAGGGGGGGCTCAAAAACTGAACCCCACGGTGTAGTGATTGGAACATTTGACAGGTTCCACCCCCAAATCAAAGGCTTCGATCCCCAGGAGGAAGACTAGGTCAAGAAAGTAACTGTGTTTGTGAGTGGCAGAAGTAACAACTTGTGTAAGGCCCAGAGGTATCATCAGCTGGAGGAAGTGTTGTCCAAATTGCGAGAGTTCATCATTGACCCAGGCATTGAAGTTGCCCAGGACCATCAGCCTGGGGTGACTCAAATGCCATGTTGATCACGAAATCAGCTACTTTCTGAAGGAAACGCTTCTCATCCCCTGGTGGACAGTAGATGAGGGCGATCCTACAACCTATACCTGCTACTACAGTGCGCTCAAATGACCCAGCCTCCTCAGCTGGTACATTCTGAGGCCAGTTCCGGTCTTAAAACAGACTGCACCCAGCGATCAATCTTGAGCAGTGTAACACGAGTACCTCAGTCTCATACAGCCAAGGTCTCGGTGATGCATGCCAGATCCACCATCCCAACAAGATCTGCAATAATTGCAGTCTTGTTTTTACCAGATCTGGCATTGCATCACACCGCTCGAGTTGGGTGGGCTTCTGGGGTCACCCATGCTGCCTGGCCACCAATATTAGTGGTGCCCTTGGGTATGGAAACCAGGCATGGAGGGCCTCAGTCCAGGTTCCATTTCACCCCAGGGTGTCTTCTGGGTTTTACAACCCTGATGCGATGGCCCTTCTATTTCATCCTCCACCGTTTGCACCCCAACCCCCCACGAACAATACCCAGTGCTCTGCAGTGCTGCTAAGTTGAAAACTGCAGTGGGGGGATGGGGGGATAAAAGTGCGGAGGACGCAAAGGATGGAGGATGAATAGTGCACGTCCGTGGGGGCAGGCCTCCTACACATATTAATAAGCCCAATCAAAACAAAGCTACACAAGGAAACAAAAGAACCCCAGCTAATTAGCTAAACTAAACTCAAAATAATAAGATAAAATAAAATAAAATGCTCCCACAACTCTCGCTTGGGAAGAAAAACAAACAACCCACAACCAATCAGACACCCATAAACTAAAAACGTAGAATATATAATCAAACAATAGATACAAACTCTCAAACGCACCCCAATAACATCAAATATGCTAAAAACAAATCATTTAAAAATAAAAATAATAATGGTACAGTCTCAAGGTCCAAGACAACGATTTGGAGAATGTAGAAAACCAGTCATGTAGTACATAATAGATTCCTTAGTACAGTAACTAAAACTGAAGTCAACAAGTGTGAAATGGAGCAATAGAAAAATCAATTATTCAGCCCCCTGACGTCCTCTCACAGCCACAGGAGGCCAAATGACACTCAGAGACTCACTCCTTGGACAGGATGAAAATACGAGTATGTCCCAATGATTTTCCAACCCCCCCCAAAGCGCTCTCATTGCAAGGGAGATTGATAAAGAGAACAAGGCACTCTCACTGCCAATAAAAAAAGAGAGTAATAAATAATGAGATTAAAAAGTCTGATCTTGACTAGTAGGAAGTCAATAAAAGAAATCCTCTTCGCTGGTATCTGGGTTGTGCAGGAGTGGGGCCCCAAAAATCCCAGACAGGGGGCCCAAACTCCAGAGCCCACGGCCACCACTATGGATCTCTGCCAGGGCCAACCCACCGGTCAGCCCCCCCCAAAAAAAACCTAAGGGGACCACCGGCCCAGTCCGCTGGCTACCCAGCAAGGTCAAGGCTGCAGTCCACCATGTAGCCACATTCCGCAACAAACAGACACTCTCATAGGGTCATGACCACCCGCTCGACCAAACTGGATTACACTGCTCCTCCTGCGTCTACCAGCACGCCATTCTTGAACCCCAAAACTGTAATCGTTTCACTTAATTATCCACTGCCGGAAAAAACAAAATTCAAAGGATCTTCACTTTCGTCACTGCGGGTTGCAGCCAGACAAATCCCCAGTGGCTCGCTTCCTCTCTACATATCTCCTCCCCCTGTAGATCTCAATTCCTGGTTCCTTGTCAGCTGGCCATCAAACAAGACCAGGCTGACAACGAGAACTGCAAGCACCACCAGAAGTCCAGCCACCAACCAAGGGCACATCCAAAACAGGAAGGCAAGAACCTCCAAAACACCCAACAAACAGTCCAAGGTAAGTCTAAGTTGAAAAAAACAAAGCAGCGGACCAAGCAAACAAGTGAGAAGAGCGATAACGGAGCCAAAATGAAATGGCCCCAGTGCACACTCGGAGGGGTTTCAGATGCCTTGGTATCACTCTCTAAATGCTCAGCTGTTAGTTTCAGCTCCATCAGGGCTTACAGGGAAAACTTTAAACTGCACAGTATAATGATATGGTGTAATAATGAATAAAATCGAGGAAAAGTCAAGGAAAAAGAAACAAATTAAACACTATTAAAAACTATGTAATGTTTCTTTAATTTTCTGTTCTTTAGGTTTCTGCAATGCCTTTTGCAGTTTCCATGAAGTTGATGTAAAATGTTATTGAGGAGTATTCTCAGACCTCACTGCGAAACTGCTCATAGCATCCCAGCTGCTACGATGGCATGGAAACCATATGTTACAAACAGCAGTGAAAAAGTCAGTTCTTGACAATTAAATGTTTTTGAAGTTACTATACTTGAATAAGTATTTACAGACAGGCAGACCTGTACTACTTCTAATTAGAACCGATCAACATTCCAAAAAAGCTGCTTTTGCCACCTTGTCATAGGCAGGTTTACATTTATGCAACTGGGTCACCATGATTTTGTCCGTTACTACACCTGCCTTGTGGGCTCAGACAAGGTTGTGGGACCTGGATCAATGGGTGGCAGCATGGCTCAGTTGGTAGCACATCCGCCTCTGGGCCAGAAGGTTGTGAGTTCTTATCCCAGTCTGGGATTGGGCTCGCCATAAATGCTACCACCTGGATACGAACATACAAAATTTGCCAGCAGATAAAGGCCTAGAGGTCTATCAAGTCTGCTCGAATGTGCAGCTAGCACCCCTTATTCTGCAGCTGCCCCTCCCTTCCACCCTTTCCCTTCATTAACCCTCCCCCCTTGTCCTGTCCCATCCTTGTTTGAAGCAGTCCACTGTTCTACTGCATACCATTTCAGCAGGTAACGCATTCCACCCAGCCGCCACCCTCTCTGTAAAAAAGTGTCTCCTCATCTCCCTCCTGAACCTTCCTCGCTCCAGTCTCATATCATGGCCCTGGTGGCCCTCCTCCTTACTTTGAACAGCCCTCTGTACCGTCTTGTTTATTCCTTTCATGTATTTAAAGGTTTCAATCATGTCACCCCTGTCTCTCCTCTCCTCCAGTGAGTACATGTTCAACTCCTTCAACCTCCTCTCGTATGATAAGTCCCCAGCCCCTTGATCATCTTTTCGCTTCTGCGCTGCACCCCTCCAGTAACTTAATGTCCCTCTTCAGATATGGACACCAGTACTGCACGCAGTACTCCAGGTGTGGTCTAACCAATGCCCTATACAGTGGCAGAATCACCTCCTCCTCCTCGAGGATATACCTTGCAATACAACCCAGCATTTTGTTGGCCTCGCAGCTGCCTTCCTACATTGTGCTGAGTTGTTCATTGACCCTGTAATGAGCACACCCAGATCCTTCTCCTCCTCCTCTGTCTGGGCTAGCTGCACTCCCCTAACTGGTAACTCCTCCTGGGTTCTTCATCCCAGAATGCAGCAGCCTTGCACTTTTTGGCATTAAAGCCCAGTTGCCAGGTGTCTGACCAGGTTTCAAGCTTTGCCAGATCATCCTGCAACCCTGCCATCCCCTAGGTCACCCACCACCGGCGTCTATCTTGGTATCATCAGCAAACAGACTGATCTTACTCTTGATGTCCCATGATATGTTTGCAATGAATATCCCAAACAACACTGGTCCCAACACCGAACCCTGTGGAACACCGCTTGTCACTGCCCTTGGGTGTGAGAGCTCCCCCCACCACCACCACCCTCTGTTGCCTTCCTGCAGCCAGTTTCCTACCCATCTCACCAGCTTTGCACCCGCCCCTGTGCCTACTAACTTAATTCCCAGCCTTCCATGTTGCACTGAGTCGAATGCCTTACTAAAGTCCAGATACAGGACATTCACTGCATGGCCCCTGTCCAGTTGCCTAGTTACCCAGTCATAGAACTCGACCAGGTTGGTTTGGCAGGATCTGCCACATATGAAGCCATGCTTCTGCTGTCTGTCCAGTCCTTTGGCCTCTAGGAGGCCACCAGCCTCTCCTTCAGGATAGTCTCCATTAGCTTACCCACGATGGATGTGACGCTCACTGGTCTGTAGTTTCCCGGTTCATCCTTGGGGCCACACTTGTGGAGGGTCACCACATGAGCCATCATCCAGTCCTGAGGTACACACCCCAAATGTAGTGAGGCATTAAAAAGGTCTGCCAAAGGTCCTGCAAGGACCTCTGCCAGCTCCTTCAGTACCCTGGGGTGGATGCCATCTGGGCCTGGCGCCTTGTCCACCCTCAGTGCCTTCAAACCCTCTCGAACTCTGCTGTCCATGATTTCCCCATCTGTCACCACTTCCTACCCTGCTTCTGCCATTTCTCCCACCTTGGGTGTCAACCCCCTCTTCTCTTTAGTAAATACTGAGCAGAAGTACTTATTTAGTGCTTCCACCTTATCGCACCCTGCTTCCACCCAACCCCCCCTCCTTCCTAATCCTTACTATGTGGTCCTTACAGCTTCTTTTCTCCCTGATGTACTTAAAGAAGTCCTTCTCCCCCTTCTTAATGCCTTGTGCCAGCCTGAGTTCCGTAGATGCTTTGGCTCCCCTTACTGCCCTTATCACCTCCTTCGATTCTGTCAAGTACTCCTCCCTGTCCTCCCCCCTCCCGGTTTTCTTGTACTTCCTAAAGGCAGCTCTTTTCCTCCTTACCTTTTCCATGACCTCCTTGCTCAACCAGATCGGTTTCTTAGCCCTAGCCTTTTGCTCTGGGCTTTGCAGCAGGTTTTGGTTGCCTCCACTATCCCCAGCTTTATGAGCTCCCACCTCTGGTTAGTGTCCATACTAGATTGAATTCTGGCCAGGTACCCTTTTACCACTTCCCCCATCCTCCCAAAGTCGGCCCTCCTGAAGTCCAGCACTATTGTGCCAGATTCCACTCCTTCCTTGCCCATATCGAATGTGAGCCATACTGAGTGGTGGTCACTCCTGACAGCGGTTCCTCCACTGTAAGTTCTCTCACAAAGTCCCCATTTGCCAGCACAAGGTCAAGGGTATTCCCTAACCTGGTTGGTTCACTGACCATTTGCAGCAGGAAGCTGTCCTGGAAGGCATCCAGCAGTACCTGCTCCCTTCTGTTCCTGGTTGTTGAGGTGCTCCAGTCCACTCCTGGCATGTTGAAGTCCCCCACAATCACCACACTACCCTTCTCGCAGGTCCTCCTGATCTGTCCCACTAGTTCCCTGTCTAACTCCTCCGTCTGAGATGGTGGCCTGTACCACTCCCATTCTAAGAATCCTATTCTTGGAATCCTGGATTTGCATCCAAAGTGACTCCGTACTACCCTCCTCCCCTTCCTGCCTTACACACTTCAGTCCTTCTTTCACATATAGTGCCACCCCCCTCCTTTCCCAATCACCCTGTCCCTACGAAATAACCTGTACCCTGGTACAGACAGGTCCCAGTCATTGTATTGGGTGGCCCATGTTTCCATGATGGCTGCAATGTCCACCTCTCCCTCTGCCGTGAGATGCAGTACTATCGGATACTGTACTGTCAGGGCGTGTCATCCAGATGAGACGTTAAACTGAAGCCTCTTCCATCCATTTCTGGTGGGTGTCCTGGTGGAAGTAAAAGAACCCAAGGCACTTTTCACAGGAGAAGGGGATTTTCCCCAATGTTCTGGTCAATGTTCCTCTTCCCCTAAAACTGGTTCATGCGGTTGTCCAAGGCCGTGTGTCAGTGTTGACGTTTAAAAAAAGGCATACGCAAGCAGTCACTTCGCTACCAGTCTCCCACTGCTTGTAAAGTGCTTTGGGCTACAATGTGTTTGAAAAGTGCTATATAAATAATTCTTCTTCCTCTTCCCCCTCCTCCTCCTCCTCTTCTTCCCTTTTCCTCCTCCTGACTGGAGGGTTTGTACCCAAGATTTAAGTTATTTATGTGGTTCCTCCACCCAGACAAACATTAAGAGGGCTTGGAGGAAGTGTGCTGCAGTACTGCTGAGATGCAGTACCTCCCCTCTAGATCACCACACCCATGAACCAAAGAAGTGCAATGACAGTCACCCCAATAAGGATGCAACTTGTAGTCTATAAATTAATATGCACTTAGACAGTAATTGTAAATAAAACAAGGCTTTATTTAGATGCTTTCTAGCCCTAAAGGAAAAGAGTGTTAGGCAATGAAGTAGTGAGACTGGACCTTGGCTCATTCTTCCATGCCCTTCCAGACCCAGCCACATAATCACAGGCAGCTATTCAGTCACCCTGCTCGATGCAGCCAAAGTAAATATTTGTACCTGGGCTTTGTTTCCAGTGCACTTTCAGACAGTATGCTGCCCCCAAACCACACATGCACAGTATTGTTGCTTTTCTGCCCACCTGTACTGAAGGTGCTGCCCTTGTCCCACTGACACTAGAGTATATCCCTTTAATTACCTAGCCGTGGAAATGGCATAGGCCCAATGGCGCAGCATGTGGTTGGCTGGCAGTGGTGCACCTAAAGGAATAAGTAATTATTCACAAGCTAACTAGCTCACTGACTGGCTGCTGTGCCAGTCTGAAATCTCTTAGAAATGCCCGGCATGGCAGCCACACAGCTAATTGTGTGCTCTACGCTGACAGCACTTGTTATAGCAGGAATGCTCTAATTACCATACCATATTTACTGTGAAAACTTTAATAAATAAAAAGGAAAAAGTGAAAAGTTATGTATTCCTGTCAATTGTTAGTGTAGAAATGCTCCTATCAGCCACATCTTAAGCCACTGTATGGCACGATCGCTCCTACCCATCAACACATCAGCATAGCTGCACACGTTACCACAGGAACCAGTGTCACTACATGGCAGTGCCAGCATGCACTGCCATGAAAAAAAAATAATCAGAAAGACCTGTTGCAAAAAATGTCATTATTGCGATTAGACTTGTAGTCGCAATAATGACCTCAGAGCTGGTCATTTCCTGGGGATTAATGACCAGCCAGTGGGCCACTCTCCCCCTTGGCTGGTCATTAATCCCCAGGAAAAGACCAGCAGTTTGGTCATTAGTTCTTAATTGCAATGCTTTGCAAATCAAAATTCCAAACCCAAGGGTTATTGAAACCTAAATGGACATTTGTAAGTTCTGAATTAATGGCCTTGTCAAGAACAGAATTCCCAACTATGATACACAGATTGTTGTTCCAAAGCAAGCCCCGAGTTTACTTATGGTCAGAGATGGGCGAAGTAGCCAAAATTCGCTTTGTGAACTAATTTGCCAAGTTGGCAACATTTTCAAAGTCTGACTTCGCAAAGTTTTCACCAGATGAAGTGGCCCTTTCTCTATGCGAATTGACCTAAATCTGTTGGTGAAGTTGCTACTTCACCATAACTTCACTTGACCTCACTGAAAAAGTGCCATGAAAACTTATTGTCAGGTGGCTGAGTGGGGAAGTGGGAACTTCACGAAGTAATTCACGAAGGCAAATTTCACAGCTTGGCTGACAAAGTAAAACGTCACAGTACCTCTACTCACAGTTTCCAGGCAGGGGATCTCCCTCCATGCACAGGGTAAGAAAGCAGCTCACAGTAAGTCTCCCTCTGGCTGGTTTCCTGCTTTCCACTTCATTTTTGAAGGCTTCTGGTGTTGGTTGGTACATCATCTGTCTCTCCAGTCCAGATCAACTTCAATCTCCTCCTGTCTTCATAGAACTGCCAAAAACAAGCTCACTCATGTACAAATCCCCAAACCTGGATAAGAGCCAGTGAGTTTATTACTAAGTGCAAGTGACACAGTGGCAGATTTGTAATGGGCAAACAGACATCAAACCCCAAACAGACAGATGTCAAACACCATCCCCTTTAGGGGAAGAAGAGGTGTGATACTTTGAGTGCTGGGGGACTTGCACCTCTTTGTCCATTACGAGTCTCCCCCCCCCCCTTTTGTGTTGCTTGAACCTTGAAATAAGCTCACTGGATATACTATATTCTAGCCTTTTTGGACTTTGCAAGCATGTATGTTTGTTTTTTTGCTGTTTTAATGACTAATGCTTCAGAAGCCACTGGATATATGGGTGTGTGTTCGACTTTTTGGTTTTCTCTGCAGACCTCAGCATTCGGCAGACAATTTTTTTGATGCAAATTGTAGCATAGCTTATGAAACCTCAATGCTATCTGCCCACAACACACCACTTCCTGGTATTCAGTTCCTAGTGCTCAGGGTTAACCATCACTTGTGCTATGTTACTGGCTGGTGGCTTACCAGATCAGCAGCAGTCTCAGTCATGGTTTGTGGCTACAACACAGCAGAAGTCTCCATTGAAATTACAGCAGCCTTCAGCTTCAGATTCCTGCTGATCTTAGTATGTGATTACCTACTTTTTCCCAGCAGACATTCTGGTTCTCACACTGTCTCTCTTTCCCAGACACGCTGCTTCTCACTCTGTCTCTCACTCTCTCTCTCTCTCTCTCTCTGGCAGATACGCAGTCTGACTCTGCTGCAGAACAGAGTAGCAGGAAGCTGCCCCGGTCACAGCACACAGTCACCTCTCATGTCAGGATCTCAGGCAGATCTGCCTGGGCTTGGGCACAGCCCCTGCTGTTCACTGGCGAATGTGAGCTTCTGAATGGTCCACTAAGCAGTCAATCACTTGGGGGCCAGCTGGAGGACTGTCACACAGATGGTGACTGGCCAGAAATTTGTGCAAGGACTTTAGCAGACCTCCAGTGTCCCAGGAGCCCATTGTGACTCCTTTCCAGGCCCTGCAGCCTGCTTGACTGTGGTGTGATCCCCTGTTGCTAAGGTGGTAAAAGTCAGGGTGCATAAAGATGGCTTGGGGCACTGGCTCCTAACATCTTTATTTAACAGGGCTCCTGTTCTTGGTAGATTTACTTATTCCCCCACTGTGTCTTGCATGATCATGGTCTGTTGTCCAGTTCAGCTGAGGCACTCAGTGGGGAAATCCCTTCTCTATTGGGAGCATCAATCATGCTTGTCCCTTGGCTGCGGGTGGGCAACCTTTAATATGTAGCAGGAGTTGCCTTGTCAAGCTGGTGCAGGAGGTGCCAAAGAAATCAATCCCTCCTCTTCCTCCTCTTCAGTCTGGTCCCCAGTGCTGCAGTAGTCCAGACTGGAGGAACTGGTGGGGGCCACTCATTAGTGTCGGCACAGGGCAGGTCCCACGTAGCCTTTAGGGTAAGCCCCATGCTTTTTTGGGGGGTGGGGGGGTGTTATAGGTATAAGATGTGTAATTCATTTGCTAATTTGCATGTTTAATCACTCAGTATTTTTTTTTTTTGAAGGAGGCTCTTTTTAATTTGAAATGTTAGAACTGCACAGGTTCTAGCGGCTCTTATCATTTTAAAATGGTTCTGCCCCCTTCCTCGTTCATGTGAATGTTTTAAAGATCAGTAATGAGCAATGTACAAAAAATAGGAAACCATAACACTTCAAAGAGATTGCTGTCACTATAATGTTTTAAACTTTTTATTCTGGTAGACTCCAGTTCTTTTAAATGCCCCCTGAATGGTACATTTTATTTAAAACAAATTCTGAAGTTGTGACCAAACAAATACCAAAGGAACAAATGTAGTGAATTCCAGGAGCACCAGTGAAAAAGCGTGCTGGGGATGGTAATTATTCGACTGAAATGTTTATACTAGGGGGCTAAGAGGTAAGAGGTCCGTGAATGTGCTTTGGGGGTAGGTAGTCTGTTTCCAAATGGTGACAGCAAGGAGTGGCCTCGTTGCGTGGGAGCAGTATGTGCATGTGGAAACCCAAATCTGAGAGCAGAGCAATCACAGTCCTTAAAAACCACAACCAGGTGATGATGTCATTCTAGAACTGGGATGGGACAGGACTGTGGTCTGATCCGATATGGGACATTCTCCAACATGACAGTTACTTTCACTGTACTGCAGTCAAACTCTCAGAAGGAAACATCATTAGGGCCAAATAGGACTGTAATCTGACCTCATATGGGACATTCCCCAAAAGTCCCTGTTACTCTCACTGTATTGAAGTCAAACTCTTATATCATCGCATCATTGGAACCGAAATGTGATCTTATCCAATATGGAACCATCTCAATGTCACCGTTATTCCCAGTATTAACTCAAACCCTCGTAAAATAGCACCATAAGGACATAACTGACCTGATCCAATTGGGGACCTTCTGCAATGCTACTGTTATTGTCGCTATTACATCAAACCCTGATAATGTACCATCATCAGGACAGGACAGAACTGTGACTTGATCCAGTATGGACCTTCACCAATGCCACTGTTGGTCTCACTTGATATGGTACTATCATTGGGATGGGGCAGGAATGAGATCTGATTCAATAGGGATCTACACCAATGTCATTGTCATTTGCACTATTACAGAATACCCTGATAAGGCACCATCATCAGGTTAGGACAGAACTGTGATCTGATCCAATAAGGGACACTTCTACAATGGGTCTGTTACTCTCACTAGTATCAAACCCTCATAAGGTACCATCATCAGGAGAGGACCACTGTGTAACCTGAACTAGTCTGGGACATTCTCCAACAGGACTGTTACTCTTACAGTATTTTAGTCAACTCCTTATAAGGTAACACCTTCAGGACAGAACTGTGACCTGATCCAATTTGATATCCATCTTATGACATTTATTAAACTTGCTGCTGAATTACAGTCAGAGTGAAAACACTGCATTTATTGTGAAGGAACAAAACAGATCTGATATGGTACCATCGCCAGTTCAGTTGTGTCCCTAACTCTGCTGAGATCAAACCCTGATAAACTGATACTGTCAGACTGAAATATTGTTTATTATGGGAACTTTTCCAATGTGAGTGTTACATTCTATGCATTAGAGTCAACCCCATAAAATTACAATGCAGCAATCAGACAACACTTTTATCTTACAGGTTCTGATAGAGGTTTCTTCCAGTTTGTTACATCAATTTGATCACAGCCCAACTCCATAGTACATCAATAGGACAGGACACGACTGTGAGCTGATCTAATGGGGGGACCTCCTCCAGTATAACGTATGCTCACTGTATTACAGTCACACCCTGATACTGTAGCATTGTCAGGGCAGGACACTGCTGTAGTCTTATTCAGTATGGGCTTATTCAGTGAGGCTGTTACTGATTTTGACCCTCAGAATCCAAGCTGTTCCTCTGCATTGCTCTGAGGGGTTTTCAAATGGAATATCTTCTCTCTGCAAAGCTGTCCAGATGCTCACCTGGACCGTCCAACTCTGTGCCTCTTTTTATCATGTTGATTGTGACTTCTAGCACAAGGGCATTTGGCTCTGGGGAGGGAGGGGAATTGTGTCAAGCTCTACACCACGACAATGTGCCGAGTCCTGAGTGCTTTTACACGTTTCTCCTTTCCTAAAAAATGCACAGGTTTCAGAGTCACTGAGTGATCCAGGAAGGGCTTAGCACCAAACACCTGGGCTACTCCCCCCCCCCACATCTAGAGTAGCTGAACGTGGCTACCATCACAGCTGTTTCGGCCTAGCTTCTCACACTGGTCTGTTGACACTAGGCACTTGACCAGGGGTAGCCCAGGTTGGTAGAGGGAGGAGATGGGGCTAGAGGTGTTGTTAAAGTGGTTGTCCAAGCCTTCCTTGGGTTGGTTGGAGGAAAGTCGTCGTGACCGCAGCTGTCTCCTCTCGTGGAGATTGCGGCGCAACTCTGAGACACGCTCTTCCTTCTGCAAAACAAGAGGGTGGGGGGTATACAGCAATGTTTGTTAATCCTCAGAACTCATGATGGAGCAGGGTACACCTCAGATGTCCTTTTAAATGACCTGGCTCCCCTTGGCTCAGCATAGAACTTAAGAGTTGACAACCCCATGGCAGGTTAAATTCCAGTTCTGCATTGGCTTTGAGATTGCCTGTACTGTGTGCAATTACGAAGCTGAACACTTTGGAATAATTAACTGACTGAGGGAGATTGTTATTTCATTCCTAAACTTTGTGTTTCATTAAAGTCACATTTTAAGTCACTTGGGTGATTGTATTTGTGATCACTGGGATAACTGTCTGGGTTAGTGGAGATGTGAGTAGGTTGGCATTTAAACTTCAAGGTCTTATAGGACCAGAAAAGACCATTAAGAACCTAAACCAATTAAGGAATCTTAAAGACCAATATATCAAAGACCAGACCCCTGAAACCTAGAGACAGTGTGGTCCAGTAGTTAGAATACCGTGTTAGGAACTGGGAATTCACAGGTTCAAACCCAGTTAGAGCTAAAATAGTCACTGTGTGACCTTGGGCAACTCATTTAACCTCTCAATGCTCCATTTCACCCAGTTGCAGAAATGGGTTAAAGCAGGACCCCACTGGAAACCAGATGTTGTATCTCAGTCGGGCTATCCTGAGTAAATTAACTGTTAAAAAATAGCTACTGTCCACCTGTCATTCTGATTATGATGACAATTAGATGTTTTTGGTGCAACATTAGCCACTGCTTAGCAAATAAATCTCAAACTGTGGTGAGAAAGGAATTATCTGGCCTACAGTGTGTCTGGTAACCCCAGGTGCATCCATGTGAGCCTGTAGCTCAGTGGTTAGAGTACTGGGATGGTATTGAGGGGGCTTGGGATCAATTCCCAGTAGGTCACATTATTCCTTTCTCACTACAATTTTTCATTCTTATTATGAAATGGACATGACATGTAGGTGAGTAAAGATTCTAGTCATTCCCTCTCCTTCCATCAGCACCAAATCTAGCTGTGAGGAAGCCTGCACTCTACCTGCCGGAACTGTACCTGGTCCTGTTTCAAAACAGAGAACCTTCCTACACAGCATGAAGATCCCCAATCTTCACATACAGTTGCTGACTCCCCAAAGCAAGCAGATGATATTTCCATATTTAGATAACTGGACAAGTGGTGCAGCCCAGGACTAGCCCAATATTTGGGGGGGGGGAGGAGGCAACAGTCATTACTTACCATGCTGTTGACATGTGCACAAAAACTAAACCCAGAACATTGTGCCAGGCCAGCCAGAAGAGAATGGACTGTCTCCAAGGAATCTCTCCTCTTCCGGGGTAGTAAGGGCAGTGATTCCTGCTGCATTCCCCACCCCCATTGTCCATAGATGGCAGGTCATCTGGGGGTGCTTGATACACTGTGGGCAGAGACACATCATGGTGGGGCAGTTGGGCAGAGACACATCATGGTGGGGCGGTTGGGCAGAGACACATCATGGTGGGGCAGAGACACATCATGGTGGGGCAGTTGGGCAGAGACACATCATGGTGGGGCAGAGACACATCATGGTGGGGCAGTTGGGCAGAGACACATCATGGTGGGGCAGAGACACATCATGGTTGGGCAGAGACACATCATGGTGGGGCGGCTTGGCAGAGACACATCGTGGTGGGGCGGTGGGGTAGAGACACATCATGGTGGGGCGGTTGGGCAGAGACACATCGTGGTGGGGCAGTTGGGCAGAGACACATCATGGTGGGGCGGTTGGGCAGAGACACATCATGGTGGGGCGGTTGGGCAGAGACACATCATGGTGGGGCAGAGACACATCATGGTGGGGCGGCTGGGCAGAGACACATCATGGTGGGGCGGTTGGGCAGAGACACATCATGGTGGGGCAGTTGGGCAGAGACACATCATGGTGGGGCAGAGACACATCATGGTGGGGCAGAGACACATCATGGTGGGGCGGCTGGGCAGAGACACATCATGGTGGGGGAAGGGCAGAGACACATCATGGTGGGGGTGGGCAGAGACACATCATGGTGGGGCGGTTGGGCAGAGACACATCATGGTGGGGCAGTTGGGCGAGACACATCATGGTGGGGCAGAGACACATCATGGTGGGGCAGTTGGGCAGAGACACATCATGGTGGGGCGGTTGGGCAGAGACACATCATGGTGGGGCGGTTGGGCAGAGACACATCATGGTGGGGCAGTTGGGCAGAGACACATCATGGTGGGGCGGTTGGGCAGAGACACATCATGGTGGGGCAGTTGGGCAGAGACACATCATGGTGGGGCAGAGACACATCATGGTGGGGCAGTTGGGCAGAGACACATCATGGTGGGGCAGTTGGGCAGAGACACATCATGGTGGGGCAGTTGGGGCCAACGTGGAGCATCCTGCAAGCAGGGCTGGCATGCACCAGGAGGAGAATGGGGAAGGTTGTGGATAGATAATGTCCTCCCATCCTTCATAGCAACTGGGGACACTTCTCTCTCTCCCCCCGTACCCCTGTCTCCCTCTCCCTCTCCCTCTGTCTCTCACTGTGTGTATGTGGAAAAGGGGGATGTTCTCCTGCCACCTTTACCAGATTCAGTTACCTGGCTATCATTCAGGGTAGGTCTAATCCTGCAGTGGCATGGGAGGTTGAAGGCATTTGAGCCCACAGAAGTTTATGGGGTACAGACAGTGACTTAATTGTACTGTTCATGCTTTAATGGATACCATGGTTATCCTGAGATTAATGTTATCCAGGGCATACATGCAGTTGCCGTAATGAAGCAATAAGGCATGACAAGGTGTGCATTATTGTGGGATAACAGCACACCTCTGGAAGAAAGGCACAAGGCAAGGCACTTCAGGGTGTACTTTGTGGTGGGATAATGGCACTTCTCAGGCAGTGGAAGCATTTGACCTTTGGCATCATGTTTCAATTTTCAAAGAGCCTCAGTACAGTGGTAGAGCTACAGGCTACCAAGCAGTTGGGGGGGGGGCAGGGTTCAATCCCCATTGTGGACCATTTTGCAGAATGCTATTTTCACATGTACATCTTGTATTGCTTTTCCTCATCTCCTTCCCTCGGAAACACTTCTGGAAATGAGTTGTTACAAGCTCAATATGTTTTTCGTGGTCAAACTTTTGAACTAACTAAATAAATAAATGCATAAATAAAATTAGAAAATAGGATAAAAAAAAGTAGTCCTATTGAGGTTGTAAATGTAATTTTGTTATTTGTCCAGTAGATGGCAGATGGTACATGCTTTTTTTAATTTTTTAAAGTAGGCAAATTGAGGTGTACTGATACAGCTGTGCCTACTTCATGTTAGCAGGTCAGTGAGGTGACGGATCTTTTTCTAATGCTATTGTGCTGGTATATCAGCACTGGGTTCTGAGCTCCTCAGCCAGTCAGGTTTCTGGAGTTTGTGTACCCATTTCATAATGAGGCATGATGGCCATTATTCGGATAAATTATACAAATTATACTGGACTATCTAGCCAAAATTATCTGTTATCTGGTTCTTGCCAACTGAATAGGATGACTAATATTTTTAGATGAGTATCTGCTCTGGAAATAAGAATCTAGGTTACCCTTGTGTGGAGCTCCCATTATATGTCATAGAAACATAGACTTTGATGGCAGATAAGGACTGCTTGGCTCACCTAGTCTGCCCATTTCCCTACCTGTAATACCCCACTCTGCTGAAAGTCATGAAATACAGGGGTATCCAGAAAGCCTCATTGGTTATTCGGGTACCTCTAATTGGGGGAAGGCCACTACTGGGAGAGAGAAAGGGATGCTCCAGAGAATCTCAGAAATATCACAGGAGGAAAAGAAAAGCTAAAAAAATTCAAAAAGAGCAGTGGTGGGGGCAGAGATGTACTGGATTACCTCAGCGATGATCCTTTCCAGCTCGAGGTTCTCCTTCTCCAGCTGCCGCGACTTCTCCTCCTCGTTGTTGTTTGTGGAGGAGCCGGTCTTCATGGTATCCTGCTGCTCTGACTGCCACTCACCCCGTGTGATCAGCCGCCGGATCTGAAAACACGTGGAAAGGAATGCTTAATAAGGAGAAACTGGTTGCCAATAAAGCCATCTGAAGCAAACATAAAATGGTCCAAAGGGAGAAAAAAAAACAAAAGAAGGGTCAAGTTGTTGGGTAGAACCATGAAGGCAAACAAACACATACTTGAAACAGACAGAGAGCATCAACAAATGGAATTCACGCCAAAGATTATAAATCATCAACACCAATTCTACTTCTCACGCAAGATTTAAAACAGTGGAATGTTTCAGAAACAGAACACAAAGATGGTTTATTCATTTAAACACAGTTGTTTCTGCATCATTTTTAAAAAATAACTATATTATAAATAACACAATTTATAATAAATTTATAAGAGTCCTGAGTTGCACACTTATGGTTAGAAGTGTCTAGTTTTGTGTCTTTTGCTTTCCCGAACCACTCATCTTCAGTTTACAGCTTTTTGACTGTAAGGATACAAAAGAGGACAGTCTTATAACTAAGGATGGGAGAACCACAACATTTGCCGGGGTTCTGATAAGGCAGGAATAGTTCTGATAGATGCCTGAGCCTGATCAGATCCTTCAGAACCTTTGAAAGTACAAAAACGATTTATAACATCCATCAGTCTCTGTGCACCCTGAAGCTACTGTCAGTGAAGGGAAGGGAATCTAAAAAGAGCTTGGGGTGGTACTGTAATCAATATTACTAGTGCTGCATGGCTAGTTAGGATCACTTTATGACACCACTGCGAATGTGACTATTTTAAGATCTGTCTCACTGGGTCCTTACTCTATCTCCATCCATGGTTCTTGGTTTTTCCATCACCAGCAGCCCTGTTTCTAGATACAGACCTGCTGGAGAAAAACTATACCTTAAGCTCCAGATTTAATGTCTTAAATATGGTCAGACCCTTATCAGAACCAGGAAAGAGTTCTGATAAGTTTTCTTTCTTCTTTTTTTTTTTAAGACATGGGTTCTGGGAGGTTTTGAACTTATCTAAACTGGTTTTACCATTTCTATCTATAACCATGAAAATGCTCCTCAGTGGTCAGGTACTGTAAGTGTTAACACACATGATGTGTGTCTATGTAAACAATAGTGCACAGCAGGGTGTGTAATAAAGCCTTTTTATGCAGGGTCATGTGAAATGTTCCAGCCAATCATGTCTGTAGATTTTCCGATGCCATATTATAAATACATTACTAATATAGATACATACTAAGGGGGTTCTTTAGGATGACATGTGGCCAAATGCCTTATCAAACCCCTAAGGTATGCACAGAATAGAGTACAGTATATACACAGATCCTTGGCATGTGCTATCATTATCACACCTGCACACTTATAAAATGGGCTTCAGTTGAGAAAGAGTGAAAATAGACAAGGGAACAGATAGGACTGTGGGTATGTCATGGAACAGACCAGAGTCATGCCATCAGATTCCACCAATCACAGCACAGGATTTACCTAACCCATTTTATAAATAATGTAAATATGTAAACACTGGGCACCCATTGGAAACCATTAACATAACCCCCATATGAACAAGCAGGCCCAGCAGCTAGGGTTGTCAGAACCCACATAAGTTCTGGATTCTGATCTAGAACTTTGCAAGCAGTTCTACGGTTCTAATTTTCTTTAGTTCTTGAACTCTTTTGTGTATAGGACTGAACAGAAAGAACAGATAAAGATACTGAGATACTGAGAGCAGAAGAAAATATAAATAAAAGTCCTGCCCTCTCAGCATAACAATAATATTGCTTCCCTGCACATGGAGAGAGGAGACATGTGTCGAGCCGTTCCAAATTAAAATGGCAAGTGTCACAATTCCATGCATTTGGCATATCTGCATAAGAGTAGCACATTCTCGTATTGTCTCTCTCTAAAACACTTTTGGATGTAATTCCCAATAATTAGTTTCTTTTCAGGCTGGCATCTCCTGTTTTTGAAATATCTGAACAAAACATGCATTTTTGTTTAATATTTAGAAACCTTAATATTTAGAACCCATGGGTGTTCTAGTTCTAAATTAGAACTCAAACCCCTGGGATCTAAAATGATTCTTACCTCTTTAAAACTAGTTCTGACAACCCTACGAGCAGCTCGGCAGCAGTCTGTTACATTGTCAAGTAGAAGACTTGCATTTGGGAGCAACCTTGGTGTAAAAGGGGGTTGGGTGGCTTGTTATGGAAGTGATACACTTGGTCTTTTGGGGAGGGTTGGACTGAAACCATAGAGATCTTATGATACAAGGCTTGAGTGCAGATTAAGGAGGATACAAGTTAATGAATCATAGAGTATTCAATGTTCAAACTGGAGTACAGTGTATCCCCCCCCCATCAAAGGTATTCAGGGAGTCTTAAAAAAGATTATCTCCGTTTCCCCAGGTGAGCTGGGCTAGTTCTGAGGCAACCTTCCCTCCACCAGAATCATTTGCTGCTGTCCACACCCCCTCATACACTGATTTAATTTGATTAATTAATTTGATTTTACAGCATGTTTTAAAACAATCCCCCAATCCAACTCTCCCGGCATCAAAGAGGCATATCTTAAACTGTGGCCCCCCTCCTGATCCAGATCCATGATTGGGGGGGGGGGCGATGGTAGTTTAGATTCCAGCTGCTTCAGTTACTCCCCCTCTCTCACTCACTGTGCACATTCTCCATTGCAATGCAATTGTTACGTTATCTTCAATACACATGTTTATTTTAATTTGTGTGAGAGTTTTTTTTTTCCAAGACAGATCCAGAAGATAGATGTAACAAAAAGAACAAAGTGCTTTAGCTTTTGGACCAACCCAGTCCTTCCTTGGAAACGTAATGACAGTTATTTAGAAAATCCCATACTTTTAGCACCCAGATCATGCAGAAAAAACAGAAGAAAATCCCATTGGTTTAAAATATTCATTTTAAAAAAAACAAGACACATCAGAGAAGCTGAAAAATACCAGTTCAGCTTCGGCTGAAAAAGCCTAAAGGTCAGATTTGCTTAAAAGCCTAGCACCATGAGTGCACTACGTATAAATTAAAGTGACTTCGAGATACCTACAGAGTAAGATAAGGACATCTGGAGCATAGATCTGCATAGCTCAATTATGAATGCAGTTCATGAAAAACAAACCCCACTCGGATTGTCATAATTGTACGTTACAAATAAGCCACTGAAAATAGAACTACAAAAAATAAATCTACATGGCATACAAAGGGTTTGAAGTAAAGTTCACCTAATGTAAGTAATAGTTGGAAACATTACTCAACTATACTCTCAAACTGGTTATTATGCTCCATAAACCTTAAGTTCTTTAGTGTTATAACAGGAGTTTATACATGATAATATGAAAAGCTGCTTGTCAAGGACCACCAAGAAACTAAGACCATGCAATCTGATACATACAGATTTCAACTTGGTGCACTAAAAATGTCTAAGGAATCTGAATAAGAAATCATAGGAATTAAATTAAATCCCCCCCCCCGGGGGGAAGATAGGTAGTTGTAAGGAGACACACACACACACACACACACACACACACACATGAGTCCTAATGCACCATCATTCCCATCACTCAATTCAAATGTTATCCAAAGGAATTAAATGTGTCCTGAGCCTCCAAGTAAAAGAGAATGTACACTATATGTATGTGAGACACAAGTCCTAACATACCTTCATTTCCACAGACCACTACAGTATTAGCCCAATGTAATTGAATCTGTCAAGGACACCCATGCAAATGAGATCCTGAACTCCAATCTGTTCAGAGTACGAAAATGTGACAGTATATAATAAAACTACTGTATGAAGAATAACAGGCAAGGAATATGAATAAGATCCAATGGAATTAACCCTACCCCCACCCCTGGGGAAGACAGCTTTTAAAGGGACTAATATTCATTATGGGTGTAAACTAAGAGTAATAACACACTGTAACACCATTATGTCATATACCTGAATATATGCCCACTTCAGTGTAACAGCAACCCCCACACACACCACACTCACATAACCCCCCCACACACACCGAAAGAGATGCTGAAGTCCTATAATATGTATCATCTGTAGCTTTAATCAGATCCTCAGGGATTGACAATGCCTGGCACAATCTACTGTTCATTTCTGTAGGTGCCACAGCCAGGATTGCCCACACATTGATGTAATATATATCTTTATAGACTTTTCCCACATACTTCAGTATAAGGCTGTGCAGATGAAGTGCTGTTTTTACTTCTCATCTGTTCACATCCATCTGACAGTACTACTGTTACAGATGCAGGTTCACTCAGATAATTCATTCAATGCCAAGCACGCCAGTTATAATCTTAGAGGACATTACCAATAACTGTGAGAATCAGTTTACATTTTCAGAGTGTTACATATTTTTACTAATAATGATTGCCCTGGAGTTGGGTGTTGGTGGGGGGGGGGGGGAGATGTGCTTTTAAATGCTCACTGCTTTAATAACCACTTGATGTACAAGTGTGTGACAGGGATGGGAGCGGTCAGTGTCATTCTTGGGGTATGAGACCCGCCAACCAAAGGTGAGTGGTTCTGTTACCCTAAGAATGTAATTTACTACTTCTGACTACTACTAAACATTACATCTACTAACTACTAGTTCCCCATTATGCTTAATATAGTTACCTGACAGTATGAGTGCACCGGAGAGAGGAGGAGGAGCAGTCTACCTTGATGATACCAGGGAGACTGATCAGTTTGTTTAGCATCAGCAATGACACTGACCACTCCCACCCCCGCCACACACTTGTACAGTCAGATAATCGTATTACTAATGGGAAGGCATGCTGCAGACTGGGGGAAGGACCGACTGAACTAGCCGAGATGTTGACTATCATTGCTCCCCCCCCCACAGTGGATCATGAGTCAAGGGGGCAAACTCGGAAGAAATGCATTTTGGGACTGAGAGTAGGGAACAGGCAAGGTAGAAGGGAGTTATAACTTCCATGTAAGGGGCAATGAATGGAAACTCCCTATAGGCATCATTTTAATCAGGATGGAGCAGAATAGGGAATCCTCATTCATTGCACTAATTCAAAATAGCCACTAGCATTATGTCTGGTCCAAAGGAAAAAATATCATGTGGTTACACGCTAGCCTTTATCTAGGATCCCTATGGCTGAGAACAGAAGTTCTCCAGCTCCCCCAGTAGCCAAGCAATGAATAGGACTTGGCACCATTTCACAGACCAATGATCGCATTCCCCATGCAGCTAAGACCAGGCGTAGCAACACAGTAAGAATGCTAAGAGCAGTTGGGGAGGGTACCGGGGGAGCTCTGAGGGGATTAGGGAACAGTGAAATAACAATAATAATACATGACTAAAAATTAAAATAATAACCCATCAAACAGAAACAGAACCAATAAAATCAAACACAGTCACGAAACAGATGGAGCATATATCACCTGATTGAGCCAAACATGCAGCTGAAAGTGGAGAAACAAGAAACAGAGAGGAGCTGTCCAAGAGAAAATGAAACATGCAGCTGAAACAGGCATAAGAAAACCTAACAAGGCCCTGATGACACATACACAGCTGAGAATCTGGCCATTGGTGGAGGCTGTTTCCACATCCTGAACTGAATTATGGGACATCCTCAAAGTTTGCTTTCCCCACAGAAGGAAGTGGAAGGCAATGTGGCTAGTAGATAGAGCACAGAACTGTGAACCAGGGCTCAAATCGTACCATAGCCCTGACTTTCTGTGTGACCCTGAGCAAGCCACTAGACCTCCCTGTACCCCAGTCCTCCCAAAAGTAAAACTGGGCAAAAGTGGAGCCCCACTGAAACTGTGATGTTGCATCTCGGTCAGACTAGCCTGAGTAAATTAGAAAACATCATATAAGGCTACATTAGGGGTTCCTAAACTTGTGAAGTGTTACTTAAAGATTCCTTAACAGTTTTCTTTTGGTTTTAAAATTTCTTAGAATTTCCTTGAAAACTCTAGCACCCTTCTATAATGGGCAACTGTTATCTACCCCGGCTTACGTAACATGCCTTCAACCCCACTTTCTGTTATCATATAATATCATCTTGTCTTAGATGCCTCAAAGTCCGTTTCACCCATCCATGACCAGAATTGCTATATGGATTAGTGCTGTATGTTTTGACATAAATATTTTATTGCTGTGCTTAACCATCAACCTGGCAGCGTGTAGCTACTCAGTGTATATGAGGCCCCTTGTGGCTCCTTATTCAAGGTTCCCCCTCGCCAAGTGATACAGAATGTGCATTTCTGCATGTTCAGGCAAAAGCAAGATGGTAGCCCCCCCTACAGTCCCCTAGCTCCATGCTTTCCACCACAGTACTTTGTGTAGAATCAATGGCCTGTCCTTCACCTTATTGTCCCATACCTTGGGCACGAAGAGCACCACCAGTGTAATATAGGCTGAGAAGACGATGGCAAGAGCACTAAAGGTGAAGGACGCATCCTGCTGGCTGCTCAGAATCATGGTTACCGGTGCTGTGATCAGACACAGAACCTAATATAACAGGAAATAAAAGAGGTCACACATTTGTGATCAGATAAAGCATTCATTATGAAATTAGAAACAAGATTTAAAAATGGAGCCTGGAACTCCTGATCAGACACGGACCCTAATATTTGCAAGACCCCCCGGCCCACCCCCAAGCAGGGGTGTTGCCAGGAATTTTTAAACTTGTACTCCAGAGTTGATGGAACTGTTGCCTCCCCCCACAAACACAAATCAAAAGATGTGCTGCCCCGCCCCTGTTTCAGTCAACAATATTGCAGTAAGCCGATGATCCTAATAGATATACATTTTATTTTATCTAAAACACACACACACACTACTCATTAGACAGAAATTGGCTGTCTTTTAGTTACAATGATTAGGATACCTTATGATAAGCCTCTGTACCACATCAAGGTAGTCAGCTTGACAGAGGTCCAGTCACACCAGCACTCATGTATACATACTCAACTGGGTCACTCATACAATGAATGCCTCTAAGTTTAGCACCCACACATCTTCCAAATATCGTTCACAAACTCACACTAAAACAATTCTTCATGTTCATCATGCTCTCTTTCTGTTTGTTGCCCTGGCCTGAGGCTCATGTTGTCCCCCCTTCCCCGGATTTTCCAGACATTACTGTACTCAGCAATGTACACTGAGTATGCCTCCTGACACCCATGCCTTCAAGCATGGGGCTGATAGGTGTCTGTTTTCTCCCTGTTGCAGGCATGCCCATAATGGAGTGTTCAGTGTGTATAAAGACCCCTAGGTGGGAACAGCACTGGAGTTTTTTTGGTTAGTTATATAGAGAGCAGTGAGAGATTAGAGCTCCAGGGGGCTCATTCCAAGTTGTGGCCCCAGTTAAAACTATCTGGAGGGACCTTCGTAACTTTGTGGAGCCACACTAGGGGCCTGGAGCCTGGGTGTGGAGCAGGTCTCCTTTTGGGTGCAGTCCCTGGTTTGGTCATTTGCAGAGAGAAAGAACACCAGATGTAAGGTAACTGGCATATTGCTGATGTTCCCCCCACCTTAAGGGGTTCATTTCAATGGCTACACTATGTGTCCTGATCCTAATTTCATAATACCGGATGTTGGAAGCTCCAATCAGTTCGTGAGACTTGGCAGTCTTTTTCCGTCATTTGTTTCATGCTCCCACATCTCCTGATCCTTGTGGAACCCCAAGCCCTGTCACTGCCCTTCTCGTAGACTAACAGTTAACTACCACTTGCCCAGACCCCACGTGAATGTGGTGGGGTGGCCTGCCACATTGCTTGTGCAATAACTTTGGGGGAGGGTGCTTGAATTAGGACAGGCATTTTACTCTGGTGTTTTCCTTCCTAGGGAGCCAGCATGCAATGACCCGCATGCATGCATGCATTGCAGCACATGCGTGCATGCATCCACTGACAGACCTGCCCCTTCTATTGCTTTCACAGATGGTACTACCTGGCATCTCCAGATGTTGAGAAGCAGAATCCCCACCCCAAGGGAGGAGAGCTGTCCTTGTGATGCTAGCAAATTTATCAGCTTTTAATGTATATGCTCTCCTATAGGCCAGGAGTCTATTCTTGGAAATTCGCCACATCACGATTGTTGTGTTGGGCAGTGAGCTGGTGTCCTGTCCATCGGAGCCTCTAAGCAACCATGTAAATGTCTGCATGTCTGGTAAGCTGCAGAGATGGAACCACATTCAGACACCTAGGGAGTGTGTGAGTGTGTGAGCCCAGAAGGTGGGGGTTACTGTGTGCTACTAAAGTCACACCCCTGATGCCGGTCAGTCTCTACAGGGTAGGGTGTTACACTTGGAAATCCTAACGTCGTAGGCGTTTGTTGGTATTTTCACTCCAAATTTTCAACATAGGCTTTTTGTGACCCCAGCTCACGAAGAGCGGCACAATCAGTTTGTTAGCTGAAAGGTGGTTTTACACAGTGGCTATGCCATTTGGCGTCACAGGACAAAAACATATTTTAGGCAGGATGTGAAAAAATGGCAACTGTATTGTTCATGAGGAGGTGTAAAAGAAATTGCAATGCTGAAAATCTGGAATGAAAATATGAAAAATAGGTGAAGTCATGAGCATGCAGAGAAACTGTGCAAACATGTCCGTAACCCAATTATTTTTAGGATTTCTTTAGCCACATTTTCAACATAGGCATTTTGGGACCTCCCCTCATGAACAGTGGCGCTGTGATTTTGTTAATCCATCCCAAAAGTTGATTTCCCACATCGACCACACCATTGTGCGCCACAGGTGCGGAAACACATTTTGGGCAGGCTGTGAAAAATGACAGCTGTACTGTTCATAAGGAGGTGTGAAAAAATGCCAGTGTTGAAATCTGGCATGAAAATATTGCAAATTTGCGAGGTTACAAGGGTGCATGGAAACTGCGCAACGTACACTTGTAACACAGTCATTTTATGGACTTTCATCACCAAATTTTCAACATAGGCATTTTAGGACCTCTGCTCATGAACAGTGTCACCGTCATTTTCTCAAACTGTCCCAAAAACTGATTTCACACAGCGCCCACGCTATTCTGCGGCGGACGTGCAAAAACACATTTCGGCCAGGATATGTCAAATGAGGGCTGTACTGTTCATAAGGAGGTGTGGAAAATGGCAATTTTGAAACTCTGGTGTGAAAATATTACAAATTCACAAAGTTACGTGTGTGTGTGTGTGAAACTGCACAACGCACACTCATAAAACAGCAATGTTTTGGATTTATTTTCAACAAATTTGCAATATAGACTTTTTGAGAGCCCCCCTCATGAACAGTGGCACTTTCATTTCGTTAATCAGTCCCGAAAGGTGATTCTGTGCAGTGACCGCAAAATCACCTTTCGGGACCGAATAACGCCATGACAGTGATTGAATTCATGAGGAGGGGTCCCAATAACCCCATATTGAAAATTTGGTGCCAAAATTCCCAAAAATGCCTAAGATATGCACCAAAGTTGAAAAAACCCGATTTATGCCATTATACAGCTTACCGGCATTTCTTCAGTTCACGGTTGGCTTTGAAGAGCGCAGACGTGTTTTCCCGGTCCACCAAAGATCGTCGCACTGTGCTCCGGAGGTAAGTATGGGGTGAGGGGGGTGTGGGGAGGCAGGGTGCGCAGAGGGTGGGCGCTGGTTGGTGGAGGGCCACCGGACTCGACGAGGACCGTTTTCTGGTTTGCAGGTTGTAAAAAAACAAAAACATTGCTAGACCATTTTCATTTTACAGGGCATTTGGCACATGGGGTGGGCTCCCAGTGTGCCGCCTGAGTCTGTTTTAGGTCTGTGGCGACGAGAGTTGGGCACCCCCGTTGTACACAACAAATCGGGGGGACATTATGCCGAGGGGAGTGGGCTCCCCTGTTGGCAAATTAAACTGGGAAGTGGGGACGATGATGAGGGGGATTGGGCACCCCCTCAGTACACACTTTAAATGGAGGGGTGCATTATGCCGACGGGGAGTGGGCTCCCCCGTCAGCAAATGAAGTGGGTTGGAGCATGCCGACAGGGGGACTGGGTACCCCTGAAGTCGGCTCTCTGCATAGTGGCAGTCAGCACCGCCATGTTTATTGAAGGGCTTCACCAGGAGAGGCACGTAGGGAGGGTGTGTTTTGGTGCCGCTGCATGATGAGCTTGGCTCTCATTGCGGCAGACCTTTTCTTAGATGTGCTTGCCACATTATGTATTCCTTGTGTGGTGCCTGCATGCTGCCTTATTGGGGAATGAGGGACACACCTACTGATGCGTGCCCTGCATTCGCCCAACAGTGACCGAGCCTCCAAATCTGCTACTACTGCAATATGTTGGCTGGCGCACAAACGCGAGCCAACATAAAAAGAAATGAAGGAATGACATTTGGTAGTACATGGTACCTTTCAGTCACATTGTATTTCAAAGCACTTCACAAGGAAGGAGCAGTGTCAGCAACTCCATGGCCTGAGGAATGTACTGGGAGAGAATGAGGTGAAGGGGTGCTGTCGAAGCACAGAGAGGCAGCACAGAGGAGTACAGAAAGACCAAACCAGAGGGAAGCGAGGTTGCTTAATGTCAGAGAGTGAGTAGTACTGTATCTGGGTCTCCAGGGTCACAACAAGAAGGCAGGCAAGAAGGAAGGGAGAGAAGAATGGAGGGAGGCAGGGAGGGATGTAAGAAAGGAAGGGGAAGGAAGTATTGAAGAAGGAATGAATGAATTGAGGAAGGAAGGAAAGGAGGAAGGAAGGAAAAGAGGGATGACTAAAGGAAGGAATTAGAAGGAAGGTAGAGGGGAGGGAAGGAGAGGAAGGGGGAAGGGAGGGAGGAAGGGAGAAAGGAAGGAAAGAAAGGAGAGAGGGGAAGAAGAAACAAAGAATAGAGAGGAAAGAAGATGGAAGGAAGGGGAGGAAGGAAAAAGGAAGGGCAATCAGAAGTTAAGGAAGGAGGAAAATTCCTTCTAGCAGTAATACCTGCACAATAAGACATCATGTACTCAAGAAAAGCAGACAGAAAGAGCACTGTGAGTGATACTGCATATGTTTCTTACTACATGCCTTTTTCTATGTTGTGGTTTTTATTTCTGTACTATCCAGTTGCTACCCAAACAGGTCTGGTTCTTGAAATAATTTGATTAGTGAATTTCTCAGGTAGGCTGGGCCACAAATCCAGGCCTGTGCTACTTACCGCCACGTTGTAGATAGCCATGCCAACGGCATGGTGGTCATTAATCTTCTCCGTGGAGACGCTTTTTGTCTCATAGGCAAGGAAGATGCCCAGGAGGAGGAGGAGGCCTTTGTAACCAAAAACAGTTCCTGGGGAACAATGAAAGGATAAACTGAGAACTAGAGACTCATAACAGCTAACACGTTTCTCCTCACCCATCAATCTGTACTGCTCATGCCTTTCTTTAGCCCTCCATGTGAGTCTTTTTCCTATCAATCTTTGTGCAATGCAATGGACACCCTTCCCCGTGCTGGATGGAATGGGGCAGATAAGAATTGGGACACACATCGATGTGCTTCTGAAGACTTACATGGTATGGGGAAGGGGTAGAGGGTGTGTGTTGCTGATCTGAATGGGGAGTGTGATTCAACTTCTCAACTTTGCCTCCTCTTAGCCCCACTTTGTAAAATGTGGAAATTTCATTAAGACGTCCCACTTTTACTAAGTTGGGTGGAAGATGGTGACATACAGAAACTATGCATTAGTTTAGTTGGTTCATGTTTCACAATCTGTATAAGCGATGGATTTGAACAAGTTACCCAAATTGTACTGTCTCTTTACAAAAAGAAAAAGACTGCTAAAGGAAATGCAGAAATGACACTGACCTAGCATGGCCACAGGGTGCCACTGTTGCTTCATACTAACATACCAAAATGCCAGCAGAGAAGGCCCACTGATCTATTGATTCTGCTCGAGAGTCAGTACCCTCAATGGGCACCGCAACCATCCTCCTGATTTCTCTCACTACCCCCTTCCCCCAGCCAAGGTTCCCCTCCCCCAGGCAGGCGGCCCTTCTCTTCATCACTCTTCTGTATCTGTCCCAGCCTCTCTTGAACTCTTCCACCATAGACACCTCCACCAGTTCCTCAGGCAGTGCATTCCATGGATCCACCACCCTCTCAATGAAGTATCACCTCCTCCTTTCCCCCTAAGTCTCCCTCCCTCCAGCCTCCAACCATGCACCCTAGTGGGCCCTCCCACCTTCCTCAGAATGATCACATACCTTATTAACCCGTTTTAGATACTTGAAGACCTCAATAGTGTCTCCCCTGTCTCTCCTCTCCTCTCCTCCAGTGAGAACAGGTCGAGCTCCTCAGGTCTCTCCTGACAAGTCCTATCTTCCAGATCTCGGATCATCCTAGTTGCCCTCCTCTGAACTCTCTCCAGGAGCTGAATATCCTTCCTGAGGTATGGGCGCCAAAACTGCACACTGTACTGCAGTGGTGCATCAGAGGTGAGCCTGACAAGGCACTGTACAGTGGTATAATCACCTCCCTACTTCTTGAGGTGATGCCCCGACGATACAGCCAGTATTCTATTTGCCCTGGCTGTGGCCCTCCTGTACTGTTCCGAATTATTCATTCTGACATCCACCAGCACCCCCAAGTCCTTCTCCCCACTTGAGACCCGCAATATGTCCCCTCTTAGGGTGTACACTTGACCCGGGTTTCCTTGCCCCAGGTGAAGCACCTTGCATTTTGCAGTGTTGAACCTTAGCTTCCAGGCATGTGACCATTGCCCTAGAACATCCAGATCTCCCTGCAGGGCAACCCTATCCTCCTCCCTATCCACCACCACCCCCAGCTTAGAGTCATCCTCAAAGAGACTCATTTCACTCCTGATGCCCTCCCTGATGTGGGAGATGTGGGTGTTAAACAAGAGCAGTCCCAGAACTGATACCTGTGGGACCCTGCTGATGATCCCCCTGGGGGATGAGACTACCCCTCCTACCACCACCCGCTGGGTACGCCCAGATAGCCAGCTTCCAATCCACCTAACTGTCCATGCCCCCGCCCCCATCTTTCCCAGCTTATCTGGCAGACCAGTGTGGGGAACAGAGTCAAATGCCTTGCTGAAGTCTAGGAAGATGACATCAACTGGCCTACCCTGATTGAGTGCGGCTGTCACCCATTCATAGAACTCCACAGGGTTAGTTAGACACGATCTCCCCTGGACGAAGCCATGCCGGCGATCATCCAGGAACCCCTATTCTGCCAAGTACACCCCCAGCCTCTCCTTTACTACGGTCTCCATCAGCTTGCCCACCACTGATGTCAGGCTGACTGGCCTGTAGTTCCCCCGCTCCTCCCTAGATCCCCCGTTATGGAATGAACGTTTTTGGTGCATTTTCTTGAAGGTCCAAGCTCCCTAGAGCAATAGCATGGCTCTAAATGCCATGTCTATTCCAGTGCTGTCACATACCTGCAATATCATCCCCTGACTATTAAATCTATTCTCAGGGGATGTACAGTAACAGTCCCTCTTTATATCACAAACTTGTCCCAGTACAGTACTTTGATTCCATCCCTAAACTACTGATGTTATTTTCAGTGAGTGTAACAGGTACGGTTTAATATCCATGGTCCTGTTATATTACTGCAGTACCATGTCCCAACTGCAAATGTTTATTTGTTTACCCAGCCAGGTGTTCATTTTGTTGGAGCTGCAGTGTTCCAGCTGGGGTAGGATCAGCACATCCATGTCCTCCTTCGGTGCCTCCTTGGTGAACTCCTACAAAACACGCACAGGATATGAGAGGGCAACAGTTTCTCTTTTTTTCCTGGAGGCTTTTCTCTCTGGTTCATCTCCATCTCAAAAAGGATATACCCTGATCCCAAGAATGTGCCCCATCAGGTCCGGAACCTCTGGCTCTCCTGGACCACAGTAACCCACCAATCCCCAGAGCTTGCCTTCCATGGCAGGGGCTCATAGAAGAAAGCCATCCTTCCCCCTGAGGTAGTCCAGATCCAATACAGACAGGCACTAGTACCCAGGGAGTCACCACAGCACAGACTGTCATGTAGACAGAAGTGGGGATTTTCTCCATTTATGCTGGTCCCCTCCCCTGACGAGAGCTCAACTCCTAGGCCTTGGTCAAACACAGCTGACCCTGCAGTGGGAGCAACTTCTCTGGCCCTCCTGCAGGGGTCTCTGTGGTGATGGAGCTCGCCGTTGGACCTCATTGGCCAAGGTACACTGCTATGCGGCAGCAGCCTTGGCCCAGCCTGCCTCCTGACACAGTAACCAGTGCTTGCTCCAGAACTGGGGTCACCTGCTTGGTAGCATGACACATTACTGCCGGGCCATCGGGATGGCCCCAGGGCAACCGTTTCTAATGGAAATACTTTACACAACAAGATGGTCACTGCAGTCCCTATCCCAGCAGCAGCCACTGGAGTTAGTTTTGATCAGGTAGCACATCCACCTATGAGTCCAAAGGTTGTGAGTTCTAGTCCCACAGCATGACTCAGATTCATACCTCAAACACTGGTAGTCCAGTGCAGTATTGGGGGTGGGGTGTACTGTCAGTGTGTAAATGTGCTCAGTGACATCATCTTCTTGCTGTTAATGCAGTTTTTAGGCACAAACTAAGATTTCAGCAATCAGAAAATGGCAGCACCCAGGATAGTTACAGAGGAGCATTGCTACCAGTAAAACTAAACCCAAACAAAATGTTTATATTACAAACTGATGTAGAAATGGGATTGACTGGTGACAAGAAAAAAGATAACAGTTACAATATGTGAAGGTGTAGTGCTTGTTTAAAGAGTTAAGTTGGTAATTAAAGGATGAAGATTTACAAAGAACATGCTGAAACATTATTTCACAGAAATAATAGGTTGATCTGGGGAAAAGTCTTCCATCTAAGGTATTATCAACTGAAACCAACAGTGATTGTAAAGTATGGCTAGACCGGTTTCATGTTCTCTGATCGAAGCAATCATTAAGCAGAAGTTTTTGTCTCATACATTTTGGTCTGCAAAATGCCAATATGATCTGAGGTTCCACTGGTTTCTCTCTTTCTTGTGTGGAAGCCACTCTCTGTCGTCATCTTTTATATAGTGCTCTCTGGCCCACGACAGGTCACACATGATCATCGGGAAGCTCACCAATTGGGGAAAAAAAAAAACACACCTCTCCTGTTTGCAGTGCAATGTTAAAGTTTTCGCAAGCTCAGCCCTGGCTAATACATAGAGATTTATCACATTTCTTATGCTTCTTTCTTACGTTTTATTAAATGTTTACACGGGTACACCTGGTGTACGACCAAAATCAAAATTAAATAGTTATAGCACCAGTGGCCCCCATCCTGCTTGAAAGCCTGCAATTCATTTCAATCAATTCAGTTTTCCTACTTGGTTTTCATTCCATCAGTTTAACATTTGGAGGGGTTCTTGGTCTCATCATTTGGCCAAATCACAATCAGCACGACCACCGATGACAAGGTGACTCACTCCTTGATCAGGAAACTAAATTTTAAAATGCCAGTATGAGCTGAGGTCCCACTGCCCTCCCTCCCTCTCTCTCTCTCTTTCTCTCTCTCTCTCTCTCTCTCTCTGTCTCTTGCTCTCTTTCTTGTGTGGAGACCACTCTCTGGCTTAATTTCTAAATGTAACCATGCCAATGTGAGCTGAGGTTCCACTGCTTTCTCTTTCTTGTGAGGAAATCGCTCTCTGGCTTCATCTTTCATATGGTACGATCCAGCCTGTAAGAGGCTTACGGGTGACCACTGGGGAACTCACCCATTAGAAGAAGGCCACACCTCTCTTGTGTACACCTGGTTTGTAGCCAAGATCAAAATCAAATAGAAATGAAGCTAGAGAGTGGTTTCCACACAAGAAATGAAGAAAGCAGTGGAATTGCAGCCCAGACTGGCATGGTAAAATGAGCTGAGCTGACATTGCTGTAAATTTTGTTACTGTAAGTCTGTAATTCTCGCAGGTAGTGCCTGAAAATAGTCATGTCTATTCCTAGTGTATCTTACCTGGTATCAAAAATTAAATAAATAACTAACTAACTATATAAATACATAAATAAAGAGGTAAAACAGTTGTAAATTGTGCCCCACTTAGAATGAAAGATATAGGCCTGGTCTTGCGTTAAATGAGTGGTATCTCATGTTCTGGACAAAACAAATTGAGCGACTCAAATATGAGCGACTCCGTTTGTACGTCTGATGGCGTAACGAGTGTGCAGGTATAGCGATGGGAGGGAATAGCGAGTGTGAAGTGATGGAACAGCAAGGGCGAATGGCGGAGGAGCTGTAGAGTGATGCTTGTCAAATATAGGAATGAAGCCTGCTGCTGCTGAGCTGCTGCCGAGCTGCTGCCTGGCATGGTGGCTAGGGTCACCGCCTAGAATGGTGATAGTCCCGGGTTCGGGACTGTCTGTAGGCAATTATTATTTTTAACGGTTCTGGCTGTTACAAATTGTTTTTTCCTGATGTGTCCTGTTGCTCCCCCAACCGATGGTGCCCCAGTCATGATATCCCTCCTGCATACTGTGGTTCCCCCCAGTGTCTGCCCCCCGGAGTTGATTATATTAATTTGGGGGTGCAAGGGGCTTGCCCCTGCAAAGGGAGTGAGTGGGGTGTAGCCCCCTGCATGAAACATTACTTCATCTTGTGGCACTTTAGCACTGTATAGTGCCATCAATGTCTTGCCAATTGCTGTGGTGGCTGTGTTGGCTATTACGGTTTTGGCGAAATGTACTCGCTGTCCTGCGAGTCCCCATTGAATGTTTGCTCTTATGATATGGAACCAAATGAGCAAGTCTCTCCATTTTCTGAACTTCCAAACACTCCATCTTCCATTCATTAAAGATGGCACACATTCTCTTTTTGATAAAAAAATCCATAAGTAAAATTTAAAGTTAAAACATGAAGCCAGAGAGTGGTTTCCACACAAGAAAGAGAGACAGCAGTGGAACCTCATCTTATATTGGCATTTTAAAATGTAAGCTAAGTTTCCTGACCGAAGAGTTGGTCATCTTGCCCTCGTTGGTCATGTTGATCATGAATCAGCCAAAAGATGAGACCAAGAACCCCTCTGTGTACATTTTTCCAATTTTAGAAACATTCAGAATTTTTTTAGTAGCAATTTAGATAGTTTCAGTGGTCACTGCTCCCTTGGCTACAGAAATAAATCTGACATTGGTACAGCAGGGGGAGCATGACTGCAGTGCAGAGTTTGAACCTGTATTCTAAATTCTAAAATTTGCATAAAATTCAGTCCCCAAGGCAGCACAATCCTGTGAACTGATGTTATTTGTAAGACATCTCATTGATGGATTGCTGTTTGAAAATTAGTTTTATTATTATTATTTATAATTTCAGACAAGAAAAGGTGCATTGAGCTGTGACAACTTGTTTCCAGGTGAATTACATGGACCAGTTTTATTGGCAGGAAGAATGCTGGCCAGGGCACCTGGGGAAAGCTTGTCCTCTTATCAGAGATGAGCAGAAGGGACCTCGTTTTTTGTGTCTCATCCCAAGGACAGCGCCTCAACTGTGCATTACCCAGTCACCTGCCCAGTGTTGCACTACACTGCCAGTATTGGGTATTAGGCTGAGTTCCTGATGTAGGACAAGAACCAACACCCTTCTGATTTTTTTGGCCCTAATAGCAAGCGGGCAACCTGCTGAGCTACTGACACTACAAGTAATTAAGAATGAAATATGTGAAACAGAAGACTCATTTGAATTCCATATTAGTTTCTTGCTGTGAGACTTTGAGCAAGTCGCTTAATGTTATTATTCTGCAATCCACCAGCTATAAATTCCGGAAGCTGTGGCATCTCAATGAGGCTACAATGGGTAAATAAACTGTAAAAACATCTACCTCCACGGTGCGATGAAGTGGGTCCACAATTTGCCAGATGGCTAGAGTCAAGACATCAATCGCTAGGAGGGCGCTGACGGTCGCATAGAGCTTCCAGGGTTCCAGGTGCTGCAAGGGCAATAGACAAGAGACAGTCACATAAGGGCAGATCTCCTGTTAATTATTAACTTTTCATTTTTTAAACTATCCGGTTTGTTAAAGGATCCCCTTGTCAAACCCTACTGCAGGTTTTTTTTCTGGAAAAAAAAAAAAAAAAAGGAGCACACTCAACGTCCACTATACGCTATGAAAGGGTATTTACTGGTGCAGAAATTACATAGAAGGTGCTGGTCATCTACCCCTACGTATCGCCATGGCTATGTGGCTTCCTTGGGAGCGTGTGGCTGAACAGAAACACAACGATTAAACACCCCATTCACAGAAACGTGCACATGCATTTCACAATCACAGTGTTATAAATGTGCTAATGTGTCACTAAAATCTTCACATAGGAAACGTAGTTGTTAATCACAATACAAGTAACTGCATTTGATTAAGCTGATTAAAATTGCCTTCCTTTAGTCTCAGTAGTTATACATTGCCCCATTCTATCAATTGCAATGAAGTGTTTTCTTTTAAAATTCAAAAGCATTTTCTTGATTGTTTAACCTGAAATCATTTGCACATCATTGTAAAATTATGCTCCCTAATAAATGGAGTAACGTAGGAAGAGCCAAGTCCCACAACCATTTGCTTGGAGACTTGAAGCTTCTTAACTTTAGGGCAAAGGGTGGGGTGTAAAAAAATCCCATAGGACAATAATGCAGTCTACATGGCTGTGTCTATTAAAGGGTGTTCTGGTGACATTCAGAGTACAGACCTATAAGGTGATATTCTGTTCCTTCTCACTATATTAAATGTATTCTTAAATGATGTTTGTAGTCAGGAATGTCAATTGCACACTGAAAATGGACTGCTTCCTATAGTATAAACAGCTACATATGCAAACGAGAGGTTTCCAGTGACTGAGGCAAATGATAGCCATGCTATGAAGCTATACTATACCTCCGCTCACAACTGAATTTTATACTTATAACCCAGAATATTTTATTTAACAATTTATATTTTGTTTTATTTATTGATTTTTATTTAAACATTTGGAGACTGAGAAAGGCACACTGAGCCAGGGCTCGTTTCCAGGTGTGACCTGAGGGATAGGGAACACGAGAAATCAGATTACACAATCACAAAATTAACAAAATAGTATACACCATAAAGCAGATTACATGGTACTTACACAGCAGTACAGAAATAGTATACAATAGGAGCATGCAAACAGTCCATGAATGCTAACACATCAAAACAAGCTATGTAACTTAGATTACAGTGCGATGAGATATTGCGGGAGCAGGTAGGGGAGGGAAGGAGGTGTAGCAACGATTTGACAGAGTAGTGAGAGGGAGAGTGGCATAGAAGAGCAGTTTGTGAGTTCCACAGAGGGGAGATGATAATTGAAGGCAGATTTGCCCATGTTGGAAGATGGAGTGAGAAGAGAGAAGGAGCGTGAGTCCCTAGAGCGTAGGGAGTGGGTCAAGGCTGTGGCAGGAGAGAGGAGGGAAGAGATGTATGAGGGGAGCAGACTGAACCAGAATTTGGAGATGAAGGATATAGGGTGGATGAGGCATCTGTGTGAGAGAGGAGGAAGGTACAGGCAAGAGAGTAGAGAGCAGTGCTGAGTCCTGAATGGGAAATTGGAGGCGAAGCAACAGAAGGTGTAGTACAGTGAGTCAAGTAAAGAGAGTGTTGTGGCAGGACCAGTGCAGTATACGATATCTGCATAGTCGAAGACTAGCATGCTCAATTTAGATGGACGTTCCCAGCGTACTGGAAGATGGAGAGAGTCTCTATTTCAGTAGAGAGTTCTGAGCTTAGGACGGAGCTTGGTGATTAAGTAGTCCATGTGATTGGAGAAGTTTAGCTTGGGATTCAGCCAGATGCCTACATACTGTACTTATAAGAAAGGACAGTTTTAAGCAGGGTGCCATCAAGGGAGATGATGGGTGGGGTGATGCTGGCTTTGGCTAATCATTGAGAGGTTCTGAAAATCATGGAGACTGTTTTGGATGTGTTCAGTTTAAGTTTTTTCACTAGAAACCAAGATTGGACCGAGTGAAAGTCATGTTGCAGCGAGGAGTGGACAGTAGCTGGGTCAGGGCCTGAGGTGAACAGCATGGTATCGTTCACATACATATGGATGAGGGAGGTGGAGCAGGCAGATGGAAGGTTATTTATGAAGACTGAGGATGGGATGGGGCCAGGTATGGGTCCCTGCGGAATATAAACAGAGGGCTAAGTGGCTGCATAGATGATTTTCAGTAGTGGGACTTAAATATAACAAAATCTGCTTAATAAATACAATGTTGTAAATCATAATATCTCATAGTGAAAAATATAATATATTCTTGGCAAAAAATGTTGTTAATGCTTCAATTAGGACAACTCAGTGCCACAAGTTTAGTTTAGTTTTTTTTTTTTTATTGTTTTTTTGTTGACCAGGTAAGTGCACTAGACAAATCCTGCCTATTTTCAGGCACGACACGGGGGAGGGGATACAGATGAATGCCAACTGACCTTGAACCAGATTAAGCTGTTGGTGGTATTTTTAGTGAATAAGGGAAATTTGGCCAGGACACCGGGGACATTCCCCTACTCTTTTCGATAAGTGCCATGGGATCTTTAACATCCACCTGAACTACCACCAATCCAGGCAGATGGGACCTCGGTTTAATGTCTCATCAGAAAGACGGCACCTCAGAAGTGCAGCACCCCTCTCATACTGCACTACAGTGTCAGTACTAGGATATTAACCCAAGTGCCAGATGCAGGAACTGAACCCACAGCCCTCTGATCTCCCGGCCTCAGAGGCGAGTATGCTACCTACTGAGCCACTGACACTGAACGAGTAGGGAAATGTGGTATTAGGGTTTTCAACCCTAACTCCCAACTCCCAGCCCCAAAGCAGCAAAAGGGAAAAACATTAGGGTTCTGGGTCTCTGGAGTCTTGGCAAATTAGTGGTGGGGTCTTCCTTGGGGTTGTCAACCATAATGCTCACCCCTCTTCCCCAGTCCGTAGTCTCCAGTCTGAAGCACAAGGTATAGCTCCAAGGCAGTGCCTCAAGTGATACACTCTTCAAACGTAGAGAAGTATGTCTTGCCACCTGTTGCCAAAACAATTTGTTGTAGCTTTCTTCATGTAGGGCTCTGTGTGAAGAAAGGAGATCATGTATGATGTTGTTTGCTCAGAGAATGGGGTGAGCATTACTGTTGACAACTCCAAGGAAGACTCTAACACTGATTTGCCAAGACTCCAAAGACCCAAACCCCTAACGTTTTTTTCCTCTCGCTGCTTGGGAGGTGGGGGTTGGGAGTTAGGGTTCGAAACCCTAATGCCATATTTCCCTACTTTTTGGTGTTAAGTTACCCTAACTGGTGCATTAACAAAGTTTTTTGCAAAGAATTTCCTGAATGTGCAATTATATCATGAATAGGTGCAGATGTGTAGGGCCATTTGAGCCATGTGCTATGGGAAGACTCTGTCCACCTACAGAAGAGCAGGGTGTGGTGCATTCATTCTTGTAACATGGGAATTAATTGTCAGTGAAACGGAGCTCCGGGATTGGTAGAAAAGCAACAGCTGAGCAAAATCTAGCAGGTATTAATCCCGCAGTAATGCTTGCTACTGCTATTCCTGTCACATCTACCAAAGCATGAAGTCACACAGAATAATCCCCGGTATTGTAGTACAACACTGAAACCAGTAAAACAAGCATTTGTCAATGCCGAACGTTCGCTTGCAGGTATTTGCAGTGGCGTTTGGCATGTATGGTGCTTTACCCTAATGCCCTGTGCGATTGCTGGTATTTGCACAATAAATTTTCAGCATGACCCTTTTGTTACCCCCATTGTGCGCTACATAGGCAGAAACACGTTTTGGGCAGGATGTGAAAAATGGCAGCTGTACTGCTTGTAAGCAAGTGTGTAAAATGGCAATGTTGAAAATCTGAAGTGGAAATATTGAAAATTAGCAAACCTATGAGCGCGTGGAACTGTGCAACGCGTCAGAAACAGTCATTGTTAGGAATTTTTCACCTAATTTTCAACACTGGCATTTTAAAACCTCTGCTAATGAACAGTGTCACTGTGATTTTCTTACTGTGTCCCATACTTTGATTTCGCACACCGACTGCGCCATTGTGCACTACATGGGTGGAAACACGTTTTGGGCAGGATGTGAAAATGACAGCTGTACTGCTCATAAGGAAGTGTGGTAAAATGGCAACATTGAAAATCTGGAGTGAAAATATTGAAAATTTGCAAACTTACGAGTGTGCGTAGGAACTGCGCAACGCAGACTCGTAAAACAGTAATTTTTAGGAATTTTTCACCATATTTCCAACACAGCCATTTTAAGACCTCTGCTCATGATCAGTGTCACTCTGATTTTCTTAATGTGTCCCATACATTGATTTCGCACACCGACTGCGCCATTGTGCGCTACATGGGTGGAAACACGTTTTGGGCAGGATGTGAAAAATGACAGCTGTACTGCTCATGAGGAAATGTGGTAAAATGCCAATGTTGAAAATCTGGAGTGGAAATATTAAAAATTCGCAAACCTATGAGCGTGCGTGGGAACTGTGCAACATACGCTCGTAAAACAGTCATTTTTAGGAATTTTTTCACCAAATTTTCAACATTGCAATTTTAAAACCTCTGCTAATGAACAGTGTCACTGTGATTTTCTTACTGTGTCCCATACATTGATTTCGCACACCGACTGCGCCATTGTGCACTACATGGGCGGAAACACGTTTTGGGCAGGATGTGAAAATGACAGCTGTACTGCTCATAAGGAGGTGTGGTAAAATGGCAATGTTGAAAATCTGGAGGAAAATATTGAAAATTTGCAAACTTATGAAGCGCATGAACTGCACAACGACGCCAGAAACAGTTATTTTTAGGAATTTTTTCACCAAATTTTCAACATAGCCATTTTAAGATCTCTGTTCATGAACAGTGACACTGTGATTTTCTTAATGTGTCCCATACACTGAGTTTGCACACCGACTGTGCCATTGTGTGCTACGTGGGCGGAAACACGTTTTGGGCAGGATGTGAAAAATGACAGCTGCACTGCTCATAAGGAGGTGTGGTAAAATGGCAATGTTGAAAATCTGGAGTGAAAATATTGAAAATTCGCAAACTTACAAGTGTGTGTAGGAACTGCGCAATGCAGACTTGTAAAACAGTCATTTTTAAGAATTTCTTCACCAAATTTTCAACATTTATTCAGGCCCGAAGGGTGATTTGGAGCAGTGACTGCGCAGTGACTGTGAAATCACCCTTCGGGCCCGAATAACGCCATGACAGTGACATCATTCATGAGAAGGGTCCCAAAACCCCATGTTGAAAATTTGGTGCAAAAATTCCCAAAAATGCCTGAGACATGCAATAAAGTTGAAAACCCCTATCTAGCCCATTATACAGCTTACCGGCATTTTCTCAGTTCGCGGTCAGCTTTGAAGAGTGCAGATGTGTTCCGGTCCACGAAGATCGTCGTGTCGAGCTCGGGAGGTAAGTATGGGGTGGGGGGTGTGGGGAGGCTGATGCGTGGGTCGGTGCGGGTTGTGGGGGACTGGGAGAAGCGTCATGGGACCGTTTTGATTTACAGGTAAAAAAAAAAAACAGATGATGTGGGGCGTTTGCCACGCTGGGGTGGCTCCCAGCGTGGCAGAAGCATGGCTGGGGGGGCCGAGGAGCCAATGGGGATTGGGCACCCCCATCGGCAGACAACACGGGACATTTGCCACGCTGGGGTGGGCTCCCAGTGTGGCAGAAGGATGGCTTGGGGGGGCCATGGAGCCGACAGAGGATTGGGCACCCCCTTCGGCAGATGACGTGGGATGTTCGCCATGCTGGGGTGGGCTCCCAGCGTGGCAGCAAAGATTTGGGGCGGCGTGATGTGGGGTGGCATGATGCAGTGTTGTGTATGACAGCGGTGGTTTTGAAGCAAAGACCACTGCTTGTCATACACAGCTCCTGCACCCATTGGTGCAGGATCGCCATGCCTGCTCAACGGAGCAGTGGATTGAAGGGAGAGGCACACCCAAAGTGTGCTATTTCCAAAACGCTCTCGCGTGACAAGACAAGCGAACTTAAAATGCACTGTGTGTGGTCCCAGAATAAATATATGTCCCCACCCACCCACCCAATGGCCACTTTGTATGTACGTGCATATTGTAAGTAAAGCAGAGAGACAAAATTGATAATGTCATCTCTACATTTTCCATATGTGGAGTGAGAGGTATTATTTGCTGGTTGAATCTCTCCTATTATTCTGGAGGGAGATATAGAGCTGAACAGAAGTAACAGAAGTGTTAGCAAAGGAATGATTGAATTAGCCTGTGACCCTGTGCACCGCCAAGAAGTATTCCCATCCGGCATCATGCAAATAAGTCCAATGTGCATATTACTTAATACAAATTACATAATACAATCTGTATTTAAGATTCAGTAGTCTAGTACAGTAAAAATGTTGTGATTGTTAAATGAACAGCAGTGATGTGACAGGAGTAGAAAACTGTAAAAATAGGATCGCCGACATCAAAACAATATGCAAATGAGATAGCAATCCATATCAGCATAAGTATGAGATCGAGGAAACCAGATAACCGAGATAAATAACAAAGTGTTGTACATGTAGTTATTTAAAATAAACAATTACAGTAATCATTGTGTTAGCTTTCCATGATACACATTATTGTGTAAGTAAAAAAAACACCACTATATGAATAAATATGGTTGTGATAAAAGGAAAAGTAGTATAAATTTTGTATTTGAAGTCATATTTAGTGAAACAATGATGTATGTGTAGTTATAATATATAACAGATAATAATGGTACCCAAGTCATATCCACATTGCCCATGTTACAAGAGCATTAATCCTTTCCAGAGTCAGACTCTACTAGGGGACTAATGCCTGGTTGGTGGTTGGAAGCACTTGGCCTGTGGCCTCGTGCACCCCCCCAACCAGGCATTAATCCTCTAGTAGGGCACTCCTCTGTTGTGGATTAATGTTTACTTTACACATTCAGTGCACATTCACTCTCTTTTTTTTTTTTTTATTTTGTCCCCAAATTTTCAAGATAGTCAGTTTATGACTGTGCTTCTAAACATGACATGGCATCATTTACAGCATATTGGCTGAAATGTTATTTTATACCACAAGTGCAAAAACACATTTCATCCAGGATTTAAAAAATGACACCTGTCACATTTATGAGGTGGTGTGGAAAAATGGGTATGTTGAAAGTTTGGAGTCAAAATATTGAAAATTAGCAAACTTATTAGTGAACGTTGAAATACTGGAATATTGAGCCATAACCTAGGCATTTTACCATATCTGTACACCACATTTCCAGCATAGCCCTCTTACTACCCCACCTCATGAACCCAGTAGGTGGACATTTTAAAATCCCTGTCAAAATGTCATTCCACACCACCGAAATGTAATTCTGTGCCACAGGTGCAAAAACACATTTTGGCTAGGATCTGCAAAATGACAACTATCATGTTCATGAAGAGGTATGCAAAATGGCTGTGTTGAAAATTTGGGGTAAAAATATTTAAAACTACCAAAGTTACAGCAAACTTTCAATGTATGCACAGAACTTTGCCATTTTTACATATTTTGATCCCAGATTTTCAACATAGCTTTCTAATGACCCCACCTCATGCATAAGGGCAGTGAAAATATTCAAATCCTGCCCAAAAGGTGATTTTTCCAAGTGACTGTGAAAGCACCTTTTAGGCCTGATTTGCATAATTCCACTGCCATTGGTCATGAGGTGGGGGTCCCAGAAAGGCCATGTCCAAAATATGAGGTAAAAATATGTAAAAATGAGAAAGCTATGCATCAAAGTTCAAAACCCCATTGAAATGCATTGAACATCACTTATCTTAGTTTCTCATATTGCAGTCGGCAGTTCCAGCAGCAAGACATCTCTTCAACTGGAGAGTGGATATTTGCTGTGGGGCATGTTCAGGGGAGTGAGGGTGTATGGTGGGTATGGGGTGGTGGGTGCTGAGTTGGAGGTTGGGGTGGGGAGGGTCAGATTGGGAAAGAACCATTTTCTTTAAAAACAAACAAACATTGAGAGATGATTTTTTTTATTTCAGCGTATAGTGACACTAGAGATTAGGCACCATAGTGTCGGGCTACAGTTTGGGGACTGGGCACGGATGACCTGGAGGGGAAGGGGGTCCTGAGAAGCAGTACCGAGGGTGGGCACCCTGGTTTGCTTATGTTTTTACAAAATTGGAAACAGCAGGTGGGCAACCTGGAGGGGAAGGGGGAGAAAGAAGTGGTACTGGGGTGGGCACTCCAGTCTGCCAAATAAATAAATAGGTAGGTAGATAGCTAGATAGATTAGACAGAGAGAGAGAGAGACAGAGAGACAGAGAGCAAGAGATAGATAGACACAGAAAGACAGACACAGAGGCAGACAGACGGAAGAGGGGATCAGCGGCTCACTCCTCTCACTGCAGCCCACAGTACGACTCCAGAAGTGGCTGCAGAACTCAAGAATGTCCCAATGTTCTCATATTTGTGCACCCTTAATTTTGGGGTGCCCAGAAAAGGTTTTTGACAACATTTAAAAAAACAAACACCAGAATCTGGGTGAAAAGGCCCCATTTAGCTAGGTTCAAGTGTTTGCTTTTTAAAAAGAGATCATTTTATGTATTTTAGATGTTCGTAACACTAAAAAAGTAAAAAGAAAATTGCTGCCATCTTGACTGGAATTTTTTCCCCAGCGACAAATAAAACATGCAAATAACCACTCGCGTTATGTTTTTTTTACCTTTTGTGATAGTTTTTTTACCTTTCACAATAGTTTTTTTTACCAGTCAAACTTGAACATCAGCTCAAAAATTGTTATAACTTTAAAACGTTATATTTTTCACCAAACCTTCAAACGGCATACCCTTGGTACAGGCCCCTTAAAACCTGAAAATTTCATGACAAAATTCCACACCATCTAGGCTGTAAGTGAGAACAAAAAATATGAAATGCTAAGTATAGGGTGTTTTGTTTTTGGGTGCTTCATCTCTTGTAAACCATACAAGATGCCATCACAAAACTTTTCACATTAAGACTCTGGCAGCCTGACCACACATGTCAAATGTTGTGCTATTTCATCAAACACCACCAGAGTTATTAGGTTGTAAAAATTGGAGGTTAGCATTGAACAGCAGACTCAACCCTAATTAAAGGGGCTCTACCACACCCCTGTAATGTGTGCGTCTATAAGTGTTACACTAATCTCGGTGAAGTGTGATGTTTAAAAACTTTCAAAAATAGACAGGATCTACTGGAGAGGAAACACTGCATATAAAGTCAGGAGCTATAAGGACTGTATCATAGCACAGCTGCAAAAATTGTAAGGTTGCGGTAGCACCCCTATAGTTAGGGTTGAGTAGGTGGCTGTTTAATGTTAAACCCCAATTTTTGCACCTTAATAACTTTGCTGTCATTTGACAAAATACCCCAAATTTGGTATGTGTGGTCAGGCTGCCAGAGTCTCAAGGCTTGAAAAATGTTGTAACAGCATCTTGTCTGGTTTTTGAGACATGGATCACCACAAAATGGGAAAAAACGCATTTGGTTTCCCTGTACTTAACATTGGGTATTTTTTACTCTCGACTACAGCCTAGATTATAATACATTTTTTCATGAAATAATCTGGGTTGAAGGGGCCCATGCCAAGGGTGTGCTTTTGGACGGTTTCATGAAAAGAATATTATATGGTTCCAGAGTTACAATGATTTTTGAGTTAACATCCAGATGCGAATGATAAAAAACAAACAAAAAAAATCTCGCTTGCTTATTTTCATGATTTATCTCTGTTCTGACAAAAATACTGATTGTGTTAAATGCCATTTTCTTTCTTATTTGCCACTCACAAACATTGAAAATGCATTAAACTAATATTTTTAAAAAAAAACACACCTGAACCTGGCTAAATGGAACACATTTATCTAGATTCTGCTGTTTGTTTTTTATAAAATGTTCCTGAAATACTTTTCTGAGTATCTCAAAATCCAGGGTGTCTTGCTTTGTGAGAGGAGCTGTTCACCTACATTCTCTGTGTGAGAACAATGGTATTTTTTTGAGTGTCACAGCCACAGCTGGAAGTCATGCTATGGGCTGCAGTGATACCAGTGAGCAGACGATCCCCAGTTTTGCCTGCTTGTCTCTCTGTCTGTCTGCATATCTGCCTGTCTGCCTGTCCATCCATCCATCCATCCATCCATCCATCCATCCACCTGCCTATCTATTTATTTCGTGGACCGGGGATCCCACCCCTGGTACTGCTTCTCTTGACCCCCATTCCCCTGCAGGTTGCCTGCCCCATTCCTATTTTGTAGGTCACAGAATTGGGATGCCCACCCCCAGTGCCGTGGAACAGTCACCTGACACTTGGGTGCCCAGTCCCAGAGTGTTGGAGTTTTAGTGTCCCCTGAAAATAAGAAAACCATCCCTCATTGTTCTGTTTCCTGCAAAAAAGAAAATGGTCCCTCACTGATCTGAACCCCCACCCAGACCTCCCACTCAACACCCACCACCCAACATCCCCCCACATCCCCCACACACCCTTACTCAACTGAACAGCTCTCTGGGTGAAGATCCACTTTCTGATCCAAGACACATCTTGCTGCTGGAGCTACCAACTGCAATATGAGAAACTAAGGTAAATGTGATTCAATGTATTTCAGTGGGATTTTGAACTTTGATGCATAACTTTCTCATTTTTGTGTATCTTGACCACACATTTTCAACTTGGCCTTTCTGGGACACCATCTCATGACCAATAGTAGTGGAATTAAACAAATCAAGCCTGAAAGATGATTTTGATGTTGCATGTTGCATTGATGAAGTCACCTTTTGGGCAAGATTTGAAAATGTTCACCATCCATATTCATGAGGTGGGGTCATAAGCAGGCTATGTTGAAAATGTGGGGTCAAAATACGTAAAAATGGCGAAGTTATGTGCACACATTGAAATATTACTAAGCACACTCATAACTTTGGTCATTTTAAATATTTTGATCCCAGATTTTCAACATAGCCACTTTTTTACATCACCTTGTGAAAGCGACAGCTGTAATTTTTCAAATCCTGTCCAAAATGTGTTTTCACACCTGTGGCACGGAATGATATGTTGATGCCACGGAATTATGTTTTTAGCGGGGATTTGAACATTTTCACTACCGGGTTCATGAGGTTATGTAATAAGAGGGCTGTGCTGACAATTTGGTGTACTAATACAGTAAAATGATCAGGTTATGAGTGAATGTTGCAGTATTTCAAGGTTCCCTCATAACTTCACTAATTTTCACTATTTTGACACCAAACTTTCAATATGGCCATTTTTCCACACCCCCTCATAAACATGATGTGTCATTTTTTAAATCCTAGATGAGATTTGTTTTCAATCTTTTGGTGTGAAATGGCATTTTGCCCCATATACTATAAATGGTACATGTTGTGTTTCTAAGGCGCATCATAAAATGAGTATCTTGAAAATTTGTGGTCAATATTGAAAAAAATATGTAATTATTAACACACTTTGTGTATAATGCACTCTTGACCCCAACGGGTATGCTTTGTGATCACATGCTGATGAAATGAGTTTGGGGGTGAGCTCAGTGAACCAGCTGGATGGGGTGATGGTGGGGGGATTGTGCTGTTATGCAACACCCCCCAGCCAGGGAATGAAAGGTGGAGGGTTGTCCACATGGGAATGGGTACCATATAGAGAAGATAACTGCCCTCTTGGCATAGGACTCTGGACCTCTTCACCCCTGAGTGGCTGAGGGCCCTGTGCATTGGCTGACAGATGCACTCTTTGCCCTGTGTATCTGTATCAGTGGCCACATGGAAGTGCAGGAACCATAGGGCACTGCACTTCTGCAGTCCACCAGACAGCCCCATGAATTATTCACATATGTTGCTACACTGAAGCAGATCCTGCACTTCTGTAAGTGAATGGAGTCTTCCCTTGGCATAGTGCATCAGGTTACAAAGGGACCTGTGTGAATGAGGCTATGGAGCCACTATCTCAAAAAGAAAGGAAATTCTTTGCAAAATAACTTCATTAATACTCCAGTTAGGGTAACTTAACACAACAAATGTAGGGAAATGTGGCATTAGGGTTTCCAACCCTAACTCCCCACCTCCACCCATCAAGCAGCAAAAGGAAAAAAACATTAGGGTTTTGGGTCACTGGAGTATTGGCGAATCAGCGGTGGGGTCTTCCTTGGGGTTCTCAACCTAAATACCCACCTCTTTCCCTGAGCAAACAATGTCACACAGAATCTGCTTTATTTATGCAGGGCCTGCAGGGCTCTGCATGAGGAAAGCTACAACAAACTGTGTTGGTAGCGTGTGGTTAGACATACTTTTCTACCTAAGAAGAGTATCACTGTGAGGCACTGGCTTGGACCTGTACCTTGTGCTTTGGACTGGAGGCTATTGTCTGGGGGTGAGGTGTGTGCATTAGGGTACACAATCCCAAGCAAGATCCCACCACTGATTTGCTAAGACTCCAGAGACCCAAAACCCTAATGTTTTTTTTCTTTACTGCCTGGGGTGGGGGTGGGGTGGGGTTGGGGGTTAGGGGAGTTAGGGTTGGAAACCCTAACACCACATTTCCCTACTTTTGTGGCATTAAGTTACCCTAACTGGTGCATTCACAGAGTTTTTTTGCAAAGAATATCAACTTATAGGTCAGTAGTGTGAATCTCACCAGTACACCCTTTAATGGACATAGCCATGAAGATTGCATTAATTTTTATGGGATTTTTTAATGTCTCCAACCCACCCTAAAGTTAAGAAACTTCGAGACTCCAAGCAAATGGCTGTGGAACTTGGCTCTTCCAGCATTTACTTCATTTATTTGTGATTCTAATTTTATAACAATGTGCAAATGACTTCATCTTAAACAATCAAGGAAGTGCTTTTGAATTTTAAAAGCCAACACTTCACTGAAGTTGATAGACTAGGGCAATGTATAACTACTGGGACTAAAGGAAGGCAATTTTAACTGACAATCAAATGCACTTACTTGCATTGTTGTGAATTACTAAGTTTTCTATGTGAACATTTTATTGGCCTATTAGCACATTTATTGCCCTGTCTGTAAAATGCATTTTCATGTTTCTTTAAATGGGATATTTAATCACTGCATTTCTGTTCAGCCGCACCTCCCTGAGGAAGTCACATGACAGTGGCAATTCATAGGGGCAGTTAACCAGCATTTCCTGTGTAATTTTTGCACCAATAAATATACTGTTACAAAGTATCATGGTTGTTGAGTGCATTTATATTTTTTTTTAAGTTTGTGTGGACAGCAGCATCTTCAGGCGCTAGGAGTGCTCTTCTTTATCTGGCTACAGTTTTCTTCTGGCCACTTTTATCCTTTTATTGCTATCTTTCAGTGGTAAGAAGTCTTCCCCTAAATGCATGCATATGGAGTCACGTGAAGTGCTGATGTTGGCCAATTAACTCAGAGAAGGGTGGAGGAAAGGATTTCTGAACTATCTGAGTTTGCAAAGTAAGTTCTGGTTCTGCATGTGCTAGATTAAAACCAGGAACCTGGAGGTCCCAGCTGGAGACCGACCAAACCCATTTCATGTGTGTAACTGTGAGCCAGAATTCAATCCCGATCTTGAGAGGGAATGGCCAGTGTGTTAAACCATTATACCACTCAGTCCTCATCCCAGCAGTGCAGAGACTTGCTAAACTCAATTTGCTTGTACGACTATGAGCCAGGGTACAAACCTGGTTCTGCAGAAATGACAAACAGAACATTATACCACTCTGCTGTCCTATAGCCAGACGTTACCTTCCGTTTCTCCTTCTTGTCTTCCTTCTTGGTGAACAGGGTGTGAACCCACCAGATCTTGGTGAACATGCTGCCATAGGCAAGACCGAACCCCAGACCCAGGAGCCAGAGGCGTGCCTGGAAAAACAGAGAGCTGGGATTATACCTTCCCTATTCATTATATACCAATTCAACCTGGAAAAGAAAATTGGAACTACAGTTTCCCTATTCATTGTGCTCCAATTAAACCTGGAAAATGGAGAAAGTTGGAATTATACCATCCCTAGTCATCATATTCCAACCTGGAAAACATAGAAAACTGGGATTAGACCTTCCTTATGAATATTACCCCCAATCTAACATGGAAAACAGAGAAAACTGTGATTACACTTTCCTTATTCATCATATTTTGGTCCAACCTGGAAAACAAAGAAAACTGGGATTACTCCTTCCTATCATTACTCCAACCCAGCCTGGAAAAAATAGAGCTTTTTTAACTTTTTATTTACCGAATTTTTCATGCAATTGCATTACAGAATACCAGAACACAAAGCAGTACAACACTTCATGAATATCAGTACTGATAATGTTAGGAAACATAAGTTACTGATCTTGTGTTACAAGACATGGAGAGGCTGTTTCTTTCAGTATCTCACTAAATTCAACCCCAGACTTATTACTAACACTTTTAATAATGGCTTCATGGACCTGAGTGGTGTCCTTCCACCTGGCTACTTCTCTCGCCCCCTCACAAGTGACTACTCTGGGAAAGAGACTCAGCACCCTTCTCATCCTCCTTTCTACTTCAAAACCCTCTCAGCCCATCAAGCCAGGAATTACCTACTCAAGGTACTAGGGAAATTTAGATTTAGTGGTGACATGTTGGATCTTAAGTTTATAGCCCTTACACTGGATGACATTCTGTCACCTCTAACACATACTATTAACATGTCACTTAGTTACTCTCAATTCCCTCAGAAATGGAAATCTGCCACTGTGACACCAGTTCATAAGTCTGGGGATCGCACAATTACTGGGAACTATAGGCCTATCACTATCCTGCCCCTACTGTCGAAAGCTCTTGAGCGTATAGTGGCTGACCAACTGGTTAAATACTTAGAAAAATATTAGCTACAAGGTCCGCAACAACACGGGTTCAGAAATGGTCATAGTACCACTATCGTCCTTCTGGAGTTCACGGGCTTTATTCACCACTCCTTAGATCAAGGACACCTGGTCGGTGCTGCTTTCATTGATTTACTCAAAGCTTTTGACACAGTGAATCATGCTCTTCTGGTCGAACAGCTTGCCACCATTGGCCTAGCTCATGACAGTGTAGCCTGGCTTCAAAGCTACCTGCATGACCGTACACAGCAGGTGAAGATTGGTAACACCCTGTCGGATAGCAGACCTGTCCTATCTGGAGTTCCTGAAGGGTCCATCTTGGGCCTTCTTTTATTTAACATTTTCCTCAACAACCTTCCTTACTACTGTCAGGGTCACATCCTTTTATATGCTGATGATGCTGTCCTGTTTACCAATGATTCAGACCCTAAGGTTCTTGAATCCAGGCTACAGAGTAATTTTGTGGTCATAGAAAGATGGTTCCATAAGCACAAGTTAGTTATGAATTACAACAAGACTAAAACTATGCTGTTCCCCAGCTCCCAAAATAGGCACAGAACTTACCCTCTTTCTATCACCAACGAAGAGGGTTCTGCCCTGGAGCTAGTTCAGCTCTTTAAATATCTGGGGATTACAACTGATAGTATGATGACCTATGCCTATCACATTGACAACATTGCTAAGGCTGTTAACACCCGCATTGGGCTACTTTACAGGCATAAGCAATGTTTGACCCTAGAGGCTCTTAACCTGGCCATTCATAGCTCTCTTGTCTCACTTATTGATTATGGCTTACCAATCTATGGATCAGCTACTGAAACAACTCTTCGCTGCATCATAGTTGCACTCAACAAAGCATGCCGGCTCCTTACCGGTTCAGCCCGTCTGTCCCATACCTGCAACATATATGCTCAGGCTAACTGGCTCCAATTCAAAGGTAGACTCATGTACCAAACATGTTTACTGTCCAGAAAAGTAAGCTTAGGCAAAATGTCCCCTGGTGTGCAAAAGCTTATTACCCCACTATCAACTGTCGTTGCACCAGAAGCTCTGCTAGTCAGATTTTTAATATACCCCGCTGTCGCACTTCTCTGGGACAAAGGTCCTTTGCCTACTGTGCCCCTACTATGGACAACATCACTTCACCATCCACCTTGGGCTCTTTCAAGGTTAAACTTCAGCAACAGCTAGTTGCTGATGCCAGCTGTGACTGCTTCCAATAACCTTCCTTCTTGTGACCAGCACTTATCCTAACCTTATGCTATCCTGACCTTATGCATAACTGTTCTCAGCATGTACATAACTGTTTTAAGTCACTAATCATTCTCCTTCACATTTCCTCTTGATCCCTTCCACTCTTTCCCCTCACCACTCTATGGCTTCCCCCATCCCCCCTCACCCCGTTATATCTCCTGAGCTCCCTTGCCCACTTTAAAATGCTTTCCCCCATACCTTCTCACCTCTGACGAGGCCCCTGGGCTGATGCCATCCCTTACCTTGTTGATTATTGGATATTAGGCTGAGTCTGTTCTCATTTTCCTGTAAAAGGTCATTTCATAAGACCTCACCCCCTCTAATATGACCCTTTAAATTCCAGGTTATAATCAAATACGCACCTTGGCATACATTGTACAATGCCACATGTATTGGAACTTCTATAGTTATACACTCTTGTAATGTTTTATATAATTCCTTGTGTTGTTTATTCTCTGTCTCATACTTTTCCAATATGCACTGTCGTCTGACGTGGAGCCTATGAAATGAGCTTGTTCTCAAAGTGTTATCCGAAATTTCAATAAATAAAAACAATAAATAAATAAAATTAATACAAAAGAAAGATCAAATTACAGCCAGTACTCTTCTACTGCTATCCCTAAAGTAAATATCAGTTACATCATAGCTGACTCTACAATTCTTATATATAAATCTCTGTGTTATAAAAGACATTTCCCTCCCAGAATTGCTCCTCAACCCAACAGTTTACAACTAATATTTATTTACTGAGACAGTGGGGTTTAAACCAAAACAAAGATAACAAGTGGCTTTGCTATCTTGTATATTGGGATTAATCATTTGCACTTTCTGTATATTTTCCCACATCCTACAACATAGCCATGCCCAAACACTTGTGCGGGAGGGCATGCCATCAAGTAAATGCAGGCTGGATAGGCTGCTGAAACACTGTATGAGGTCCCACTCCCCACAGTCTACACATAGACAGTATTTCAGCACCATTTTCCTCCAGTTACCCATGTTATGTAAATAAAATGTATATAATTATTAAGCAGAACTATAACACTTTACTCTATAACTCTGTAGTTGAAGTCCCCACATTCAAGACCGTCCCTGTAATGTCATAAAAAAAGGCAGAACGTTTTTCCAACAGTGATCTCAAATGTACAGCAGTCTATGTGCAGCCCAGAACATGCAGAAACAACTGAGCGTTGTAACTAAAACTTCCAAGAATAAAGTCCTGTACAAAGTCTAGAATATGGGTAACGTTGCTGCTTTAACCAGGTAAAACCCGACACTATCACACTACAAACAAACAATCCTCTCCTTTTGATCTCAATGATGGCTTTTCCTCTCTGGAAACGTGCTTGATTTCAAGTTTTATTGCAAGTTTACCCCCTTCTTTTGGGCAGGTGTAAATGTAAGTCATTCTGCTGATTGATACTTCAAGTCTTGCTGGCATCAACAGATTATGGGGGCACATTCAGTGGACACCATTGAAGCCTTTCCACTTTATGTGGTAGGAGTAGGATAGGTCCTGTAATAACATGAATAACAGAATCCGTGACCCTTCTATCTCTGGTCCCTCCTTTCTTCTAGTGGCTTGCAAAATTCAGTCATGCACTGCTACGGAGGTCGTGATTAGCAGGATAGTGTGGGTCCCCTTCTGACTGGCCCACATGACAAGGGGAAATCTAATATGTTTTGGTCAGCAGTCCTTACAAAGCCAGTTTAAAAGTGTTGGTGAGTCAACCCTCCACAGACTGCAGGAAGTCAGAACCCTCTGTACCCTCTGGAACCCCAAAAATGTGCACAGTCAGGGATCTGATGGCGTTTTCCAGATATTTGATCTGAGATTTGAGTGGGGAGTGCTCTTCTACAACATTTGCTGCTGTTGCTAAGGCTTTACTTGAGGTGTCAGCTGAGCGTTTCATGTTCTCAGACAGCCCCTCAATTTTGTGTTCCATCACTGCCATTCATTCGACATACCTGTCAGCTTTCTTATCCATTTGTTGGGCTGCTTTGGTCACAGCAGCCACAGCAACCTGACGCGAATAGTGAATCCAATGATGCTGGGTGGAAAGTTTCCCCATCTGCCTCAGCTGATATCTGGCCTGATTACATTGTCAGTGTAATGGTGTCCCCCCCCCTGCATTTTTCAGAACCAGTCCAGGACCTGAAGTCTTTATTTTTCTCTTTTTCTATAACTCTTTTTTTTTACATTTCTAAGTCTGTTGGCAACAGCATTTTTAAATATCTTTTTTTTGTTTATTCTTCACTTCCTTGCAAAGCTACTATCATTCTTACTATAAAAGCGTGTTGGCCACTCGCTATTCAGTTTCCGTTTCATTTCTGCCTTCAGGAACCCTTGGCACTGGATATCTGATAGAGCTCAGGAAGGGGATGGGTTAAAATACTATTATGGACTGGCAGTCCGTTCTAAAACCACTCACATGCTGGATAATTATTTTCCCCCATTTGTAACTTTGCCAGCTAAGTTAAAAAGGTTCTGTTGATCTTTTGTAACTTTGGGTCCTTTCTCACATTGCAAAGGTTTGCAAAAACGCAGTTGCAAACAGGGAACTTTAATTCTGCCCTGAGTGGAAAAGTAGCCCTTTAAGCCTCATATTCTTTAAAGTATAGAATTTAAGTGACAGAATTGCCTTCCTGTCTTTGCCCTCAGAAGTCAGGAAATTAAACTCTGTCCTGAATCCTGACAAAGCTCAGCCAAACACTTGACTTAAATGAAATAACTTAGCTGGGTGCTGAGCACTGTTGGTTTTTCCAGCTGAACTGTACACTGAGAAGGGTCTGCTTGTCCTTGAACTACACAGCAGCTTCTGAGTAACTGTTCATTTTTTTTGGTCCAGAAACAAATGATTTGATACCTTTTATTGGACCAACATGGATGTTACAGAAAAAAACAAAGTGCTTTAGCTTTCGAACCAACCAGGTCCTTCTTCAGAAGCTTTGTGGCAGTTTTTTCAAATATCCCATGCTATTAACACCAGATTATATAGAAAAAGCAGAAATAATTCTCATTGGTTTAACATATACATTTAAAACATAATAATTTCCGTTACAATGATGATTTGTTTATAATTTGGACAGAGGGCACTGACACACTTAAAGATTTTCACCAAGAACTTAATAACCTCCACCCAACTATAAAGCTTTCCCTAGAATATTCTGCCACAAGTGTACATTTTCTGGATACCACTGTCACTATTAAGGATGGTACCCTACATACCTGTCTTTACAGAAAACCAACAGACAGACAGAGATACTTACACAAGAAAAGTAATCACCCCGAGCCACACAAAGAAATCTGTTATATATAGTCAAGCACTTCGGTATCACCGCCTCTGTTCAAATGAGGAAGACAGAGACACACATCTGGCGATGTTGAAAACACCTTTATTGAGCAGGGACACTCATCCAGGAAACTGACAGAGCAGTGGAACGTGCAACACAGGTCCCAAGAGAACAGCTGCTGCAATATAAGGAACGGATGACTACCAACAGAATACCCTTAGTAGTCACATACCATCCTGACCTTGAACTCCTACGTAAGATTACTAAGGATCTCCATCCAATAATTAGTGAGGATGAAACCCTTAACGGTATTTTTCAAGAACTACCACTACTATCTTTTAAACAACCACCTAATTTAGCCAACCTGATTATTAGAGTCAACTTGAACCGAACAGAATACCATGACATCATATGGTACACGACCCTGTCATCAACGCATATGTAAGACATGTAACCTCATTTCCACTTCAGACTGTGTGGTTACATCACAAAACAGACTATTCAGGATACAGGGAATTATACATGTACATCAAGTAATGTGGTCTATTTTATCCAATGCAAGAAATGTCCTCGCACAGGTTATGTGGAGGGAGAAGCCAACAACTCCAGCACTAGAATGAATTCACAAGACATTCTATTAATCACAAGATGATTGAGAAACCAGTAGCCCAGCACTTCTCCCAGGATGACCACTCAACCTCAGATATGTCTGTGATGGTCTTAAAAGGACATTTCAATAGTACACAACAGAGGCGGGCTTCTGAAATTAGACTTATTTTACTTCTCAATATGGTGGCGGATGGATTGAATATTGATGTTGGGTACATGACACATTATTCCACTAAACTTACACAGACCTTTACTTTAAAGATGGACATAAACAGTTTAGTTCTTCAGCGGGCCTTTGATTTTGTAAGTTTATGGTTATCTACATTGTTGACTTTTCACCTTAACACTGTGGTGAGTGCGTTTGAGTGTGTGTGTGTATACTGATGTATGTATGTATGTATGTATGTGTGTGTTTTGTGTGTGTTGTGTTTTTGTGTGTTGTGGGTATGGTGTGTATGTGTGTTTTGTTTGTTGTATGTGGTGTGGTGTGGTGTGTGTGGAATGTGTTTGCTATATTTGTTGTGTGTTGTGGTTGTGTGGGGTGTGCAGGTGTGTGTGTGTGTGTGGGAGTGTGGTGTGGTGTATGTACACACATATGTGTGGGTGGAGCGTGGCATGGGGCAGTTGTTATGTGGCTAGAACACTTAGTTTTCACATATAGTGTGCATTTATTTCCTTCTATTAGTTGTCAGTGGGTGGATTTCACACTGTCACATTTTAACTGCTCATATTAAGATGCATATCTCATTTACTTGGGGTTCATTAAAGGTGTAATTCCTTTGGGTTTTCATTTAGATTGCTTAGACTGATTCTGTGCATTTTGTTATACACAGACTCTGTGTTGAAATCTGCATTTATCAGGCTCATGGTCTCGTTTTCTTGGGGTCCTTGACAAGTATTATTTATTTATTTATTTATTTTGCACTTACACTTACAAATGATACTTTCATGCATCATGTTTATATGTGTAGGTTAATTTGAGGCTTGCTTTCAACTTGCAGTTATACCTAATTTCAGGATTTTGTCTTTCATTATCTGTCCTTTAATATACCAGGACAATTGGAATGTAAGTTGTGAGCTCATCTTACATGTATTGAGAGAATGCTACTCAAGGTTTTTTTTTTTATCACTAGAATGCTTTCTTGGCATACTGAGACATTTAAAATTTATGTGACAAGAACTCTCTGGCTGTAGAGAATTCTTGATAACCTTTGCCCTTCTGAGGCTCCTCAGTTAAAGGCATACTGGTGTTAATTAGCTTCTCTGACGTAATCTTCTATTATGTTTTAAATGTATATGTTAAACCAATGAGAATTATTTCTGCTTTTCTATATAATCTGGTGTTAATAGTATGGGATATTTGAAAAAACTGCCACAAAGCTTCTGAAGAAGGACCTGGTTGGTTCGAAAGCTAAAGCACTTTGTTTTTTTCTGTAACATCCATGTTGGTCCAATAAAAGGTATCAAATCATTTGTTTCTGGATCTGTTTTTAAAAGGACCAATACGGCACCTACAACATTTTTTTTGTTCATTTTTTGTTCATTTTTCTTTAATACACTAGCTCAGGCTTATGTACAGGTATTATACAATGTAAAATAAAGATATCTAAATACCTGAGTTTCCTTAACACAAGCCTTTATGGAGCTCACTCTTTAGTCATGTGTCTGCTCAGAAGCTTGCCTTGTTCTGAGCCTGTATAGGGGATGGGCAGCCCTAGGTATTTTCCCTTTATCTTGTAAGGAAATCTCCTCCCCTTTTTCCTTTGGGTGGAGTTTCAGTAATACAGCCCACAGGACTATATTAAGGGCAAAAGTAAGTTTCTCCAAATGTTTGTTTTCTCTAAGAATAGAATGTTCTTGATTATTTGTAAAAAATCCATGTAAGATGATTTTGTAATAAAATATTGATGTTATTTGGGAATAATACATGTTTTTGAAATAACTGATGGGAGTATTTTTAGATTATAGGTGGAGCTACAAGCATATAAAAGGATTTAGCTGAGACTTCCAGATCAGATGTTTGTGGGGAGAGGCCCTGTGTGGTTCTCCCTGGGAGATCTTTGTGAGAGGTCAGGCACAGATATATGTTGGCAAGATAGCTCTCTATTTTGTAGCCAAGCTGTGCTTTATGATTTTCTTTTGATTTATATACTCTGTTTGAACAAAAAGTCATTTGTTTGTATTTTTCTTGATTTGTTTATTTTTTTTTAAATAAAAATCATACCTGTAAGGTATGTTGTACCCAATTTGCTGTTTCTGTTAAAAGTCATTTCTACACCCCACGACAGTCAACAACTTCGCAACCCCACCACGTGGCACAAAGAAATTTGCTTTTTGCGCTATTTTTTTTTTCCTGTCTGTGGTCACTGAATTTAAGCAGGTAACTCCACTCACCAAACGGATCATAACTATCAACTTATGATGTGTGGTAAAGTTTAAGTCAGTTTAAAAGAACAAAGATTTGGTTTTGTGATGGGAGCGCTCTAGAACTATGTCTGCATGGCTTGGCTGTTGGGTATGCTCCCCAAGAAATGGAGTTTTAAGGTATAGACCAGCTTTACAGTGGGGCAAGCTCAACACTGGTAAAAACACCCATTGGCTGGTACCAGTGAGACATTTCTATTCTCCACACACTCAGCACAAGGCACTGCCTTCCCATTGGGCTATTAATGTACCTCAGCCTCAGCTGGCTAAGACTTTCCCCTGCAAGTACCATTCTTCATGTTCTCTATCCTGGAGACCTCCACCTGCCACTGTGCTGTCAGTGCATCTGAACCCTAAACTGCTGATAGCGACCCTTGCTAGTACTAGTGAGACATTTCCCATCTCCCTATTTTCAGTCCTACAGATTTGAATTGATGTTATTAATTTCCCCAGGAAAATACCATCAAGTTAACATGTTTTTTATATGGTCATCCCAGTGTCAGAAACTTGCATTAACAATATAAACAAGCATTTGTGAATGCTGAATGTTGTCTTGTTGGCATTGGCATTGGTAGTGCAGGAATTGGAGAGATGCATAATAGTAATGGCAGTGACGTATTGAACCGACGCCAACCACATCCTCACCCGGCAGAGACTGACAGGCATTGGGGTGTGCCTTTGGGTCATTGGCCATTACGCTCATGCCATTTCATTTCACCCTACCCTGCAAACACCGACAACTGTCGAGTTGTGCCTTGGGGACCTCGGGCCTTATGCTCACCCCATTCCATAAGGAAATACACTGAGATGAGTGCAGTATAGGAGAAAGGGGTGAACTTTGGGGCTGAAGAGTCCAAGGCACACCTCAATGCCTGTCACTGGCTGCAGGATGGGGGTTGGGGTGGAATGGCGTGAGCATTACAGCTGACAATATCAAGCCACACCCCTGACGCCTGTCAGTCTCTACAGGGTGGGGCATTACAGTTAGAAACCCCAATGCCCTGGGTGTTTGTTGGTATTTTCACTCTAAATTTTCAACATGGGCTTTTTGTGATCCCACCTCATGAACAACGGCACCATCAGTTTATTAGCCAAAAGGTGATTTTGCACAGTGACTGTGCCATTTGGCACCACAGGAGTGAAAACACATTTCAGGCAGCATGTGAAAAATGACAGCTGTACTGTTCATGAGTAGCTGTAAAAAATATGGCAATGTTGAAAATCTGGAGTGAAAATATGAAAAATTGGTGAAGTCATGAGCGTGCGTAGAAACTGTGCAACACACGCCTGTAACGCAATTATTTTGGGGATATTTTTAACCAAATTTTCAACATAGGCATTTTGGGACCTCCACTCATGAACAGTGTTACTGTGATTTTGTTAATCTGTCCTGGACGTTGATTTCCCACAGCAACCGTGCCATTGTACGCCACATGTGCGAAAACACATTTCAGGCAGGATGTGAAAAGTGACAGCCATACTGTTCATAAGGAGGTGTGCAAAAATGACAATGTTGAAAATCTGGAGTGAAAATATTAAAAATTGTCGAAGTTACGAGCGTGCTTGGAAACTGCACAATGCACGCTCATAACACAGTCATTTTTATGTTGATGGCGTGCATGCGCAAGAAACATGTTGAGCCAGCTTTCTCTACAAGTAGGTTGTGAAGGCACGGCACTGTTGTGGCCAATGCCTCCACAGCCTGCAAAGGCTTGTCCCACTTCCCCCAATGCTGTGGCATGCTGCTGCTGACACTAGTTCAGCCAGCGTGCCACAACCTTCTAAAAAAGTAGCTGCTGCAATCAGGGGCCACCTCATCATTGCAGCGGCAGCCATCACTGCAATGAGGGAGTGACCCGTCATTGCAGGGCGGGATGTAAAAACCCTGATATTGGTTGTGAACATGGCAGCGGCTTGCCGCCATGTTCACAAACAATATAACCCCCCCTCCACCATGTTTAGTTGCTGACGGGGGCCCCAATCCCTGTTGGCTTCAGTGGCCCAATGTTGATTGTACCGATGGGGGAGCCCACTCCCCATCAGCATTATGTCAACCACCCCCCCCGCTGTTATTGTGTGCCGACGGGGTGCCCAATCCCCGTCAGCATAATGTGAACCACCCTTTAGTTGTGTGCCGACAGGGGTACCCAATCCCCGTCGTACTATTTACCAAAAGAAACAGTTGGGTGGCACACTGGGAGCCCACCCAGCGTGCCTAATGCCCCTATGAAGAAAAAACTGTCCCACAATGTTTTTTTTAAACCTGTGAAATCAGAAAACTGTCCCTTGCGGTCTCCCTGGCCCCCTCCACCACCTGCACCACCCACTATGCACCCTGCCTCCCACACCCCCTTCACCCCATGCCCTACAGTCTGGCAAGGCGATCCGGTGGACCGGAACACGTCTGCACTCTTCAAAGCTGACCGTGAACTGAGGAAATGCTGGTAAGCTGTATAATGGTAGAAATAGGGTTTTTTCAACTTTAATGTATATCTCAGTCATTTTTGGGGATTTTGGCACCAAATTTTCAACATGGGGTTTTTGGGACCCCTCCTCATGAATTCTCGAACTGTCATGGCGTTAATCAGCCCTGAAAGGTGATTTCACGGTCACTGTGCAGAATCACCTTTTGGTGCTGATTAACGAAATGACAGTGCCAGTGTTCAGGAGGTGGGCTCTCAAAAAGTCTATGTTGCAAATTTGGTGGAAAAAATCCAAAAAATGACTGTTTTATGAGCGTGTGTTGTGCAGTTGCTACGCACACTCGTAAATTCATGAATTTGCAATATTTTCATGCCAGATTTTCAACACTGACATTTTTTCACACCTCCGTGTGAACCATACAGCTGTCATTGTTCACATCCTGGCAGAAATGTGTTTTTGATCTTCTGGTGCAGAATAGCACTGTCGCTGTGGGAAATCAGTGTTTGGGACAGATTAAGAAAATGACAGTGACACTGTTAATGAGTAGAGGTCCTAAAATGCCTATATTGAAAATTTGGTAGCGATACTCCATAAAATGACTGTGTTGACGATGCGTTGTGCAGTTTACACGCCTTTCGTAACCATAATATATTTTCCTCCAGATTTTCAACATTGCCATTTTCCCACACCTACTTATGAACAGTACAGCTGTCATTTTTCCCATCCTGGCCGAAATGTGTTTTCGCACTTCCGGCACAGAATAGAGCGGTCGCTGTGGGAAATCAACTACTTGAGAAAAAGCTTCTTTTAAATGCAAAGAAAACAAAAGCAATGCTTTTCTCCAATCAAAGCTCCACCAGCACCTCCTCACTAAGCAGTCTCCCCCAGCTATGCACCATCCTTGGAGAAAGTCTGGAGTATGTAGAAAAATTCAAATACTTAGGTGTGTGGATTGATAACAGACTTGACTTTACACATCATATTGAAGAACTGCTGAAAAAACTTCACCAAAGGCTTGGCCTATTCTATAGAATAAAACACTTCCTAACAAGAGACTCAAAGATGAGGTTAGTCCAGGCCACTTTTCTTTCAGTTGTTGACTATGCAGACTTCCTTTATAGTCACTGCTCCATCTCCTACCTAAACAAGCTGGATACCCTGTATCATAGAGCAATAAGATTCATAACAGATCTTCCATCCAACACTCATCATTGCTCTCTCTATGCTGCTGTTGGATGGGTTTCCCTACATCTCAGAAAGAACAGAAATGCAGCACTATGGATCTACAGAGCATTGTCTAAAAAACTTCCAAATTATATTCTAGACTGCTTCACCCAGGCCATAGCTAGCTCCTATGCCCTAAGAAGCAACAACCTCATCATGCTCAAAATACCTAAAGTCAACACCCGGACAGGGAGGGCGGCAATCAGCTATTCTCTAGCTATGGCATGGAATACTCTACAGAAATCCCTAAAGCTGTCCAATCTCATACCTATAGCATCCTTCAAACACCTTTGTACAGGTTTCTTCGCAGAGAAATGCAACTGCTACCACAAGAGCTAGTCTTGCTATTTCACAACCCCCCCCTTCCAGACAGCCATCATTTATGGCATAATTCTGTTCCACAGTTCTCCCTCCCGGTCGGCCACCCTTTTTAAAATACCCCAGTTCCATTCAACTCTACCTACCTACTACCTACCTAATCCTTCTCCCACTAATTTCTGCCCCTACATCATTCCTAAATGCTCCCCATCCATCCTAGTATTACGTTATGCTGTGTGTATGCCTTGACTCCTCTATGGGGATATGTATATACTTTATCTGTTGTATAATCTGCCTATAACCCACCTTGTCATGTATGTCTTAATCAACTTCTTACCCTTGATCAGTGCATTACAGGTGTGTTTTCTGTATCTGTTATGCATATATTAGTGCATTGATGTATCTGTGTATCAACTATTGAACCTTGACCTTATCAGGTCCATCTTGTAAATGAGCCTTGCTCAATGATGTTCGCCTGAATAAATAAAGATTTGATGATGATGATGATGAAATCACTGTCCGGGACAGATTAAGAAAATGAGAGTGATACTGTTCATGAGCAGAGGTCCTAAAATGCCTATGCTGAAAATTTGGTGATGATAGCCCATCAAATGACTGCTACAAGTGTGCGTTGCACACTTTCCACGCACTCTTGTAACTTTGCAAATTAGTAATATTGTCACTCCACATTTTCAACAGTGGCATTTTTTCACACCTCCTTATGAGCAGTACAGCTGTCATTTTTCACATCCTGACTGAAATGTGTTTTCACAGTTCCGGTGCAGAATAACGCGGTTGCTGTGGGAAACCACTGTTTAGGACAGATTACGAAAATGACAGTGGCACTGTTCATGAGCAGAGGTCCTAAAATGCCTATGTTGAAAATTTGGTGATGAAACGCCATAACATAACTGTGTTATAAGCGTGCGTTGAACTGTTTCCACACACCCTTGTAACTTCACAATTTTGTAATATTTTCACGCCACATTTTCAACAGTGGCATTTTCCCACACCTCCTTATGAACAGTATAGCTGCCATTTTTCACATCCTGGCTAAAATATGTTTTTGCACTCCTGCCGGAGAATAGCACGGTCGCTGTGGGAAATCACTGCTTGGGACAGATTAAGATCGAACAACTGAGATGGGGGAGTGACCAAGCTCAACTGAGCTCTGTCGGGATTGCTGCAGATTTGTTTGTGGGCAGAAAAAAGCCCCAGCGCAAGAGCCCAGTACAAAAGGGCAGCCTGCAGCACTGGGTGAAACAGAACAAGATAGCAAGTGACTGAGGGGGAGTGAACGAACTCACTGGAGCGCTGTCAGGACTGCTGTGGATGTCTTTGTGGGCAGAAAAAGGCGCCAATGCAGGCAGGGGCCCAGTAGAAAAGGCCAGCCTGCAGCGGTGGGAGAAACAATACGAGTGAGTGAGACAGGTGGAATGAGTGAGCTCAACGGAGCTCTATCAGGACTGCTGTGGATTTCTTTGTGGGCAGAAAAAGGCGCCAATGCAGGCAGGAGCCCCGTACAAAAGGGCAGCTTGCAGCACCAGGACAAACAGAATGAGCGCGTGAGAGAGGGAGACTGAGCGACCTCAATGGAGCTCTGTCAGGACAGCTGTGGATTTCTTTGTGGACAGACAAAGGTGCCAATGCAGCCAGGAGCCCCGTACACAAGCGCAACCTGCAGCACAAAGACAAACAGAATGATCAAGTGACAGAGCGGTTGTGAGTGAGCGCAACGGAGCTCTATTGTGACTGCTGCAGATTTCTTTGTGGGCAGAAAATGCAGCAATGCAGGCAGGAGCCCAGTACAAAAGGCCAGCTTGCAGCGCCAGCCAAAACAGAATGAGTGAGTGAGAGAGCTCAGTGGAGCTGTGTCGGGACTGCTTCAGATTTCTTTCTGGCCAGAACAAGCTGCCACTGCAGGCAGGAGCCCAGTACAAAAGGGCAGCCTACAGCGGCAGGGGACACAGAATGAGTGAGTGAGGGGGAGTGAGTGAGCTCAACGGAACTCTGTTGGGACTGCTGCAGATTTGTTTGTGGGCAGAAAAAGCCAGCAATGCACGCAGGGGCCCAGTACAAATGGGCAGCCTGCAATGGCGGGGAAACCAGAATGAGCGAGTGAGAGAGGGGGAGTGAGCGAGCTCAACGGAGCTCTATTGTAACTGCTGCAAATTTCTTTGTGGGAAGAAGAGGGTGGCAATGCAGGCAGGAGCCCAATAGAAAAGGGCAGCTTGCAGAACCGGCAGAAACAGAATGAGTGAGTGAGAGAAGGGGAGTGAGCGAGCTCAACGGAGCTTTGTCGGGATTGCTGCAGATTTCTTTGTGGGCAGACAAAGGCAGCAACAGAGGCAGGAGCCCCGTACAAAAGGGCAGCCTGCAGCACCAGGAGAAAGAGAATGAGTGAGTGACACGGGGAGTAAGCGACCTCAACGGAGCTCTGTCGGGACAGCTGTGGATTTCTTTGTGGGCAGAAAAAGGTGCCAATGCAGGCAGGTGCCCAGTACAAAAGGGCAGCCTGCAGTGCCAGGAGAAACGCAATGAGTGAGTGAGAGAGGGGGAGTGAGCGAGCTCAGTGGAGCACTATTGTGACTGCTGCGGATTTCTTTGTTGGCAGAAAAAGGCGGCAACGCAGGCAGGAGCCAAGTACAAAAGGCCAGCCTGCAGCGCCGGCAGAAACGGAACGAGTGAATGAGAGAGGGGGAGTCAGCAGGCTCAACAGACTTGTGTTGGGAATGCTGCAGATTTCTTTGTGGGCAGAAAAAGCCACCAACAGAGGCAGGAGCCCAGCACAAAGGGGCAGCCTGCAGCGCCAGGAGAAACAGAATGAGCGAGTGACAGAGGGCCAGTGAGTGTGCTCAACAGACCAATGCAATCAACATTCAGCATTGACAAATGCTCGTTTGGAATTAATTCACCAAATTTGTAACACAAGTGTTTTTGGACCCCACCTCATGAACAGTGGAACTGTCATTTCATTACTCAGTCCTGAAAGGTGATTCTGTGTAGTGACCGTGAAATGACCTTTCGGGATCGAAGAACGAGATGACAGTGCATGTGTTCATGAGGTGGGGTTCCAAGAACCCAGTGTTGAAAATATGGAGCCAAAATTCAAAAAATGGCTGAGATGTCCACCTAGGTTACGCCCCGCTTCCCGGCATTTCTTCAGTTTGCGGTTGGCTTTGAAGAGTCCAGACGTGTTCCTACTCCACTGAAGATCACAGTGCCGGACCTCTGGAGGTAAGTATGGGGAGAGGGTGTGTGTGTGGGGAGGTGGGGTGTGGAGTGGGTGGGTGCAGGTTGGGGAGGGGCGCCGTGGACAACAGACCATTTTCTTTTTTTCAGGTACAGAAAAAATAAAATAAAAAACTGACACTGTGCCGTGGGACAGTTTTCTTTCATTACAGGTGAAATACAACAAATGGACATACTGGGGTGGGCTCCCAGTGTGCCCCATGACTTTTGGGGGGGTATGTTAACCACACTGGGGTGAGCTCCCAGTGTGACACACAATGGGGTGGGGCAGGGGGGAGGAACAGGAATATGCCAACACGGTCCACTTTCTATGAGCAGACGCACACTGGGGTAAGCTCCCAGTGTGTCACACAATGTTGGGGGGTGGCAGACATGCCGACACAGGGATTGCACCCCTGATGTCGGCTTTCTTTTGGGACTGTGTGGTGGACAGCAGGAGCTGCCGCCATGTTTACTGAAATGTTTCACCAGGAAAGGGACATACGGGAGGCGTGTCATCTGTACCGCTGCATGACGAGCTTGCCTCCGATTGCACCGGCACATTTCTTTCAAGTTGGTGGCACTTTGCATAAACTTGTGTCAGTGCTAGCATGCTGGCTCACTGGGGAATGAGGGATGCACCTACTAAAGTGTGCACTGCATTCGCCAGAACACTGACACACCTCTGAAAGTGCTACTACCCCAATATGTTTGTGCGTGCGCACAAGCCAACATAAAAAGTGCATATATACAATAAATAGCAAATGACAATTAGTTCAGCATGAAGAGTAAAGGTTCATAATTATGAAACACTTTTAGACATATGTGCAAGTAATTGTAAGATATTAATCTACCATTTGTTTCAAGTAGGCAAAAGTACCAAACTCTTCAATTGCAATTTGTGCTGTTTGTTCCAGATTGGACACATTACATCTAAAATCAAATCTTCCATAATTTGTTCCAAATTTAGGGATCTTTATGTTTTTATTTTTTTTAGTTATTTAATATTTGGTAACTGGGTAAACATCCAAGAGCAAAATGGCTGTTTTCAAGAGGGACGCAGATTACAAACACAAGTTGTCAAAAAAATACAATAGTATTCAAACAGAACAATTACAAACAAAACAGGAACAAATATATTACTCATTCAGACACAAATTTAAATGAAACAAATGAAGGAGAAGAATGAATATCAGTAGGGAACTGGTTCCAAGTTTCTGCAGATCAATAGATTGACTAGTTACACTAAGCCTAAAAGGCAGAAGGTGCTTTTTATCAAATGAATGCAGACGATATCCAGAATCAACAAATTTAAAATAGTCTTTAGAGGTTATGTTTGAAATGCCATTCATCAATTTCTAAAAATGAATCAAACAAAAGTAGCTGAACCTAGCTTCAAAAGTTAGCCTGTTCAAATGTCAGTAATTCACAGTAATGAGTACTGCGATCCCAAGAGAGTATAAAATGACAACTATTTACTCAAAGGCTATGACCGGCATTTCAGTGGTGGGAGCAATTAGCCACGCCCCCTGCCTGAGCTGTTTAAGTCAGCTCCCGGCAGTCTCACTCAGATGCATTCTTTCTTTGCTGCAGCCGAAGGCTCTGCTGGAGCACTGTGCTCTCCCCCTTCCTCTGTGTTTGTCTCCTACTTCATTTTATGCTTTTTGGATTTCTGCTTGCTTTGTGCCTCCTCCTTCCTAGGTTAGTATTTTGCTCCTGCCTCCTGGCTGCAGTTTGTACTTCTCCGTCTGCTGTTTTGTGCTGCCATTCTGTTTTCAGGTTCCCTGTTTTTTCTCTGTTCTGTTTTTTGTTTTTGGGGGGAGGGGGCGCTTCTAGTTTTCCTAGCATCCTGCCTTTGCTCATTTAATTTGTCTTGTGCGCCTTCAGGCTCTAGTGTTTCCTGTCTTTTGTCTTTTGTACCAGTTGCAGTCTCCCTGCTTTCCTACATTATTTTTGTACCATTTGCAGTCTCCCTGCCTACCTACATTATTTTTGTACTTAGTTGCTTACACCTGGCTCCTAGCCTGGCTGCCATCCCCTTTGGGTTTAGTGATTTCATTACTCACTCCAGCAGCACACTGCTTCCTAGTTTGATTCCCCATGCTACTGCATTCCCTACCAGTACTAACTGTTTTTTTTTTACTCCAGCATGCTTTCTCTTGCCATTCTCAGAGCTGCCAGTTGCAGTTGCATTCCAGCTCATGCTGTCTCGATGTACTCAGTGCTAACAGTTGCACTTCACCTCATGCAGTCTCATACTCAGTGCTAACAGTTCCACTCCCACTTATGTAGTCTCTTAACTTACTCTGGGCTAACAATTGCACTCCCATTCATGCATTCTGTAGATGAACTCAGTGCAAACAGCTGCACTCACACTCATGCTGTCTATTACTGTTCAGTACTACCAGTTGCACTCTCAAGCCTTCACACTCAGTTGCATCCCAGCTTCTCTCTGCCTAGCATGTCTCTGCACCCTCAAAGTCCACATCTTGAGGGTGGGTCCCTCATGGATCCGTGATGCCAGTACAACAACAATTTTGTCAATGAACATTACAGTGACAGATTTATGTCGACCGCAAGTTGTGGTCAGCATAAATCCATCAGGTAAACTGTCTTTTATCAGAGGGCTTTGCCCCCTGAAACCCCCCATGTGGGGAGCTCTGCCCCCCTGCACCCCCACATACTTTAGGATTATGAGCTCCAAATCTAAGTTGATTCAGGGTGGAGTGAAATACCCGGGTAAAGCAGTGCCAGGGTCTGCGGGTACATTACCGCAGCAAAAGTGAATTGCCGCTGTAATGTCATTTGCCGTGCAATTGTTGCTGTTTGAGTGGCATACTGGTCCCTCACTGGGGGCAGGGTCCTTCTCTTCTATTCTCCAGGTGAGAGGGCCATCCATTCTTGGGGAAGTCTTTGTCCAAGTGGGCAGCATTGGTGGCTCCTCTTGATGTAGCATTTAAGACTTCAGCTGCTGGAAGGTGGGGCCTCCACTTGCAGGTGGTCCTTTAGCCGTGCTGACAGCCTCAGCAGCACCTTCAAAAGCTATTCTCCCTACAGCTGCCCAAAAGGTTCACCTGGTCTCCATTCTCTGCTCTTTCTTGTTCTTCCTGCTCCTCAAGGGCGAAGACTGTACAATCTTCCTGTTCTTGCCCCTTCAGGGTTTAGCTTTACCTCGCAAGAGTTCGGCTTCTTCTCTAGGCATCCCCTTGGAGGCTAGGTGAATGCCTTTCAGCAGTTGCTGCTCTCTTCCTCTTCCAGGGGGTGGCGGGTCTCAGCAGGGATCCTCTTTAGCTGTAGAGGCCATCCACGCGCAGCACCCCCATGGCTTTCCCATTAGAAGACTAGAGTGAGAGCTCTTTCTCTAAAAATCTCCCTCTGAATTGGGCTCTAAATTCCAGTAGTCAGCCATCATTAAATTTATCCCAAGGCTGGAGGCAAGGCAACCAAGGCCTGGGATCCCCAGAGGTTTCCCCCTCATATGGGTTTTTTCCTCTCCTCTGTACCGAAGGTCATAAAGGGCAAGTAGTCATAGAAAGTAGTTCGTCATGTAGTATATCTATAGTACATGTTGACCCAGGTAGGTTTCCACTGTTGAGTTGGGGTTGGATGGTGGCCTTCTTTCTGTTTTGCCATTCCCTCTCTCCTTATGGAAATCTTTCCCCTTCTGCTATCAATACCGATATCATCAGTCATTGCAGTTCTGCCTATGTCTGTTACATGTCATCACTGCTGTTGTTAATACATACTCATCCAGTTTTTGCGTTCACCACTTGCTGCTTGATGTTTTTGGGGGCTCCTTCCTAATGTACCTTTAGCATAAAGGAATTATCTTTCTGCTGCACCTCTAGGGGTGGAACCTTCCTCAAGAGGGCTTCTTTGCCTTCATGGTACTCTGACAGGGTGGTAGTTCCCTGTGGGACAGAGAGTGCGAACGGCCAACGTATCTATTGATCTCAGTCAACAACTTAAGCATTCAAATACTATCAGACTATCAATCAAGTTGTTCAAGCACAACTCATTACTAAGTTGAATACGCACACTGAAATCAAAGGCTGTGACTGCAGTTTAATGAGTAGGAGCAATTAGCATTGCCCCCACCGGAGTTATTTAAGGCAGCTTCCAGCAGTTCAGATACATTCTTTCTTTGCCCCACCATCCTCCCCTCCTCCTCCTGTGGTCCCCCTCTCCCCCTCTCCCCATCTCTCTCTCTCTCCCTGTCCAGTATATTGCAGTAGATTAAGGCTCTGAGCTGCAGATCTAGAGACCTGGGTTTGAATCCCACAGCCCCCTAGGTGCATACTGTGTGATCCTAAGCAAGTCACTTAACTTTCTTGTGCTTCCAGGTCACATCTGGAAACAAGCTTCGACTTAGTGTGCCACTCCTGGTTAAACAATGTTCCCTTCCCTTCCCTCCTCTCTCTGGGGGTTCCTTCCTAAGGTACCTTTAGCCTAAAGGAATTATCTTCCTGTGTCACCTCTCAGTTGTGTACACACATTGAATTATATAATAACTTTATTCAGAGGCATCTCAGTTGCTTCTGAATAAATAGAAAGACCGATAGCCCAGAAGAGAAAGAATAAGACATTGGTCGAGGTTTAGTTTGGAATCAAAGGACAAACAATCCCTAAATTTGTGTAACAAACCTACAGTAACCAAGAGTGAGCAGTTTGATAAGAAAATCATTACAAATTGTGATTTAACAATATACTGTCCAAAATAAAACCAGGATATTTAAATTGATCCAGCACATCAAAAAATCAATACATACATGAGCCAATGTTCTAATCATTATGGGAAGATGTGAGAAACAATTCTTTCCATTCTCATAATCGATCCAAGCAGAACCTCTTAAAGAAAATAAAGAAGAAGAAAAAAAAACAAACAACAATGAGCAAGGCAGAAATATTAATGGCCAAAATCCTACTACAGATTTATTAACACAAATATATCAATATTTCAACCACCTTGCTGAAAGAGGATCCCAATTTAGCATGCCATAAAGGAAGCAACGATGCGTCATATCACAGATATTAGCTACAAAATACAAGGCTCTATGAAGAAATACATTTAGCCTAGAAAGGTAAGTTGCTGGACCATTTGCATAAATAATGTCCCTATAGTCCAGCATGGGTAAAAAAGTGCCCTGGACCAATGTTTTCCTTACAGACTGATTAAAGTAACTTTTATGTCAAAATAGAAAATCTAGTCTCTCACTCAGTGTTTTAAATAAATATTCTATCTGGACTTTAAGATTACTGCCCAACCACATACCTAAATAGTTACCAGAACTACCCAAATCCAGTTTTGTGCAAAGTAAGGCCTGGATTGAAAAATCTGAATGAGGCCCCCCCCGATGCCTTTTTGGAAACAACATACTGTATCTTGAGGTTTTTTTTGGGGGGGTTAAGTGACAGTCTGCTTTCCATCAGATTAAACTACGAATGAGCAAAAGCAGACTAAATTCCTTTCTGCAAGTTCAACAGTTCATTTCCTAACGTAAAGCACTACCATCTATATCATAATGTACCTTAACTTCCCGTATGCCTTTATTCCAAACATTTATGTACAGAATGAACAATAAACAATAAAGGCCCCAGCTTAGATCTGTGACAGACTGATTCCCTTTGTGATACAGCTACTCTTAGAGTAGACACCATTGGCTCTCCCAAGCTGAGAGCAGTTAGAAACTGTGGGTAAACAGGGAAGCATTTTTTCACTAATCCCCAAATTATGGAGATATAATAACTATCATTAATAGTACTACAGGCTTTAGTTAAGTTAAGAAACAAGGTTCTGAGATGGACCTGTCACGTGGAAGGCTGCGGCACTGGCACCTGACCTCCTGCCACACTGGTGACCTGGCTTCAGGAATGGACCAGGGTCACTTAGGGGCCACCTGGGTGAGAGAAGATTAAGCATCCAAAAAATGGCTCTCCTCCCCTCGGGAGGGTGGGGATTCTGAGTCTGGCGACTTGTCTGTCACCTAGTAGAGGCTGGGGGTAGCACCAGCGGGACCAGCAGACATTGGGGGGGGGCGCTGACACAGAATGCTTGTTTGCCACTGTTTATGTGCATGCATCCATCACTCATAGATGCCCTCAGAATAAAATGGAGAATAATGTCCCCGGCTTACTTGGCATCTGCCACAGGTGCCACACACCTTCACGTGGCAGACCACCCGTTGATATGGCTCTGTGTAAGTGGTGGTTAGCCATAAGTCCATGAGATGGGGCAATTTCAGGGCTGGGAGGATGCTGCTGGGACCAGGGATGGCATGCAGAGAAACCAAGAAAAAATTAAAAACTAAGGAAAAAAAACAATAAAAAAACAAGGTCCCACACACGTGCTTTTTATTTTTTTCTGTTGTTCTATTTCTGCTCCCCCTGGTCAACCCCAATATGCTGAGCGCCAAATGCCATCCATCTTTCCCTTGTGCTTGCCTCCCCTAGTGGGGTCAATGGGGTTCCCCAACCCCTGCCACGGTCCGGATCCAGTTTTGACTGGCATACCCAGGTGGTTGGGTATAGGTCTGCGGGTGCTTGTCACCGTCCTGCTGCCAGCTTTTCCTCCTGTACTAATCCCTGGGAGGTGTGGCAAGCAAGGATGTCATGATGCATGCCACACACTCCCACACAATATGCGTTGATGCCTGCCATGCTTCCCTAGCATGCTGGGCTATGCTTCCTTTCCCCCAGCTTCAACTTGGGTCTGGGCAAGAGACAGGCTCTGCCCACCCTCCCCCCCAGAGGAGGAGAACAGTCCAATGGATGTTCAATCCTCCTCCCCCCAGCTGGCCCTCATATGTCCAGAGTTTGCTTCCTAAACTGGGTCATCATTGTCACAAACGGTGGTGCTACTGCTGCCTCAGTGGGTCAGCCTCATAAACACTTTTTAACCAAAGAAGATATCAAGTCATCCATTACCGCTGTATCACTGATATAGTGCTATGCTTTGGCTGAAAGTCTGATTGTGAGGGGATAATATATAGAACAGTACATGGGTGTGTGTGTGTGTGCGCAACCAGAACAAAGCTGGAGGGGTTTATAAAAGCATCAAAAGAAAAGAGTCCAGCTCAGCCAACCTCAATGAAACACAAAAAAAGTGATTAAGGGGAGGTTCTAAACTACCAATATGCTGAATTTAACAAATACTGATTGGTAGACAATGAAGCTCGCTCACCCAGTATAGAATGTAAACATAATATTTTTATTTTATTTCTTCTTATTCTTGTTATACTTTGTATGTTTTTCTTTTCATTCAAAAAATAGAGACTGTGCAGTGCACCATATCAGTTCAAACATTTCAAGCAACAGCTTCCTGATACAAGTCCACAGCACTTTATAGCTGCACTTGCTTTACGAGGAAACTTTCCTTGTGGGCATTGCACCCATTGTCATAATACCTATAGGGCTAAAGTTATCAGAAATGTAGCCACAAATGAAAACATTCAGATACAAGATTTCATTAACTGTTCCACTGAGGGGTTATTTACATTATTAAATGTCCGTGTGACAAAATTTACATTGGAAAAACAGAAAGAGCTTTGAAAATTAGGATTGGTGAGCATAAATCTGATATAAGAAGGAAGGATATCACCTCCCCAGTTGCGAGACAATTTGAAGAAGCTAGACATACATTGCCACAACTTAGGTTTTTTGGTTTGGAAAAAGTGGTTCCAAATTCCAGGTGTGGTGATTTCAGAACATTCATTTTAACTAGAGAATCCTTCTACATAGATAAATTTAAGGCTACCAATCCTAGGTACGGATTAAATGATATGATAGATTGGCAACCTATCATTTAAAATCCCTTAGACATGGATCTATTTTCAGAAACAGAACAAAAAAAATGTTTTAGACACTCATATGCTCATGACCTTTTTTTGACCTTCCAATGGGTTTGAATGTAATTTCAAAACCTCAATAGTATGATAAGACTGGTAACCTACCATTTAAACTCCCTTAGACATTGGTCTATTACCAGGAATAGAACAAACAACTTTTTGAGGTACTCATGACCTTTTTGACCTTCTGATGGGTTTGAATGTATTCTCAAACCTTAATGGTATGATAGATTGGTAATCTACCATTCAAACTCCCTTTGACAAGGGTCTATTACCTGAAACAGTACAAAAACTTCTTTAGGTACTTATATGCTTATGACCTTTTTGACCTTGCAGTGGGTTTGAATGTATTCTTAAATGTTAATAGTATAATATACTGGTAACCTATCATTCAAACTCCCTTAGACATAGGTCTATTACCTGAAACAGAACAAAAACTCTTTTAGGTACTTATATGCTCATGACCTTTTTGACCTTCCAATAGGTTTGCTCGTTATATACTATACATCACATGCACTTCTAACCTCTGGTTTTACTTCTGTTTAGATTGCACAAGGTGTTGAATCTGAGTTCATAATACTGATAAAAGAATTCTTTATTTGAATGTTTTTATGGGCTCCCAGTGGCTTAAAATAATTTTTTGCTGGCTCCTGGTTATTTATGCCTTTGTCATTTTGTATTTTCGGTGGGACACTAATTCCCTCAGACATTGCAGGATCCCTAGTTCTTTGGGGTTACTAGCTTAATACTGGAATATAAACAATTAGTGTGTCACATTTACATATATAAAGATTTTTTTTAAGTTATAAAAATATAAGCAATTCTTTTTATGAAAGTACTTGAACATTCTCCATTGAGACGCCTGGCTTTAGGACCCAGTGGTTACTTGCTAGGTGCTGCTCTCTCAGCAGGTCGGGCACACAGGTGTTGAGAGTGATTTGCCATTTGACTCTGCTCTCTCCTATCAGTGTGCCTGATTCTTGATGGTGCAAGTTCAAACTGATTTTACAAAAGTGAGTAGAACTCTACTACACAGTTGGGAACAGTAGTACACACAGTTTCTCCCTTTGCTGAAATTCTTACAAATCAAAGTAAGTGATTTTGAAAAGTATTTAGTGACTTGCTGGTTTACTGATGAATGAACTGTTTATATCTGATGTGATAGAAATGGAGAGTTAGGCTTGTAACAGCCTGTTCATTTATTTAAATAGAGAGTCATACACATATGGGGCCATGCTGCATAAACAGATCTGTTTAAACTTGTGAGCAGATGAGAATGTTACTTTTGAACTTACACTTCACTAACAATACATTTTGGGACGTGGGTATATGCATGTAATTTTTATGCAACCTCTTGGTGGGGTACACTTAAAAATGGTGAAATAGTGCATAAAACATGTAAAAGATGGATTTCCCAAGTATTATCTAATTGTTTCACAGCATACACAGACTGCTGTAGCCTCTGCTTGTTTGAGGTATGTGCTGCCAAGGGCCACATAATGGCATTTGTACTTACTCTATTTGTAATTCAGTTTTTGATGGACTTTAAACTTATACAGTGAAATGTTTTAGTTACAAACTGCAGGAGGATTAATTTGGAGATGTTTATAATTTAGACTGAGGTAACCCTGGACCAAAAAGGTGTTTTGTACACTGTGGCCCGGATATTCAAAATGGTTGCATATGGCGCAACAGTGTTGCGCCATATGCAACCCACTGATGCGATATTCAAATGGGGATTGTGCCTGGCACAAATCCCGATGCGCCAGAGCGCATCAGTAATGTATGTGGTGCAGGTAGGGGGGGCTTGCCCATGCATACTCCACACATCCTGATATTCAGCCCGGGATGTGCTGAGTCCATGCATCTGCAACCCCTACTTGCGCTGCACACAAGTGAGTCAAAAAAAAAAAAAAAGGAACAACAGCTGGCCACCCCCACAGGTGAGCAGCCATATTGCAGCACAACATGGCAGCTGCCACCTCTGAGTGGCCACCTGAGCTCCGGCTGCACCTCCGTGGCGGCGCCCCCCATGCCCGATCGAGGGCTTAAGTATATATAAAAGCACGTCCTATATCCTTGGTGGTCCAGTGGACCATTCGCAGCCTGATCGTGGGCTTAAGTATAACAAAATGCACGTCCTATATCCCTGGTGGTCCAGTGGACCACTTGCAGCCCGATTGCGGGCATTTGTATTAAAAAAATAAAGTCCAATATCCCTGGTGATCCAGCGGTACCCCACTCCCCACCCGCCCACTGAGCCCCACCCGCCCAGTCAGCGGCAGGCGACATACCCACCCTGCCTGCCACCCACATCCATGAATGACTTACCCTAGGTAGGGCTGTACTCATTGGTCCACAGCGTGCGCCAATGGGCGTGGAGTCCGTACCGTACTACACAGTCCAGACATGTGAATGGATCCAGTGTTACACCAGTCTTTAAGTCTGGGGACCATGCCTTTCGAATTACACGCCATCTCCATTTTGTCCCTCCTGTCCATGACCCCGTAGAAGGTTCTCGGTGACCAACTGCAGCAATACATTTCTAAGTATGATCTGCTTGCTAAGGAGCAGCATGGCTTTCAGAAGATGCATCCTATGACTACTGTCTTGAATGAGTTGACTGAGGATCTCCATGGAGCCTTGGATAGGGGTGAATATGTTGGAGTGGTCTTCCTGGATTAATCAAAGACCTTTGATCTTGTTGATCATAAATTATTGGTAGTAAAACTCAGGGAGATGGGACTGTTGAATGATGCAATGGCATGGTTCTCTGACTGTTCAAACCCAAAGGGTAAAATGTAATAATTTGGTTTCTTCTGTATTGCTTTTGGAAACAGAGGTTCCACGGGGTCCATTCTGGGACCTCTGTTGTTCAGTCTTTTTATTAATACATTATCTAATGTTGCCAAGTACTATATGATTTTGGATTGTTTGCATGGGTTGTCTATAATGACATGGACACCTTTGAAAAGTTTTTTTTTTTAGCCCAAAGGTTTTCTGAATATAATAAACTAAACTAAATTCACAGCCCTGATGGTGTTGGTCCTCGAAACTACCAGCTTCAAAGGGACTCGTGCCTTTATCTAAGAACAAGGTGCTCCATTATATAATCTGGGATGTTCCCTTGCATACATTTCATTTGAAGGAATGCAGAATTTTATGCAGCTTGTGTCTCAGTCAAGGATGTCCAACCCAATTGATTATATATTTATAGACATATATGTATATATTTATTTACAGTGAAGCTTGCCAGGACGAAACCCAATTCTGCAGCATACTGCACTAGAGTTACTGCAGAAAACAATGCAGTTTCAATGGGAGTTAATCCCTTTTGTTATACAGGAAACTGACACTGTGCTTCATCCTTGTGGTCTTCACTGTATAGATATATGTATATTTATTGCATCTGTGTGTATCATACTTGTACAGCAGTAATACTCAATGTCTGTGTAATCTAAAATCAGGAATATCTGGGTTTATATTATTTTCAGTCATGTCTTAGGGTTCAAACACCCCCGTGCTGAAATTGTACACCCACATAATTCCCAATTCTATTCATGACTATGCTTCCACGTAGGTTTCCTGAGGGGTCCATCCAGAAACCCAAATATCTGTAGCCCTCTACCTGTTCTAGCTTGTTTTTATCCATAGTATGGATGGGCAGTTGATTTGGATCCATGACACGATGGTGACAACTTTTTTTCCGACGCAACAATACAGTGATGGGTTTATGTTGACCATAAGTTGCAGCTGGCATAAATCCATCAGGAAACTGTTTTTTTTTTTTTTTTTTTTTTTTGGGAGGCTTTGCCACCCGCAATCCAAGTAAATAAGGTCATCAATTGCAGGTCAGAGTTGATTCAGGAAGGGGGGGGTCCAACCCCAAAGAAAGCAATGTCTGGGTCACGTTGGTACATAACAGTGACAACAGTGACTTGCCGCTGTAATGTACTTCGCTATTGAATTGTCGCTGCGACGTCTGCATACGAGTTGATTTTTGGTTGGGTCATTTAATTTATTTGTTGTTCCAGACATCACCACATTTGTTTTGGTTATGTTTAATTTAAAAAAGATAGTTTAAAGAAAGACTGGAGGCCTTCAAAAGCTAATTGTCACTGTGATTGTACTACCTCTACTGAAGCATCAGAGATATAGATCACCATATCATCAGCATACAGATGGTGGTCGAAACCTCCAGTACTTTCCCCATTCCCCTCAAATACAGTGTGAAAAGAAGGGGACCTTAAAATAGACTCCTGTTGGACCCCCCCCTTTTTTATAATTAACTTCTCTGACTGTTTTCCATTTATCATTGTTCTCTGAGTCCTGCCTCTAAGGTAGTTGTTGAACCAAGTTGTGGCCTCAAGCCTCAGCCCGGCCCCTCCCCATTTCCTTAACAGCACCTTGTGGTCCACCATAGTGAAGGCCTTGGAAAGGTCAACAAATATGGTCCTCATAACCTTGGCAAGCTCAATGATGTTGTTGACATCATCCAAGACCTTCGACATGGAGGAGATTGTGCTGTGTTTTTTGCAGAAGCCTGATTGAAATTTATCCTGTTGGCCATCATTGTCCAAAAAAGGCTGCAACTGCTTGGCCACTGTTCATTCCAGGAGCTTAGCCCTCACTGACAGAATTGAAGCAGGCCTATAGTTGGTCATCAGGTCAGGGCTGCCCCCCCTTAAAATGGGGACAACTCTGGCCCTTTTCCAACACTGTGGGATCTCCCCCAGTTCATAAGGACTATATAGATATATAGATGGATATAGATATAGATATAGATATATATATGCATACATACACACACACACAACACACACACACACACACACACACACACACACACACACACCCCATGTCAGAGGCTCCGAGGTCTGCAGGACAGAGTATCTCCAAATGTTGGTGTTATGTTATTTGACCCACAACTTTTGTCAGTTTTTAGTTTCAATAAAATATACTGGACTTTCTCCACAGTAATTTCAACAAAGGTGAACTGTTTACTGTTCCCTTGGGGGTTCTCTTTTTTGTCTCATTTAACTCCCTGCACTGCATCATCGGTGGGCATTTCCAAATTCACAAACAAATTAATTGAACCTGTCTGGGAGTTCAGTCAGTTTAATAGACTCCTTCCCATCCTCTGAGATTTTAATGTCACCTCTAGATTTATTCCTCCATTTTAACAGTTTAATGGTGTCCCAAAATGTATTTGGGTCCCCGGATAATTCCCTCCTTTTATTCTTGAAGGAGTTGTCTTCAGCAGATCTACTCTCCTTTATGATTTATTCTTTGCTAAATAATAGCTGGACCAGCTGTCAGGAGTACCTAGTTTTCGGGCCATTCACATAATTTGTTCTCGTCTTTCTTTAGATTTGTTAAGTATGTACTAAACCAAACCACAGAGTTCTGTTTTACTTTCTTGAATTTAAGTGGAAAGTGTTTATTGTTGATTGTATTCAGTTCCATTGAAAAATAGTTCTAGGCATTGTTTAGATCTGGAATGAAACAGCCTATCCACCTCATCTCAATAACCCCAGACATGTAGATGTAAACCTTGCCCTGTTCTTTGATCTTGAAATGTATGATTATGTAATCGTGTCCATTGTTTATGTACTGTATTTGTGTTTTCATGATAATAATCAATAAAAATTACAATTTTAAAATAAATATACCCTATCCCAACTTTGAGCATCATGATCAGTCATCAGATTAAAGTTGTCAAAGGATTTTGAGGACCTATATCGCACCTTCTTGGGGGGGTTCCTTTGGTTTCAGCTTTCTCCAGATGCAAAATGATGTTATGCTGCTTGCTGTCAAAGTCTGCCATGGTACCAATGTCTTTATACAACTATGGGGAGTTAGTAAGAATATGATCTAGCACTGATGCTGTTGTTGGAGACTTGGGATTTAGATGTGTAGGCTCATTGATCAATTGTTCTTAGCCTAGAGACAGGGAAACATTGTGCAGGTGCAGTGATTTTCCCTGCACCTGCATAAGGGGATATGGTAAGCCTACCACCTGCTAATATCAGGGAGACAACATTGCTTGTCTCCATGCTCTTAGTCCTAGGATATCCTCCCTCACTGTGCAGTAAGTGCAGCTGAACCCCAATCTGCTGAAAGCCGTTCCTTCTGGTACTGGTCATACATTTGCATTGTCTGTGATCTCAGTCCTGTAAATTCCTCTCCCACTGAGGAATCAGTGCAACTTAGCACAAACCAGGTGAGAGCCCCCTCTGCGGTGGTATCAAATACAATGACATAGACAATGATGCATATACCTGGCAGACAAAGGGGAAATGCCATGCTTGGATGTGATAGCCATCCAGTCCCAGGGGGAAGACAGCAGCTAGTGCCAGAATACAGCCCATGGCAGTCATGTTGTTCAGGTAAGGCTGGGAATTCTGAATATACCTGGAATACACAAAAACAGAAATAGGTATGAATCACATGGTTAGAAGAGGAAAGCTTCTATGTTCTTTGGCTTTAAACTAAAAAGGTAAGACCTGGTTTGGACTGCAGGTGAAACTGGTGAGAGCAGAACCTTTTCCAGATGTAATTAAAGCACAACAAGGTTCTAAGTGGTTCACATTTCACACCTTTGTTTAAAATGAGTAATTTGCATGCGGTTACATGCTGTTTATATGCTAAGGACTCATTTGAATTTTAAATTGGGTTGAGTGAACCATTTTGAGCTTCACATTTAAAATCACTTTAACACAAACAAAAAAACAGTTTGAAAAGGTTGTGGCTTTTAACCTTTTGCAGATGTTGAATTTGCATATTTGTATGCATATAGTCTGCAAACAGGTTATATATAAAGTGGGATATCCTTGTTTTGTATTGCCTGACCCTTTTACGACTAGGAAAATAAAAAATAATTTAAAATGCAAAAAATGCCTAGGTGGGGATAGGGTTCAATTGTTTCGAAACTTAATATCACTCAAACAATGATTTATAAGGAATTTCATTCTGGTACTACATTTTAGAGCTGGCCACCTTAGGCGATCCTTTCAGTTTGACAGAACTCATTCTGGTCAGCCCATGATGAAAGGCTACATTCTGTATCGAGTCTAAATGAGTGAGAGAGAGACTGATCTGGTGAGGTGAGACACTAATTCAGTAAGGAAAGGGGTGGACAGTCACTAAATGGAGAGGGGGAAGGAGATATATATCTATATATCTATATCTGGTGAGGAGAGAGACTGGTTCAGTAAGGACAGACAGTCAATGATAGGTAGACAGAGGTTAGGTTACAGTCTGATCTAATCTATTAATGAATGACAGAGAGAGATCTGGTGAAGACAGACTGGTCCAGTAACAACAGAGAAAAACAGACAGTCAATGATAGATGGAGAGCGATCAGGAAGGGTGAGAGTCTGATCTAGTCTATTAATGAACAAGGGAGAGAGAGAGAGGGAGAGAGAGAGAGAGAAAGATCTGGCAAGGTGAGACACTGATACAGTAAGGAGAGGGACAGACAGACAGTTAATGATAGGCAGATCAGGTGAGATGAGAGACTAATCAAGTAAGGAAAGAGATGTACAGACAGTGAGTGAGAGAGAGAGAGAAAGAGAGAGCGCGCAAGAGAAAGGGGAGAGGGAAGAGGGCTATCTTGTGAGGTGAGGTGAGAAACCAGTTCAGTAAGGTGAGTGACGGCCAGTCTATAAGAGAGATGACAGATCTGGTGAAGAGACAGACTGAGCCTGTAAAGAAAGAGATGGACAGACAGTTAATGAGAGAGAGAAAAAGATCTTGTCAGCTGCGAGACTGGCCCAATAATGAGAGTGAGATGCACACAGCCAGACAGAGAGAGAGAGATGGCTATGAGGGGAGAGACATGAAGTGAATGTAAGAATTAAATCTTGCATTGATGCTGGTGTCTGGGATTTAAATGCATTATGATGTTTCATCACTGGTCCAATGAGATGAGCAAGGAAGCCAATGACAGAGAGAGATAATCAGATCTGATGAGGTGAGATACTACTCTAGTACAGAGAGGGACAGACCATAAATGAAAGAGAAAGATCTGGTGAGGGGAGAGACTGTTCCAATAAGGAGCAAGATGGGCAGACAATCAGAGAGATAGATCTGGTGAGATCAGAAAGTGATCCAGTAAAGACTGAGATGGACAGACTCTCACAGAGAAAGATAGGCAGCTCTGGTGAGTATGGGCATACTGTTAATGAGACAGGCAGATCTGGTGAGGTAAGAAATTGATAAGGGAGGTGAAGGAATAAAACAATAAGGAAAGAGTTTGACAGAAAATAGACAGATGAGATGATGTGAGAGACTGCTACAGTAAGGAGAAATATTGACAGTCACTGAAAGAAATAGATGTGGTGAGGTGAGAAATGGATCCAATAAGGAGAGACAGTAACAGACAGTCAATGAGAGACGATCTGATGAGGTGAAAAACAAATCCAGCAAGGAGCAAGAGGGACAGAAAGTGAATGAGAGAGAGAGATTGATCTTGTGAGGTGAGGAACTGATTCAGTAATTAGAGAGATGGACAGTTAATAGGATAGATAGACAAATCTGGTGAGGTGAGAAAATGGAATCAAAATGCATGAAGAAAAGGCAGGCTTGTTATAGGAGAATTGCACTGAACAGGTCCGTCATTTTTTTTTCTTATAAAAGCTGCCTTTTAAATACTGGGTTCCAGTTCTGTCATTGTTCCATCTACAATATACAGAATTTGTAGTTTTCTTGGTCAGTGTTTCTGAGTTACGCACTAGTGATAAGTACTAGCTTATCACTGTAGGATAAAGTTTATGTCCTTGTAAAGCTCTTACATTGTTTGTTTGTTTTTTTATCTGTATTTTTCTCACTTACCACGCTGTCTGATCAGGGATATACCCTGTTCAGGGTCTATGAGTCATCATTTATACAGCAGGAGTTTGTTGCCTGCTTCCCCCCCAGGTCCCTCCTGCCAGCTCTGTGGTGTGCATAGTGCCTCCATTGGCATTCATGCCACAGCATCCCCATGGTGAGAGGCAAGCTCCCTACCCAGCCGTAGCGTTTACTGTGGCATCAGAACTCACCCCCACCTCTCCTCAACTGAGGCACACAGCTGAGTAGCAGCTTCCTCAGCCAGGCCTGTCCCCCGATGCAGTGACCCAACTCTGCTGCCAAAACCAGGTCACATGTATGGCAGCATGATGCATTGCCTCTGAGCCATGTGGATAGCTGAGCTCTCACACTGTTGTAACAATGCCTGTGTGTTCTTCTATAGAACTCTGTGGTGGAGCAGGACATGAATTATTGCTCACCAGAGTGTAAATATGAAACACCCACAGAGATGACTAAAAGGCCCAAATAGATGCAACAACATCAGAACTGGAACCAGGATTTTAAAAGCAGCTTCTACTGGGCAACTGACTTACAGGTCCAGTGCAGTCCTTCCTTCATGGGTCTCGTATACAGTACCATGGTAAACTTTGGAAAAACAGAATTTTAGACACGTTTAATTTTGTATTTCATACACACACACACACACACACTAGTATTTGCATTTAGCTTCCCCTTATTCATAATAACTGTAGACATTAGCATGGAAACAGGATTACTGCCCAGTCCACTGTACTTTGTCTGTTGTGGCTGCATCCCTGCACCTAGCATCATAATGCTCTGTTTATGACACGATAATATTTTCCACAGTAACTGATAATGACTGTGATCTTTGTAATTGAGCAGTGAGAGCAGATGAAGTCTAGTGGACAAAGATTCTATTCTTTTTTAATGCACTGAAAATTAGATGCAAAAGACAGGAAAATATGAACTGCTATTAGAATGGTGGATAAACATGATGATTTTCTTTCAAAACATGTCCTTTGTTGTCCAGGGCTACTTAAAGGTGATTGGCAAGGGTAAGTAGTGCAGAGCTGTCCCTGTAATATCATTTACCCTTCCAGCTGAGGCCTCTGTGTGGCTGATTTTCATAATTTTCAGCATAGTATTCACTAATTTTCAGTTTTGGCAAACACGGAAACGGAGGTGGCTCCCAGAGGAGCCCAGTTTGCCGCACCTGTGGATTATGGGGCAACTTCCTGTTTTTGTGGCATAAATTGCACTATAGCTGCATTGAGCACAGCATGGAGTGGGTTTTAGTCTCTGTTTTTATAGCATCGTTGAGAGGGTTAATGTTTAAACATACTTCCAACTGGTTTGGATCTAAAATTAACTGTGACTATACTTTTAAGCATTAAGCTTCTTGCTGATGCAATAAAAACCATAAAAATAATACCCACTCCTTGCCGTGTTCATTACAGCTATAGTGGGATCTACTAAAATGGAGTTTCCTCATAACCCACAGGTGACAGGTGCTGCTAGATCATGCTCCTTGGCAAGCAGGCTCTGCTTCCACGTTTGCCAAAACTCTTCAGATTTCAAATACAAAGTGAAGACAGTGCAAAACAATTATGACTACCAGTTACATGGAGACCTCGGCTGTCAGGCAACGTGATATCACAGGGATAGCCCTGTATTGCTTATCCTTGCTGGTCACCTTGAAGGGCTGTTTTCTGGCAACTTACTGCTAAGTTATCGTGGCTCGTATCTGCAGTCAACCTTTCCATGCTGATGAAGATCATGTTTTGCTTGGTTACGCAAAGGTCACCTATGAAGCGGATCTCTGTATGGACATACTAATTGGATTTCAGAGCACTTTTCCCTGTCATTTTCTTAGTAAGTATCAAGCAACAAGACGAGTTCAGCACTGTGCAGTGGCACGTTACTTACAGGGAATACAAGATGGGCAGTGTTCTATTTGTCTTTATTTGCCTATGAATATCTTGGTCCTCATACACTACCTGTGTTATTACACTATGTCTTTACCAGTCTATCTGTCAGGCTGTGCTTCCTTGTTCATTTTTTACTGTGCTCTCTGTCTCATTCACTGTGCATACCAATATACAGTACTAAGGAAATCGAGAGCAAATGGAGACCATGAAGCCCATGTGAACTGCTCTACTAGACTTCACTGGTAGTAGTCAACATTTCCACCCTGCGGAATATATCAGTCTAAATTTATTTTAAAGGATAATGTTGTGTTGCTTTTGATTATAGATCCTGGCAGCCTATTCCATAAACTCACAACTCTAAGTAAAAAAAAAAAGTGCTTTTATCTGTCCTAAAAATGTACACCCCTCAACTGATTATTGTGTCCCCTTGCGTGATGTGGTCCAGCTTTAAATTCCAATCTCAGTTTATTTTTCATTAAGTCAGTGTTGTATACTATAGCATACACAAGGAACACGTCTCCTCTCACTCTCCTCATGTCCAGGCTCATTAAATTTAGAAGCTTGAGCCTCTTCTGGTACGACTGATCTCTCAACCCCCAAATCATCTTTGTTGCCCATCTCTGGATTCCCTCCTCCCTGTTGGATATCCTTTGTGTATTGAATCCAAAACTGAGTCCCACAGTCTAGCTAGGGTTTTACATAGGACTTGTTCAATGGTAAAATAATGTTTTTATTCCTGCTACTTGGAGTCCGCTCGATGCAGTAAAGTATTCTTTTTTTTTTTAATTGTATTTTCTCTTTTTTTTCCTCCGGCAGCCTGACCTGCAATCATCCAGCCACCGCTTCACTTCCCCTGAGTGACCTGGAGGCTCACCCACACACCAGCTGGCATATGCTGCTGTACCTTTGAAAGGGACCCCACCTAATCTCTGTGCCAGGCTGGGAATCAATACCCGCATGCGGCCATGCATGACAGACCCCATCGGGCAAGGAAGTCATGGCCATCAAGCTGCCTGGTCAGTTGCTGCCATTTTCCTCCTTGGATCCCCCCTGGAGTCCAGATGTGCAATGACGTCCACTGCACTCCACTGCCGATTGCACCAACTCTGACAGTGCCCCCGATCGTCACCAGGGGCTGCTGCAGAGTGGTGAGAACCCTCAACCCTTTCTGGGATAGAAGAGCAGTCCTCCAGACACTCAATTCTACCCCCCCCCCGCCAACCCGGGTGCATGTCCAAACCCATGTCGCCATCGTGGCGCAAGGTGTGGCGTCCAGCACCTCAACCCTTAGTGCCACCAGGCCGGCTGATGCAGTAAATTATTTGCTTGCTCTGGAAACTGCTATTGTCTTCCCAGGATAAGAACCCTATTGATAAAAAATTTCAAGATCCATTTCCCCACTAGTAGTTGCTAATATTTTACACTGTGATATGTAGTTTTCATCAAGATTTTTTGTTCCCAGGTGCATCACTTGAATGCCTCAACATTGAAGTTCATGCCCCTTTCATTGACTCATGTGAAGTTCTTATCTAGGTCTTCTTGTAATCCTTTTGTTTGTTTTTTAGTGCTCACAACACTTCCCAGCTTAATGACATTGGCATACTTTTCTACTCACTCACCTACAATGTTTTGCAGGTCATGTATATATTTGAAATACTGGGTCAGATTTTTGAAAACCTGCATAAAGGCACTTCAACGAGATCATACATTTTCTGGACTCTGAGCAAGCAGTTACAAAACTGTGTCCAATTGTGACACTTGGACACTGTTTATTGTAGCCTCTGTTCAGCTTTTGACACATCTACCCTCTGGGACTAAGTCAGCTGGAACATTATAAAATAGTCTGTTTGACATTGTCCTTGACCACTTCCATCCACCGATGGGTACCCATACATGTGTTCCAGGGCCTCCTGTCTTCTGTTTGGATACAAGGCATTGCAAATCTGGCCTCCTAGCTCTCATTGACTGTTTGTCCATCTCTCTTTTTACTGGATGAGACTCTTGCCTCACTGGATCGCCTGTGTGCTCTCTCTCTCTCTCCTTAATTGTTTGTCCATCTCACTCTCCTTGCTGGATGAGTCTCTCACCTCACAAGATCTCTCTATCATTGACTGTGTCCATTTCTCTTCTTAGAAAAGTCTCTCAGCTCACCAGCTCTATCTGTCTTATTGACCGTGTACATATCTCTTTACTTACTGGAGCTGTTTCTCACCTCACTAAATCTGTGTGTCTCTCCCACTGTCTGTCTATCTCTCTCCTTATTGGAACAGATGGTCACCTCACCATATCTGTCTTTCTCTCATGACTGTCTGTCCACCTCTCTCTTTATTGGATTAGTCTCTCACCTCACCAGATCTGTCTCTCTCACTCTCTTTTACTGTATGTCCACCTCTTTCTCACCTCACTAATTGTCTGTCTGTTTGTCTCTCTCAATATCTCTCCATCTCCTTACTGCTCGGTCAGTGTCTCATCTCACCAGATCTGTTTCTCTCTCTCATTGACTATCTGTGCATTTCTCTCCTTATTGGATCAGTCTCTCACTTTGTCACATCAGTCTACCTCTTTGACTGTCTGTACACCTTTCTGTTTACTGGATCTGTCTCTTACCTCATCAGATCTCTTTCTCTGTCTTATTGTCTGTCCATCTCTCTCCTTATTGGATCAACCTTTCACCTCCCCAGAACTGTCTGTCTTTCTATTTGACTGTTGGCCATCTATGTATGTCTGTCTTCTAACTGGATAATTCTCTTAACTCACCAGATGTCTCTTCCCATCCTCAGTTTGCCTGTCTTCAATCTCTTTAATTCCTCACCAGCTCTGTGTGTGTGTGTTTGAATCTATATATATAGTATAATATAATATTTATTTATTTATTTATTTGACTGTCTGCCATCTTTCTTCTAATTCACTCCTTTCTCGATCAGTGTCCATCTCCTCACCACATAAATTGCTATCTTCACAAGATCTGTCCCCACACTTCCTTACCGGATGTGGCTGTTGTAGATGTTGAATGTCAGGCAGATAATTCCTAGCAGGATTCCCAGTCCAGCCAGTACAGACATTGACACAAAAAGCTTCTGAGACAGGAGGCGGAATGTGGGGATCACCTTTGTGTGGTCAGCAGGAGGGGAATCCCCTAAGTTACAAATAAAGAGAACTAAATCATGTGCACCTACACAACCAGTGAATTTGTTTGACTTAGAGGTAGATCTGCAACATTGTTTTAGAACTTTAAGACTAAAAAATATGTTTTCACAAGACACTTTAGGTAATGAGGAACAAAAACAATTGAAATCAGCCTTGAACAACAAATCTGCATTTTCACCCCCCCCACCCACGTGGGTAAAAACCACAGTATAGAAGCATTTTGTACAGTAGTAGAGAGAGATAATGCAACTGTACAAATCACCTGAATAGTTATGGACCCACAAAAAAAATATGACCTATAAGCAGAGAGTAGCATTAAAAGAGCTATGTGCAGATGAAACTAAAGTCATTAAACCAGTGGATAAGGGTGGGGGCATTGTGATACAGGATGTCACACAGTACAGAAATATGTGCATGAGACTTTTGGACGTTAGGATAAATTATCATATATTAACAGAGGATCCGGCTATGAGATTACAAGGACAAATAAGAGAACTACTGGCTGAATTTGTAGACTTGAATTGGATTCAAGATTGGGAAATGACTATGCTAATTCAACAGTTCCCTAGTACCCCAACTTTTTATAGTATTCCTAAAGTACATAAAAGTCTTATCAATCCTCCAAGACGACCGATATTGTCGGGTATTGATTCAATATTTGATTCCATTTCTAAATACATGAACTTCTACCTACAACCAATGACTGAACAAAGAGATACATATATTAAAGGCTCTACTGATATGTTAAAATTGGATCAGGTAGCACAAAACCAAAATCTAACAAATGTGTTTTTGGTTACATTTGACGTCTCTGATCTCTATACCTCTATCCCTCACAGGACTGGAGTTGAAAGTATGGGTAAAATACTTAATATGAGACCTGAAGGAAGTGTTCCTAACTCCCAAGTGTTATAAGAATTAACACAATTTGTGTTATTAAATAACTTCTTTGAGTTCAACAGCCAGTTTTTCCAGCAAGATAGGGGTATAGTCATGGGCAGCACCATGGCCCCAGCATATGCAAATTCATATATGTACATTTTTGAGACATCCAATGTCTTGAATGAAGATATGAACACACAACGTAACAGGATAATCACATGGTACCATTTTATTGATGACATTTTTCGCATATGGGGAGGAACACAGGATGAACTGGAACAATTTCATTGAGACCTGAATAGTTGGGATTTGAACTTGCAATTTGTCATGAATTATAGTGACTCGTGTAACATATTTGGATTTATCTATAAAATTGGAAAATGGCATGTTCAGCACAATGTTGGTCAGAAAGGAGACAGATCGCAATACATTACTACATAGTACCAGTTATCATGAACCTAGACTTAAAAACAGTATACCGTACTCACAATTGGTGAGAGTTAAAAGGAATTGCAAAGGAGAGTAAGAGTATAAACAAAACAAGCAAAACACGCTACAAAGTTTCAGAGACCGAGGGTATAACAACACGATGTTATGGAGAGCAAGTCAAAAAATAGAAAGCAAAACTAGGGAGGACCTGTTAACACCAAAGGGTCCTAGGCAAGCAACAGATAAACTTATTTTGGCTACTAAATATAATTATCGTATGTCAGACATACGTAGAATTATTAATATACACTGACATATGGTGTCCATGGCCAACCCCACCATTTTGGCTTTTCAACATAAACCTATTATAGTAGCAAAGAAAGTGTGCAGTTTAAAATATAAATTGGTGCACTCACAATTTGAGACCCACAGTAAAACAAGACCAGTTACTGCTTGGACCATTGCAGCCTGGTATGACAAGGTCTGGTAGGTGTTCAGTTTGTAACCACACAACTAAAAAAAACAGTGTTTAGACATTCGCATCATAACCAGGAATTTGAAATTAGACAACATATAACCTGTACAGTGAAGGGGCTGTATATGTTATTTAGTGCCCTTGTGGTCAGCTGTATGTGGGGCAAACAAAACGAGCGGTAAAAAACGCATACTAGAGCATAAGGGGGATATTAGAAATAGAGATGAACAGTCCCTGGTTGCCTTACATTTTGATCAGGAGGGGCACACAGGAGCATCCCTTCGTTTTTGGGGATTGGAACAGGTAACACCATCAGCCAGGGGAGGCAGTTTAAAAAAAAAAAAAAAAAACAGAGCAGAAATTAAATGGATTTTTTATTTACAAACTTTGGATTCAAATATTGGAATGAACATGGAGTGCAATTGGCAGTCTTGTATATAGAATCACAATAAAACTATTAGCAACTATATTCTGTTTATGGAACCAGGATTATCTAGGTTAACTAAGGAGCAGGTGTGCATTGCTTATGACAAACATAGGAAACATCCTAATACAACAGTTATACTGGCAATATGTGTGTGTGTGTGTGTGTGTATGTATATATATAGTGTGTGTGTGTGTGTATACACACACACACATATAATGAAATAATGTAATTGTTTCATTTTGTATTTTATTTTTATTTATTGGAGATTCGGAAATACCTTTGAGTCAGAGACTCCTTTGCAGAGGTTCCATGTCACATATTTTACATAAAGAGACAGACAGGTTACATAGCAGTACATCAGTACATAGTCAGGTAGCTACAGGAGCAATTGTGAGGCTAACAGTGAAAAAACTAGGGAAAAGTTAGTGCAAACACACAATACAAATTGCACACAGGTGCAGAGCTAGGCTAGGGGGACACAGGTTGTGGCAGGGAGGGTAAAGGAAACCGGCCATGGCCTTAGCTGGCCAGAATAGTGTGAGTTATTTCAGTGGCAATCGCAGTGGTTCGAGGACTGTAGGAGGTCTCTAAGAGTGGTTTTGAAGGGTCCAAGTCTGTTCTCTTTTGCAAGTGGGGTGGGCAGGCTGTTCATCCAGGAAGGGGCTCTGTAGCTGAAGGACCTTTGGAATAGGGAGGTACGGCAGTGGGGGACAGAGAGGAGTTGCTTTCCAGAGCTACGAGTATATTTAAGTGTCAGGGCTGGTCCTATTAGTGGTGTGAGTCCTAACAGGCAGAGGCCTAGGGCAATTTTTTTTGCCATGAGGCAGGTGTGGAACCTAATCCTGTTGTCAAGGTTCAGCCAGTTGGTATCGTTGTATAGAGAGCATGTGTGAATGAGATGGTCACAGCCCAGGGTGAGGCGACAGGCTTTATTTAGGGAGACACGTAGTCTATGGAGGGCTGATGAGTTCGCCGCCCCATAGACGAGTAGGCCATAGTCTAGCAGGGAGAGGACAGAGGAGGAGACAGCCAGCCTCAATGCATTTGGGGTAAAGCAGTGTTTGAGACGATACAGGAGCCCGAGCCGCACATTGAGGGCAGCAGATAGGAGGTGGATATGTTGGTGGAAGGTGAGTGCGGGGTCAAGGGTTAAACCCAGATATCTGAAGGAATCTACTTGCTCCAGGGGGGTCAGGTTGGCAGTTTGTAATTGAGGGCAAAGTTCCTTTCTAGCGTTGAGCGGCTGGGAAAAGAACATAACCTTAGTCTTGTTATAGTTCAGGATAAGACGTTGAGAGGTGAACCATTTTTCAGCGCAACTAAAGGAGGATTGAAGGGAGAGGTGGAGTTGCAAAGGGTCAGAGTTGGAGGTATAGAGGACGGCATCATCTGCATAGAGGAGTAGGTTCCCGGAGCAGGTACTGGGGAAGGAGTTAAGAAAGAGGCTGAACAGTAGTGATCCGAGGAGGGACCCTTGCGGGACACCAGAGAGGACAGGTAGCCTACTAGATAGGGTGTCCCCAATTTTGACCTGCTGGGAATGGTTAGACAGGTAGTCAGAGAACCAGCCAAAGGCATCCTGAGAGAATCCAATGTTGGTCAGTGCGGATAGCAGGAGCGGGTAGTTAACGGTGTCTAACACCTTTGTGAGATCAATGAAGACAGCCCCTGTGATTTGACCTCTATCTAATGTGGAGTGAATGTGAATGGTGAGTTCCAGGAGGGCAGTGGTGGTACTATGCCCCTTCCGGAAGCCATGTTGCTGCATACTAAGCAGGTTGTATTTGTTAGGTGGTCCGTAAGCTGTTCTGAGATGATCCTCTCAAGGGCCTTGGATAGGGAAGGGAGAATGGAGATAGGACGGTAGTTGTTAGTGAGGGCACGGTCCCCATTTTTAAGTATCGGCATAATGTGGGCAGATTTCCAGTGGGAGGGGAATTTCCCTAGGCATAGGGAGCAGTTTAGTATATGGGTGAGGGGGTTGAGCACCTCAGGGAGAGAGAGTCGAAGGAGTTTCAGGTCTAAGGTGTCACTGCTATACCGGGAGTGACTTAGTGCCCTTCTGAGAAAGACTCTGCGCGCTTGGGTGCAATGCTGCGCAGGCGAAAGGGAGGGGCTATTGGGGGGAAGGGGTGGCTGGGGTGGGTCAAAGAAGTTTGAGGGGAGAACCTTGCTGAGGTTAGAGAAGGTGTCATTGAAGGCAGTGGCCATTCGGGCTGGGTCAGAGGTAAGGCACCCATCAACCCTAATCTGACTAGGGGTGGTGTTGGGAACGTTTCCACAGAGGTCCTTAATATTGGCCTAGAACTTGTATACTATGACTAGTATTTGTAGTCAGTAGGTCTTCCATCCTTTGTTTCTCCCCTCCCCCCGATGATACCCCTGTTATTCTTATTCTTTGAAACATGTGACTCTTTAAGATGTAATGTAAATGGGACATGTTGTTATGGTGCCACTGTTGTAGCCTATATAGGAGCAACAGTAAATCTTCCTTGGTTTGTAAAAAATAAAAATCAGCACCGTACAATTTTAGTACTAAACAATAGTCGTCCTGAGTAAGTGCTTCAGCCCATTTGGGCAGAGTGTACTGTAATGTGGCAACAGCTTTGGCCATGAGAGAGGTACAGGCGGCATTCCCACAGTGTTTGAACAGGAGGACCAGAGAGGAGCTATACAGCCTTGCACTCTGGGGAAGCAGTAGAAAGCATCTGAGCACCATTTTCAGCACTTAATAGAAACACCAAGATGGATTAAAAAATCAACACATAGATACATAGACAGTGTCGGCAGGTAAGGGCCTATGGCCCACCCAGTCTGCCCATTTGAGCTTGTAAGTTCACTTTATGTTTTCCTAGAAGTCTATTGCCCCTTACCCCTGACCTCCAGAATTCCTTTATGTCTATCCCATGCATTCTTAAATCCCGTGATTTTTTCAGCCCCCACCACTTCCTCTGGCAGGTGTTCCACTTGTCCACCACCTGCTTGTGAAGAAATTCTTCCTCACGCTTCCTCTGAATCGTCCTCCCTCCAACTTCATCCCATGCCCTCTAGTCCTGGAACATCTTTTTCACTTAAAAATAGTGTATTCCTGCACCCTGTTCCTCCCTGTAAGATACTTGCATGTCTCTATCATATCCCCTCTTTCCCTTCTCTCCTCCAGGGAGTACATGTTCAGTTCCTTCAACCTGTCCTCATAGGACTTGTGATGCAATCCATGCACCATCTTTGTTGCCCTTCTCTGAACCTTCTCTACCCTGTCTATTTCCTTACGTAGGTAAGGTCTCCAGAACTGTACACTATACTCCAGGTGGGGCCTCACTAGTGTCTTGTATAGTGGAATTATGACCTCCCTTTTCCTGCTGGTGATGCCCCTGCCTATGCATCCCAGCATCCTATTTGCTTTACCTGCTGCCTTGTCACACTGTTTCCTGCCTTGAGGTCATCAGAGATGATAACCCCAAGATCCCTTTCCTGCTTGGTGCATGCTATATCCTCCCCCAACTGATATATTGGGTCAGGGTTTTGTGCCCTATATGCATTATCTTGCACTTCTTTGCATTGAATTTCAACTGCCAAACCCCTGACCATTCTTCAAGTTTCTGCAGGTCCCTTCTCATTCTGTCTACACCCTCTGGTGTGTCTACTCTGTTACAGAGCTTTGTGTCATCAGCAAACAGTGAAATTCTGCCTTCTAGGTCCTACGCAATGTCACTGATGAAGATGTTGAATAGGACCGGTCCCAGCACTGATCCCTGTGGTACCCCACTGGTCACTCTTCCCTCTGTAGAGTGACAGCCATTTACCACCACCCTCTGTGTCCTACTGCCCAGCCAGTTACCTACCCACCACACTACTGTCCTGCCCACACCCATATTCCCCAGTTTGTGTAATAGTCTTCTATGTGGCACAGTGTCAAAGGCCTTGCTGAAGTCCAGATAGGCCATGTTCACTGCCCTCCCTGATCCACCTCCCTTCTCACCCAGTCAAAAAATTCAATGAGGTTGGTCTGACATGACCTACCCCTGGTGAAACCATGCTGCCTTGGGTCCTGTAGTCCGTTGACAACCAGATGTTCCACCAGTCTCTCCTTCAGTAGTGCTTCCATGATCTTCCCCACTACCGAGGTGAGGCTGACTGGTCTGTAGTTCCCCGCTTCCTCTTTGTTCACACTTTTGTATAAGGGGGCTACATCTGCTATCCTCCAGTCTTTGGGTACCTCCTCTGTTTCCAGTGATCGGCTACACAGGATAGACAGAGGTTCAGCCACCACCTCTTTTAGTTCTTTAAGGACCCTGGGGTGCACCCCATCTGGCCCCATTGCTTTATCAACTCTTGAATGCTTCATATAAGGTAAACTATGTACTTTAGAATAAAAAAAAGGTTTTTATGGGGCTAAGTTAAGAAAATTTCATATATCAAAAGCCCATTTGAGCACAAATCTTTGTGTCTTTAGGTCACAACATTGACTACAGTGTTTTTTCAGTTGTTTGAAAATACTTCTAAAAAACAGAGTCTAATGAAGCCGTTGTGCAAGGTATGTTTTTGGGGCTAAACAGTGGTGCAGGTTTATGACAGCATTTACTATAAGTAGTCCTAAACTGTCATGGTACTTGGAGGTTGGAGAATGGATATAATTGATATGGTAACCACAGGACAACTTAGAAATGTCATTTTTATGTCCTACAGGTGGTTAAGTGAATTAGAAACAAGTACTTATGAAATTGTGAGAATAAAATTGTCAGTTCAGCAGTAAATAAGATGCAGAGATATGTCAATGTGGTAATATTGTTAAATGAGAAGATTAATGTAAGTTTTAAACTTGTTTTAAAACAGATTAAGCCCTGTGAACAAGCTCTTACAGAGCGAAACTTAGGGGAAGTAATAAATGGAATTTTGAACTGAGACTAGGACCAGAATCCTTATTTGTGAAGATATTGAGTCTCTTTTTCTTGTTGAATATTTCTGATAAATCATACCACCAACAGGTTTTTACACATTAAAGGGTTCTAATTCATTCATAAATTCATTGTATTATAACCTCTGAAAACTGTGATTGAAGTTTCATAAAACTTCATATTCAGGGACTAAAAAGAAAACATCTTAACAATGTAATATCAAACATATTTAGACATTACATTAATCAAACACATTACATTAATAAAACACTTTGAAACAACAGCAGTCCAGAGTTTTCTTAGAAAGTTGTTGCCATATGTTTTTTTAATACTGGTTATACTCTTATAATAATATATAAGCAAAGATATTCTGAGATATGGTAGAGAGTGTGTTATTGAGAGAGCTGATCACATGCACACGTTTTGGGAATGTACTAACTAGGAGAAATATTGGGAGGAGCTGGTGAAGGACATGTAGGAGGTTTTAGGAACAAAATAAGTAACATTCAAAAATTCATTTATTGAGAGGCTTTTCAAAAGTATGAAGTGAACTCGAAAAGTGCAGGCATTTTCTTATCCACTCAGGTCACTGCAGTACAGAAATGTATTTCTGGACAGTCCCCTCCAACCAGGGAGCACTGGTGGGGCATGAAATATGAGATCTACTGTATCTAATGGGGAACTGACATACTATACAAGACTACAGAAAAATACTTTTTTTTTTTTTTAACTCTGTTTCTGCTCTCCCAACCTCCAGACTCTCTCCAGCATGGGCATCTCAGTCATCAGTGTCTCCTGTCCTGCCTGAAGCACGGTTCGCGCGATTCTGGCTGGGGGGGCTATCCCCTATCACCCGTGGGGCATGCCTGAACCCCCTGGGTCTATGTCCTCTGGGGAAGGACTGCCATCTCCTCCGGTGCCCTATCTACAGAATTGGTGGGGCAGCCTGGCACGAGGGGAGGGGGAACTAAAATGTGCATCCTTACGTCCGGCGGTGGATGTGGGGTCGATGCCACTGGCCCCGCCTTCGCCTACTGGAGGGAGAGAGATTTTCTGCTTTATTCCCCTCCAACGAGGGCAGTGCAATGTCGCTCAGCCCTTTATGTGCGTGCACCAGCACATGTCCAGAGGGCGGCCGCCCAATGTTGTAACCCTTTTGTTGGATCCTGCGGCTGTACCAGCCATCGCTGGGTGTTGCTACATGTACAGGATCGTCCCCTTACAACTCCCCAGGAGAGGAGAGCAGTCTACAGATGCTCGATCCTCTCCTCCCCACCGACTCCCGACACCCCGGGCTCGTTTCTGAACCCAGGTCGCCGGTGTGGCGCAAGGTGTGGCGTCCAGCGCCTCAACCCTCAGTGCCACTGGGCCAGCACAGAAAAATACTTTTGACAATAAATGGATGCTGTAGGTGGTATCTATCCCTCTGGGGTAGTTATTGTGGTGTTCCTTACGGAAACATTTTGGTATGAATAAGAAGGCCAAAGAGAAATACAGGGTTGGGGTGAGACTGGTGTAGAAAGAGTTAAATGAAACCTTATGGTCTGGGTGGGGGAAGAGGATCTCTTCTGCAGTAGGTATGTAGGAAGTGGAAATAGAGCTAAAGCACAATGTTCTGTATGGTTGCAAAAATTACTGTATGTAGTGAGAGCAAGCGATCAGTAGCTATATTTATTTAGTTTTTTTTAACCAGGTACGTGCACTAGACAATTTAATGCATATTTTCAGGTACGACCCAGGAGAATTACATTGTACAACAGTAAAACAATGAATTGTGAGAAATTCACGATTTGCACGAAATGCGGGAATTAATTCACGGAGTGAAGTTTGCCGACACTGCCCATCTCTAGTCACAATCATATCAGGCACAGAACACCGAGTAACTAAGATACAAATGATCAAGATGGAGTAGATATCAGCACACAAAACAATAAGTGTGGGAGAGAAGTAATTAGCAGATATCAAAAACATTACTGCAAAATAGAAGCGGTAGAACATAATGCATAAATTAGTGGGCACAGAGTATCAAGAACTGGAGCATGAACAATTGTCAAGGGACATGAAGTACTCATGAAGTTTAGCCCTGAAGGTAGAATGTGACTGCAGATCTTATGGTAAGAGACAAAGTGTTCCAGCATCGAGGAGCAAAGTAGGAAAATGCCCGTTTACTCATATTACTGACACATATAGAATAGTGGATGGGTGACTATCCACTATAAGGCTGTGTTTCTATCGAGGGAGTTGATAACATCATAGAGACCTCAACAGTGAAAGCTCAAGAGGTCTCACTGATGTCATTAACATCACAAGAGGGAAACACAGCCGTAGTTGTGGAAGGTCACCCAGCCACTGTTTTATATAGTATATGGGTCCACAAACAGTAAAAACAAAAAACTTTAATTTTCACAAGGTATTATACCTTGTATTTATGGTCCTGCTTGGTTCTGGTGGCTTGGTGTGGTCCCATTCCGCTCCCATTCCTTCAGTGATTGTTGGTTACTGTGCTACGCTTCTGACCCATTCTCTGCAGGAGTTAATTTAAAAAAAAAAAAAAAAAAAAGCAAACTGACAAAATTCATTATGGTGCTGCTCCCGCTCCCAGTGTCTGCTGCTTTGCCCCGCTCCCACGCGCTGTGGCTTCTCCCCACTCCTGCTGCCTCTGTCTTCTCAGGACTCCCACAAGCTCTCTCTTTCTGGCACACTCTATTTCAAATTAAATAAAAATAAAGTTTATGTCCTGAAACCATAGGAGGTTCCTGTCAAAAGTAGGAGAATCGCGCCGGCATGCTAAAGACATTTTTCTCCGTTTGACCCAGTCACGTGAGCCAGACAGGTGGCAGAAAAAGGCTGAAAAGTTATTGTAGTATCTATGTGAAGTCAGAACGATAGTACAACAACTTTTTTGACCTTTGAACTGCCCTACAACAAGATTTCGAAAGCTATTGATTTCCATTTACAATAAGCCCCAACCTTATACTATGTTTAGGTATTAAGAGTAGCTCCAGGTCAGTGGACTGAAGGTGATACATATGCTTGTTCAGACTTCTTAATTATGCCTGCAAGGGCAGAAGGAGTACCTGCTCTAAGGAGCTTGTCGATAGTGCACCCTAGTGCATAATGTTTAAGAGACAATGGCGATAATCACCTCAGGTTTCTGTAAAGGGCACAGTGGTGTGTCAGTCTATCAGTACATAAGGCAAAGCAACAGATGTCATTATAGGCAGTGACCCATTTAGACAGAAAACAGGAGCTAGTCTGGGAGAGGTGTACCAGGCCACAGGTGAGATTACGTAATAATACTCCATGTGCAATGGGGAGTCTAGTGGAATGGGTGAGGGCATTCCTAACTCTATATGCAAGTCTTAATTTAGAGTGCACTAATTTACATACATTGGAGATATGAAGGGGAAAGTATAAGTAGGGATCTAAAGTAATATATAAACATAGAAAATTAACAGCAGATAAGGGCTGCTTGGCTCACTTAGTCTTCCCATTTTCCCTACCTACTGTAACACCTCAGATCCTATTTGATCTCTGGCTCTTTCCCTTCCACTAAGGTTCCCTTATGCCTATCCCATACCTTCTTGAATCCCACTACAGTTTTTGCACCCACAACCTCCGCTGGGATGCTGTTCTAGGCTTCCGCCACTCTTTCTGTGAAGAAGTACTTCTTTACATCTCTCCTGAGCCTACCTCCTCCAACCTCATAGCATGACCCCTTGTTCTTGAACATTTTTTTCTCTGAAAAAGGCTTCCCTCTAGAACATTATTTATACCTGTGCAGTATTTTAAAGTCTCTATCATATCCCCCCTCTCTCTTTCCTCCAGGGTGTACATATTGAGGTCCTTCAGTCTGTCCTCAGGGCTTTTGATGCTGACCATGCACCATTTTAGTTGCCTCCTGTGGATCACCTTTATTCTGTCTGTGTCCTTCTGGAGATGTGGTCTCTAGAACTGGACGTAGTACTCTAGGTGTGGTCTCACCAGTGATTTATACAGCGGTATCACCACATTCCTCTTCCTGCTGGTGATACCCCTCCCTATGCACCCTAGCATCCCACTTCCTCTCCCCACTGCCTTGTCGCACTGCTTGGCCACCTTTAGGTCATCAGATATGATTACCCCCAGATCTCTGTCTTGCTTGGTGGTTGCCAGTACCACTACCCCCTTTTTATACTCTGCCCCTGGGTTTCTGAGGCACAAGTGCACATGATTTTGCACTTCTTCACATTGAAATTAGTTGTCACACTCTTGACCACTCCTCAAGCTTTCTTAGATCCCTATTCATTTTTTCCACACACACACACACACACACACACACACACACACACACCTGGAGTGTCTACCCTACTGCAGATCTCAGCATCATCTGCATAAAGGCATACCTTCCCTTCTAGCCCCTCAGTGGTGCCCCTAATAAAGACATTAAAGAGAACTGGTTCTAGTACTGATCCTTGTGGCACTCCGCTGGTCACCCTTCCTTCCTCGGAGTGAACTCCGTTTACCACCACCCTCTGTTGCTTGTCCTCCACCAATTTCTTATCCAGTTTACCACCTTTGGACCCACCTCCAGACTACCCAGCTTATTCGTGAGTCTCCTATGTGGAACGGTGTCAAAGGCCTTACTGAAATCTAGGTGGGCTACACCCACCGCTCCATTCTGGTCTAATTCCATTGTCACCCAGTCAAAGAAATCTGTCAGATTTGTTTGACATGACCTCCCCCCCCAGTGAATCCATGCTGCCGTGGATCTTGTAAACCACTGGATTCAAGATATTCCACAATCCTTTCCTTTATTAGTGTTTCCATTAATTTCCCTACCACTGAAATCAGGCTGATGGGCCTGTAATCGCCAGTCTCCTTCCCGCTCCCAGTTTTGTGAAGTAGGACTACATCTGCCCTCTTCCAGTCCTCTGGGACCACTCCTGTCTCCAGCGAGTGGTTGAACTGGACTGTCTGAGGTGCAGCCAGCACCTCTCTCAGCTCCTTCAGTATCCTTGGGCACATCCCATCAGGCCCCATTGCCTTGTCCACTTTCAGATTTATGAGTGCCTTCGGGACTCTTTCCTCTTGTAAATGGACTAGTATCCACCTCCCTTCCTTTGATGCCCCTGACACTTATCAGTGGCCCTTCTCCTCTTTCTCTTTCTTCCGTGAACACTTAGCAAAAGTATTCATTCAGGATGTCTGCTTTTTCCTTGTCCCCTTCCACACACTTCCTCCCTTCCCTCCTTAGTCTTACAGTTCCCTCCCCTGGTCTTTCTCCTTTGTCTTACATACCTGAAAAATGTCTTGTCTCCTTTTTTTACTGCCTGAGCTATTTTCTCCTCCATTTGCACCTTTGCACTCCTTACTGCTTTCCCTGCCTCCCACTGCTTCTCCGGATAAACCTTCCTATCCTTCTCCCTCTGTGTTGCCTTATTTCTCCTGAATGCTATCTTTTTTGCCCTTACCTTCTCAGCAACCTCTTTTGAGAACCATAGCAGTCTCTTTTTCCTCTTGCTTTTGCTTACTTGCCTGACACAGAGGTGTGCTGCCATCACTAACTCTGCTTTTAGTTTTGCCCGCTGTTCCTCCACTCTACCCAAGTCCTCTTCCCTCTGCAAGGGCATCCCTAAAGGCATTTCCCCATCTTTGTAAAATCAGCCCTCCTGAAGTCCAGGACCTTCACCTTTGTGTGGTTCACTTCTGCCACAACTTCACCACTCATGAGTTATGGTCCCACCCCCTCACTCATGGAAATAAATGGCATATTTGAACACAGCGTGCGCGCACGCTCTCTCTCTCTCATATAATATAATATATCTGACAACAAAATCCCCAAACTGGGTACACTGCATAGAAACAAGGCCAATATCCCACTCCCTGCCCATCGCAAGCTTGTGCTGAAGGTGTCGTCCCTGTCTTTGACTATGGTGACATTGCCTACAGTATAGCCCCCAAGTACATCCTTGCCAGGCTGGACTCACTTTTTCACCTGTTTTGCCTTGGACTGCCCTCCTCATATGCACTAATGCTCTCAGTACTCTTCACTTTCCCTCCCTTCTCCTGATGCCAGATGACACCACTTTCACCTCCAGATTCTGGTTTGGCTCTCTCCCTTCCTAACCTTCCACCTTCCTTGCTTCCCCTCCTTCCTCCTACACCCTCTGTATCCTGCTCTCCTTTCTCTCTTCTTCCCATCCAGGAAAAGCTTCAGTGGGCCAAGGCGCTGTCTTGTATAGTTTTCCTATGCTCTGGTCCTCTCTTCCCTATCAATCCACTGAGTCTCATCCTTCTCCTCCCTGAAGTCTCTTCTTCATGTCTTTCTATTCCCACCTGCAACTGTTCCTGACCCTTGTGTTCCTCCCACCCTGTTTTATTGATGTTCACACAGATCTCACTGGTTGTAATTTTCCTTCTTCCTTAGGCTGAACTTCTCCAGTTCAGCTGTCACATCTGGAAATGTTTTTGCAGTTGTACCTACCCTACTACACTAGCACTGATAATTCTGCATCTTCATAGTCTGGGTGGTAGTAACTTACTCCTTATCTGACATTGCTCCCAGTGCCAGAGCTAGAGGGGGGGCTGGGGGGTGGTCAGCCCTCCTGGCTGCCCCAGTGTGAGTAGTGGCTCCCCGCCACCACCTTATTCACTGTTTACTGCCCATTGTGGAGCCCATGATTGACTGAGTGGCCCCCCCTGACTCCCAAATGCTCGCAAACCTGGCTCTGCCACTGCCCAGTGCTGTACTGGACTTGTAGGACTTGTACTGCAAGTTATCTTTATTTTATGTTGCCCTGTATAAACTGTCTATATATCATGTCCATATAACTGTCATGTATTTTTTCATTGGATTGTATTATTTTTATTACTAATGCACCTCATAGTTTATTTTCACTTGTGTAGAGAAAAAAAAACAATCAATATATTGCGGGGTGATTCCTTTTATTGGACTATCAAAATTATTTCTGAGACTAGCTTTCGAGATGCATAGTCCAATGACAATTAGAGTCTTCCTGTTTGTTAGGAATGTGAATTGACTGTAATGCTTTGATGTGTAAACTGCTAGTCTATGTCTTGAATCCACATCCATCCTCTATATCAGTCATGCTATTCAGCTGTTTTCACTCTGACCTGAAGAAGAGAGTATTATCTCTCGAAAGTTAGTCTCAGAAATAATTTTGTTAGTTCAATAGAAGGTATCACCGGTAACATATTTGTTGTTTTTTCCTCTCTACATTGTTGACTGGACTAACACGGCTACCACATTTCTTATTTTCACTTGCACATCCTGTACTGTTTGCTTCTGTACCCCTTCCTCCAAAGACGCATCTGGAAGCGAGCTGATATGAGCTCAGTATGTCTTACCAGGTAAAACTCGTGAAAAAAAACATTTTAATGGGATTTCACACTGATACAGCGTATAGGGAGTATGAAGTGGCCTGACTCAAAATATGCAATTGATCTTCAGGTGTAAGGGGGGAAAGCCCATTATAACTGGATGCTATTACTCTCATGAGGCATACCCACGAAGAACCTTAGTGATTAAAAATAAACACTATACTATTTCTTTGCAGTAATAATGAAATCCTGGTCAGATTATACAACAGAATTCTAACACAGTTATCTCTCAAGTCTGTACTAAAGATAATATAACAACCAGAGAGCATAACATTTTCTTTTTCTTCTTAGATTTCAAATATATATATAAACATGTATAATAACACTAAACGTGATGCCACCCATTCTTATATTGCATTAATGAGAGAAGGAGTGGTGAAGCCTGCTTGCTGTGGAGAAGATCTCTATAAGTTTTGCTATTGTTTTTGAAACTACAGGAGAGAAAGGTTAGTTAATTCTACTTGCTGTTGAGAGAGTTAATGTGTAGAGGATTTTTGTAAGCTTTGATATTTTTTTTTATTATTTTTTTTTTTAATTTAGCTGAAAGTGAAATTTAGCTTAAAGGTTTCTGTGGCTGGAGTAACTGTAAAAGTCCTCCCACCCCCCTTGCACCAGCCTTTCTTAAATACTGAAATGCCACTGGGGGTTGGGTTTGTAGGCTGTGAGGGAGGAGCTTGGGGAGATGCAAACTGACCTGAGCCCTCAGAGCAGGTCAGGAAGGAGGAAACAAGGAACAGCCATGTGAGCTAATTCTTAATGATATATAAATACATATAACTTATGAGTAGGTCTATAGTCCTTATGAGTAGGATTGTGGTTTCCAGTTAGTACTGTAGTTGGCTGTCTTATGCTGCATGCAAGGGCATTTAGGATTAAAATTTCTGTTAGAGGCTGGGCTAGGATTAGTTAATTCTACCTGCTGTAGGGAGAGTTAGTGTGGAGAGGCTGTATAGGTAGTGTGGACCATGGGTAGGATTGTAGGGTGCAATGGTTGTGGGGCAGTAATGCAGATGAACATACTATGGAGGCTTGGAGGGTGCCCAATATGCCACAGGCTAAGGAGGCTTGAGGAAGAGGTTCAGTGGCTTGGCAGGGAGCTGGGGAGGTTGAGGGATGAGGGGAGGATTGCGTCAGTAGGAGGGCTGACATCTGAGAGTATTGTGGGGGCACCACAGAGAAGGAACAGTGGGTCAAGGGGAGGGGGCAAACTAGACAGGAAGCCAGCTGATGAAGGGTGGACTCTAGTAGGACCTAGAAAGAGGAGCAGCAGGAGGGAGGAGAAAACACATAGTAAGGCAAAGAGGGGTAGTGAACATGTTTGCTTTACTAGCAACACATGGGAAAGAGGATGCAGGAGGAGATTGCACAAGAGATAGCACTGACAAAGAGGAGGGAGTGAGGGGCATTACTAGTGGAGAGATTGAGCATGTTGTGGCAGGGGGAGGGATAATACTTGGAGAGGTGAGGAGGGAGAGGGAGAAGCAGGTCGGCAGTCAAACAGGAGGAAGGGGAAGGGTCTTAATTGAGAGGGGCAGAGGGAAGACACTGGGGCACATGGTAAAACCACTGTCTTGAGTGGCCCCAGAAATGAGAACCTAGGTGGGGGGGTGATGATGGCACAAGGAAAGAGGAGGGGGTGTACTGGTGTTGGGGGACTCAATACTCAAGGGGATCAGATGGGGCAGCAAGGGGGAGAGGCACAGTCGGATATGGGTGGAGTCCATACCAGGATTAGAGGCAGACAAGGCAGGACAGGCAATCCTAAGGTGCACAAGGAGGGGTAGGAGGAAACCACACATTGTGGTACATGTGGGGACAAATGACCTAGCAGGGGAAATGGTGGAGGTAACAAGGGAGAGGATTGAGGAAGTGGGAAGGTTGTGTAAGGAGACTAGAGAATCTGTGGCCTTCTCCTAGGTGCTCCCAGTACCCTGAGCAAGCACAGTGAGAAAGGAGAGGATTAGGAAGTTGAACACATGGTTGGTAGAATGGTGTCGAACTAAGGGGTATGGGGTTGTGGGCGGCTTGGGCAGTACCTGGGTTGATAACAATATGTTTGCAAGGGATAGGCTTCACCTGAGTGGGGAGGGGAAGGAGGTATTAAAGCAAAGACTGGGGAGGTATATTGCATCAAATGTGGATTTAAACTAGATGGGGGGTGGTAGGTGGACAGCAGGTAGGCAGGGATCCGATAGAGTGGAGTCACAGCCTACCCCTCAGGCTAGCAGGGAAGGACTCAGGGTGGCCAAAAAAGGAGGGAGTAGAAGGGAGGAGATGGAGGCCAGTGAAGGGAAGGGGGCAGGATGGAGGGTGGTCTCGTTGAATGCAAGAAGCTTAGGAAACAAATCAGCTGAGCTACAGGCACTCTTAGCAGCATGGAGGGTAGATATTGCAGCTGTCACAGAAACGTGGCAACTGAGCACCGGGACTGGGATCTGGCAATCCCAGGATACAAACTATACAGGAAGGACAGTGAGAGGGAGGGGGGGTGGGTTGCAGTCTATGTGAGGGATGGGATCAAATGCACAAGGGATGAGGGGAAGAAAGGAGAACAGAGGCAATCTGGCTGTAGCTCCTAGACTCAAGGGGTAGGAAACTGAGATTTGGGGTGGTATACAGCCCACCATCCCAGTCTGAGGAGCTTGACAGGGAATTAGTGGGACAAATCAAAGGTATGTAGAAAAGGGAAGGTGGTCATCGTGGGGGATTTCAACTTGCCGGGGGTTGACTGGAGCATTCCGGTCACCTCCAGTGCTAGGGAGCATGTGCTCTTGGATACGATCCAGGAGGGTCTCCTGACACAGTTGGTTAGTGTACCTACTAGGCTAAAGAACACTTTAGATCTGGTATTGTCGAATGGGGAGGCAGTTAGGGAAATAAAGGTGGAGGACCCACTAGCCAACAGCGTTCACCAAACACTGTGGTTTAATATCATGATGTGTGGGGAGCCAGAGAAATCAGTTACTCAGGTGGTAAACTTCAGGGGGGTGGACTTTGGGAGGATGCAGGAAGTACTGAAAGGGAAACTGGAGGGCATAAGGCAGGAGATGAACACAGAGCAGAAATGGGATATTAACTGTGGGATTACAGAGGCAACAGAAGCCTGCACTAAGACACAGAGTAAGAGGAACAGAGCAATAAAACCATGCTGGTTGAACAGCAAGGTTGTGGAGGTGGTGGGGGCCAAACAAGTGGTGCACCAGAGGTATAGGAGGACGGGGAAGGAAGTGGAAAGGGAGGAATATGCAAGATGGTCCAGGGAGGTGACCAGAAAAGAAAGAGAAGCCAAGGCCCAGAGGGAGATGAGATTAGCGCAGGGAATTAACGGGGGGAGAAAGACTTTTTGAGATACATCAGGGAGAAAAGGAAGTGCAAGAAGACAATAGTGAGGATAAAAAGGATTGGGGAGTGGATGGAAAAGGGGGAGGAGCAGACAGAAGCACTGAATGAATACTTTTGCTCGGTGTTCACAGAAGAAAAGGGGGGACCGCTAACAGCATGGGCTGGGAGGGTGGGAACAGGGGGAGAGGAGGTGACAGATTGACAGAGGTGACACCGAAGGTAGACAAAGCACCAGGGCTGGATGGTATCCACCCCAGGGTGCTGAGGGAGATGGCGGAGCTGCTGGTGGATCTGTACAGCACCTCACTGGAGTCGGGATGTGTGCCACTGGACTGGAGGATGGCACATTTAATACCATTACACAAGAGTGGGCCAAGGGATGAACCGGATAATTATCGTCTGGTAAGTCTCACCTCCATAGTGTGCGAACTCATGGAAATGATACTAAAGGAAAGACTGGTGTCGTACCTGGAGAACAATGGCCTCCAGGATGTGAGGCAGTATGGGTTTGTTTCAGGGAAGTCTTGTCAAACCAACCTCATACAGTATTATGACTGGATGACAGGTGAGCTGGATAGGGGTCATGTGATGGATGTTCTTTGCTTGGACTTCAGTAAGGCCTTCGATTCGGTGCCTCATGGGTAGCTTGGAGGGAAGCTAACTGGTGTAGGGGTAGGGGCAAAAATGATGAACTGGATTACAAGCTGATTGAGTGGGAGGCTGCAACAGGTGGTGGTGAGAGGGGAGCTCTCAACTCCAAAGCCAGTGACGAGTGGGGTGCCACAGGGCTCTGTGCTGGAGCCAGTATTATTTGGGCTCTTCATATCAGACATTGCACATGGGGTGGTGAGCAAGATAAGTCTGTTCGCTGATGACACCAAAATTGGAATAGTGGTGAATGGAGGGGAGGGACGAAAGCAGCTGCAGGGGGACCTAAGCAAGCTAGAGGAGTGGTCAGAGAGGTGGCAGCTGGGGTTCAATGCAAAGAAGTGTAAGGTTATGCACTTTGGGGCGAAGAACCCAAGGAGTGAATACTGGCTGGGGGGGGGAGTTAAGCTGGGGATCACTGAGGAGGAGAAGGACCTTGGGGTACTGATAATGGGGACCATGAACAACACTGCCCAGTGCAGGAGAGCGGCTGCAAAAGCGAACAAAATGCTGGGGTGCATAGAGAGGGGGTTTTCATCCAGGCAAACAGAGGTGATCTTGCCCCTCTACAGGTCACTGATAAGACCGCACTTAGAGTACTGTGTGCAGTTTTGGAGGCCATACCTAAAGCGTAATATCAGGCTACTGGAGGGGGTGCAGAGGAGGGCAACAAAGATGATATGTGGAATGGAGGGGAGAGACTCTGAGAGCAGGCTGGGAGACCTGAATATGTACACCCTGGAGGATAGAAGGGATGGGGGGACATGATAGAGACATTCAAGCATCTGAGGGGAATCAATAAGGATGGGGCAGATGGGGTCTTTAAGCTAAGGAGGGGGAGGTACACCAGGGGGCATGGGCTAAGAATAGAGGAGGGGAAGATTTAGGAAGGAAATGAGGAGACACTATTTCGCAAAGAGGGTGGTAGCAAAAGGAATGCACTACCAGAATGGGTGGTATTATGTAAATCTGTGAACAGCTTCAAAAGGGCATGGGACAGGGAACAGGGGAGAGTGAGGGTGGGGAAGGTGGGGGGTGGCAGTGGGATGACAAAGGGGAGTGGGTGGGGCAGCTGCAAACTAGGGGTGCTAGCGGCACACTGGAGCATACTTAGATAGACTGGATAGTCTGTTTTTGCTGGCACATTCGTATTTTCGTATGTTCATAATGTTTCCTTTGAAAATTTAAATATATAATTTTTTTTTAATCTCTACTCTTGCAGATTTTACTTTTTTTATCATCCATATAAAGTAATTTTACATTTTTGATTTGATTCTCTAAAGTTGAATGAACTGATGTTTTACAATTTGCAAACTAGAAAATATTTTTATACTTAAACAGAACCACTTATATCTTTCAACCATTTCCCAAAACATTTTTTAGTTGTAGTTTATAATGCTTGAAATTTTATTTCAAAATTAGTAACTTTTGAGCTGTTAGGCTTAAAAAAGTACCTTTTGGGCTTGCCTGCAGGCACACAGTAGCGCTACCACTTGTGGCATTGATGACTCAGTTTCAAGTAAACGTGGGGCATCAGCTGGAAGGAGGAGGATCGAGCATCCAAGGGACCTCACTTCTCTTCTGGTGGTGGGGGTACATGGAGATGGGCATGTGCCTGACCCCTAGCTGAGGCTAGAGGGAGGAAGGCAGTTTGGGGGTGACAGACATGCACGGAGGAAAGGCAACCATTGACACACATCATGCTGGAATGAGTGATGTGGGTCATGATGGCACTGAATGTCCGCACCTCCTCCTGCGAGAACAGGAAAAAGGAGCCGCAGGTCCTGCACCTGGCTATCCAGGCCCTAGCCAGTGAAACTGGATCCAGATTGATGATGGGGACTAGGGAACCCTGCTGACCCAACCGGGGGGGTGGGGCAAGCCCTGGAGGATGACAAAGTGACATACCTGGGGGGAACAGTAGAAAGGGGCTGGTCCGATGGGAGAAAAAGAACAACAATAAAACATACTTTTTTTTTTTAATTGAAAGCTTGAAGTCCATTCAACATGAATAGATCATAAAGATGCATTGTTCATGTGTCAATAAATGTCTATAGAACTTACTGCCCACAGCATTACAGTATTATGGCCATATCTGGGGTTATAGGTTGTACAACTAGTACATAGGAATGATGCACTGACTGAGGTAATAGATTGTGTTGTCAGGTATGAATTGTTTTATCAGGGAAATGTCTGGTTTTATGTGTACATAAAATGAAAACCTCAATAGGTAAGGAAAGGCATTCCATTTGTATGGTGCCCAATCCCAGGGGCTCTGGGCAGCTCACAACAAGTAAAATAAATTCGGTTTAAAACAGAGAAAATAATAAATATTGAAATTGAAACAGTATAAGTGGAACCTCGAAGTTATGAACACCTCAGGAATGAGGGGCATTCATAACTTTGAAAATTTCGTAACTTTTAAAGCAGAATAAAATTAATAACAGCGTATAGTCATGTCATACATGCATCATAAAAACATGACAGCTATGTTTTATTAATATAAACATCAATTAATCAATTAATGAGTCAGAGAATCCTCCAAGACATAACTTAAATCCTCTTACAATCGCTTTGTTATCCACTGTTTGTCTAAAATTCTCATGTACTACTCTTTAATTTTATTTGTTCTGAACCTGTAACCACTGTATTTGTGTCATGTAATATTTTGTCCACCCTGATGTGGAACCTTTGTAAAAGAGCTCACGCTCAACGGTCTTCCGATATTACAAATAAATACATAAAATAAATAATGAACCTTACTGTAATTCATGCTCTTTAAAAATTAAAAAAGGCACTGTAATGTTCCACAAAACTTGGTACATGTACAGTACTGTGCTAGGTATTGGCAGACATACAGTGCTATTTACTAAGCCTTTGCAGCTTTAAAGACTTTTTTTTTTGCACTTGCCCAACTCCCACAGCTTCAGAGGAGGCCTCGTACCTCTACCCGCCTCCTGCCATTGCATCCTCTAGGCAGCACCTGCCCCAGCTTCATCTTGCTTTGGGGCCAGGGGTGTATGAATTTTTCCCTTTTCTCCCTCGCCCCTGAGGACACTGATGCAGAGAGTGTACATCCAGGCAGATGATGTGCAGATGCATGCCATTGCCAGGCGCCCACAGTGTCCTCCCCTTCCCGGCTTCAAAGAGCCACCTTTGCCCCTGAAAGGCCATGCTTCCACTGGCCCTGGGAGCGTCAGGCGCTCAGGGCACCCACAGTAACCCACCCCAGGAGGAGGAGGAGAGCATCCATTGGGATACTCATTCCTCCATCTCCCTGCTAACTCCAAGCAATGCAAGTCCATTCCCAAACCCTGGTCGCCGGCGTAGCGCGAGGTGTGGTGTCCAGCACCTCAACCCTCAGCATCACCGGGTCAGCTGGTTTAAAGACATTTTTAACTGTGCTCTGCCTTAGTGTGCTGTAGAATTTTTTTGCAGTGGATTTTCCGATTCCATTTTCTTGAGCAACATTGCTCAGGATGACACCATATTCAATTTTCTGAATTATTTCCAGCTTGGTTTCAATGGATAGAATGACTTGCTTTCTCTTTATGTTGACTGTTAAACGCTAGCACTAACATTGTGATAATGATGGCAAATGTTTGCCATTGATGATTTTTCTAAGGCTAGCTACAGGTGCTACAATTGATTGATGACTGCGTGGGGGGGGGGGTTAACCAGTCAGTTCGGAATACTGAAGTTCGTAACTTCGAGGTTCTATTGTAAATAATAAAGCATAATACATTATAGTGTAGTATCAGACCCATAGCTCACAGAAAACAGATGAGTTTTTAAAAAGGATATACAAAGGGTCAACAAAATATTGACATGTATGGAAAATGTAGCAATACCATATATTGATTAACCATCTTACACTGAAACATAGAAAACAGGTGGCAGAAGAAGACCTTCTGGTCTGTCCTGCCTGCCCTCTCAGGTGGCACATTCCATATCTTGGCTGACACCAAGTTTGAATTAAGAAAAAAGAAGAAGTTTCTAGTCCTAATGGTTCCAAACATAGAAACATAGAAACATAGAATTTGACGGCAGATAAGGACCGCTTGGCCCACCCAGTCTGCCCATTTCCTACCTGATGGATAAGCTGCATGTCCTAGTTAACCAGCAGCCTACTTCTTCCTACCCCACCCCCTAGAATTGCCTTATGACTGTCCCATGCATGCTTGAATTCCACCACTGTTTTTGACTCCACAACCTCCTCTGGAAGGCCGTTCCATACATCCACAACCCTCTCTGTGAAAAAATACTTCCTTAAATTACCTCTGAGCCGCCCCCCCTTCTATCTTCAAATTGTGCCCCCTTGAAGATAGAAGTGTGCTATTTTAAAGAAATTATCTTTTAAAAGGTCCAACTTTGGAAAGATGAGGGCTACAAACTTCCTTTTCTTCCAATGAAAGCTTGACGTCACATCAGTAAGAATCTGTCCTGTTGGTACAGTTTGTATGTGTCAATACTATTCTGTATGTATCAATACTGTTCTGAAACTATTGTTTGAGTGTATCATTGACAGATGACTTTTAGATTTGTGACGGATCCCAAAAATGACGAACTGAATTTGTAAAATGACATGATAGCTTTAAAGCAGTTTTTCACTTTTTCTGAATTTTTGGGAATAATACACATTATTTAATACAGAACCATTACTTTGCAATGTAATTGCTATTCATATTATGCCCTTATTTGAATTGCAAACATTTTCATCTCCCCTCTAGCGACCCTTGCTCTTTCTTGCTTCTGTGGGTTTTACCTGTAAAAGTTTTGGGAGATAATAAAACTTGACGAAAAAGTAAAAAAACAAAACAATAACCCAACCAATAAATGTTTCAAAGTCATGATGTACAGCCTTTTCTCGGTCCCACAACAGTTTTTTTTTGTTTTGAGTAAATGTGCTGCTAAAGCAAGTACTCCACAGCATCTAGTTGTAAAAATAATCCATTAGCATGGAAATGCCAACTTGGAGTTCATGCAGCGGGCATTCAGTAATCACATTATTTTATTCTTCCACATGAGTCACATACATGCTTATTTATTTACTGCAATTCACATCAAACAGAAGACGGATAGCCCCATGAGAGACAAAGTATAATTTCCATGGAACCCCTTGGAGCACTAAGTTTACAAAGTTAAGTAATTTAAAATGCAATACCACAAGATGCAAACATAAAAAAATCCAAATGGAAACAAATACAAAATACGATGCAATATATTTTTATTTTCCACAAACAAAAATCACATTTGGCATCAGCAGAACAATATAGGTACATAAGTATTCCAGACAAAAGTAGGCATTTGCCTGTCTAATCTGTCCATCAGTATTCTCAGTGAGTTGTATCCTTCAATACCCCTTTCATTCACAAAATAATCTTATTTCTTTCTGAATTCCCAGTGTCCCCCAAGCTGCCATTACCTGGGGGAGTGCATTCTACAATGCTATGACCCTTTGGGTACATCAGAATCTCTGTTTTTCTGCTTTAAAAGTCTCCTCTCTAAGACGATGTATTGTATTTTGCAGAGTATTTAAGACTGGTATTTTAAATTGATCAACTGTGGGTGTGGTTGACACCTGGGTCTCATCAGAAATGAGCCTTGGCTCAACTGGGCAGTCCTCTTCTGTGATTGTTATGATTAAATGTACCTACCATTGCTACTGCTGTATACTACTATTGGTACTACCAACTACTAACTGATACTGCTAACTACTGTTCTACTAATTACTACTACTGCTACTACTGACTACTGTACTACTACTACTAATTACTATTCTACTGCTACTAATTACTACTACTTCTATTGGTACTACCAACTACTACTACTACTTCTATTGGTACTACCAACTACTACTAATACTGCTAACTTCTGTTCTGCTACTGTTCTACTACTACCAATTACTACGACTACTATTGCTGCTGCTACTACTACTACTATTACTACTGACTACTACTACTACTACTACTGCTGCTAACTACTAGTCTACTACTAATTATTACTTTTATTTTTATTTATTTATTTCTAGGATTACAATACCTTTGACCCATGGCTCTTTTACAACAGTCCCACATCAGGAGAGTACAAACATTTTAAACAAAAGTATACAACGTTTAAAAAAACGGGCATAAAGTAATATACATACAATTCAAGTATGGCATCACAGTAATAATATACATGAGTACCACATATAGAGGTCATTTCATAAACCTAGAGGGAATCTGCTTGAAGGGAGAGAGGAGTGGCAACCAAAGAGATACTAGGGCAGCTCATGGCTTTGTTAAGAAATAAGAGAGGGGTGGTTGAGCTCAATGGGGAGGGAGGAGTTAGGCGAGGCAGTCACAAGGGCTGGAGGCTGTGAGATGAAGATGGAGTCTAGATTTGAATAAACCCAGTGAGGAGGAGGAGGAGGCGGTGATGTGAGTGCTTAGAGCATTCATCCAACTGGGAGTACGGTGTGCAAAGAATCTTTGGCCCAGAGTGCTGCGGCATCGGGGGACCTGTAGAAGCTGACGTTCTGACCGTCTGGTATTTTAAGGATTAGTGTTTGGGCACAGGAGGGCTTGCATACAAGGTGGAGTAAGGCCCAAGGTAGTTTTATTCACCATCGGGAAGGTAAGGTACTTTATGTGGTTGGTAAGTTGTATCCATTCAGTTTGAGTGTACAGCTCACATGTATGTGTGCATCGGTGGGCTCCAGTAAGCAGCCGACAGGCCTTGTTTAGGGAGGTCATTATATGCCTGAGGGCGGTAGACGAGGCAGAGCCATAGATTATTAGGCTGTAGTCTATGACTGAGATGACAGAGCTTTGAATAGCAGTCTTCAGTGCTGCTTGGGTGAGGTGCTGTCTGTTTCAGTAGAGAATTCCAACGCGTGAGTTTGCAACTCTGGCAACACTATCAATGTGGACCCCAAAATATAGGCAAGGGTCGAGTGAGATTCCAAGGTACTTAAAGGATGACACTTGTTCAAGGGTATTTCCTGCATTTGTATTGATAGCAAGGGGATATCACCTATGTTTGCTTTGCGAGCTGGAGGAGAGCATAGATTTGTTTTTTTTTGTGGTTAAGAACCAGTTGATGTTTTGCGAACCAGTTTTCGACAGTGGTGAAACCAAGCTGCAGGCTGTGGAGTAAGGGTTGTGGGTCCTTATGGATGGTGAGAAGCACGGAGTAGTCGGCATAGAGGATAATTTGTTCTTGGCAGGATTGAGGAAGGGAGTTCAGGAATATGCTGAAAAGAAGTGGGCCCATTATGGATCCCTGAGGGAATCCTGAGCGGACAGGTTTGGATTCAGAGAGTACTCCTGAGATTTTTACTCTCTGTGAGTGCTGGTCCAGGTAACTATTGAACCAAGCAGTGGGGTCCTGGGAGAGCCTGATATTCAGCAGCTGTTTGGCAAGCAGGCCATGGTGAACAGCATCAAAAGCCTTAGTCGGGTCGATAAATACAGCTCCAGTTAGGTATCCTTTGTCCAGTGAGTTGTGAATGACTCCAGTGAATTCCAGGAGGGCGGTTGATGTGCTGTGCCCTTGCCCGAACCCATGTGCTGTGTATATAGGATATTATACTTGCCCAGGTAGTCTGTAAGTTGGTCAGTAACAATGTGTTTGAGTGCCTTGGAGAGAGGGGGTAGTATCGATATCATCCGATGGTTCCCCTGTATAGACTTGTCACCGCTTTTAAAGACCAGAGTGACAATAGCAGATTTCCATTTGCTTGGAAACTGACTAAGGCTGAGGGAGAGATTGAAAATTCTGGTGAGCAGGTGTAGTACCTCTAGGGTGAGGGATAGCAGCTTAAGGTCCAGTGAGTCGCCACTGGCTCTGGACTTGGAGATAGCCTATGTTATATATTTGCGGACATCATGTGCCTTAATTTTTTTGAAATGGAAAGGCGGATGATTTGAGGTGGAAGGGAGGACAGTTGTATCTGAGGAGTCTGTTTCTGAGAAAAAGTCCGGGGGGAGAACACCACTAAGGTCTGTGAAGGCAGCATTGAAGGTACTGACAATGACCATTGGGCCAAGGGTGGTGGTTCCTTCAGCAGTCAGTAGGGTTAGGGAGGATTTGGACTGCTTCCCTGTGATTTCCCTGATATTGTCCCAGAAAACTCTGCCATCTCCCCAAGTATTGGTAAGGGCTTCCTTGTAGTAGGCTCTCTTCATCATTCGTATTTGTTTAGTGCAGTTGTTGTGAGACTGTTTGTATTTTTGAACGTCCAGTTGGGTGGCTGTGGCTCTAGCTATTGCCCAGAGGTGGTCCCTTAATTTTAGCTGAGCCAGTAGCTCAGCAGTGAGCCAGGGATTGGAGAGTGCCTTGACTTTACGCTTTTTTACTGCGGCGTAGGAGTCACAGGCAGCGTTGAAAGTGGTGATGAAGTAATCAAGGGCTGAGTCAACGTCCAGCGCATTATATATGGGTGGCTAGTCTTGCCTACTAAGACAGGATTTGAGGTGGGTCAGTTGGCCATGGAGCAGGACTCTGTTGAAAATGGTTTTAGGAGGTGACTTGTGAAACTTATTTGACCAGTTATAGATGACAGGGGACCTAACTACCTAGTACTACCTACTGCCTAACTATTGCTACTACTAACTACTGTACTATTGTTACTACTACTGCTAATTACTGTTCTACAACTAATTACTACTACTATTGCTACTACTACTACTGACTACCATAGTACTACTACTACTTACTACTACCACTACCATTACTAAGTACTACTACTATAGTTGATGATCATTTCCCTGAACACAAACCCTTTTCTCTCTAATGCAAAGGTTTAGACATACCCTCAGTCCAGTAAAGGACATTTATTGCAAAAGAGTATATTAAATCATCATTTTGGGTTGAAGATTAAAACCACAGAGGTAAGGAAATACAACATTAGTATTAACAATCCTCTGATTTCATGGCGAATCCCTGTCCTGGTGTTCCTCTGGGTTTGAGCAGTCGCATGATATAGTACTGGCATTGCCCTAACTTCGGCAACCAGTCTCCAAGCGTTGTAGTGTTGGTAAATTTTGTGTGCTTGGACAAACAGTGCCGAAGTAAGGGCTGCACCAACGCTTCATCCTGTAATTGTTCAAAGCCTGAGGAACCTCAGGCTGCAGAATCAGCATGGCTCAGTGGACTTTAAATCTGAACTTTGCATTTCATTTCTGTTGTAGAGGGAGGAGTCTGCTCAGTTGCAGGTGCTGTGGAGAAAGTTATGTCCCTCAGTATTAAAGGGTAGGGGCCTATGCTCAGTTTCAGGCTCTGTAGAGAAAATTAAATCACCCAGTATTAATGGGGAGGGGTCTATGCTCAGATGCAGGCTCTGTGAGGAGAGGCATGTCCCCCAGTATTGAAGGGGAGGGATTTGTGCTCAGGGGAGAGAGTCTTGTCCCCCCCCATTGAAAGAGAGGTGTCTGTGCTTAGCTGCGGACTGTGGGGATAGTCGCGTCTCTCAGTATTGAATGGAAGATGTCTGTGCACAGCTGCTGACTCTGTTGAGAGAGTCATGTTCCCCAATATTTTTAAGGGGAGGGGTCTGTGCTTAGCTGCTGACTCTGTGGTGAGAGGCATGTCCCCCAGTATTGAAGGGGAAGGGGTCTGTGCTCAGCTGCTTACTTGGTGGGGAGGACCATGTCCCTCATAATCCCTGATAGTGGGTGGAGACATGTCTACCTGTATTGAAAGGGTGAGGTCACTGTTCAGCTTCTGACTCTGTTGAGAAAGTGTTCCCCAATATTGAAAGGGAGGGGGTCAGTGATCAGCTGCTGACTCTGTGTAGAGGGCCATACCCCTTAGTACTGAAGGGGAGGGGTCTGTACTTGGCTGTGGACTGTGGGAATAGTCATCTCCCTCAATATTAAAGGGAAGGTGTCTGTGCACAGCTGTTGACTCTGTTGAAAAAGTCATGTTACTCAGTATTGAAGGGGAAGGGTCTGCATTTAGCTGCTGATTCTGTGGAGAGAGTCATGCCCCTCAGTATTGATGAAGAGGGGTGTGTGCACAACTGCTGACTGTGGAAAGGGTCATGCCCCCAATATTCAAAGGGATGGGTTTGTGCTCAGCTGCTGGCTCTGTAGGAAGAGTCCTGTTCTCCGGTATTGAGGGGAAGGGGTCTGTGCTCAGTTGCTGACCCTTTGGAGAGAGTCATGATCCCTGGTGTTGAAAGAAGGGTCTATGGTAAACTTCTGGCTCTGTGGGGATGGTGTTCCCCTGTACTGAAGAAAAGGAGTCTGGGAAAAGCTGTTGGCTGTGTTAAGAGAGGCACATTCCTCAGAACTGAAAGGGAGATGTTTATGTACATCTGTTAGATCTCTGGGGTGGTGGTGGGGGAGTTCCCAGGTGATGAAGGTTAGCAGTCTGTGCTCAGCTGCTGAACCTGTGGAGACAGTCATGACCTCTGGCGTTGAAAGGAAAGAGTCTATCATTAACTGCTTATCCTGTGGTGATAGTTTTCCTCAGTACTGAAGGAAAGGAGTCTGGGAACAGCTGCTGACTGTGTTGAGAGAGGTATATCCCTCAGTGCTGAAGGGGAGATGTTTATGCTTATTTGTTAGATCTCAGGTGGGGGGGGGGCAGTGCCGAAGGTTAGGGGTCTGTGCTCAGCTGCTGATTCTCTGGAGAGAGAGAGATGCTTCTCCCGATGTGGAAGCGGAGGAGTCTGTGCACCGCTGCTAACTCTGTGAGAGGAGCCATGTCTCCCCCCCCTCCCGTATTGAAGCGGAGGAGTCTGTGCACAGCTGTTAACTCTGTCGGGAGAGCCATGTCCACCAGCACTGAAAAGGAGGGGCTGAGCTCAGCTGCTGACTCTGTGGGGAGAGCTATGTCTCCCAGTATTGAAGGGGAAGGGTTTGTGCTTGACTGCTTACTCTGTGGTGAATCTGTCCCCCAGTATTAAAGGGGAGGGGGTCTGTGCTCAGCTATTGACTATGTGGAGAGCATCATGACCCCAGTACTGAAGCAGAGGAATCTGTGTACAGCTGCTGACCCTGTGGCAAGAGGCATGTCCCCCCGTATTGAAGGGGAGGGGAAGGATCTGTGTTCAGCTGCTGACTTTATGGGGAGGGTCATTTCCCCACTATTGAAAGGAAAGGTTTTGTGCTCAGCTGCTGACTCTGTGGGGGCTACCATGTTCCCAGTATTGGAGGGGGAGGGGGTCTGTGCTCAGTTGCTGACTGTGTGGGGACTACCATGTTCCCAGTATTGGAGGGAGGGTCTGTGCTCGGTTGCTGACTGTGTGGGGACTACCATGTTCCCAGTATTGGAGGGGGAGGGGGTCTGTGCTCAGTTGCTGACTGTGTGGGGACTACCATGTTCCCAGTATTGGAGGGGGAAGGGGTCTGTGCTCAGTTGCTGACTGTGTGGGGACTACCATGTTCCCAGTATTGGAGGGGAGGGGTCTGCTCAGTTGCTGACTGTGTGGGGCTACCATGTTCCCAGTATTGGAGGGAGGGGTCTGCTCAGTTGCTGACTGTGTGGGACTACCATGTTCCCAGTATTGGAGGGAGGGGTCTGTGCTCAGTTGCTGACTGTGTGGGGACTACCATGTTCCCAGTATTGGAGGGGAGGGGTCTGTGCTCAGTTGCTGACTGTGTGGGGACTACCATGTTCCCAGTATTGGAGGGGGAGGGGGTCTGTGCTCAGTTGCTGACTGTGTGGGGACTACCATGTTCCCAGTATTGGAGGGGGAAGGGGTCTGTGCTCAGTTGCTGACTGTGGGAATAGTCATCTCCCTCAGTACTAAAGGGAAGGTATATGTGCACAGCTGCTGCTTCTGTTGAGAGAATCATGTTTACCAGCAGTGGGGGAGAGGGGTCTGTGCTTAGCTGCCAACTCTGTTGAGAGTCATGCTTCCCCAGTATTGAAGGGTAAGGGTCTGTGCTTAGCTGCTAACTCTGTAGAGAGAGTCATTGGCTCCCAGTATTGAAGGGGAAGGGTCGGTGCTCTGTTCCTTACTCTGTTGGGAGAACCATGTACCTCAGTACTGAAGGGAAAGGGGCTCTGTTCAGCCACTGACTAGGGGAGAGTCACGTCCCCCAGTACTGAAATGGAAGGGTCTGTGCTCGGCTGTCAACTCTGCGGTGAGAGTGATGTTTCCCACTATTGAAAGAAGGGGTCTGGGCTCAGCTGCTAACTCTGTGGAGAGAGCCATATCCCCCAGTACTGAAGAGGTGGGGTTTGTATTCATCTGTTAGCTCTCCGAGGAGAGTCTGCATGGAAGTGGAAGGATTTGTGTCTCTTGTCTGGTGCTAGTTGTGTAGGGAGAGTCGTATCCCCCAGTATTGAAGGGAGAACTTGTGCTTATGCTACTGACCCTGAGGGAAGAGTCATATTCTCCAGTATTGATGGGATGGAGTCTGTGCTCAGGTGCTGACTTTGAGGAAAGAGTCATGTCCCCCAGTATTGAAGTGGAGGGTTCTGTGTTCAGCTGTGGACTCTGTGGGGAGTCTCATGCCCCTCAGAATTGAATGGGAGGGGTCAGTGCACAACTGCTGATGTAGGGAAGAGCAAAGTGTCCCAGTTTTTATTGGGGGTGGGGTACACTTCTCATTTCTTAGTTTGCAGTAGGTAGGTGAAAGAGAGGACTCTTGCAAAATGGGATTGCTCTTGCCAGTCTAGGAGAAACCTCCCGGGGGGACTGTGTCATAACACTGTCCAGGTACCATAGCAACTGTGCCCTACAAAGCAATGGAGCACTCAATGTGGGAATTCCATGGCAACCAGGAGAGAACAGAAGGAAGGGATGGTTGCCATAGAGACCAAGGGAAAGCAGTGCATGGTGGCAGCCACTATAGTGAAGGCTAAGCCTTGAGCTGCTGTGCCCTCTTAGTTTGGGTTCCTATTCTGTTATCTTCTCAGATGCAGGAAATCTATGCAGTGCTTAGCAGCACGGCTGGCTTTTTTGTCTGCCGTAAAAGTACTGGAGAGGCAACTTATTGGGAGGGCTGAGGCAAGAAAGCATCAATTATATCTGTCTTTTGCTGGTACTCATAATCCACTGGTATCTAATCCAGTGGGTGAGGAAAAATGCCTCCAGTTTATTTCCAGTTGGTTCTGCACCAGTTCCAAGTTGATACATTTTAACTCCAGCATTATTAAATGCAATTTCACGATGGCCTGTTATTTGTTCAGTTGTTTCCACACTGGGACACACACTTACGTACAACACCGTGTTTCCAAGAAGGTTCCAAGGGGCACAAACAGCCACAGCATTTGTTACCCTGGGCTGTACGAATGCTCATATGCTGTTCACTAAATTTTGTACAAAAAGAATGGAATTTATAGCACTTTTTTATGTAAAACATATTTCAAAGTGCTTTACTAAGAGGGCTGAGAATGTTGTTACTATAGTAGGATGAAAAAGAAGTTGTTGTGAGAATTTCCATTTAAATGGTGCTTTTCATACTCCTTGCATCCCAAAGTGCTTTACAAGCAATGGGAGACTGATAGTAAAGTGATGGTAAACACGTCATGGCAGCTATTTTGCACAGCAATATCCTCTTGCAGCCTTGGACAAGCGCCTGGTCCAGGTTTATAAGAAAGGGCATGCTGCCCAGAACACCAGGAGAAAAGCCCCTGCTCTCGTAAAAAGTGTCTTGGGTTCTTTGCTATCCATTGGGACACCCACAGGATAGCACCAGAGATGGGTAGAAGGGATCTCGGTTTAACATCTCATCTGAAGGATGGCACACTCAAACAGTGCAGCACCCCCTCCCCGGGTGCCAGCATCTTTTTGGCATGAGCCCAAATCCTGGTGTGGGACTGGAACCCTTATGTTGTAGCCCAGACTTGAGGCAGATGTGCTACCGACTCAGATACCCTGAAACTACATAGTAGGTGCACGGGGGATTCAGACTGTATGGGGAGAGATTAAGGATTATGCAGGGGCATTTAGTGACTTACTCAGGTTCACAAAGTAAGTGGCAGTAGTGGGATTCAAACCTTGGTCTCCTACATGTTCTAATCACTAGAGCTTACTTCCTCCCTACATAAAATACATACACTACCTAGTATATATAGGTCAGTTTAGTGCATGATGGAGAGTATACAAGCATTTTAGGGTCATAGGTTTCACAATCCCCAAGGAGAAACATCCATTTTGCATTTGCATGGGGACAAAAGACAAGTTACAAGGCTGCCCCTGGTAACAGTTTCCTTGAAATAATGGACACTCAACAAGAAAGAAATCTGCAACAGATGAGCAACCTTGGAATAGGAATGCCACTCAAAGACTAAAACAAAATATAACATAACAAGCGAGAATCATCAAATTAGGTGCCATCTCTTAAAGTTGTGGCACCACAAACTGGGCCAAATGGGTTTTAGCTTTGTGATTAATTCTGGGTGGAATTTTTATTACCCTCACAAACCAGTACAAAATTACCAATTTCGCATTCAAAGAATGTTTGCGAAATTGCGTCAAAATCCCACATAATTTCACATCCTTGTTTTTCTCTCAAATTGCGCATATTTGTTTTTCCATTCCGTATTTTTAAAAACATGAGCTGATTACAAGAAAAAGGCCACTGCTTTAATATACAGCTGCTGGCGCAATTTCTCTATGCAAGTTTAGCTGGCGCCACTGCTGTACGGTGACGTTTCATGCTGGTGCTTGGGAAATATAGCATTGTATGCATACTGCACAGCTGGGTACCATGCAGGACCTCTGACTGAGCTATGCGCTAGTAATGCAGTTGGCTGAACACACACACACACCCAAAACATGCTTTTTCTTTTAAAATACACTGCTAATTCAATTTCCCTGTACAATTTTGGCTGGAGCTACTGCTATATGACGAAATTCAGCATTGGCGCATGAGATGTGTAGCGCTGCATGCATGACGTGCTGCACACAACACAGTGGGCAGGGTTTTCAAAGCATGGCACAGGGCATGCATCTAGCCCTGCCCCACGACACTTAGGTTCTGGCAGTGTGCCAAACCCTTTGCCGAAACTGCACCCAGTCTTACAATCTTGGGTGCAGTTGCGACAGTTTCCTCAAATGACAGCAGCACGCACCAAATTTCTGGCACCAGCTCCATAAACAATGGCCCCCAGGACTGCTGTAAGTTAGACCAGAAGAAGTTGGTCTAACATGTGCCAATTGCCGCATGGGATAGAAAATCCCATTAGATTGCTGAAAGCCCCATGCAGCGTATTATTGGTGCACTGGGACTTGTGGCAATCTAAGGCTTTTGAAAATCATGCCCAAGTAACTTCTTGTGGGTCATTCAGTAACTTATACAGCTCAAAAAATGCCATTCTTTCTTTAACTACATTTAACTTCCTAAATAAACCTTATAAACTGAAGGCACTGCAAAAACATCACTAAAAAGGATTAATTGATTTTCAAGTTTGTTTTTTGAAGGATTGTTTAAAGCACCGTTTACTCTGCTGTCTTTGAAGTGCATCAACCGATACATACTGGCTGATGCACTGCAAAGATTGCACAGTGTAAACACTTACTGGAGTGATTTAAGAGTGCTCCAGATCCATTTTTTGATCCGATACAGGAGTGGGTACCTCAGTCTGATCGAGCACATTAAGCTGCTTTGTAAACTCTCTAATGCGATTGTTCCGCTTCGAAGCCCGTCTCCCTGATGACGAATTCTGGCTTCCAGAATGTCCAGCCTTTTTCATGGCTCGATTGGCACTGCAGCAAGAGCCCAGCAGTATAAACCCCTGCCCTGTTCTGGGAGCATCTTTGCAGCGCGAAAGGAGCAGCGGAAAATAGGAAATGCTGTGGCAGTGTAAACATGGCTTTAGATTGTAGCTCTGCAGGTCCAGCTGCTCTCATAACTCTCTCTCAAATGCATAGAGGTGGATGGCAAACAGTGTAGCATGTTCAGTATAAGCCAACCAAGAATAATTTGAAAGATCCTGCCTCCTCCCCTCAAAAAGAAAAAAATGCTATCTGGCAACATTGCATTAGTTTTTGGATATAAATACTCTGCACTTTTGAACATTTAAAAAAAAATCTATAACATTACATAATCTGATTCATTTTGCAGAAAACTTCACATGGCACTCAATCTTCCATAGTGTGAAATTACATCTGTGACTTCTTTTGCATCATCCATCTTGCAGGAATGAAATAAGAAAACTTAATTTTCTCCCAAACACAGTGCTCTGGCTGGCCCAGTGGCACTGAAGGTTGAGGGCACTGGACACCACACCTCACATGACGCCGGCGACCCAGGCTCGAGAGTGAGCTCCGGTTGCCGGGGGTCAGCTGGGAAGGAGAGGACTGAGCATCTGCAGGACTGCTCTCCTCTCCTTGGGAGGGTGGGCCTGTGAATCCCCGACATCCATGATTCCCAATGGAGGCTGGGGATGCTACATCCAGGGAACACATCAGGAAGGGGTGGAGATGAGGGCGGATGCCCGTAGGATGGGATGGATGTCATTGCATGTCCACACCTCTGGGGGTCGTGGTCATGTCATGAAAAAGAAAACACCCCGGCGCCTGGGAGGATGATGATGAGCCCGCAGCAGCCCCACATCCACCGCCGGATCCTGCCCACCCAAGTCCCCGATATCCTCCAGCCTCGCTTCACCCACAGAATGGACTGAAGGAGCTCCAAGTAAGTGAATGGCGGCCCACCTCGGGGGGGGTACAAACTGGAGGGGGTCTTAAGTGGGCTAGGAGTGCAGGTTGCCGTTCCGGGGGGACCTACGGCTGAGAGGGTCTCAGGCTGGGTGGAAGAAAGCTGCTTGGGGAGCTACATCAGAGGGCATTCCCATGGACTGGCAACCAGAGGGGAAAAAGAGTTGGAAACAACACAGTGTTTTGCACAAACATGCGCTTTTAAAAATTCTGTGCTCAACTCATGAAATAGCATGAAAATTTATAAATGTGGTGAAATTATTATTTCTTGGGGTCAATCAACAGTTGGTTAAAAAAATGTAAAACAACTTTCTTTTATATATAGGTGTTTATCTTTCCTGGTGGGCTGGCAGCCTGTGTCATCCGTCCGTACTGGTCATTGCAGTCGTTTGAGATCACCTTCCAGTCCACCTCTACAGAACCACTGGAGCCATCCTGGATGGCTTCATTCTTCTGCGGCCCCAATTTTCACCTGTTCTCCCTTGTTAGTCCCCGGAGCCCCAGACAAGGTCAGGTGTGTGTGTGTGTGTGTGTGTGTGTGTGTGTGTGTGTGTGTGTGTGTGAGGTGGAGGTGCGCCTTGGCCCGGTTGACTCCATTCTGCCTCCCCCCTTGGCCTAGTACTTGGCTCCCCACCGAGCCTGCACCACCACCATGCCTCCACATGTTGGTGATCTAAGGCTGGGAAAGCCAACCTCCCCTGTCTGGGAGAGGAGAGGAGAGCTGCCAAGTGGCCACTCAATCCTCACCCAACACCCCCGGCTGACCCCTAGTAACCTGCACTCATCACTGAATGTGGTTGCTGGTATGGCAGGAGGTAAGGCATAGATGCCTGAGCACTCCACACCATTGGGCTGGCCTAAATTTAAAAAACTTTTCCCAAACATGTCATTTACCGGGGAAGATGTACATGAGGCACTCCTTACAGAGTAAGAGTCTTGCACACAGAAGGGAAAGGAATAATCTAATTGGATGAGAACACTCCCTTGATCTATAATTTTTGTTTTTTAAGTTTTCCCAAACACATTAAGGGCCCAAACACAGTCGCAAGGGATTGCCAACTAAGTGGTTACCCACTTAGCACCAGTCCTTTGTCTTGCACCCTGTCGTGCCATACCCATTACAACTGCACAAGGAAAGGGCTGGGTGTTGGCACTCATCATGCGGATGGCCAATGAGGATATGCACAAAGCAGAATGACCCTCCCATGGGCAGTTTCAGAGATTTTAGATCCCTTCTGCCTTTAGGACTACTACCAGCAGGTATCAGGGGTTATGTCACCCCATGATGGAGCTGGTGAGGGACTAAGATCACCATGGGGCATGATTACTTAATTGTGACAGTGGGCAACAGGGCTAGTGAGGGGGTCACCAAGGACTTCTAAATGTTTGTGGAGCAGGTGTGGACTTCTGAACCCCCAGGGATCCCAGAAATTACATATACAATGCAAACAACTGCATCATTTGAACATCCAGAAACAACACAGCAAAAAGTAATTTATTTATTTAAAAAGTTCTACCAGGAAAGACATACTTGGCATTTAGCAGCTCATTTCTTGATGCATCCTGGGAATCAAAATAGCAATTGCAAGTCACATCCACAATGGAACGAATAAAAGTAAAATTTCCTAGCGCCATCTCCCCCCCATGAGGCTTCTGCATGGGGTGAAGCAATGAAGAGTTTCAGATTCATTCTCTCTCTCTCCTATGGATGTGAAGTGTCCTTGCTATTCTGATTGCTGCTATTTTGTTTTGGGATACTCGAGTGTGGCTGGTTGGTTATTTGCTTTGTATATACGACTGGGGCTTGGTGCCCCCTTCTGCTACCACTGTGAAGTCCGGAGAACGATCCATGTCTAGTGTTTGTTCCTGTTCCCAGGAACTACCCAGGACAATTGGAAATTCAACTGCCTGTGAGGTGCCTTGAAGTTAAGGAGCAGGAGGGGTGAACACTACAGCGGTAACACCGTTCACTCAGGACTTGATCATAGCATAGTGATTGGTGTTCTGCCACCCCCAGACCCCTGTGGCTTTGTGCATCACAGTTTTTGGTGGTTGCACAGTGGGCCACCTTTTACATCCTGAATTTGCATCACCACCAGTGCGACTGTTTACTGAGCCCCTGAGGCCCTATAAGTAAGAGACTCTGAACTCCCCCTGTTTGTGATGCCACCACTAGATGTCACTGTAATATTGGGAAGGTTGCTATGTCAAGACTGCAGGGTCAACAACCACGCCGCATGGTCAGTACAAAACCGCGTGGTCCAAAACTGCACTAGATTAGATGCACAAACTCCGAAACTGTGTGGCACTGTTATGACCACGCATTTTTTACCGTGTGTATTTGCTGTCGTGGTTTTGACTGGACACCCTTGGGAAGAAACATGTGCTTTGGGGGAGACACTGTATCATAATCCCTGCTACAGGGGCTGGGCAAAATTTTAATCATGCTAACCAAATTGCTGCAAAACTGGGAGGTCACAGTCATGAAGGTCTTGCAAATTATGTAGGGAAAACCTTCACATTTCAAAGCGCAAATGGTGTGGCATGTTTGTCCTACAAATTGGCCACTCTATGCAAAATCTGTGTAACAACTTGAATTCCTAACTTTTTTTAGCTCATAAAATGGCACTGAAAATCCACATGTGTAATTGTCTAAAACGTGTCATGTGACATTGCATTAAATATAGGATAAAGTATGGGTCTCTGTGTGTAACGAGAATTTTACACACACCCGAGGGGTTTGATGCTACATAAACCCTGAGGCCCGAAGCTGAGGGGTTATGCACCATCAGCCCGGTGTAATCTTGATTTATACACAGGACCCCATATTTTATTGATATAATTGTTGAGGCTTCTCTTTTCACCTCAGCAATTATATAAAATGGGAAAAAAAAAGACTGCTGTGCCGGCGCAGTCAGATTACCTCAGCGTGCGAGGTCCACTTTCACTTTATTTAAAATATTGTTGTGGGGGTCCATCCGGTAGCCGTGTGGCACATCCGAGGTAATTTGAAAAGTTACTTACTGCCGAGTGTCCATGGCAGTTTCTTTCTATGGTGGGTTTGCATAGGAGAACGGTTTCCTGTTTGGGAAGGACACAGCGAGCGAGAAGTTTGAGCATGCACAGTGGGGGGGAAAACCGTGCGCGTGTTTTCAGTTATAAACACTCCTTTATGACGGCAAATTATGCCACAGTTTCCCAATGGGAAAAAGGGAAGCCCATTAATTATATAGAATAATACATGGGGTGGTGCGTTTAACCAGATTTTATACATACACACACACACGGTGTTGGATGCTTTATTTAAGCTTAATACACACCCAGAGTGTTGATCTTGCTTTATAGTTAAAAAACAACAACTTATTTATACAATAAGCCATTTAATAAGTGCAGTAACATCCTCCATGGTGAGCACTGAAGCATTGTAATACACTTTGCAGGGGTGTGAGGTACTTGGCCATGCCTCATGCCTCACATCCCTGGGGCATGTGTTTAAATGCTTTAGTGCACTCCCTGTTATGCACTAATGCTTGCATAAGAGACTTGGGACTGCCAAGTGGGACAGTGGCAGAGCGTTAAGCAACTCTGCTGGAGACTTGGGTTTGGAAGAGACACCTGGGAGCTGGTAATTAGTGTGGCATGGTCTGGTAGTAGCGTCTATGGTAGTACTTCCCCAACAAGAGAGGGTTGGCACTGTGCCTGGAGCACCACTGATCCCAGCGGTGGACTGTAGAGCCTGTCTCCATCCACAGGTGATGCAGGATGCAGGTGTGGCTACGGGGACGAGGGAGGTGAAATGGGGGGGGGGGAGAAAATTTCCATTGCCTGTGTCCATGATGCACCTCCCCCCCCCACACAAGAAAGCTGGGTTCCACCAGCAATGTTAAGACTGGTATATTGCCTCAGAGCAGAGGGGCAAAGCTATGAGGAAGGGAAGTAAATCGCTGGAGGCAGGTGCACAGTATTCAGGTAAGGAGGAAAAGCTTAATTACATAAGAAAAATATGGGACTGGCATATTTTTTTCTCCTATTAAGGGCAAACAAAAAAAAAGACAATTACAGTAGGCGACTTCCAATTTTCATTAACATTAAATATAGTTGTTTTTTCTGTAAGAAACAATATTTTTACCAGTATGTTAACTTTCAAAACTTGATCTCTCTGATTTACCTTTGTTTTTAAATATTATATAATAACTTTGCCACCGTACATCAGATTTGCCTGAAATGTGGCAGTCACAGAGTGGAAGCATAGATCTTGGGATCTGCCAAGCTTTGTACTGGTTGGATATACGGTTGCGGAGTTATTAAGCAACATTCCGGAGCACATTTACGCCTTTTTGTGCATTCTTTGCTCGCGCCTACGGGTCGCATGCATTACACAGCTGGTCCAAAAAACTTCAGCGAACATGCGTCCAGGGTCCCTGATGAGCCTTTTGAAGATTTTGTGAAAAAATATTCAACGGTTCAAAAGTTATTCAAAAAACAAGTTTCCCATTATAGTCAATGGGAAAAGTTAACAAAAGTTTTACAGTGTCGCAAATGCAGATTTTAGTGTCACAAATGCTGCCTGTAGTGTTGCAAATCCACTATTTTCTTTTCAGTTACTGATTAGAAAAATGCTTGGCGTTTAAAATTGGGACCCTTTAGGGACACAATTATTTCTGTGTTCACCTAGTCGAACCCTGAGGTTGCTAGCCATGTCTTCATTTTGGGGTTAAACACCCTTTTTTAACCCTAACATCGAATTTCCTTATTTTTGTCGCTGTGGAGCAACCCTAACTGATGCATTAAATACATTTTTTTGCCATGAATATAAATAAATATATACACAGTATATATTATAGATATAGATACATACATACACACAAATATTTATTTTTACAATTTTTGGTCAGGAAAGACACATTAAGCCAGGGCCTGTTTCCAGGTGTATCCTGGGAGCACAGGGAAGTTAAGTGACTTGCTAGTGGTCATACAGTATGCAACTGGTGGTAGTGGGATTCAAACCCAGTTCTCCTGGTTTACAGTTCAATGCTCTTAGCCACTATACTATGCTGCCTTCCATGATAATGGCATCCTAATCTGGATCCACGGAAGGAAATGTTTGACTTCTGTCCAAAAATGTTCATCGCCACCCTTGAGAACAGCTGCCATTAGAAAGGCACATAACCCCACTGCTCATTTGCTATTACACAACTGACATTTGCAGAACTGCCCCTCCATCACAGTTAATTAAGTATAAATTATATAATTTACTCTTTGACTTGATTAGATAATACTAAGGGCCTTGCTGGTATCCTCCATCCCCTGAAGACACTGTAGCGACAGTGGTGCAAGACAACAAAGCTCCCTGCAGTGCTCCAAAAGCCGCACATCTGAGCTCCGTGTCCTGCCGAGAGATGTACTGAAGCAGGCTGCCGTGAGTGACTGCCTCCTGCAGCTCCTCCTCCGTGTTGACCTTTCCAAACAAAACTGTGAGAGACAGGGGGTCCCAGGAGGTAAAATGTCAGCTTTTCTGGCAGTTAGTGCAGACTGAACCGCATGGGGATCTGCTAAAAGTAGCATTTGAATGTTTAAACACCAATTTGTGTTAATGAGTCTGAGCAAATGTTGCATATTGTGTAAAAGGAGGTATCATTCTGAGAAAAAGAAAACACACAATAGCATTAGGAATGGTATTTTGAAAAAGTAAACTGTTCCATTCTTTAATACACCGAGATTTACAGTAGGAGGTCCGAAGCTTAGTGATACTACTGGCAATCCGGCAGGGGTCGAAATTAAGTTTTGCAGCCACTAGCCAGCAGGGCTACTGACTGGGAACATCCACTGGCCTCAAAGACATTTCCACTGGCCCAGTTGGTGTAAATACTGAAGTGTTGCCTTCTGAAGTACAAGCCTGTAGGGCTACTTAATATTAAATACATAATAGAAATAAAACTTTATTTCTATGGTGCCTTTCAAAACACCGAGGTGCCTTACAAAATAAAACAAACTGAGCATTTCAAATTTTATGTTAAAAACAACTAGCGTAGATAGACAAATACAGTCGGACTCCAAACGCTTGTGTCTACAAATATGTTTTCAGGGCCTTTTTAAATACCTCCACGGTCATGCACTCCCGTAACTGACAGGGTAGAGAATTCCAGAGGGTAGGGGCCACATACATAAATGTACAGGCCCCAGAATATTTCAAAGACACCCTTGGGATCTCTAGAAACCCCTTGCCAGCTGAGTGGAATGATTGCCCGGGACAGTAAGGGACCAGGAGCTCTTTCAGGTAGTCAGGGCCAAATCCATGTAGGGCTTTGAAAGTCAGAAGACTGACTTTAAAGGTGATCCACCACTGCACTGGCAGTCAGTGCAGTCTGCGCAGCACTGGCGAAATATGGCTGGACCGAGAGGTACCAGTCAGAAGCCAAGCCACTGCGTTCTGCACCAGCTGCAGGTGGTGGATTTCAACTCCAGAAAACCCTAGATAAAGGGAGTTGCAATAGTCTGGATGCAAGGACACAAAGGCATGGACCAGCACAGGAAGATCGCTGGTTGGAATGAGATGCCTAATCATGGAGATATTCCTCAGATGGTAAAATGAGGACTTGATGGCGGCAGACACCTGTGAATGCAGAGTCACTCCCTCATCAAATATTACCCCCAGGTTATGCACCTGTTCAGAGGTCTGGAGTGAAACACCACCAAGATGAAGTTGGGAGGGTGAACCAACCCCTGGCCCCCCTATCCAGCATGCTGGATCCACTACCAACACCTCTGTCTTTTCCGAGTTCAACTTCAACCAACTCGAATCCATCCACTCCTGGATCTCGCTAAGGCAGTTATTAAAGACCGAGAAAGCTCCATCCTGGTCGGGAGCAAAAGAAAGGTACAGCTAGGTATCATCAACATAGCAGCGAAACCTCAGTCCATACCTTCTTACAATGTCTCCGAGGGGCAGCATATACACTGCAAACAACATGGGGGACAACACAGAGCCCTGAGAAACCCCACAAGACAGAGAAACTGGGTCCAAGGAGTAAACCCTTGAAGCCACTGTCTGCATTCTTCCAGTGAAGTAAGATGTAAACCACCTGAGGACTATATCCGATAGTCCACAGATGAACCTTAGATGCTCAAGTAGAACCCCATGGTCCACAGTGTCAAAGGCTGATGAGAGATCAAGAAGAACCAGAATGGAATGGTTCTTCTGATCTATAGCCATCAGAAGATCATTGAACACCTGAACCAGTGCTGTCTCAGTATTATGCCTTTTTCGAAAACCGGACTGGAGGGGTTCATAGATATCATGGATGGTCAAATGGTTCTCCAGCTGCATGGCCACTACCTTCTCAATCACCTTCCCTTAAAAGGGAAGGTTAGAGATTGGTCTGTAGTTTGCATGGCAGTCAGGGTCCAAAGAAGCTTTCTTCAGGAGGGGTGTTACCACCGCCTCCTTCAGGGAGCTCGGAAACTTGCCTATTTCCAAGGAGCACCAGAGTATCTGTGCTAGGACAGGACCAATAGAATCGATACAACCCAAAATCAGGGAAGTTGGTCCTGGATCCAAACTACAGCACACAGGGCATGTACCCCAGACAATCCGCATGATATCCATGCATTCTGGTTGGTTAAAGGCAATCCAGGAATACCGAGGAGCAGCAGCCTCACGCTGAATCCAAAGCAACACCCTTACAGTGTGCTGGTTGGAGCACCGCCCTAATGTCGACCACCTTAGTTGCAAAGAATTGAACAAGTTCATTGCACTCTCTTTGTGAAAAAGCCCTTCGGACATGTAGACAGTTAAATAAAAATCTTACTAGCCCGATACAAAATCTGCCAGCATTTGGCTAAAGGCCGGTGCCAATTTTGACCCCTGTCCAGGTGACTCAAATTCAAAAGTAAGCTCAAGTCACTTGACAGATTGACATTTGAACATCAGGTGTCTTTTGTTGTCCAATCTGGCCCCTTTCATTTGTGGAGCATCGCCAGGATCAAGTTGTATGACCTAGTGACAACTAGCCATGCTTTTGTCACCTCTAGGTTGGACTACTGCAACACTCTTTACCTAGGGCTATCTGGAGGTTTGATGTGTTGACTGCAGCTAGTGCAGAATGCTGCAGCCCGGATGTTGGTGGGCTCCTCACAGAGTGACCACATTATGCCAGCTTGCATGTTCTGCACTGGCTGCCTTTACGTTCATGCATCACCTTCAAGATTTGCTTGTTAACATACAGGGCCCTACATGGTCTGGGACCTCACTACTTAAAAAAGCTCCTGATGAGAGAGTGGTGGACAAGTGGAATGTCCTGCTGGCAGAGGTAGTGGGGGCAGAAATGATTATAGGTTTCAGAAATGCTTGGGATAAGCATAAAGGTGTACTGGTACTCAGGGGAAGGGCAAACCCTAGTTCTAGCAGTGAATGAGGGAGCACAGCATAGGGGTAATGGGCAGACTAGGTGGGCTGAAGGCCCTTATCTGCCGACAATTTCTATGTTTCCATGATTCCATTCCACCCACTCCACCCTTTCCGCTCCACCGATGCTGGTTTGTTGGTCGTCCCTCTTGCCAAGCTTAAATTCTTGGGTGATAGAGCCTTTGGAGTGGCTGCTCCAATTCTTCGGAACTCACTCCTCTTCCACATCCGCTCGACTACCACGGTGGAGGCCTTTAAAGCCTCAATGAAAACTTTTTTCGTTCAAGTTTATTCAGTATAATCTATTTTGATTACATCTGCTGGTTATTTATTTTTTTAATCCGATATGTCAGGACTATGGTCTAACTCTGTAAAGTACTCTGAGCCCATGATGTATTGGGTGCTATACAACTAGACTTGCCTTGCCTTACCTTGAGTCATCGTGGCCACCGGGGGGGGGGAGGAGGACTGAGCATACCAGAAGACACACTCCTCCTCCGGGGACGGAGAGCTGCAGCTGCCACCTTGTGAGCACACAACATGGGTGACCACAGGTGGTGATGCAGACAGGGGCTCGTAACCTGGAAGGGGAGTTGCTGACCGAGTTGGATGTATGACGCACTTCCAGGTGGGTGTATCGCTCGACTCATGGATGATTGGTGTCTCTGGGGGATAGGGGGCCAAGAACAAGAGGAAAGAACTCCAGTCACTACAGAATGATGCCACGCCTACTCTGCAGGCCCTACAGCCCACTGACCATAGCACTCCCCTCTGGACTGAGCATGCACCTTTGGTGGGGGCAAGATTCACCCTGTTGATGCTACCCCGGGGGTAAGTCGGGGAAGGACAAGAAGGCAGGGGTAAGTCTGGAGAAGGTAGGTTATGGGGCTGGGAGTGGGGAGATGTCTGAGAAGGGGAACCCAGAAGAGTAACCTATGATATGGGCGACTCAGATTTAGTAACTCAATAAGAGTGACTCATTTGAGCACCTGTAAAAAGGGCTACAGTGAGAAAACAGTGTTTGAAGTCCGCAACATTGTTCAGTGAGGGCAAAGTATGCTGGGGTACTGTTGCACAGAGTGGTGCATATTGTGCAGTCTCTGAGCTTGTTATAAAAATTTATATCTATCATGTAGTTTTTATGTTTGCTTGCATGCATGTGCAAGAAACATTTTGTCACAGCTTAGGAGAGAAGCGGGGGTTTTGGAGGTGCCTGCACTGTGGGGCCAGTGGCCCCAGTGCCTTTTGAGGCTTGGCCCGCTTTACGCAATGTGGTGGCACACTGCTGCTGACACTAATTCAGGCCGTGTGCCACCACCTTGAAATTAATACGCCGCTGCAATGGGGAGTGACCCGTCATTGTAGGGTGGTACCTGCAAATCCGCATGCCTCTGACCCAGTTCATTTGCCAATGGGGAGCCCACTCCCTATTGGCATATTGTAATTCCCTCTCCCATTTGTTAGTGTGCCAAGGGTGCCCAATCCCCCTCTGCATCATGCACCCCAACAGTCTTTCTTTGCTGACGGGCCCCAATCCTAATCGGCTTCAGTCCCCCTTCCCAGTTCAATTTGCCGATGGGGAGCCCACTCCCAGTCGACATGTCCCCAGTATGTGCCGGCGGTGCCAAATCCCGTCGGCTACACACCAAAATAACACTTTCGGGTGGCATGCTGGGAGTCCATCCCGTGCCAAATATCCTGAAATAAAAAGTCCCTTGATGTTTTGCTTTTTTTTTTTTTTTTTAAACCTGTAAAACGAAAAGCGGTCCCTTGTTGAGTTCGGTGGCCCTCCCCAACCCGCACCCACCCTTTGCGTACCCTGCCTCCCCCACCCCATACTTACCTCCAGAGCCCAGCACAATGATCTTCAGTGGACGGGAACACGTCTGCACTCTTCAAAGCTGACCCTTGAACTGAAGAAATGCCAATAAGCTGTATAATGGCATAAATAGGATTTTTTTTCAACTTTGGTGCATATCTCAGCCATTTTTGGGAATTTTGGCACCAAATTTTCAACATGGGGTTATTGGGACCCATCCTCATGAATTCCGTCACTGGTATGGCGTTATTCAGTCCCAAAAGGTGATTTTGCGGTCACTGCGCAGAATCACCTTTAAGGACCGATTAACAAAACAACAGTGCCAGTGTTCATGAGGCGGGCTCTCAAACTGCATATGTTGCAAATTTGGTGAAAAAAAAATCCAAAAAAATGGCTGTGTTACGAGCATGCGTTGCACAGTTTCCACACATGCTCATAACTTTGCGAATTTGTAATATTTTCAGTCCAGATTTTCAACATTGGCATTTTTCCACACCTCCTTATGAACAGTACAGCTGTCATTTTCACATCCTGGCCGAAATGTGATTTTGCACTTCTGGCACAGAATAGTGCAGCAGCTGTGGGAAATCAGTGTTCGGGACACATTAAGAAAATCATACTGACACTGTTCATGAGCAGAGGACCTAAAATGCCTATGTTGAAAATCTGGTGACAGAAGTCCATAAAATGACTGTGTTACAAGCATGTGTCGCGCCGTTTCCACGTATGCTCGGAAGTGCGCAAATTTGTAATATTTTCACTCCAGATTTTCAACATTGGCATTTTGCCACACCTTCTTATGAACAGCACAGCTGTCATTTTTCATATCCTGCCCAAAATATGCATTTGCACATCTGGCGCACAATGGCGTGGTTGCTGTGGGAAATGAATGTTTTGGACAGATTAAGAAAATCATGGTGACAGTGTTCATGAGCAGAGGTCACAAACTGTCTATGTTGAAAATTTGGTGAAATAATTCCACTAAATGACTACGGTATAAGCATGTGTTGCGCGGTTTCCACTTACGCTCGGAACTTTGAGCATTTTTAATATTTTCACTACAAATTTTCAACATTGCCATCTCTTCACACCTCCCTATGGATGGTACCGCTGTCACTCTTCACATCCTGCCTGATCTGTGTTTTCGCACATCTGGTGCAGAATGACACAGTCACTGTGGGAACTTGAAGTTCAGGACACATTAACAAAACTACACTACCACTGTTCTTGAGAAGAGGTCCCAAATGCTTTCATGAGGTGGGGGGTTACAAAAAGGCCATGTTAAAAATTTGTAGTGCAAATACCAACACATGCCCAGGGCATTAGGGTTTCTAACCATGACATCCCACCCTGTACAGACTAACAGGCATCAGAGGTGTAACTTTGGATCACCAGCTGTAATGCTCATCTCATCCCACCCCAACCCTGAAGCCAGTGGCAGGCATCGATGTGTGCCTTGCACTCTTAAGCCCCAGATTTCATCCCATTCTCCTGTACTGCACCCATTTCAACGTATGTCCTTATGAAATGGGGTGACTGTGAAGCCGAACACCCCAAGGCATACCTCAACACTTGTCAGTGCCTGCAGGATAGAGTGAGGTGAAATGCCATGAGCATTATGGGCAACGACACACAGGCACACCCCAGTGCCTGTCCATCTCTGCAGGAAGGAGGTGGGATTGGCGTAAGTTTAGTATTTCGCTGCCATTCCTGTTCTGCATCTAACTCCTGCACATCCAGTGCTAATACCAGCAAGCAAACATTCGGCATTGACAAATGCTTGTTTCAGTTTGCTTCTTTAGAGTGTGCTGAGTGACATGAAATTCGAACGTGTTGTGGATGGGCTGTGGTTGTGCTTCTCTCATGGTTCATGGGGTTAAACAGGGTGTTAGGTCAGTAGGTGACTAGTGTTGTTCTGTAGGTGTCAGTGGTGTGGTACTGTGAGTTCAAATCCTGGTGGTGGCATCAGGTTTGACTGTTTTGATATGGAGGCTGTGGTGCTGCTGTTAGAGAGGAGTTTGTCTGTGTAGTGGATTTTTTTTTGTGCCCCACTGGCCAGATGTATGTCACTAGGTGTTTAGGTGCAGGTAATTTGGACGTAGGAGGTTTTCTGTATCATTTTATTTGGTCTGTTTTTGGTTTTTTTTAATTGGGGAAGTCACTGTTTTGACTGTTGCTGTTTTTAGCTTGGGCTGTCAGTATTCAGCATTTTGTTTTCACTCATCTGTTAGTTGCTATTTTGTTTTCGCTCATATCACATAGATCCCCTGGAAGAGGGGAGTTAAAAAAAAAAAAAAAAAAAGGAGGTCCCAATCTGCTTATAACTATTATTTGTTTCAGTGCTTCCCAGTGTGCTTTGCACTTGCATCTTTCCTTGTCTAACAACTTTGTGTTTCTGTACAAAATATCCCATTGGCCTGAAAGGGCTTCAGAGTGCAGCCTCCAGAATTTATTGGTGACCCCGCTCCTTAGTTTTGTTACCCCAAACCCTCTGATATATAGAGAATAATGCCCATGTAGGTGTGTGTTATGAGGATTTTTCATATACCTGAGGTGTGTGATAATCCATAAACCCTGAGAGTGAAGCTCGAAGGGTTTGAGATTATCATACACCTTGGATATATCAGAAATCCTCTTAGCATACACTACATGATATTATTTTTATAATAACTGGTGCGAGGTTTCAACAAAAAAAAACAAAAAACTAGCAGCATTTGTGTGAGTAAGCATGTTGCTGAGCAGCTGCCGTACTCGTACAAATTCAGTGAAATGAGAGCGTGAAGAAGAAAACGCTGTAATAACCCGTTATCAAGTTATTGTGGAATGCAGTGGGTTATTATGGTATTTTATCAGGAATGTGTACCCAGGCATTATAGGGGGTCACCAGTTATTATAACACAAATCTTTCCACACGGTATACAATAAAGCAATTCCCTGATGCATTTTCACTTGAACTGTGTCTTATGCGTTCATTTAAAAGGTAAGAACTTGTCTAGTGCATTACCTTTATACGTGCAGGCGTAAAAGAGATTTGCGACTGCAGAAAATTGTGCTGGCAAGTGCCATGTCTAGGAACCCCAGCAACAGACCATATGAATACTAGAGACAAAAAATGCAAGACACACACTGTGACAGTAAATAAAATCATACGATGTTTTTGAAGGGGAAAAAGCAGGCTAAGCACCAAATCTACAGTGCCCAATGCGCCACTATGTGCCTGCATGGATGATGTCAGTACGTACCACAGTGGACCCATTCACATATGCAGAAGCCATGGCAGCATCCACTGCCTTTACCCCCGGCCCAGGATGGTAGCCCCAACCTAGTCTGTGGAGCATTAGCAGTCTGGTTGGGGGCCATCATGGGGGGATGGGGGTGGAACAATACTCTGCATTGTTCCACAGCACAAGCAATACACTGCAGAGGCTTCCAGCAGGGCATGGAGACTATGACAGGTGGAGCCACGCAGTACATGCTCCGTGCCACCCCCTGCTGTGCCACTGAATGTTTGTGGCCCCGAATGGGCCCTCCCAATACAGGCCTCCATCACTCTGCAGCACAGAGGGCTGGGAGGAACAGCAACCCACTCTATAATTTTAAAAATGTCCAGTTTTCTGAAAAGGGTATACAGCAGTTGGAGAGACATTGCAGGGATGTGCATTTCCTTTACTCATAAATTCAGTGAATAGTCGCACTTGGCATCCCAGATATTTGGCTCTTCATTGTTCAGCCCACAAATGATGAGGGAAAAGAATAAAAAAAGATTCGTGCCTTCCCCAGATGGTCAGGGCTAGTCCTCTGGCTACCCCCTCCTCTATCCATTTTCCACCCTCTACCATTCCTCCCTCATCTTTCTATACAGATATTGTTAAAAAAAAAAAGTTTACAGGCTTCTGGCATGGTGCCAAGAGCTGACAGGCACAACGTCTTCCTATTAAAATCCTCTCCCAAGCCTGACCCTTGGCCTCCAAGGGTCAGCTATCATAAGTGAGGCCCACAGCCTGACTCTCGATCCATAATTTAGAGCCAGTATTGTCCATTTCCAGGCTAGTCAGTTGGTGCCCTTCTTCCCCAACCGGCAGTGCACTATTTCTATCCAAGTCAGATTCAGTCATGTGGCAGGAATGTGCCCAGGAAAGGGAATAGCGGTCTCGTATTATTAATGTTGCTAGGCAGACTGACTAATCAGTCCATTTGGCAGCATCAGTGACACATGACTGCCCCCCCAGCTCCCACTCCCCCCACGTGGGCTGCTGTCAGATGACGGAGTCTGACTTGGATTGAAACAGACCACTGTGAATTAAGGGGGGGGGGTCCTGACTGATTAATCTAGAATTGGATTATACTGGGTCTCTTCAATTAATAGATGGGGAGTCAGCAGAGACACCCCATTTCAATCAATCAGTTTATTTTATAAATCACAAAAAACCAAAACATCTCTCCAGCATTGTACACAATGTAAAAATCATACACAACATGCCAACAAGTATATCATAAACTGCCTGCCGAAGAGGGTCACAATTTACAGTTTCCGTAAAAAGATGTTACAATAGGGCGCACTTATCAAAGCAAATATGGCAACAGCTTATACAGTAATGCAGAAACAAGCTATATATTCCACAGTGATTCTACAAAACGAGGAAGACACAGCAGCAAGCCTTCAGTATATATAGACAGTTAATTGCCACTTAAATAGAAAGCTTTTCTAGACAGCTACATTTTCACATGATGTCGGAATACTGATCAAGTAGCTGACTCAGGAATAAACTGAGGCTAGGCATTCCATAGTCTGGGGCTATAAACTGAACAAGCATCTGTCAATGCTGAATGTTGGCTTGCTGGCAATGGTATTGGTAGTGTAGGAGTTAGAGAGAGAGATGCATTATAAGAATGGCTGTTAAGTATTGAACTAACGCCAACCCCCTTCCTCTGAAGACACCAACAGGTGTCGTGGTGCTGGGGTCTTTGGCCCTAATATCACCATTCCATAGGAAATGAGCTGAGATGGGTGCAGTATGGGAGAATGGGGTGAATGTTGAGGTGACAGACCCCAAGGCACACCTTTATGCCTGCCAGTGGCTGTAGGGTGAGGGGGTGGGGTAGAATGCTGTGAACATTAAGCAGACGAACTCAAATTATGCCCCCGACACCTGTCAGTCTCTACAGGGTTGGTGTATGGTTGGAAACCTTAACGCTCCGGGCGTTTTTTGGTATTTTCACTCCAAATTTTCAACATGGGCTTTTTGGGACCACACTTCATGAACAGTGGCACTATCATTTTGTTACTCAATCCTGAAAGGTGATTTCGCACAGCAGTTGCATCATTCAGAGCCACAGGTGCAGAAACGCATTTTGGGTAGGATGCAAAAAATGACAGCTGTACTGTTCATGAGGAGGTGTGAAAAAAATGGCAATGCTGAAAATCTGGAGAGAAAATATAAAAAGTGCACAAATTTACAGGCGTGTGTAGAAACTGTGCAACGTGGTAATTTTTTGGACTTTTTTCACCAAATTTTCAATACGGGCATTTTGGGACCTCTCCTCCTGAACAGTGGCACTGTGATTTTGTCAATCTGTCCTGAAAGTTGATTTCACACAGCAACCGCGCCCATTGTGTGCCACAGGTGTGAAAACACGTTTCGGGCAGGATGTGAAAAATGAAGGCTGTACTGTTTTTATAAGAAGGTGTGAAAAAATGGAAATGTTGAAAATCTGGAGTGAAAATATAAAAAATTGGTGAAGTTACGAGTGTGCATAGAAACTGTGCAATGCACTCTTGTAACACGGTCATTTTTGTGGAATTTTTCCACCAAATTTGCAACATGGGCTTTTTGGGACCCACCTTATGAACAGTGGCAGTGCCGTTTTGTTAATCAGTCTCGAAAGGTGATTCCAGGCAGCGACCTCAAAATCACATTTTGGGACCGAGAAACGAAATGACAGTGACGTGTTCATGAGGTGGGGTCCCAAGAACCCCATGTTGAAAACTTAGGGCCAAAATTCCAAAAAATTGCTGAGATACCAACCAAAGCTGAAACCCTCCATTGCTTCCCATTACAAAGCTTATTGTCATTTCTTCACATCGCGGTTCGACTTTGAAGACTGCAGATACAACCCGGTTCAGAGAAGATCGCAGCTCCCGAGCTCGGAGGATAAGTATGGGTGGGGGGATGCAGGAGGTGGATGCACAGAGGGAGGGTGGGGATGGGGGAAGACATCGGTGGACCCTTTTTCTTGTTTGCAGGGAAAAAATAAAAATAAACCATGAGGGAAGGTTTTCTTCATTTACAGGTTAAGAAACAAACAAAAGACAATAGTCACACTGGAGTGGGATCCCAGTGTGCTACAATTCTGAGGGAGGGGGCAGAGGGGGATGGAGGGAGCAGGGAGGTCTGCAGCAGTGGGAGGTTGCAGGAGGGTTTTATTGTCTGTTGAGGACGGGGAATGGAGGGAGCGGGGAGGGCAGCAACAGTGGGAGGTTGCAGGAGTTTTTTGTTTTTTTTTCTGTCCAGGGATGGGGAACGGAGGGGAGCGGGGAGGGCAGCAGCAGTTGGAGGTTGCGGTGTGGTGGGCAGCAGGGGCTGCGAACATTCTGACATGGGGACTGGGTACCCCGATGTTGGTTTTCTGTAGATTGTGTTGCAGATGGCAGGAGCCGCCATTTTTACTGAAATGTTTCACCAGGAAAGGCATATAAGGGAGGTGTGCCATCTGCCGCTGCAATGGCAAGCTCATCTCTGATTGCAGTGGCAGATTTGTTTCATCTCTGTGGCTCCCTTTGAAATTGCTGTCATCGGCAGCATGCTCACTGATTGGGGGCTGAGAGACGCACCCACTAAAGCGTCCCCTGCATTGGCCAACACTGACACACCTCTGCATTTCTGCTACCACCACAAGATGTTGCTTGTGCCTGTGCACACGCCAACATAAAAAGGATGATTATCACATGCTTTGAAATGAGCTCTAAGTGCGCTTTTGAGGTGGATGGGTGGGCTAGGGAGGGTGATGCAATAGAAGGACAATGTCCGCTCTTGGCCCTGATCCCTGGGTCCTAGTAACTTTTTTTCTTGTTTTCTTTTATAAACAGTGTCTATATGGGAAGAGAGTAAGGGGTTGTAATTGAGGGGGTGGGGATAACTAGGGGAGGGAGAGGGTGAGGCCACGAGACTAGTCCTGGCCACCTAGTGAGGGCTAGTAATCTTTAAATTAGTTTATAAAAAAAACACTTTAAAAGTTTTTTTTTTTAGTTCCTAAGGGTGTATAACCCAAATAAACATTGTTCATGGCTTCAGGAATTAAATTTTCATTACTTACACATGCACAGCCCTCGTGGACTGCCATGTCCAAGAATTCCCTACTCACGCAGCACTGGGGATCCACTAAGAAGGCAACCTCAGCTTCCAACTGGAAACCCTGTGTACAGCCTTGCTCTGCACTGGGACTGTCCACTGCTCCTGTCCCCTTAGGAAGCTCTACATTTCTGGAGAGGGTGGACCAAGGGCTGCAAATGCCATCTGCTTCAGCAGTGGCATCAGGTAGCTGAGCTTTGTGGGCCAGTAGTACCAGCTCTGCATATGGCAGCCTGGGTGCGGATCAAGCCTTATATCTATCGGATGGTAGAACAGAACTGAAAGAAATGGAATCACGTAAATGCACTATACACAAATTTAAATTGCTCATATATCACCATCAAATAACTGGTTAAATCAAAAATTGGTTGACTAACATAACACAGAGGGCAGTCCTAAACAGTAAAGTCTACGAAAAAGGGACAGGGACTAGTGGAGCACCACAGCTTTCAATCTTGTGTCCAGTACTACTTAATATATATACTCTGTCTAACTGAAGAGTCTTAACATGTGCCTATAAGAGGATAGAAGGGAGAAGGGGAACGTGATAGACCTTCAAGCTCATTAAAGTGTTCAACAGAGTGGACACAGCAAGCATTTGCTCTGGGAAACTAGATCCACCAGGGATAATATGCTTAAGCTGATAGGGGGAGGTTGGCAGAAGACATTAGTAAGCACTACTTTCTTGGAAAGGGTGGTGACTGAGTGGAGGAAATTTCCAGACGAAGTTGTTAAGACATACAATATCAGGGTTCAACAGAAGTTAGGATCCATTTGAGGGGAACAGTCAGCACAAAGGGCCACCACACTCAAGTATGGGTCTGGTCTCAATGTGCACTTTGGGCTAGATATTCAAAGGGGTTGCACCAGCAATGTGCCCCGAGGCGATATTCAAAAGGGGGACTTACGCAGTGAAGTCCCGATGTCTACGGGGCGGGAGAGGGGTTACCACTAGACTACCAGGGACTATTCCTATTCATTTCTACCATAATTGGGCTCCAGGGTGGGGGGTCACTAGACTACCAGGGACATCCTATATTATATTTCTAAGGCCATCGAGACTCACAGGAGGTGGGGGGTGTGCAGCTAGACTACCAGGGTTTGTATTGTTTTACTATTACCCACGATCGGGGTTACAGGAGGGAGGGGGTACCACTAGACCATCAGGGTGTGTTTACATCTGTTTCTACTGTGACTTTGGCTACGTGGCAGGGGGTTGCTCCAGGACCCCCTCTGTCTGTACCACATGATGTGCAAGGGCGCCAGGCACATTTCACCGGGCTGCCCTGCTCAGCTCATGCAAATGGGGCCATAATGACATGCAAATGGCCCCATTTGCACCTTGCATACATTATGGCCACATCTGCATGTCCAAGTCTGAATATCTCGGAAATGCGTCCAGCGCAACTACAGTTGCGCTGGAGCATTCCCAGTCCTCCCTGTCTGAGGAATGTGCCGGCGCATTGTATATGCACCATGAACATTCTGTGCTATATTCAAAAGTGATGCGCTATGGCACACCACCTTTGAACATCCCACTGTCTGGCCCTGGCACATCTCGGTTGTGCTACGCCTTCACTTGCGCTATTGCCGGGCGCAGTCTGAATATCTGGGCCCGAGTATACAAAAACATTTTGGTTTACATGCTGTTTACTGTTGTGCAGTAGTTGTATCAGACTAATTTACTTTCTTGTAGGCTGAGATCTTTTTTCACTGCACTTTTTTGCACTGAAACCCAGCTGCCATGCCCTTGATCACTCATTTGCCCATTCTTTCCATCCTTTCTGGAGTGTCCACTCTATTGCAGATTTTGATGTCATCTGCAAAGAGGCAGACCCTCCCTTTCAGTGCATCTACAGTGTTAATTAAAAAGACATTGACTAGGACTGGCCCTAGCACTGAGCCCTGTGGCACCCTGGTCACCCTTTCTTCCCTGAAGTGAACTACATTTACCATCACCCTCTGTCATCTATCCCTAAACCAGTTTGTTACCCAGCTTACCACCTTGTGATCCACCCCTAAGCTGCTCAGTTTCCTCACAGAGACAGAATTTGTTGGCAGATGAGGACTGCTTTGCCCAACCAGTCTGCCCATTTTCTCCCCTACCTACAGTATCACCGTAGACCCTACTTGATTAACGGCTCTTTCTCCCTTCCCTCCATTCCTTTCCACTATGATTACCTTGTGCTTATCCCTTGCATTCTTGAACCCCACCACTGTTTTGCCTGCACCACATTGGCTTGTAGGCTGTTCCAGGAATCCACCACTCTTTCTGTGAAGAAGTACTTCCTTACATCTCTCCTGAAGCTATCCCCTCCAACTTCATAACATGACCCCTTGTTCTTGTGCACGTTTTTCCCCCCTCAAAAATACTTCCCTCTTGTACCTTGTTTACCCCCATGAGTTATTTAAAGGTTTCTGTCATATCCCCCCCATCACTCCTCTCTTCCAGGGTGTATATATATATATGGAGTTCAGCATGTAAAAACAACAGGCACTCACAACCTTACCAGAAAGAGTCTTCAGCTGACTCAAAACACTGGCAAAATTCCTCTTTTTATTTAGAAAGCTCTAAAGATGTACAAAGTGCAACCACAGGTACCGGGGGCTGACATAACCGAACATTTCGCGTGTACGTATGCTTTGTGTGATTCTTTCTGGTAAGGTTGTGAATGCATGTTTTTTTATGTGCTGAACTTTTGAGTTTTTACCATGGAGCACCGATTGCCACTGTAGCATCTCCGGAGTCTCAGTCTGTATGTATTGAACTCCTTTAGTCTCGCCTCGTAGGGGCTTTTGATGCAGACCCCACACCATTTTAATTGTCCTCCTCTGGAATGCTTCTGCTTTGTCTATGTCCTTCTGGAGATGTGGCCTCCAGAACTGTACACAGTATTCTAGGCAAGGTCTTACCAGCAATCTATACAGATGCAGCATCATCTTCCTTCTGCCGATGATACCTCTCCCTATGCACCCTAGCATTCCGCTAGCCCTCCCAACTGCCTTGTCACACTACCTGACCACCTTTAGGTAATCAGAGAATATTACCACCAGGTCTCTGTCCTGCTCGGTGGTAGTCAGTAACACTCCCCCCATTTTGTACTTCACCCATGGGTTTCTGTACCCCAAGTGTATTATGACCCTCTTATTTATTTAATAGCTTTTGTTTACCGGCTAAGCGTGTTAGGCATGAAAGCTTGCCTGTTTTCAGGCACGACCCAGGAGAGTACAAGATACAGAGATTACAAACTGGTGCAAGAAACATACAATTCATAGAGCAACGTCAGGTATTCCTGAGGGAGAAATAGTACAAAGCCAGTAACAATCCACGCAGGGTCGTATAACAAAAAGATAAAACTACTCACATTTGTACAGGAGTGCTTCGACATGGTCACTGAAATCTAAGTAGGTCACAGCCACGTCTACTGCCTCACCCTAATCTATTTCTCTGGTGATCCAGTCAAAGAAATCTAGCAGATTTGTTTTTGCAAGATCTCCTCCCTGTGGATCCGTGTTGCCTCGGGTCTTGTAACCCATCGGCTTCAAGGTACTCCGCAATCCTTTATTTTAGCAGTAACTCCATTAGCTTCCCATCACCAGTGTCAGGCTGACTGGTCTATAATTGCCAGCCTCCGCCCTGCTACCACTTTTCTGACGTGGGACTACAACTTCCCTCCTCCTCCATCACTCTGCAAGCACTCCTGTTTCTGGTGAGTTGTTAAAAAGGACTGTTGGAGGGGCAGCCAGTACCTCCCTGAGTTCCCTCAGTATCCTGGAGTGTACCCGTCTGGCCCCATAGATGTGTCCACTTTCAAATCTGTGAGTCCCTTCGGGATCCTCTCATCTATAAAGGGACTTTTGCCTGCCTCCGCACTCCAGTGTCCCTATCGCTCTTACGTGGCCTATCCCCTTCCCCTTACTCTGTGAGGACTCAACAAAAGGACTTGTTTTGATATCTGCTGTTTCCTGATTCTGCTCTGCACAGTCCCCATCTGCCAATTTTAACTTCACAATCCCTCCCCTAGTCTTCTTCTTTTCCCTTATGTACCTAAAATGTCTTGTCCCGTTTAAGTATGCCTTGGGCTATTCTTTCTTCAGTTGGTGCCTTTGCACTCCTCACTGCTTTCCCCTGCCTCCCTCTGGTTCTCCTGCCACAACTCCCTGCCTTCCTCCCTCTACATCTATTTATACCTCCTGAATGCTCCCCTTTTAGCCTTAACCTTTTCCACTACTTCCTTCGAGATCCATAGAGGTCTCTTTTTCCTCTTGTTTTTGCTCACTTCTTTTGCACAGAGGTTTGTTACATTCACTGTACCTTCCCTTAGCTTAGCCCACTGTTCCTCCACTACGCTCAGGTTATTCCCCCCTGCTAGGTCATTTCTGAGGCATGCACCCATTTTTTTTTTTTTTAATCTACCCTCCTGAAGTCCAGGACCCTTGTCCCTGTGTGACTTGCTTCCACTGCTGTTCTTATGTTGAACCACACTGTACAGAGGTCATTGGTCCCCAGGTGGCCTCCCACCTTAATGTCTGCAATACTGTTCCTGTTCACCAGATCCTGTACTGCCCCATCACGAGTGGGCTCCCACACTAGTTGCCTAAGAAATGCCCCCTGCAGGGATGTACCTGTTTCTAGCTGAAGTTACAGCTGGGAGGCTTCAGTCTACAACTGGATGACTTAAGTCCCCCAGCAGCAGCAGCAGCAGCATCTCTTCCTTTCCTGCCATTGTGCCAGTGGTTTCCACAAGAGCCTTATCTAAATTATCCCCCTGTGTTGGAGGTCTGTAGATCATACCAGTGTGAACGGTGGCACTGTTTACCATCTCCAGGGTGACCCACAGTACATCCTTCCCCCCTGGATTCCCTGTGTCTCTGTCACTTTGATACCCTTCCTTACATACAGCACAACCCCACCTTCTTTCCTTCCCCCCATCTTTACTGAACAAAGTATTGCTTGGTACGGCCATGTCCCAGTCACTGTTTCCTGTGCACCATGACTCAGTATTGGCTATGACATCCAGGTCTGCATCTGCCTTGATGGCCTCCAGGTCTGGAATTTTATTTCCTAGACTTCTCGTATTTGCACACCTAGCCGTCCACATTTTGTTACCCATCTGCTTGTTACCCCCTCTGTCACCTTTTTTCTCTTCCTTTTTCTGTTTCTTTTTATAGTTTGTGTTCTTATCACCTTTCATTTCAACCATTCTGTTTTTTTCTTTATTTTGCACCCTGGGGGATTTGTCTCCCCTCAAGTCATCCTGTCTCTCTGCTACAGTCTGTGAGAGTGACAGTTGATGCCTCCCTTATTTCTTATGCCACCTTCCTCAGCTAGTTTAAATGTTCTTTAAACCATCCACTGAGGACTGCGATTCCCTGCCTCAATGGATGTAGGCCATTACCCCTATATAGGCTCTCATGCCTCCAGGTGGGCCTGCAGTCCCCAATGTAGCCGAATCCCTCTTCTCTACACCATTTCTTCAACCACAAGCTGAATCTCCTGGTGCAGAGATCCATAACCTCCTCGCTACCATACAAAGGAAGCACCTCAACAAAAGCAACTAAGTGTGCTACCTACCTAAGATCCTGCCCCAGCTCCCTAAACTCCTCCTCCTGCACTATCCCAGCCCCATACCTAAACAGGTCACTAATCCCCAGGAGGACAATGACATCCAGCTCCTCCTCCTGCCATAGCAGTCCTTAGGATCCGCTTACCATCCCTCTGAGCCAAGGAACCAGGTAGACACCGCACCTCCCTCTTTCCCTCCCTCCCTTCCTGTTCCCAACTTTACTCCACTGATGATTGAGTCCCTCACCAGAAGCTGCTTCCACCTGTGCTAGGGTCCACTCCCTCCCAACTTGGGGTCTCCCCTAGGGAAGAACCCCACATCTTCGCTGGCCACTACCACAGGTGCCTCCTCCCAACAGTCCTGTCCCACCAGAGGGGTGAAAGAGTTTTGTAGTGGCACTGGCTGAGGAATGTGGCTCTGACCCAACAACTCTACCCTCCCTGAGCCCACCATAGTCCAGCCATCCCTCCTTCTTGACAACCTCTCTGGTAACAGTGGTAGACTCAATGGCCACTTGGTGGGGGAAGTGCTTCCTTGAATCCTAGACAACTCATCCCAGAGTCTAGTGAACTCTTTCTTCAGCCCAGGTAGATGCAGTCAGACCTGAGTCTATGGAAAGTCTCTCTGAAAACTACCTCTCCACAACCATCACGCTGCACCACTCCCAACATTCCTGTACCTTCAATCACTATGCTACTGGAAAGAACCCTGTATCCTTACCCCAGATAGGGTCTTTATCTGTCTTTCAGATGAGACGTTAAACCGAGGTCCCATCTGCCTGTTCTGGTGGTAGTTGAGGTGGATGTTAAAGATCCAAGGCATTTATTGAAAAGAGCAGAGGAAGTTTCCCCAGTGTCCTGACCAAATTTCCTCCATTCACTAAAAAAAAATACCACCAACAGCTTAATCTAGTTCAAGGTCAGTTGGCATTCCTCTGTATCCCTCCTCCCCGGGTCCTGCCTGAAAATAGGCAACATTTGTCTAGTGTACTTACCCGTTCAACAAAAACTAACTAAATAAATAAATAATTTCCCCCTTATTTGTTTTGCTTAAAGAGAATGTCTAAGATTTTGGTAATGGCTTTTAAAATACATTAGTCCATTACCTTATGCTGGCGACACTCATTTGAGCCCAGAAAGGAATTTTTTTCACTAAGTCCACTCCAGAAGGGAAGAGATTGAAAATTGTGCTGAGCAGATAGCCAGCAGAATGCTTTCACTTCCTGGTCAGCTGGCCCCACCCCCTCACTAAGATGTTTTGTGATGTGATGTCTAACCAGGCAGAGGGAGGGGGTGTGCCACATTGAAGTCAAAGGAGGACATTTTCTGAACTGTTTAATGCTGTACTAAAGTAACCTTTGAAACAAACGAGTCACTGCCCAACTAACAGGCGCCCTATTAGTTGAGCAATGACTTTTATTTATAACAAAGGTTGCTTTAACATACATAAAACTGTTTCAGAAATTTTCTCCATTGACTTCTATGTGGCACACTCCTGTGTTCTGCCTGGTTATACATCACAAACTGCCTGAGCACAAGGGTGGGGCTAGCAGGTCAGGAACTGAAGGGGTTGCCTGGCCATTTGTTCAGCATAGTTTTTGATCACTTCTCTCCCATAATTGACTTAAGGAAAAATTCCTTTCTTGCTCAAATGGCTATCCCTAGAATAAGGTAATGAACTACTGTAATTAAAATGTCATTACCGAAATATTAGACATTTCCTTTAACTCCTTTGTTATTTGATCCTAGATAGGGTGGTTTAAGCTTTCCCCTTTTATGTCTTTACCTTCCTTAACCCCTATTCTTTTCCCCCTTCCATATACTTCTGGATTTTGTTTTATGATCCTTCTTTAAATATAGGGTGCTTCCTTATTTCCCTTCTCCAGATATCCCTTCCCTTTTCTATACCCGTTTCCCGACTTCTCTTCCTTTCTGTTTAATGTAGCTTGATACTAATTTATTGAGAAAGTTTTTAATGATTTAGTTAAAAGATGGTACCTTACATTACATGAAGGTTTGTGACATATCTTTATTAAAGACAGTGCCCCTACAAGTTATCCATTACCCAAGCAAGTGTACCCAGCATCAACTTACCATCAGTCACTGAACACAGTATATCCTACAATTATAATGTAATGTTTCAATAGAAATACATCTCATTCAACCCCTCGTAACGTTTCAATAGAAATACATCTCATTTAACCCCTCTAACTTTTCTCCAATTAATCCTACTTTTACCCCCCTTCAGATTAATCATTTTGTAGTAATACCGTTGCAACCCACTGAATTTCGTACTGTGCTAGTCGTGCTAATGCTGGTTGCTGCCATTTGTAAATTAAAAAAAAAATCCTCATGCAAGTACTTTTGTGTATATACTTAATTTATGCTACAGTGTGGTTTGGGGTGCCACACCAGGGGTGCAGTATCTCCTGCCGACTGCCGCAGCACGCTGTTGTCCCTAGTATGTCTCCCTTAGGCTTGGCCCTTTAGCTCAAGTACTGCAGTGGAGGACCACTAGGCTAAAGCCTAGAAATACTCTGTAAATGGCCCACTCCCAGTTTCAACTGGCTCCCAAGTGGAGGCCTGTCAAATGGGCAAAATCAGGGAAGCACCTGTATCAGGCAGATAGTCTGTTTTGACAGGTCCCAGAAAAGATCATTTTCTTTTTCTTTTTGTAGGATCCTTGACTACACAGCTCCCATCTGCAGAAAATGAATCCCTGGAACAGCTGACAGGCTTTCTTGCTGAAAAGCGGCTGCTCACTCAGTAGCCACACCGTAGTGTAGGCGCCCGCCCCCAATTTCAGGTGCCTCTCGATAAGATGACTGGCAACAGGACATGGTTAGAGAAGTAGTATCAAGCAGGCAGGTAGTCCATTTCATGCTATACAGCAGTTCGCCTAATACTATGGGATAATCCTTCTCATAGTGTAGAAGAGTTTACCTGATTATTATGAGGGAATCCATGTAATACTATAAAGGAGTTTACCTGGTACTATGGGGGGATCCATTTCATTTATTTATTTTATTTTTTTTATTTATTTGTGTTTCGGGTGACACCTTTGAGCTGAGGGCTCTTTTACAAAGGTTCCACGTCAAGGCAATATGGATAATAAGGTACAAAACATAACATGATCATTACAATGGAACTTAGGAAAAAAAAAGACAAGGTTACAATAATAACAGCAAAAGGTATTGTCAAGGAATTGTGTTGCAAGTAAATTATACATTACAAGTCATAGGCGGCTCAGTGACACTTTGTTAGGAGTGGGTTAGTGGGAAAAGAGAAAGAAGAGTGGTGGTGAGGGGGTGGTATGGGGGAGAGAGAGAGAGACTGAGATGGAGAGAAATGGTGAGGGCATTGTGTTGGGTATGTGGTAGATGGGAAACAGCAAGGGAGGCGGAATGGGGGGATGAAAAAGAAAAGGAGACAGATTCATCCTATACCCAGTAATGGGGGGTAGGAGAGGAGGAGGAGCTGAGGCAGTGAGGAGGGATGCTTGAGGATAGTATACCTGGAGGGGATTATAAGAAGCAATCGCAGAAGGCACTAGCTACGAGGTGTTGATGCAGTTTACACTTAAAAAGCACTCATTATGGCAGTGTTGGAAGGTTTCTGTAGGTAGCAAGTTGAACCGGGTGGAGGCTCTGACAAGGTAAGAATGCTGAGCTTGAGAGGTCCGACAGCGATGTATTGTAAAGGTTAGACTGTCCGATCTTCTAGTTAGGTGGCGGACACGCTGCGGGGTCAATATTGATTGGACTCCAGGGGGCATAAGGCCCAGTGATGTTTTCTTAACTGGGATGCAGGTCTGGTACTTTAGCCTGCTGGCTAGCTGGAGCCAGTTAGCCTTCATACTAGAGAAGAGTTTACTTGATACCATGGGGTAGTCCATTTCATACTATAGAGGGGTTCACTTGCTACTGTGGGGGGAGTCCATTTTATACTTTGGGGAAATCCATTAACAGCTGTGGGGGGTCCATTCATTGTTGTGGTGTTTCCATTCGGTACTGTGAGGAGATCATTTGATACTATAGGTGGGTGTATGTTCTATCTCTCATGCTGTCTCAGTTTATTTGAATCTCTGTTGGGGTCCCAGCTTTCATATTCACTCACCACGCAACCTGATTAAAAAAAATAAGAAGTTGGCCAGTGACATGCTGTCACCCAGTACTGTGACAGGTGGACAGGCATAATTAATATGTGGAATTTACCCAGACCATCTGGGATATGGATCAGTGCCACCATCGGAATCCCTTTCTATTGCAAATACCGAATCTAAAATATACTGCACAACATAATGAATCAGAATGAATGTACAGGCCTGCTTTAGAGCAATCTTTGTACTGGCAAAGCCTCCTGAGATTGGCTTACTCAAGGCCATGCATGCTGATGCCCGGCACTGGTGTTGGGGCTTTTGAGTGCATGCATGCAGTTGGTAGATAGACACACAAACCAAGTGCTGTGTAAATGGGGCAGTCTTGCTGAGAAAAAATATTCTAAAATGGAGACTAGACAGAAGTCAGACATCTCTTTCAGAAAGAAGCAGGAGTGCAATTTTATTTTCAAAGGAAATGCCATCAAAAGAGATGCAGCTAAATCAGGTTGTAATGATTAGCCATCCAGTACTAGAGGTGTTGTATATTGAGACAGTAACACATGACAGGGTGTGTGTTACTGCCCATATACACAACACGTGGGCAATAACACATGAGGGAGTGCACTATTGCCCAAGTATACAACATGTGGACAATAACATATGACAGAGCATGACTAGTGACCACATAACATGACCTGAGAGTAAACATTTTGGCTCAGAAAATGCAGCATCATACGTATGTGAGCATGTGTAGGCATGATGGGTGATTTGGTTTGTCCAATTAGACAGCAGCATTTGCTGTGGCCACCTTGAACCATTTTATAATGTAATTTGATACTAGGGTTGCTCAAAATCCAATAACAAGGCTCCATCCTCTTCTCTCTCTCTTCATAAACGACCTTCCTTCAGTCTGTCGCTCCTCTAACATTCACATGTATGCAGATGACACTGTCATCTATGCCTCCAGCCCATCCTACAACAGCGTTCTCCCCACTCTCCAGGACTATTTCAACAGAGTTTAGCCCTGGTTCCAATCAAACCAACTAAAACTCAGTGCCAAAAAGACAGTTACCATGATTTTTGGCTTCAGATGGAAGCTGGCCTCCCCCCCACCCCAGCAATGACTACCCTGGACGGTTCACCCCCTGAAATGGTCTATGCCTTCAAATACCAGGTTATCTGGCTGGATAGTCACCTCGATTTCTTTACCCACATCAATGCCATCTGCACCAAACTCTGGCTCAAACTTCCAGTCCTCTACCTCCACAAAGCCATACTCCCTCTCCTCACTCGATGTGAACTAGTACTTAAAACAATTTTGCCAGTGCTTGATTATGCAGACATAGTCTATGGCACTGCCCCAGTCACTTCCCTCTCCAAACTCCTTCTGCCACTTTGCTGCCATCACCCTTCCTTTTGCCCATCACTGTCTCCTTTATGCTCCACTCTTCCTTGTGCCACTATCTCACAGGAGAACTGTCCACTGCACCTCCCTCATTGCTAAGTATTGGCCTGGTCCCCAATCTCTTTCATCCCACTTACACCAACCAAATCCTACCTACTCCCTTCGCCACAGAGACTTGTGCATTTTTCCATCCCTCGCCCTCACTCCGCTGCAGGCTAGTCTGCCATCTTGTACCATCTCCCTCTTCTCTGGAATAATCTACCCTCTGACTCTTGTCTTGCTTCCCCTTTCTCATCCCTCAAAAGACTCCTCAGACTCATTCCCTCCCCACAGTGCCCCCAATGCTCCAACCCTCCCCTCCATCTCGTTTCCGGTCTCTTGTAGGCTTCTCACTCACTACACTCCCAGGTAGACTGCAGTGCGCTCTCCCCCCATCACCACAACCTTGTTTTCCTTCATAACCCCCCCACTCTGGGATTATAGGTCTCTGCTAGCCTGAGCTGACTACCCTCCTGAATGCAAACTTGGCCCCTACTTGCTCCAGGTTCCTTAACAAGGGGCCGCCAAGTGTTCTAGAATTTAACTGTGGTTACATTTATGTATTCTTGCCTTAACATATTTGTATCTTACCTTTGTAAATATTGTGCCTATACCATATTATATCCTTGAAAACTTTTGTCAAATACGTATACTGTAACAATGTTTAACTCCTGTGCATACCTTGTACCCGGGTCGCACCTGGAAACGAGCCTCGGTTCAGTGTGCTTTTCCCGATCACCAATTTTAAATACATGAAATAAATAAATAGCAGGATCATATTCATCAGATTTCAGTCTTTATTTTGGAAATTGGAATTTCAGTATTTAAGGTCAAAAAGTCTGAATTCTGAATCCTGAAAACCCCGTGTCAGATGTGGAATCGGATTCTGATTCCAAGTTTGCATCTGATTGCATATTAAGTTTCTAAACCTCTCCCACTTGGTATTAACTAGAAGGAGCCTGTTAGTGAACCAGAAAAAAAATTCCTCCCTCTTCGCCATCCCCGTCTCCACACCCACGATCCCGTACCTTAGTCTTCTGGTGTCCACGAGAGCCTGGTGCCGGTCCATGTTGAGGACTGGACCAAGGAGGAGATGATGCATGTCCAGTTTAACAAGAACTTCCTTTCTGCTTGCTTGATGTTGCTCCTTTCACAAAAAAGACCCTCCTGCAACCTCCATGTTGACCCCATTGCCCGTCTCTAAGCCCCCCGCTCTTGACCCCATTTCCCTAGTCCATCTCCCGATCACTCTCAGTAGAAATATAATATACTATATAGTCTCTACTATCCAAAACAATCTGTCCCAGTTCTATTTTAGTCAGAAAACCAAAACTCTAGCTAGACATTCTCCACAAATATCCAACATCCTTCAAACATTTCTAGACCCACATCGTTGGAGCTTTTGAGTGTAATAACATAAACATACCTCTCAACTGTCCATGATTTTCAGGGATGTCTCTGACTTTGCCTCAGTAATTTCCTCCTTCCCTCCTAAATACATCATTTCTGTCACTGAAGAGTATGGATTTGAATCATAAAATAATGCCAGCCATTAGTGTTATGGCCTACTATGCTACTTATGCTAAGCAGCATATTGTCACAGCTTCTTGCATGGATACTACTAGTTCTTCTGATGTGTCCTCGATTTGGGTCATTGATCCTTGATTTTTTTGAGCCATGTTCCTAATTAGTGAGGCAGGAGGTTGAGAAATGTGGACATAGATATGCACCAGAATTGCTTCTAGTACTGCCATAGGAAGTTGTTTTTCCACTGGCAGAATTGTATGATCCATCAACGGTAATGTATCTGTGGAATACCCCAGTCTGACTCATTTATTTCTGTCATTTCATTGAAAGGACACAGAGTCCCACCAGTGGACTTTGGCAACCTGGCTAGTGGAATTCCGATTCAGTGTACAGAATCCCAAGCCCACCTGTACAAGTCAGTACATTTCATAGATTTCCATTTCTGTCAACATTTGTGTTTTTATAAGTATATAGAAATGTTCCAGTTCGCTGACAGAAATTGAATGATGATGATTACTAGTTTCTCAACATTTCTGCAGATGGTATCACATTAAAGTAATCTCATGGTTGTAATTATGACAGACTTTAACACTGACCTGACTCCCATCTTTTCAATTTGAAAAATATTCAAAAAGTTCCATTCCAACGAGCTCAGAGAGAAGCGCTGAGATTAATACGTATAGCAAACATAGTACCTGCCTCGTACAATGTACCTGGTTCTTCTAAGAGAAACTACAGTATATACTGAATCATCACTCTAAGTTGCTGTCATTATTTTTTGTGTTAACGCATGTGTAAGCCTAGTTTTTGGTGCAAAAATAGGCACCCAAAAAGGGGGAAGAGATAATTTTTGTAGCTGTTGTGTCTATTTCTGGCCACAAATACAGATTCTATGCCTGATTTTGATCACACAACAGATTTTTGTATCCCATTTGTTATAACTGACAAAGTAAACGGAGGCCAGCTTCTGTGAGCTTGACTGATAAGGGTGCACAAACAGTAGATAATGGAGAGGTTTCCTTACCGATCCACTTGTCATTGTTGTACCAGGACAGGTTGTTATTGGTGGTGTCATAGTACCCAATAGTCTTGTAGCTCCCACCTGCAATGTAATATCAGGACAGTGACTCATCTGCTCTGTAACATCCATGCTCACAATTTTGGGCTGAGATGCCCGCTCCCTGCTTTGTGGCATATGAAGGGTCAACAAGTCGGGACACTGGGCCGACTTTCCTATAGCATGTGTATTTTACCAGCTTTTTTTTTTTTTTGACTGTGAAAGGCACACTGAGACAAGCCAGGAACACTAGAAGTTAAGTGACTTGCTCAGGGTTACACAGCATGCACGTAGCTGTTGTGGGATTCAAAATCTGAGGCATCTCCAGGTTCACAGCCTGTTGCTCTAACTCTCTGGCTATAATGCCTATAATCCGTATTATGATTAAATACAAATCTCTTTCTAGTAAGCCTTGTACTCCCCCACAAGCTTCTCACTGTTCACTGAAGATTGCTCAACTGAGGCAAATATTTTTATTACTCCATACTTCTAGGCAAGAAATGACAGCTGCACTAACATTCATGAAGTTGTTTTCTAGATCTAAAGCACTGTGCAATATTCAATATACTATACATTTAAGATGATCCATAAATACATTGATATCAGTTGAGAAGCAGTCTATATCAGTCATGAAGCAGTCTGACGAAATTCAACAGCAGTACTAATTACAGAATAATGCATAGGCAGGTGTGTATTATGATTTTTTTAACGCACTTGAGGTGTGTAATTTAAGCAGTAATCCATGACATGGGGTGGGTTATGGTGGGATTTACCTACACCTAGTGAGGTTTGTTCACGAGGCCACAGGCCAAGTGATTAAACCACACCAGAAGTGGGTAAACCACACTCTAACCCACAGTCTGCAGTGGATTATTGTGATTTGTAAGTTACATTGAAGCAGACACTTAAAGTGTAACCTGATTATGCATTGATCAGCTGCAAATTAATTTTTAAAAAGTAATACAAAAGTTTCATTTTCATTTTTAAGTCATTTGTATTGATTTCTCACTGCAATATCCTTCCTCTGATATTAAAAAGTGCCTTGTTGCTAGGCAGAGTATTGTTGCAGAACCTGCCTCCCCTCCACCCCACCAGATGCTGGCCTGTTTATTTTCTGTCTCTTTTCTGTGTCCCAGACATGCAGGTGTTTTTTTTTTTTTTTTTATGCTGTTTTTTTTTTTTTTGTAATATAGCCTGGTATGAGCTGCTAACAGATAGCATGCGCGAGCGGCTCCTGTAGTTCAGTGTGGTGCAACCATCTCCCATAGTTTACCATGGTGCATGCGAGGAGAAGCTCCCAAAAAATTTACCGGGGAAAACTTACTGGAAAGATTGATTGGGAGATCTTGTAAATAAAAATGTCTTCCATGAGATGCGAGAGACAGCTGATCATCATCTGCAGAGTGCCAGGATAGAGCTGTCAGTGAGTGAGCAAGGTTGGTGTGAGTGGTGACTGTGAATTTTGAAGAAGTACTAAAAAAAAGTTTTAGTGGTATTGAAAGTTTGCTTGGAAAGTGTCTTTGTAAACAAAGTTGCCTTTTGAGCTTGGTGTAGTGTTATGAGAAATACTTAAATTCAGTTCACTCATTTTTACAGTGCTGGTATTTTAAGATGGTGGCTATGTCAGACTGAAAAACTTTAAGCATCAATTTTTGTTTTGCCTTTTTTTTGTGTGTGATCAGGTTATTTTTATTGCTGAATCTTAACCCGTGGATTACAGTGGGATTTACCCACAGGTAAAGATAGTGATTAGCCTATCAAAATGCTGGAAAATAGGACCCCGGTTCATAATGACCTATAAACGTCAGTTGCAGAACTTGGGATGTTTATGAGGTCATTGCACATGAAGGGTGTGTTTAAAAAAACAAACTCATTGACATACTGTACCTGCCAATGTTTAATATTTTTTTTTTTATAAAAAGTGGTGCAGGGTGTTTTAAAGATGCAAGAATAAACAAGCATTTGTCAATGCAGAATGTTGGCTTGCTGGCATTGGCATTGGTAGTGCAGGAGTTAGATAGATGCATCATAGGAATGGCAGTGAAGTATTGAACTGATGCCAACCCACCCCCACCCTGCAGAGAGTGACAAGCATTAGGGTGTACCTTTGGGTGTTTGGTAGTGCAGTGCGGGAAAACATGTCGGGCAGGATGTGAGAAATGACAGCTGCACAGTTCATGAGGTGTAAAAAAATGCCAGTGTTGAAAATGTGGCATGTAAATGTATCAAATTTGCGAAGCTACTAGGGTGTGTGGGAAATATGCAATGCACGCTTGCAACACTGCCATTTTATGGGTGTTCAGCACCAAATTTTCAACATAGGCATTTTAGCACCTCTGCTCATGTACAGTGTCACTGTTATTTCCTCAAAGTGTCCCAAGAAGTGATTTCACACAGCGACCACGCTATTCTGCGCCGGAAGTGCGAAAACACATTTTGGGCACGATATGTCAAATGACGGCTGTACTGTTCACAAGAGGTGTGGAAAAATGGCAATGGTGAAAATCCAGACTGAAAATATCACAAATGCACGACGGTATGAGCGTGCGTGCAATCTGCCAATGCATGCTCATAACACAGTTATTTTATGGAGTATCATCACCAAATTTTCAACATAGGCATTTTAGGTCATCTGCTCATGAACTGTGTCACTGTCATTTTCATAATCTGGCCCAAACACTGATTTCCCACAGCAACTGCGCTATTGTGTGCCGGAAGTACGGAAACACATTTCGAGCAGGATGTGGAAAATGACAGCTGTACTGTTCACAAGGAGGTGTACAAAGTGACAATGCTGAAAATCCGGCGATAAAATATTGTGAATCTTGTGAGTTACGAGCCCGCGAGTAACTGTGCAACGACGCCGTGAAAACAGGAATTTGTTGGATTTTTTCCACCAAATTTGGAACTTAGGCTTTTTAAGATGGCACCTCATGAACACCACCACTGTCATTTCGTTAATGGGCCCTGAAAGGTGATTTCATGCAGTGACTGTGCAATCACCTTTCGAGGCTGATAAATGCCATGACAGTGACAGAATTCATGAAGAGGGGTCCCAAAAACCCCATGTTGAAAATTTGGTGCAAAAATTCCAAAAAATGCCTGAGATATGCAACAAAGTTGAAAAAACCTTATCTAGCCCAATATACAGTTTACCGGCATTTCCTCAGTTCGCGGTCGGCTTTGAAGAGTGCAGACGTGTCCCGGTCCACAAGATCATCAGCCTGAAATTCTGGAGGTAAGTATGGGGTGAGGGGGGTGGGAGGCAGGGTGCACAGTGGGTGGGGTGAGGGTTGTGGGGGGCAGAGAAGTGCCGTGGGACTGTTTTAATTTGCAGGTTTAAAAAAAAAAAAAAAAAAAAGGTGGCGCGGAGACATTTGCCATGCTGGGTGGAGCTCCAGCATGGCAGGATAACTGGGGGCGTGGGCCGATGGGATTGGGCTCCCCATCGGCCATGGCATCAGTTGCCATGCTGGGTGGGCTCCCAGCGTGGCACCCGTACTAGAGGCAGTGGAGCCGATGGGGATTGGGCACCCTGTCGGCCATGGCATCAGTTGCCACGCTGGGGTGGCTCCCAGCTGGCACCCTGTACGGGGATAGATGTAGCAAGTGGACATAACTTCTAAACAAAGTGACACTGCATGACGAGCTTGTCTCTGATTGCAGCGGCACTTTGTTTAGAAGTTTTGTCCACTTTACATAATGTTGGTGTCAGCGCTAGCATGCTGGCTTATTGGGGAATGAGAGATGCACCTACTGATGCGTCCCCTGCATTCGCCCAACAGCAGCCGCGCTCCCAAAGCTGCACTCTCCCAATATGTTGACTGCCGTGCAAGTGCAGCAAGCCAACATAAAAAAGGGGTTAATTTACTGGAAGCTGAGATGCCTTCTCTAGAAACCTCTGTGCTGCCTCCAACTTCTGCCATCCAGGAACTTGAGGGCAGCCTCCAGCTTGTTTCAGTGGCAAGAAGCAACAGGTTAGGGCCACAGGGAGCAATGGGCTTTGACATCCCTTTCCAGCCCAAATGTAACCAGGAGTTGCTGGTCTCTGCATGCTTCACATCACCCAACCCCCTCTAAATACAACCAGGAACCATGAGGCTCCAGCCTGTGACCAACCCCTCCAAAATAAGCCGGCACCCCATCACTGTCCTGTGAACCCCCCCAACAGTAACACTGGGAAACCCTCCACTCAGGTTTGTGTTAAACATTGTTTGTGTAATGGCAAAGAATCTTAATTTTGCGCTTCAAAAAGTGTTTTGAAAATGGAAGGGGCATGGCGCAAGGCTGCAGATGTCATAATAACTGGGTATGATGTCATGCCTGATTATTACAGCATTTATAAGCACTTAAAATTAGTTGATATGGAGGTCACCAGTTATTAATGTAGGTATAACTTGGCACCCAATGAGCTGAGTGAACAATGAACAGTGAAATCTCGAGGCATATTAATAATTATTGACACGGAGTGCTGTTTAAACATTTAAAGAACACCTATTGTGCTCACCGTCAAAAGATCACCCAGAGCCCTTGTTTATAGCCTGCCTCCTGAGTTCCTAAACAGTTTAATTTTCTTCTTTTTCTATTTTTTTAAGAAGAAATGGATTGCAATGAATGCTCAAAGGAGTTAAGCCACCTGACTTCCTCCAGGGGCCTTTTGCTCCAGCTCTGTCCCCGTATTTGGAAAGTTTAGCTTAGACAGCCTGGGGGTGTGCACCATTAAATCATTAGGAAGGTCTCTCGGATTTATTTTGCAATAGATGGGATGATTGTCCCCTAAATTGGACATTAATGTTTTTGGATCCTTAATCCAAAACATTTTCACAGCTGAAAAATAAGGTCCAAACTGGACCCTGTACCAATGCCTTTAGTGCACCTAACTGGGTTATGCATTTGCTGTCTTGGGCCCAGACGTCCCAAGTGTTAATTTAGTGTTCCTGATTGGCATTCATGTTGCCCAATAAAATTAGCTCACATCTTTTTAATGGTTTAGTTCTTCTGCAAAATAGTCAAAGACATTCACTTGTATTTTTGGGGGCATACAGACAACCCTAATTGCTGTTTTTTAATCAGTATTAAAAAGGTCTGTTTCAGGAAATAGGGTGTGTGTGTGTGTGTGTGTGTGTGTGTGTGTGTGTGTGTATGCATGCACATGCATGTGGAGGGGGTAAAAGTACCAAAACAAATAGCCTTTAACTAAAGCAGTAGTATGTGCTAGTTACCATGTAGTTTTTTCAGCAATAATTTTGCTTTTCTGTCAAAAACAGCAGTGTACACGTTTTCCTTTTCATTTTCTTTCAATCCTGAATTAAGATTCTGATAATTTATTTAAAGTTCCTGCTCCCATGCCATAGGGAACTGCAGAGGTGCTGCATCCCAAAAAGCAATACTATACTTCAACCAGGCCCACTGAAACCTTTCTGTGGTTGGAGGCATCACACAACGTCTTTCTCACCTTGGATATGACCTCCGAATCAGGAGTTTGATGGACCCAGGTCCCTCAGCCTTGTAGAGTCCACAAGGCAGTGGAAGTAACCACACTATCATTAATGGACCCAGTTACACACACAACGCACAATGCAATATTGGAAGCTTAGTGACTGTTAACTGGCTGTTTGTGTAGTGCTAGTAATTGCTTTGGAAAACCTTTTTTCAGCAGCATGCAAATGGTAGAGACTATACAAAACCCTGTACTAGCACCCTGTAAAAGTCGGTTTTGTTACAGTGTTGAACCATGGGTGCCAGAGGAATTCTTGTGATGGAGCTCTCAATAGTATTGCTGATGGAGGTTGGAGTACTTTGATTTGAAAATTGCCTGGTTAGCGGACATAAATCCATTGGTATACTGATTTAGTATATGGTTAGTGGACATAAATACATTGGCATTCTGATGTAGTGTGGTCAGTGGACATAAATAATGTTGGCATTCTGATGTAGTGTGGTTAATGGACATAAATACAATGGCATATTGATGTTGTATGGTCAGTGGAAATAAATACGGGGCATACTGATGTAGTGTGGTCAGCGGATATAAATACAGGGGCATACTGGTGTAGTGGACATTGAATGAGCTGATTAATACATTTCTGTCACTCTGGTCAAAGGTGTGCTGCCTCCTCATGTCTCACCCCTCTCATATGTGGTTCTGGATTGCTCTGTTCTACTACACAGCCTACATCCTCCCTTCTCTGCGGCAGAAATGTGCCTTGATAATTACCCACAGAAGGCAGGTAATGATATGGTAAGAAGGTACTAGGGCTTTGCATGTTAAGGGTGTGCCATCAGTGCAGGTGAAACCCCCCTACATCGATGACAATGTGGGCACTGCAACCCAGTCGACAGTCATTCTGTTGACTGGGATTTCACAGTGCCCACCGTCTTGCTGCCCAAGGGGTATTGTGCTGTTTGCCCCCCAAACCTCTTACTTAGAGGTGATTATATTATTTGTCGGGGGTGTGGGGGGCTTCACCCCTCCCCACAAATAGCTGAGATGCGCCCCAGTGCTGTGCCGTGATCACGGTAGGATGGCTCCATTGCTGGGTGACATGGTCACCACTGGCATTGTGCTGCCACTGTAGTGTCAGTCGATGAAACTTATGTCGAACCAACATGGTGGAACCCATGTTAAGTAGGGTCATTAGCATTTTATGTACCATTATTGCAGTTCTGCTCTGCAGTGCTAATGGGTAGGGCTTTGTGCAATGTGGAATTCTGCCATTGGAATTGATGTAGAATGGCAATTTCGCATCCAAAATGCTTTTTGGAACTTCTTTTTAAATTCAGTGGAATTCCAAAAGCATTTCTATGTAAACCATGGAATAATTTGTTGCAGATCACACAGACCATGGAAAAGAATCTGCAGTTCATATAAAAAAAAACATTTTACATGTGAAATGGTGGAATTCTGCTCCAGACAGAATTCTGCAGATTTTTCTGAAATTCTGTAGAATTCCATTCTTTCCGAATTTTGTCATTCGTCATACTACTGAGTTTGTGGCTCATGGACAGCTCAGCTTGCTCAGAGTGAAGATCCTTGTCTGGGGATTTGCAAGAGTTGTCACAACTGTGCTGTGTGGCTGCTTTCACGGGTCTATATGGGACTCAGATAGTGCTTTGAACAGGATCAAAACTATAATTTTTCAAGCTGTTAGCACTTTCCCAAAAGGTGTAAAATGTATCTTTTAAAACTTAGATCAGCAGCTACTGGGGTGCAGATAACATAGAACATAGAAACATAGAATTTGATGGCAGGTAAGGACCATGTGGCCCACCCAGTCTGCCACTTCACCTATTGCAAAACCATGGACCCTAGTTGATCCTTGGTGAACCCTTTCATCCCCTTGCCCCAATACCTTTTTATCTATCCCATGCATTCTTGAATTCCTTAACCATGTTTGACCCCACTACCTCTGTCGGGAGGTTGTTCTAAGCATCTACTATACATAACTAGAGATGCTAGTGCTTGGAAACCTAACAGCGCCTCTTCCAATATACTGTACCTCCTGTAGTCTCGCACACACATTTGCATGCTAACAGACCTTTGTGTTTGAGTTTGTACAGTGTTCGAATATAATGGGATCCCAGTACACTGACAAACAATGAATGACTTGAAATTCTGTTTTATTTTTTTTAAAGACATATTCCATACTGGGCATTAACTAAGCAAAGTCTGAATTTCTAGCACTTAATTAAAGGGGGCACTGACAGCTAGAAAGTTAGGAAACTTGTCCCAATCAAAATTAATGGTACATCTATTGGATATTTAGGAATTCACATAGTAAGTAACATCTTCAAACTGGACTCTCAATTTAATGCCTGTTTTGGACAAAGTCAGACAACCTTGAAAAATGAAAAAAAATGAACCTCTTGCTATGGGGTAAGGTTAATTTGATCAAAGTTATCATAGCTCCAAAGGCCCTGTCCACACTACACTGCTCTGGCCCAGTAACGGATGCAGTCTGTTATGGCCAGGGAGCAGTGCAGTATGTCCACATCTCGGCAGTGTCCGTTACGGGACCAGCACTGCCGGCCCACACATCGGGAGCTGGGTGACAGTTACAGCGGTGCCTGATCCCACAATGCAGCTCGAGCTGTGCTTCGGTCCCTGCAGGGGACCGTTACCACCCATCTATACTACTGCCGGTTACGTAACCAAGGCGGGACTGGTTTCATAACCGTTGCTGAAGCCACCTCATATGTGGTTTCAACAACGGTTACGAAAATGCCTCCTGTAACGTTACAGGTGTAAACGCAAACCATTGCGGTAATGGTTTGGGCACTCTGTAATGTTACAGAGGCGTAGTGTGGACAGGGCCAAATATTTTTTATGTTTTAAGTGTCTTGCCTATCGCTATAGACATAAATTGGTGTAGAGATGTTAATAAACCAATAAGCAGCTACCTATGGGATGGAAATGAACCCTAGGACCAGATTGGAAAAGTTGTTCCAGAAAAAGGAAATGGGAGGTCAAAGACTTCCAAATTTTCAAAAATATCACTGAGCATATATGTTTAGGCAATCAGTGTGGTTATCTAAACACTGATTTAATAAAAATGAGTACAGGCCATTATGGACTGAATATGAAGAATTGCTCTTATTCGCTAGCTCCTTCACAAACTGTCTTTTCATTAAGTTGCCAAAAGACATAAAACCATAACCCACAGTTGCTTACACTTTTTGGGTAAATAAAGCAGTCAAGAAATTATTTCAATGGAAAACATTTCTAATGAAGTTATTGCCATTATGGACTAATCCTGATATTTTGTGTGAGGGTAAAACTCAAACACAATGGGTGGGACAAATTGGGCTTAAGAGATCTAGTGGATGTGAATGACTGGGAAAACAGCACCATCAAACCACTGAATATTATTTGCATAAATTTGGGGTTAAAAAATTAGATTTCTGCTACTATCTATAGATGAAAACGTGGTTAAAAGATGGACCTGTATGATGTGAACACCTCCTCCACCACAATGGGTAGATCTTCTCAAGGCTGCAGAAGGTGGGGTAGGGGGTAGGGAAGGTGTACAAGTTGTTATATTATCCAGATCCAGAACTGACAGATCCTTCTCATATAAAGATGTTGCAAAGTTTTAACTCTGTAGGCAAAGTCGGCAACTCCACCTCTGTGGACAATTTTGCAAAGATTTCTCCTTTAACAGAATTTTGTATATGCCGACTTTGCCTTGGAACTTTGCCTTATGGTTGTAAAGGCAAAGTTATGAAAAAGATGCTCTGTCACATGGCAGCGTTTCTGTAGGTCACAAGGTACATTCCAAGCAGTTCACTGTTCTACACAACTAAACCATGCACAGCAAAGAGGAAAAAAAATCCTAAATCACTAAGTACAACAGCACTGCACACTAGGCTATAAGGCAAGCCCACCTTTTGCTGTTTCAGGATTGGAGCAACAGAAACTCCCCTTCCCCAAAGCACACTGCTGCACTTCTTTGCAATACAGAAACTGAACGTATTAATTAAAGTAGGAAAATGACCAAAAAAAATCAGTAAATGGTCAACGATGATCCACAGGCACAAGGCACAGCGTACACTCAATGAATTTGGACAGAAAAGTCTGCACTTTCAGGGGGTTTTAAAGATTTTTGGCTCTTTCCTTCACACACTGCACTGCAGCCAGCCTCTGCATTGAATAAGAGCCCATGTGACCTCCTATTCCCATGAACCCTTAATAACTTTGCCTTAGGACCATTATCCCTATTAGGTGAATTTACCATTTTCTGCACTCGCGAATTTTGCCTTTCAGGTGAAATGCAACTTCAGTTTGCTTATTCATGTAACGAATGCTGCAAAATCTGTGAAATAATCCATGAAACAACGTCTTTCAACTTCACCTACCACTACTCTTGTACGAGATGGGGAAAAAAGGGATACAAGTAATAATTTATCTGCGACACTGGAATATAGTGTGGAAAAATGCATACAACTGTAGTAGGGAACTTCATGGTAGAGTAATACATTTCAGAATCCTGCACTACACATATTACACCCCTGAAGTTCCATCATCAAAGTCCAGAAAGCCATTAGAATATTAAGGAACAGTAATTAATATACTGTCAGGAGACAATAGTAAATATATTAGTTGCTGGGAATAATCAACATAGTGGGCAGTTAAACATTTCATTGAAATCTCATGTCACCGTGTACTGATATTCCTTCTGCTGTGTGCCTTTTTTTTTTAACCCAAGGTGCCCTAAGTTGCAGTGACAGTATGCGTGGAGGAGAACATGTCACGGCTTCTCTTGAAGGTGACTACTGGTGAGTGACTGTGACAGTTTTTAATTAAAGTTTTATAATGGAGAAGATATGCACAAGTAATCTGTTCTGAGATTAAATGGCATAATGTCCTTTTGTATTAAGATCAGTTCAGGACAAATGTAAGAATAATCTACCCATGACATCCTAATGTTAGTCTTCACCTATTCTCTTCCACTTTACTGCATTATTTTTCTTCTAAAAACTCTAAAATATCTCTAAAACTTGGCTGACACCTAACAAATAAAAAAAATCCTCTTATGTGCTTTAACAAGGTCCTTTGCTGTAGGATGACAAAGAAGGATTAATTTTTTCAGCTCTATTTTATCTCTCTGATTCTGGCAGGATATGCCCCTGTTCATCCTTTGGGCTAGCCCCCAGCATCCTCCACAAACCATCCAGACTGGGGGTTGAGACTGAGATCAGGCAGAGGCCCTAGCTGAGGTTACAACTGGGGCATCATTTGGGAGGGTGCCCAGGCAGTGTCATCCTGCTACTGTCCCTGAGGGTTTTCACTTGTAGTTTTCCCTGAAGGTATGGACATGCTTCGACCCATGTCCCACAGATATCTGTCATGCCTCTGCCCCTACTGTATGCTGTCCCTGATGGTGTACAAGCAGGCTCCACTAGGTGTCGCTCATCTGCCTGGAGCTCATGGCCTTCCTATCCTGGAAGTAGATGGCGAAGTAGACAGCTGTCCATATGATGGTCATCCAACCTCCCCCCAACCAGCCATCTGACACTCTGGGCTCATTCCCAAATCCAGTCAAAAGCTTCACAAGCAGTTGTGCTACTGCTGCACCCACAGCCAGAGACAGTGGTTAATTTTAAGGGGAATTGCTTACATATTTATAAATCTGGGCATGTGTGAAGCCTGATTTATAATCCCAGTGTATTGTTTTGTGTGCTTGTTTTGACGTAGTCCTATTTGTTTCTTATTAAGGGCTCCATATTAATGCAGCCTGTTTCCTGCCCAATATTAATTTTTTAATTAGCACTTCTGGAACCCCGTGACATTAATTGAGCTAAAGACTGCAATGAAGTGGACCACAGTGGCATCAGTTCATATGAACAAACAGGGTATACAATAACAACATTAAAAAAATATATATAGAGTCAGAATGCACATCAGATAAGGGTAATGTGTACAAAGAGGAATACATAGGGGACAAGTTACAGGATCCCAGAGAAGACTCAATGCCAGTGTAATAGTGAAAATTCCATCCATCCCTACAGTGCTCAGGTATTGCCACCAAGTGCAGTCTCATGAAGTAGATTGTTTCCCCATGGGAACCACAGATGTTATCCTGATTTTATGTTTGTAAGTTTTTTCCTCCTTTAAATTTCAAGATAGATAATCATTCTGCTCATTAATATAAGCATCAAAAGTACAAGATAAAGCAGAGGAAAGGCTTTGAACTGAGGTGGTAGCCATGGCGACAGATGCAGCCATTCTCTTTGAAGACTCCCCGTCAACCTGAGAATTCAGCCAAAGGCTTTGAAGTGCTCTCTGCAGGTGCCCGAGAATGCCACCCAACCCGTGTAGTAAGATACGCTGGGGACATCTTGTGGTTCTCTATACAGTTAAAAAGGTTCTTTCTGAGTTGGTAGAAGAAGTTTTGGAAGGATGCAAGTTTGTATTTTCTAGGGAGATCCAAGTTCCTGAGTCCTGAAGATTAAGAAAAGTAACTGTATCCCTCACTGAAGTTGTTTACTTAAAAGTCACGACATGGTGTGCGTTACAGAGAAATAATGGTACAGTAAGGGAATACAGACATGCAGCAAAGCCAAGAGCCATATACACTCTGGAAGTGCCACTGCTAGAGTAGCGCATAGGTGCCTTATCGTGATGATAAAATGGCTCCTCTGAATTTTAATTTTATAACTGAGTAATGAGGTTCAGAACATTCAGCTTCCCTGGTATCCTGCCCAGCATTTCCCCTGTCAATCAAACAGGTCCCTGTAATCCACCCCCCCCAGGACACACCTTGAAATGTTCTGTCACAGCTCAGTGTGTCATTCCTGGTCAAAAATGACAGATTCCTCACCCATAATATTCCACATCCCTCATCTCTACACTTTGGGCTGTCCATAACCCAAACAAATAAGATCCTCTATAGGGTGGCTGGCTATCTCTCTCTGGGCTGAGATACAGATATGGCACACTGATTAGTCCAAATGAGGATGAAACACATGTCTGTGTCTGCTGCTCTCAGACTTTGCTGATTGTAGTGTGACACCTTCTGGCACCGTGCAATTCTGCTTAAAGTTGAGCCAGTCCAAATTAATTCATGGACATTTGCATGTGCTTCCCATGATGCTTTGCATCATTGAGGTATGTGCAATTTGTGTTTTCTTTAAAATGTGTCTGTATGGCCAATATTCTCCAGGATAACCAATTCCCCAGTGCATTTGCTCTGGGGTTCTTTTATAGTTCTGTTTAAAAATAGCTGCTTACATGCTCACCAACTTCCAGAATGTAACTACGGCACCACTCCCATCTTCTGTCACTGTCACTGACTCCCTACCAATACTGTATCCACTATAAAATTACCCTATCTGGTTTTCTGAATTCTTCATGGCCTTAGCTCTCCACGTCCCTCAAGACTTATCGGAAGGGGGTTTACATGCCTGCTGACACCATGCTGTGCTACTCCACAGATCTTACATGTAACTGACGTCACAAAGTTGCAACCAGGTTTTTTGAGAGAAGCTTTAAAAACTGACTTCACTTCTCTTTTTTTGTTTATTCACATGAATACATGTTTATAAGTAGAATCCCATTTAATGTTTTCTTTTCAAAGTATATTGTTCTTTAGAAAAATATTACACCATGTTATCACTGAATATCAAATGTGATTTTACTTGAAACCCTGTACTTATAAATGTAAATCCAAGGAGAAGTAAAGCTATTTGTTATAGTTTTTCTACTCTGTTTCTACTTATTGTGACTGCTGTCATGCAAATCCTAACTTAGTAAAGTAGCATGGTGTTAAGGTAGCGTGTGACATCACCTACATGTGAGTACCCTTATTGCCTCCTCCCCCATCCTGTAGTCTCCATTCTGCCTCCTCCTGTAGCCTTCTTTTGTGTCCTACTTATGCCCCTCTCAAATGCTGGTGGAAGATCCTTCAGCGTCTCTGTCCCCAACAGCCTCCCTCTCTCCCCTTACTTTGTCATAGCTCACCTCAATATGGTCCCCTTTTTTTGAGAAAAAGAAAAGAAAAAATGAAACAGACTTAGACAAGTCTCCGATTTCAGCAGTAGTGCTCAAGACATAAACTACTGCCTTGCACTGCTAACTTATTCTATATAATTAATGAATAATTTATGATTCACCTGTTACCTTGTTTCTTTTTTGTTTCTTCCTTTGTATTATCGAAACCTTAATGTTTCAGTGTATGCACACTATGTCTCGTAAGCAACGTATTGTGTATGCTGTATTTTGTAATGCTATTACTTCCAGTAGTTCCATATGAAGTCCAAACTATCCATTGTTTACTCGACACAAAATGACTGCCCAGGAGGTAATGAGTTAAAGAAATCTTTAATGAAACAAAAACATCTCACTTCGAAATACACGTCTTTTCCTTTGTCCCAGTCATCATCTCCCTTCCCTGACTGTGCTGCTTAGTGGTTCATTGCAGTGTTGTGTTTCATACTGACAACAGCACTGCCGGCAGCTATCTAGTCTACTAATTCTATCTCCGCGTATCACAAATTGTACCACTAACTTTACTCATCTCTAGTTTCACAGATCCTGCTCTCCTTTTATTGCCTTCACTTCGATTGGATCACTGTAGGTTTGGATTAAAATGTTACTGTAGCATTCAACAATGTCAAGTGATTGTGATAATCTTGTAAGGGAAAAGCTGTGTGAGATGATAGTTAATATATTGTCTGGGGATGAGTTGAAAAACAGAAATCTCAGAAAATCTTTTGTTGGGAGCCTTTCCACAAGATAAACCACCTACTAGGTAGGGGTAAACAGGGTAGACTGGGTGGACCAAATGGTCCTTATCTGCCATCGGCTTCTATCTATCTATGTACTGTATCCACATATAAAGTAGCTGCTCTGTTTTCTGGCCATTTCAGCAGAAAGATGGTATCACTGGAAAGTGATGTTTAGACCTGCTACTCAAAATACTGCAATCAGAATCATCATTTGCATAGCTGGGATAGAGTTCAACCTGTTATACATAATGCCAAGATGATAGCTCTGGTTGTTTTCGTTAAAAGGTGACATGAACCCTAATTTTCTCATTTTTTATATAATTAGAAAAGTGGGCATTTATGATATCTGTTTAATACCCCTTGTGTATGTTTTCATGTGTTTGCTTTGGAATACTTATATTTTTCCTAACATATAGTGTCTTGCTTGGAGGCAGTATAGTGCAGTGGTTTAAGGCTCTGAGCTGCAAATCTGGTGACATCTAACAGATCAGACTGGGGTTTGAATCCCACAGCCCCCACTTGCATACTGTATGACCCTGAGTAAGTCACTTAACTTCCTTGTGCTCCCAGGTTGCACCTGGAAACAAGCTTTGGCTTAGTGTGCCTTTCCTGGTTAAACAATTTCCCTTTCCCTTGCTAATGTTGCCCTTTTCCCTGACTTGTATCTATTCATTCTTCAGGCTTCCAGATGTTGATAGAACAGACTTGTTGAGATCACATTAGTGTAGGTTTACTGGAACCAGAAGTGGCATTTTGTGTATTTTAAGTCAAGCCATTGCATATTTGAGTTATTCAACGTCTGGCTATGTTATACCTTTTTAAAATCAGCTGTGTGTGTAAAGACTTAACTGTTTCTCTTTGAATACAACAGCTGGAACTGGCAGGATAAGGCTATTTTGATGTCTTCATCAGCACTGCAAAAACTGCTCTATGATTTGCTCTTAGGTTGATTGTTGCCATGGTGACATACAGTATCCAACCTCCAAATAGATGTTTATCTGGAGATTAGATGGTATGATAAATAAAGCAGGAGACATGCTGCCATATAAATGTACATAGAAACTCAGAATGTTTAATATCTGCATACACGTGTATCTGGAAACAGTTGCTTGATTCTGTTTTAGTAATGTATTTATTGTAACTGCTTTACCCTGCAGCTCAAATGTCCCCAGGACCATCTTGCAAACAAATGATGTCACCTAAATATGGCTATCTTGGAGTGCACAAAGACTCATAAATAAAATAAATAAATACTCAATAATCAATAAATAAAATAAATCACATTAAATACAATCCAATAAATAAATACAAAAATAATAATCTTTTGCAGTGGCACTGTAATCACTTTCAACGAGTGAAGTACAAAGCAGGAATGATAACTAGACATGTAAAGCAAGTAGTAGGGCCAGGTGGCAGTCTATAGGTGAAATATACTGCTTTCATGCAACTATCCTCGAAATGGATAAAGGAACAGAAATATACAGTAGAACATGCCTGCTTTGCAGGCTGAAACGCATTGCATATTTTAAGTATTTCTCAAGGCAAGTGGCCGTTTAACAGAATGACTCATGACACGAGCCCCCTTGGTTAACACAGTAGGTGACAGAATGGAGATCCAGTTGTAGATGGGAAGAGGTGCCAAAACCAAAATAAACAAATGCCTTTTGTTACTAATTATCAGTGTTCATTTATAGTTAGGGTTACTAAAGAAAGAATGGAATGCATTACCTGCTCAACTTTGTCACATAACTTCTTCTCCTGCATAATTAGAAACCATATTATAATCTGACACAGATTATACTGATTATGATTGGAACTGGCCAATTTGAAACTGTATTATATTACTAATGCCCTAAGTAAATGTTATATCTGATATTTATACAGTGTATTTGAATTTATTTCTGTATAACGTATTTTTTTACCTGGGAGGGTCCCTTGAAAATTGACATTTATGCTCTTGGGTTCTTCCTTGGATAAAAAAATAAATAAATTAAAAATACTGAGCTACAGAAAGTAAAGATTTTTTTCCTATCTCACCTTGCAACTGTTCAATCATAGTCCAGGCCATTCGTGAACCAGTGGCATCAAACACAACATGCCCCTGTGCAGGAGAAACACAAAGCAATGGTATCAGTGAGTCATCAAGGCATTCTTTACATGACCAAACTTCATTAGACTTTGGGGACTTACCAATAGGTCCCTAAAGGACACCTTCAAAATGTCACCATGCCATTAGAAGCATACCATTACTTCCCAAAGAGACAGCATCAGGACATTGATAGAGCTCAGGAATGCCATGTTAGCTCTCCAAGGGATACCTTCAGAACATAACTAGATTTCTGGAATGTACTGTTCGCTCTCTAAGGGATAGCTTTAGAACATGCTAGACTTGCAGAATGCGCCATTTGGTCCCCAAGGTTTACCTTCAGTACACTGCTCAGCTTTATCTCTTGAACTGCCTAGCCAAGATACATTGCTTCCTGTTTTATTTTGATTGGTGTATTATATGTTAACTTTACTACTAAGCTACAGTATTTGTTGTAGTTTAACTATTTTTATTCTTGACCTGCTTTCACGCTGTATTCTTCTGTCTGTTCATCAGTCCTATCCTTATAGAAGAGTATGACATTACTCCTATCATTGTTTGTTGGTATATGCTTTGAAATTAGTGGTTTCCTCCAATCAGTGCATTCTCCTACTGAAATACTGTATATTGAATTAATAGAATATTTCTGGACTGTACCATTATATTCTGGGGTACCTTCAGATGTTCACTAGAGTTCCAAAAGCATTGTAAGTCTCTCCAAGGGATACCTTCAAAGCACTGCAAGTCTAGACCACGGTGATGTATGCTTACTGTTCCAGAGTATAACTTAAAGGGTTCCTCAGGCTTCACAAATGAAAATGTAAGATTTTAATATGCACCCTAAACACAACTGTAGAGCTCGAATGCAGCAAAAGAATACCCATTGAGCTCTGGAATATGTTATTAGAGCTCCAAAAGACAATGTTCAGATTTCCTCATAACTTTTCAGTACTTTATTAGACCTAGGGCTGGGAGAACTTTGTAGGGTTCATATTTGCAAGTTTTGCAAAACAGAGTAAAAAAGGGGAAAGGAGCTGCATTCTGGGTAAGGTGCTGCAACCGCAAGGAATCACGGACAGCCTGGAGTGGGGACTAGTTGCAGGAACTCATTAACTCACAAGATGAAGCACTCTAAGACTCTGAAAAATAGTGAAAAAAGCTCTCCACTGAGTGAAAAATTGTAGAAACAGCACTGGCTACATCCCAGACAAAAGCTGCAGGCATATGTGTCTGACATAGCCAGTACTTGTGCAACAATTTTTACCTTCAAAAGTATTGTGTTTGCTATTTTTCAGTTTTGGAGTGGTTCATCTGTGGAGCTGATGAGTGTCTGCCAATGTTCCCTGTTTCAACAAGATTCACAACATGCGACAAAAATGGAAAAATAAATCCACAAGGGCTGTCCTACAGGTGAGATGACTGTGGTTTGTGGTTCAAGCCCTGGAACGCCATGCTGGGGTCAACCAGTGGTCGGGCATATCACAGAGGTAAGGTAATTGGCTCCTGAGACAGGGAGGTCATGAATCACCTGAAATTCATACCCCCACTGACCAGTCACAAGGCAGCATTGGCTCACCCACTTTCTCAGCAAGAGGAAGGCTGCATCCAGAGCAGTCCATAACATCAGGTGGGAACAGGGGCAATGGGGAAAAAAATAAAATGGAGGAAAAATGTTAATAAAAAATTCACAAAATCTGTAAAATTCATGAAATTAATGAAACAGTAAAAAATATGGAATTTGTGCATTAGAGGGTGGAGGGCAAATGGAATAAGCTGCCCAAGGAGGCTGTGGAGGCAGGGATATCCAATGGGTTCAAGGCTGAGTGGGATAGATTCAGGGGATTGGTAAGGACAAAGGGGGTATTGGCAGAAAGGTAATAGGCCAACAGGATATCTTCTAGATAGGGATTATCCCATGAGGTAGCTTCAAATATGCATGTTATCTGGTTTAGAATGTTGTTGTTATTACACACCTGCATGAGTGGCACCACCATGAATGCATAGTGGCAATGACAACATTTCAGACCAGATAACATGAATATTTGAAGCTACCTCATGGGATAATCAATGTATACCATGGGAGTTCCTATGTTTGTGTGTGTCTCTCACAGGTAAAAAAACATGCTGTATTATGTAAATGGACTCTAGATTTTCTTTCTTTTCCACTTTATTAATGACAACAAGCCGAGCCATTTACTTTTATTGTTAAAGGGACAGTGCCGCTTTTTGATGCGCTGCTCATAGTTCATGAGAAAAGCATGGGTTGTAGCTACTATGCAAATAACATAGCTACTGTGTAAATAACATGATATTTTCATAGTGGCTATGTCTCCAGCAGAATAACAGCTTTTACCTTCCAAATGTATTTGCACTCCCATAGTATATAAATAGAATAATATGAACATATAAACATATGAAATTTGCCAGCAGCAAAAGGCCATCTTGGTCTATCTAGGCTGCTTGAGATTGCAGCTAGCTCCCTATTCAGCAGCTGCCCCTCCTCCTCCCCTTCCCTTCCCTCTCCCTCCCCTTTGCCCTGCCCCACCCCTTCTTGAAGCATTCCACTGTGTTGCATGCCACCACCTCAGCTGGTAGTGTGTTTCAATTTGCCACCACCCTCTCTGTAAAGAAATGCCTCCTCACCTCTCTCCTGAATCTACCCCTCCAATCTCATGTTATGGCCTCTAGTGTCTCTCCCCACCCTCCTCCTGAATAGACCCTCTGTGTCTGTTTTGATTATCCCTTTCATGTATTTGAAGGTCTCAATTATGTCCCCCCGTCCTCATCTCCTCCAGTGTGTACATGTTTAACTTTCTTAGTCTGACCTCATATGGCAATTGCCCCAGGCCCCAAATCATCTTTGTTGCCCTACGCTGCACCCCATCCAGCAGCCTAATGTCCCTTTGTAGGTACGGGGGCCAGTACTGCATGAAGTATTCCAGGTGGGGATAGATAGGTGAGTGTGTAGTACCAGGAAGTAATACCATTGAGAGGTTCTGGGGACATGGGAACCTCGAGAGTGAAGATCGAGAGGTTTCCTGTCTCCAGAACCTCGAAATGGTATTACTCCCCAGTGATACACAGTCACCTATTTGTTATATGTTTGTAATATATAGATATGCCATTTTAATATGGCACTAAAGTATACAAAAAATGTACTGCATTCAAGACGAGGTGCAGAAATGCTGTGGGGCTAGGGAGTGAGGATGTGTAGAACAATTACCTCTTGTGATAGTGTCAGCGTGTCCCCTCTGGTGCAGCAGTGTTCCTCTGAAGAGAGCTTTGAGTCGGTGGGCCATCGAGTTGAGTGGTGGCTGCAGTGCAGGCTATAATTAGCCTCTTTTGTTATTTTAAATGTAATCATTCGTTGCCTTGGCGGTGGACAGAAGTGGGGCCGCATTAGTGGAGAAGTGGCAGTGAGAGTGAGTGCTAGGGATGAGTAGGGCAGAGCATTAAAAACAAACCTCTAAGACATCCCAGGAAAGCAGCAGGGAAAGCCTCATCTCCTGTTTGTTTGGGCGAGGATTGCGGCAGTTTGTGGCAACAGATACGGTGAAAGGAAGGCAGGGTCAACCAGATGGTACTTGACACGTACAAAAAAAAAACTCAGCAAAAGTGACACGAGTATAAATTACTTGCGCTAAGTGAGATGACCGTCATGTTTTGAAAACTGTTCTGTCCTTCCACACAGCAAATGTGGCTAACCAGAACACAGGTCTTGAAAGCTGACAGGTCCAGTGTCCATCAACCGGAGTTGGCAGCATGGCAACTAGCTACTCATTGTGAGAAAGTCCTGCAGTTACGCTGTTCTGGTTTTCTGATAATACTATTGTTCAGAGCTCCGAACAATAGTATTGCAGGCTCTGAACAATGGTATTATCAGTTAGGAATGATACTATTATCACTTTCTGGGAGTAGTATTACAGAATATTTTTGTATACTTTTGGTACCATATTAAAATGGCATATCCATATATTACAAATAGAATAATGACTAGGTGAGTGTTTGTATTACAAGGGAATAAAACCATTGAGAGGTTCTGGGGACAAGTGAAGCTCAAAAGGTTCCCTTGTCTCCAGAACCCCAAGATGGTTTTAATCCCGAGTGATGCACACTCACCTGTTTTTTATTTTTTGAAATATATGTATCCCATTTAAAATTTCCATGGCTCTGAATTTTTTTTAAGCATGCTGCGAGAGTGACCGACAGCTGTACTAAGCACTTGTAAGGCATCAGACAGTTGCACTGTGCTCTCGCTTGCTCCACATCCACCTGTACACCACAAATGTCTGCTTTTACTTTTTAGGTGTTTTCATGGTGCGTGAACGCAGGATCAACCAGATGACAGTTTAAACTTCAGGGAGGGTGGGGTGGGGGATATGGGTGAAAGAGTGAAGATGAATTTCTCTCAATGAGTGTGAGACAGCCGCCATGTTTTTGAATTGTTCTGCCTGCCCACAGAGAGAAAGCAGCCAATCATGAGGTGCGCTTTACAAAAACCTAACGTAATGCAGCTAGGAAGCAAAATAGAGAACTCAGCAACCTAGGATAGTCGTGTGCTTGCTCTCTTCAGTTTCTTTGATAATACTATTGCTAAGAGCTCCAAATGATAGTATTATGGACTCTGAATGATAGTATTATCACTCATCATTAATGGTATTATCACATCCAGTTAGTTGAGCCATGGCCTCCATTAATTTCCATCTTGCCATCATGATGTATTAAATAGGAATGAAAACTGAGCCCCTTCATTTCAATTGGACGTGCCCCCATACTCTCCCTTTGTTACATGTCGTAACATGCCTGAGTGTGGGGACAGGTACATCAGTTGGGAAGTGGAAGGCACTGGCTGGCCACCTTGGCAGGGTCAAACTATGATCTCTTCCATGTAAATATAAACTGAGAATAAAAGTTCAAAAATTACAGAGATGGACTATCACCAACATTAGTTACCATATTCTGAAAGTGGTATCTTAGAATCAGGAAATCACTTTAACATGCAGATGATTGCTAATTGTGAAGCTTGCACAGTGAACCATTCAGTCATGGGGTGAGATTTAAAGGTTAACAGTCAGGGCTAACAGTGCCACACCCAAGTGTGGGGATGGTCCCAGTTTGCATTTTTACTGAAATGTTTATATATTTTTTTTTACTTACTGGGTACTGCAGTATAGAACATTGTATTAGACTGCTTCTGTTGACTTGCATGCTGACATTTTCTGTAACTACAAACCCCAGAATCCCCTGCAGCTGACACTGGAGGAGGGCTGAAGCAACAGACAATTCAAAAGCTATTAGAGCTATTATAGGATCTGTTCAGATATTTGCCGGTCTCACTGTTCTTCCAGGGCTATGTACAATTGTCTGGAACTGAACTGCTGGACCACCAAACAAACAAAGCAAAAAACAGAGCTTATAAAAACTCTAACTTGCACTGCAAGCTCTTAAGTCTCCACTGTTGTAGCCCTGCTCCAATGTTAGCTGCAGGGATTCTGGGATTTGTAGTTACATAAAATACTAACTTGTAAATCAAAAGAAACAGTCTGATACAATTTACTGTACTACAGTAAACACCAAGTAATAAAAATGTCTCTGTGCACTGTGTGCAACTGGGACCAGCCCCACATCTGGGTGTGGGGCTGTTAGTGCTAGCCAAGTCTGTTTCCGAATCTGGGTTGCTGAAGTAGTGAGGAAAAGTCCCATCATATAGTCACTATTCTAAAATATTTTAACTATTTTTTGATTTAGAACGTGATTTGTAGAACTTTTTCATCTGCAGAGTCGGCCTCAGATTCATATGTTTGGCCAATTGTAACTTTCTGTTCCTAGTTTCCCTACATTTTATGGTTTCAGCGCCGCCATCCTGATCCGCATCGTTTACTTAACACTGTGGAAAAGTGTAAGCAACTGACATCGTGAAATGTCTAGAAAACCAAGAGACAAAGTAGTCATCAAAGTGATAACATGCAAAGTGCACATCATACACAAAAAAGTAACAAAAATCCTTTTTTGTGAAGGATAAAGGCAGCCAAAGCATTATGAGGAACATGATAGTTACTCGTCCATGTGCAAATTGTAAAACTGTAGCTATTTATAGTACGTACTGGTTGCAGATCTTCTCTGCTAACACCTTTGTGAAAATCTAATTTATGTATGTAAGCAGTATCTTTTGGTTGTAATTGCCACGTCTGGTAACGTGTTTGCTAGTGTCTGTAGTATTACTATATCTGTAGCTCTACTGTGATTGCATGTTTGCTATCTTTATGATTAGGGTCATGTCTGACAGTTCCAGGTATCCATGTACCCACCTGTCAAACAACTAAATAAGTAAATGAAAAATACTGAGAGATTGAATGAAAGAAACAAGGAATTATTGGAATGCATGAATATTTTTAAATCTTTCTTATCAGCCTAGAGAAGGCTTTTACGAATCAGTAGGTCAGCTAGCGGAAAGGTTCTTTGCAGTTGAGCAGTAGATCAATACGTGTTTCGGATATTATAGAGAAGGCCATTAACCGCTTCTCAGGAGACAATAATCCATAGGCCAGGACACGTCTTTTTGTAGTGGGAATTAATGGAATAGTGGGTCGAAACGACTTATGGGGATAGGCCTAGTTAGATAACCAAGTTCAATTTCTTAATCAGGATGTGCACATTCTCCAAAGAGTCTTCTCAGTCTGAACTTTCAGAATTCAAGCCAGAACATTCTCGAACATTATCACAGAAAAAAAAAACCTGCAAGTTACTTTTTCTTTTAGCTGCTGTTTGTGTAATACTGGTTCCAATGCTGTTGTAGTGTATGGTTACTGTTCATTGAGTATGGAAACCCATACAATCAACAGACTCTGGCCAGAGTGGACATGGCTTCAGCTGCACTTGCTGAGCTCGTGGCGGAACAGTCCACCTTGCCCAAGATGGCCGCTGGAGTTCGGTATGCATAAGTGAGCAGTTGTGCATGTGTGACTTAATGTCCACAGTTGCAATTGTGATGAACTCCTGCATGCGCACTGAGCTCTGGTGGCCATCTTGGTCATGGCGTGCTGTTCCACCATGAGTTCAGTGCACATGTGCGAGTTCACCACAACTGTGGAAGTGAAGTTGTGCATGCACAACTGCTCGCGCATGCACATTGAGCTCCAGTGGCGATCTTGGCCTTGGCATACTGTTCCGCTATGAGCTCAGTGCACATGCTAAGTTTACCATGACTGCGGAAGTGAAACTGCACATGCACAGCTGCTCGCTCTTGCACACTGAGCTCCAGTGGCCATCTTGGCCATGGCGTACTGTAAAGTTGTGCATGAGCAACTCGACATGCATGACACACTGAGCTGTGGTGGCCATCTTGAGCATGGCAGGTGGTAATGGCAACAACACTAGTTTACCCATGGGGGGCTGGGGATGAGTGGAGTGTTTTAGAGTTGTGGAATGATCGTGCTTGCAACTCCAGATTTGTTGTTCGGATGGATCTGGTGAATCATTTTTAAGGCACTCGTAAGGCAGCTGCAGGCTTCGCCCCTGCAGCTGTAAAAATTCTATTGAACCACAGTTATGACATCAGAACTATTGAAACATGAAAACTGACAGCAGGTAAGGGCTGCTTGGCCCATCCAGTCTGCCCATTTTCATTGTGATTGCTGTCGCTGCAGACCCTCCTTGGTCTATGGCACTGTCTCTTCCACCCCCTTCCTTTCCCTTATTATTCCCATGTGCCTATCTTAGGCCTTTTTGAATCCCACCACTGTTTTTGCCCCCACTTCCTCCACTGGAAGACTGTTCCAGGCATCCACCACCCTTTCTGTGAAGAAATACTTTCACAGTTCTCTTAAACCTACCCCTCCAGCTTCATAGTATGACATCCTTGTTCTAGAGCACCCTTCCTCTAAACATACCTCCCACCTGTACCTTATTCATCCCGTGAGGTATTTAAAGCCTCTGTCATATCCCCCTCTCTCTCTCCTCCAAGGTGTACATATTGAGTTCCCGTAGCCTCTGCTTATAGGGCTTTTGATGCAGGTCATGCACCATCTTGGTAGCCTTCCTCTGGACCACCTCCACTCTGTCAATGTCTTTCCTGAGATGTGGTCTCCAAAACTGGACACAGTAGTCCTGGAGGGGTCTCACCAATGATCTATATAGGGGCAACATCACTTCCCTCTTCCTGCTGGTAATATCCCTACCTATACACCCCAGCATCCCACTAGCTCTCCCTGTCGTTTTGTCACATTGTCTGTCCACCTTCAGGTCATCCAGTATGATTACCCCAGATCCCCTTCCTGCTTGATCATTGCAAGTATTTCTCCCCCCATTTTGTACTCCACCCCCCTCAGTTACTGTGACTTAAGTGCATTATTTTGCAATTTTTTTGCATTAAACCTAGCTGCCAAACATTTGACAACTCCTCCAGCCATTTTAAATCTCTAACCATCCTTAGCACCCCCTCCAGAGTATCCACACTGTTGCAGATCTTGGTGTCATCCACGGAGAGGCAGACTTTCCCTTCCAGTTCCTCCGCTATGTCACTAATGAAGATATTAAAGAGGATGAGCCCCAGCACCGACCCCTGAGGCACTATGCTTGTCACTCTCCCCTCCTCGGAGTGAACACCATTTAGGACCACCCTCTGCCTCCTATCCCCTAACCAGGTTCTTAACCCAGGTTACCACCTTATTGCCCACCCCATGCTACTCAACTTGTTCACCAGTCTCCCATGTGGAACGTGTGTCAAAGGCCTTGCTGAAGTCCAGGAGGACCACGTCCACTGCCCCTCCCTGATCCAACACCTTGATAACCCAGTCAAAAAGTATTAGATTTGTTGTGTATGACCTTCCTCTGTGAAACCATGCTGCCTTGGGTCCTGCAGTCCATTGGATTCCAGGTATTCCACAATCCTTTCCTTTAATAGTGTTTCCATCTGTTCCCCCACCACTGAAATAAGGCTGACAGGACTATAATTGCCCACCTCCTCCTCCTTGCTACCACTTGTTGTGGGACTATGTTCGTTCTTCTCCAGTCCTCCGGGACCATGCCGGTCTCCAGTGAACTGTTAAACAAGTCTGCCAGGGGTGCAGCCAGGATTCCCCCATATCGGTGTGAGTTATTTTGTCGACACTGATATGGGCGAAGGCAATATGCCGCTTGGCATAAGGGTGCCAGATACTGTGCCTCCCAGGATTTGTAGTGCCAAAGTGCCGTTCAGGGAAATGGTCCTGTTTTGTGGGGGGCTTTGCCACCTGAAAATGAATATAACAACCTCTGGGGTGGGCATACGAGAAGGGAACAGAAACAGCATGGGTGCAAAGGGCAGCATCAGTGAGGGGTGATCTGAAATCAAGATCGGCCCAGTCACTGTCACCCTTGTTGTGGTGCCTTAATTGCAGTGCCAATTTTAAGTTGCTGTTCTAATGGCGTACTGCAGCCAGCACCTCCCTGAGTTCCTTCAACACTCTTGGATGCCCCCCCCCTCTGGCCCCATGGCTTTGTCCACTTTCAGATTAGCAAGTGATTTCCTGACACTCTCCTCAGAGAAGGGGTTGGTGCCAAATTCCCCAAAGCTCCTGGTACCTATTCATGGTCCTCACCATTCCTTCTACTGTGAACGCTGAGCAGAAGTATTTATTTAAGATTTTCACCTTTTTAGGTCCCTCCTCCGCACTGTTCCCCCCCCCTCCTGTTTTAACTGTGCAGTCCCTCCCTTTATCTTCCTTTTCTCTCTAACATACCTGAAAAATGTTGTGTCCCCTTTTGATACTGCCTGGGCTATTCTCTTCTCAGTTTGCACCTCTGTACTCCTTACTGCTTCACCTGCCTCTCTCCACTTCTCCAGATACACTTCCCTATCCTCCTCTCTCTGGGTCTCCTTATACCTTCTGAATGCCACTCTTTTTTCCTTTACATTTTCTGCTACTGCCCAGTTCCCAATGTAGTCATACCCCTCCTCTCTGCACCATTCCTTCAACTATTGGTTGAAGGCCTTAGTGCAGAACTCCCTCTCCTTCCTTCTGTTGTAGACAGGCAGCACTTCCATAAAGCATACAGTGCGTGCTACCTGCATAAGACCCTTGCCCAGTTCCCTAAACTGCTCCTGCACTGCCCCAGTCCCATTTAAAGCTAGGTCAGTCATCCCAAAGTGGACAATGACATCCAGCTCCCCCTTCATTCCTACTGCCCTTGTGATCCACTGGATACCCTTCTCCGCCCTCCAAGCCTTTGCGCCAGATAGGCACTTAACCGCCATCTCTACCCCCTTTCCTGCCACCAACTCAAATCCCCTGACAATAGTGTCCCTCACCAGAAGTTGCTGCCTCCTTCTTTGGGGTTCTCTTCCCCCCCCCAGGACTCCATTTAAGCAGACCCCCATATCCTCACTGTCCACCACCTTGGGTGCCCCTTCTTGGCAGTCCCACCACCAGAATGCTGTAGGGAATTTCTTGAGTGGCACCAGTTGAGGAATGTGCCTGTGAACCCAGTCCTTTCTGCCTTCCAGATCCCACCACCTCGCCCTCCTTGAGCCCACAGTGTGCAACCACTCCTTCCTACTGGCATCCTTTGAGTAAGCGGTGTCTGACTAGGTGGTTCCTGACTGGAGAAATGGTCCCCTGACTCCTTGTCAAGCGCAACTATGAGTCTAGCTACATTCTCCTGACTCTCAACCAGCGCTGCCTGGAGCCAGGAGACCTGATCCCTCCACCCAGAGAGGTGCACACAGATGGGGCAGCACCACAGTCTCCAGAAGGGCTCCCTGTGGATGGTCATCCCACAACTGCTGCATTGCACCACTCCCACATGTCTTTTTCCTGCTCTTCTTGTGCTTCCTGTCCTCCTGACCCAGACCCCAGTAAGGCTAAACCAATAATACCCAATAACTACAAGCCCCTAGACTCTGACATGCACTGACACCTCGCAACAATTTAAAAGCAAACCCTACCCACTACAATACCCAGCAACCACCTAAGAGTAAGCCCTTGATCCCTGAAACACGCTAGTACCTAGTAACAGTTTAATGGCAGTCCCTTAAACCCAGAAACACTAACACCTTGCAGCAGTTTAAATGGCAAGCCCCTAAGCCCTCAATCACGTTAACCACCCCAAATAATTAGCAGCAACCCCTCACAATACAACCTTCAATAGACATACCTGGAGTCTGATGAGCAAAGATCCACTTGCTCCACTTGGGTCAGCAGGAGAGCAGAATGGTCGACTGCTGGCTGCCTCGTTGGGCTGACTCCAGTGGCAGTCTCAGTGTCCTTTGTGCATTTGTCCTTCACGCAGGGGCCACAGCACAGTGGACTACTTGGTGGCCAGTTCCTTATGAAGCCAGCAAGGGTTGATGGACACTTGAATGGGGTGATCTGATTGGTCACCTGGCAGGCTGAGGGTGTGTCTGTGGGTGCTGATTTGCTCACCCAGTATCCCTGGTGTTGATGTCAAGCTCCGGTGCTGCTGGCCAGAGAAAGAAGATCGGCTCCTTTGTAGGATGGCAGGAGGGAGGGCTCTCGGGTTACACAGAGCCTCCTCCTGCAGCAGCGATCTGGTGGTGGTTTGCTAGGAAGTAGAGCACAACACAGGGTTTAATTGTCCTGAGCTGCTTCCTGCAGTTCAGCCTTCTGTTCTTTTGATTGGTCCTCTGGTGGGCTGGGGATGTATCTGTGGATGCTGACTGGCTCACTCAGTACCCCTGGTGTTGATCTCAAGTGCCGGGGCTACTGTCCAGAAAAAGATCAATTCCTTTGTAGGATGTCAGGAGGCAGGGCTCTTGGGTTATACAGAGCCTTCTCCTGCAGCAGTGATCCGGTGGTGGTTTGCCAGGAATCTGAGCACAGTGTAGAGTTTAAAATACCCCAGGCTGCTTCCTGTTTAGTTTGTCCTTTCTTCCTTTGATTGGTCCTATGATGGGCTGGGGGTGTCTGTGGGTGCCAACTGGCTCAACAAGTAACCCCGGTGTTGATGCCAAACTCGGATGCTGCTGGCCAGAAAAAGATCAGCTCCTTTTTAGGATGGCAGGAGGGGGCTCTTGGATTACACAGAGCCTCCTCCTGCAGTAGCGATCTAGCGGTGGTTTGCCAGGAAGTAGAGAGCACTGCACAGGGTTTAAGTTCTGATTCATACAGTTTGTACACTGACTTTCAAAGTGGTTGTACAATAGTTTATGACGCCACAACTTTGGACAGAAAAGCAGCTGAGTCCTTCATTGTGCGGCACATTCAGGCTGCAAGACTGCCAGCTGTGGGCATTGGGGACTGCTGCTCAAATCTTTATTCATTAACCCAGATTAAGTATTTACCATTCTTAAAACTGACTCAAGCCTATTTATTTATCTTTTTACTTGGTGGGAGGGATGGGGCTCCTGGAAATTGTCATTTCCTCAACGGTTTTCAACACAGTTAAGCAGTGGCTGCAGCAGTATTTTTGAACCATACAGTATATAAAATAGCATATGGGCAACCAAACATAATGCAGCATATGTTTCCAGCTTAGGGCTGAGATGACAGCATGGACCTTTCAAGCTTTGCTGTCAAGCTCATATGCTGTCATCTCAGCCCCTCAATGGAAACACAGCCTTGGTGTGTATGGTTGTTCATACACTGTGTGCAGAGGCAGGAGTTTCCAGAGTGGGAGAGAAGCAGACAGTGGTGAGGGTCAGGGCCTAACTGCGCCCAAGTCATCCTGCTCAGGATAGGGCTTTCTCCTTGTGCTGGGTGCCTTACCTCCTGCCACACTTGTGACCTGGGATTGGGAATGGACTCTGGTTGCTTGGGGGCCAGAAGGGTTGGGAAGGATCGAGCATCCTAGATAGCTCTCCTTCCTTGGGAGGGGGTTAGTATGGTGTGCTGCTTGCCTAACACCCATCAGTGGCTGCGATATCCACACGCATGCCATCATGCAAGGAAGGGACCACATGCTCAGGACACCAGGGCCATCTCTGAGGAAGCAGAGCTTGAACATTGCATCCATTGCACGTCTGCGGGTCTGGGGAGAAAATAGGAGTAAACCCCCCCAGGCAGCAGGTGACTGTGGATATTCAGGCTCATGTCCCAACGCAGGTTGTCCACATGGTAGCATAATGAGCTATCATTGGCCTCAACTAAACTATCTTGAAACATTTTCTCAATATGCATAGTAACTAAATTCTCTAAAGGACACAAAGTCTTAGCTGTAGCTGAAAAGGTCTGTTCTAAGTACAGAGACCATTATCACTGAATATTGGTCTAGATTGCCCTTCTTATATCTTAAAACTTACATAATTGGGTGCAGAGACCCCCTGATTTCAGGTGAGTTTAGATTGTTTCTTGAACAGTTCTCTCACCCCTACTGATCTCTGACTAGAGAGTGGCCAGGACCCCATGAACTACTGATGATAGTAGAAGTTGTTTTCTGTCTTGCAAAGATTATTTATGTTGATCTGTCAGCAGAAGGTTGGTGCAGTGCCTGCGAGCTGGATGAGTACTGTTTATGTACATCCTGAAGAAGTTGCAGCTTCTCAGCAGTTTGGATCCTATGGCTTTGACTGCTAAATCTGTATCAATGTAGACCCTCCTAGTGAACTGTTCAAGATCTACAGTAGGTCTGGAGGGGGTTGGGATATCACGGAGAAGATACTGATATATCTGTGACTCTAATAAGAGATGCAGCAGATTTGGAGGGAGTGGGAATATAGTAACAGCAATCTGAGGTTTGAAGGGTTTCCAGGTCCACTATTTCCACTCCTCTTACCCCTCCACTTCTTCCATGTAAGGTTTTCTCCTTTGGTCTGCCCAGGCAGGCTTATCAGTCCTGTCCCTACTTCCTCCACCCTCCACCCTGCATCCTGCTTCAACCTCAGCTAAGACCCTCTCCAAGACCCCTCTTGATTGCCCCCTGTGGCTGGGCTAGGTGGGAAGGACCATCCTCCCTCCACTTGGAGAAACATATCCAGTGTTGGGGGCCCCTGGTCGAGTGACACTGTGGAACAGAGGCTGGCAGGCAGGACTTTGCATAGCTTGAGATGACCATTTCCGTTTTTCTCCCCGACCATGGTGGTACAAGCAACACATGCACGTGGAGGTGCACAAGTAACCCAGAACCACAGTTCCCTCTCCCTTGACTGTCATTTGTCACTGCTGCATCAGCCCAGACCTCTTCTTGGTGGCAACCAAGAGTCAAGTCAACCCAGTACCCTGATACAGAAGAGGAGAGCTGCAAAGTAACCGCTTAATCCACTCCCAGCGCCCCCCGACGACCCCTGTTGATCCCAACTTGTTCCCAAACTTGGGTCGGCAGCCTGGTGAGAGGTAAGGTGCATAGTACCTCAGCCCTCTACACCACTGGATTGGCCCTCTCACCCCTCTACTTCAAAAGCAGGGATGAAATAAGTATGAAGTGCAAACATGTGGCCATTTATAGAGATTTCCTACCAACTCTATAACCCAGGGTACCCTGGGATTTCCTTGATCAGCATAAATTTGTCCAGGCTTACCTGGAAAGCCTGTACTATCTTCATATTAGCAGTCTCCACTGGTAGGCTGTTCCATCGGTTCATCATCCTCAATAGAAAAAGTGTCTCCTAATGTTACCCAGGAATTTACCACCCACTGAGCTTCAGTGACTGCTGCTGCGGCTTTGCTGGAGGCACCAGATCAAACATATCAAACTGTTTTTATTTAGCTGGTGCCCTATAATATGCAGAACACTAAAATTACATCCCTTCTATGCTATCGTTTCTCCAGGATGGACATGTTAGGGCCTCCAGCCTCTCCTCTTAACTTTTCCCTACCTCTCCCATCGCGTTGGTCATCCTGCATTGCACCCTGTTGTCTGCTTCAGTGCTTTTGTTTGTATTGAGAAGACTAAAACTGCACAGAGGTACTCAGGTGGGGCTTGACCAGTGCCTTGTAAAGTGGCAGGATTACTTCACTTGCTCTGCACATCAGCCCTTGTTGGTACACTCCAGCATTCTGCCAGCCTTCTTGACAGTGACTGCTTTGCTTACTATGCTTGAGCCCGCATCTATTTTGCCTTCAGGTGTCCCCCCCCCTCCCCATTGCAGCAGGAGGAGCCCCCAAGTGTATGGGTCTGATCTCTGTTTTTCTTTCCCTTTGGCTACATGGAATTTGAGGCTGAATGAGTTCCACCTGTCATTCAGTTTGTTCAAGTCCTCTTGAAGTTTGTTCCCAGCCTCAAGGGAGTCTGCCAAACTGGCCAGTTCAGTGTCATCAGCAAACTTAAAGGGAGACAGTCCGCACAAAGAGCCTTGCACTCAAGTGCGGGGCTGGACCCAATGTGCACTTTGTGTGCAAAAACATTTTGGTATACTTACCATTTACTGTAGTATAGTAGACTACATCAGACTAATTTTGCTTAGTTCTAGGCTGACATCTTCTGTTACTACAAGCCCCAAAATCCCCTGCAGCTGGCATCACAACAGGAGACAGAAGTGGGAGATTCAATAGCCTGCAGTGCATGTTAGAGCATTTATAATCTCCGAGCAGCTGTTTTCCAGGTCTGCTTTACTCCAGGGGCTAAATACAGCCCTCTGTAACTGTACTTAGCCCAGGGTTGGCAGAGACCAGCAACCAAAAGATCAGAGCTTATATAAATTCTAACATACAATGCAGGGTATTGAAATCTCCATCTGTTGCCTACTGCTCTGTCAGCTGCAGGCAGGGGCAGTTCAAGTGGCATTAATGTGGGGGGGCCCTCCAAAAATGTCATTAAAAGGGCCAGGTGATATGTATGGTATCTGCTGTGAAACGAGGTGACTGAAAGACATACTGGAATCTCAACTGAAATGGAATTCCATAGAGTGGGAGTAGTGAAAGCAAAAGAGGATTCTCCAACTCTGGTTTTACATTTGGAGATATTCAATGGGGTGTTTTCACCAGACCTCAAGGGGTACGCACTGTGCATTGGATTGAGGAGGGTGGCAAGGAATAGAGGCATGCAGTTGTTGAGGACACCATAGATTACCCCTCCAAAGGACAAGTCCTAAGACTAGGAGGGTGAAGCCAGTCAAGTATGTCATAGAGGGAACAGTGATGTGCAAGTCTGTGGAATGCCAATGGAAATGGCAAACATTATCAAACTTCCCATTTAGAGAGAGTGGTTTTTGAGACAGCACTAAATGCAGGAGCTCCACAGAGTAGTTTTGGAAGGAGTAAGCCACGTGCAATAGCTAGTCAGTCTTGAGGGCTCAGGTTGTGGCCAACTTTGTAGGAGACGGGTAGCATGGAGTTGAGAGATTTGCAGATACACACCCATCACATGCAGGGAATAATATAGTGAGGGATCAAGGGTGACACCAGGGCAGGTGAAAGAGGTGACCAAGGGGGCAGGAGTACGGTCGTGGTATGTAATGGATAATGAGGCTAGGCATCACCTCAGTCTGGAGGGAGTCCTGAAAACCACTGACTTCTCATTTTGGTCACATTAAGTACCAGTTTGTCATGAGATAGCCAGCTATGTACTGAGCGGAAGTCAGAGGTGAGGTGCTGGTTATGAGATAGCCAGCTATGTACTGAGTGGAAGTCAGAGCTGAGTTGCTGGTTATGAGATAGCCAGCTATGTACTGAGTGGAAGTCAGAGCTGAGTTGCTGGTTATGAGATAGCCTGCTATGTACGGCGGAAGTCAGAGCTGAGTTGCTGGTTATGAGATAGCCAGCTATGTACTGAGCGGAAGTCAGAGGTGAGGTGCTGGTTAGTGAGATAGCCAGCTATGTACTGAGCGGAAGTCAGAGGTGAGGTGCTAAGAGATAGCCAGCTATGTACTGAGCGGAAGTCAGAGGTGAGTTACTGGTTATGAGATAGCCAGCTATGTACTGAGCGGAAGTCAGAGGTGAGGTGCTGGTTATGAGATAGCCAGCTATGTACTGAGCGGAAGTCAGAGGTGAGTTGCTGGGTATGAGATAGCCAGCTATGTACTGAGCGGAAGTCAGAGGTGAGGTGCTGGTTTATGCATAAAGCCATGTTAAGTGTGGTTGAGAACCGTGACCTTAACCAAGTACTCCATTAGTCTGTCCTTGATAATGGCTTTTGGGACGTTGCACAGCGCTGATGTGAGGCTGAATGGCCTATAGTTGCCTAGGTGTGACCGTGTCCCCTTCTTGAAGAGCCAAAGAGAAATGCAGCAAAAAAAGCCACTTATAAATCTGTTAGCAGACAGGATTCTGAGGCTACAAGACTTAATATTGGGGGTGGGGTTGGAGGACTGACATACTGTACTGTGGAGAAGGCAAGTAGGGTCAGTCAGCAGAATGGTATCTGTGGTCATAATAGCTATCTCTATATCTCTAGTGGGCACAGTGGAGTACATTAGAATAGAACATGCACTTTTGGTTCTCTAGGCAGAAAAGATTAGGGGGCTTCATACCACTAGGCTGTATTTGCCAGCAGTAAGGGTCTGGTGCCTTCCAAAGGCTAAATCATAAGAGCTTAATGTACACCCATGAGGACATGATTCAGAAACAAAATTGTGGCCCATGTCCCTTCATCTGCATGTTGCTCATGGTCTGGGAAAGTTGCAACTGTTTTGGTGATGGAAGAAGTTCAATGGCTGCCAGATGTTAGTCATCTACAGTTACCCACCCATTCCTCCTGTGTTTGTGTGTCCCTATTTATTGGATGATCCCCATTTCCCCCCCACCCAAACCAGCTATAAGCTAGCACTCGGCCTACAGCACATGGGTGTCATACTACTGACGATAATGTCAATCAGCCCCGTAGAGCTGTGATTCAGTGGGATTGCTGGAGATGTTACTTACAGAGACCCCATCAAAGGAGGATGAGTTCATGGCCTTGTAGAGTTCATCCGTGAAGCTCTTGTTCTTATAGGTGAAGTCCTCCAGCCGCTTGCCATTCTTTGCAAGTTCTTGGGCAGTCTTGTTGAGGGCCAGAGCCAGCGCCCAGATGGCATCATACGCAAGGGGCTTCAATATCCTCCTTTCAGCTCGGCATTTTCACCAAGGAGGTTGTTCAGCTTCGCAGAAACTCCTGAGAAGTCTACAGGCAAAAATGAAACAGAAACATGAAATATCTCTGATGGTTATGACCTGTCTTATTGCTCTTCAGACTGTCTCCTTCAAGTGCCCCTCTTTATACACCCATATGTATGAACATAAAATACATCCTTTTCACCCTTCTGTATTTAGTGGCCAGTCAATGACAGCTATGGCGCCTATGTTTTGACAGCACATGTATGTAACCTTCTAGCGGTTATAAGCGCCAGGCAGAAAACCTCGGTGATTGTTCATCCGAGATGGCTGGCCCAGTTCTCTAGAACTCACTCCCCAGATTTCTGAGGAGGCCCCATCAGTGGAGGCATTTAAGAGGGATCTGAAAACCTACCTTTTTAAGAAAGCACATTTGGAAAACTGCTGTTGATTTTAATGTGACTTTATTTATTATTTGATCATTTAATTTATTGTACTATTTATATACCCTGTATGCTTGTGTGTGTTACCTTGGTTGTGAGTTTTTTATAAGGCACCCAGAGTCCCTGGGATTGCATGCCATATTCATAAATATTTACTTACTTACTATTTTATACCCTACAGTTATCAGTCATGGCTCTTATACCTTAACCCTTCATGTACCTTACCCTCTTCTTGTATCTAGTGTCCTGTGACTACACAGGATAACTCTTAGACCGCGGCCTCTTCAGCTGTCTCAGGCTTTGTCATTGCCAGCTGTGGCCCCTATACTGTGATGTTTTTATGTATATAACATCCTGTTCCTTCTAACTGTGTCTCCAACCACTATTATCACTATATATCTAAAGTGTGCCATCCCTGATGGCAATGGCCCCTACACTCTGATCTATCCATTTCTCTAGTGTCTACTCCATGACAGTTAAGGCTTCTGCACTTGGACCTCTGTTTGTATCTAGTGTCCTATACCTGGCAAGTAGGGTTTCTACGCTCTGACCTCTATAGGGCATTCACTAGCTGAAGGAAAGGAGTGCTACTACCCCTGTACAAGCTCCCTGATAAGGCCACACCTGGAGAAATGTGCACACTTTTGGAGTCCCCAGCTAAAGAAAAACAGTGACCTCCTGGAGAGGGTCCAGAGGAGAGCTACAAAATTATCCAGAGGCAACAAGGAAAGACGTATGTAGATAGGTTGGAGTGTCTTGACATGTACTCTGTAGAGGCCAGGTGAGAAAGAGAGAGAGGAGGAGGAGGAGGAGAAGAGAGAGAGAGAGAGAGAGAGAGAGAGAGACAGAGAGAGACAGAGACAGAGAGAGAGAGAGAGAGAGAGAAGAAGAGAGAGAGAGAGAGAGAGACACGGCATGAACATGATAGAGCCTTATAAGTTCTTGAGGGGACTAAACAGGGTAGACTGCAATTATCTATTCATGGCTCCATGTCAGAAGGGCAAATCAATTACGGTGACTACATTTATGGTTATGGCAAATCAGCAAGAGTGTAAAAGGCACCTGGAATTTTCAGCAACTGCTGTTACGGCGACATTTGCTTTCTGCGGGAGGCTTTGGCCCCCACACCCTTCTTACTTATATATCTAACTCCAAGGTCATAGAACCTCAGGGAGGAGGGGAAAGCAAATGTCACCATAACTGTGGTCACTGACATTTCTGGTTGCCATTTTCACTCTCACTGATTTGCCGTCACCATAATTGTCGTCACTGAAATTGATTTGCTCTTTTGATGTGCTACCTCTATTTCATGAGAAATGAAAACAGTGTAAGCAAGCAGCATGGATGGAAGCCGGTGAGAGGGAGTATTCAAAATGTATTTATTTATTTGAAATTGTTTCACCAGTTAAGTATACAGAGATACCAGGATAATGCCATTTACAGATGCGACTGGGGCGGGGTGGAATCCAACAAAGACTAAAATGCTATATACACAGGCAAGGAATACAATTTTAGACTCAGTGTGCACAGGCAATGCAGTGCAATTTACATAACATTTTACAGCGTGCTTACAAAAGTGATTAGCAAACAATCTAGTGGAAAAGAGAAATGTATATTATCGTCAGGTACAGTCACAGAATGAGGTAATGAATGCAAGGAAGTTTCTTTTCTCATGGAGCGGGTGGTGGATGAATGAAAAGTTCAGCCAAGCAGATGGTTGAAAGCAAAGTCAGTGATGGGGTTCAAACACCATGGATGGAGCAGACACAAGGGAATAATGATGCCTATGAGAAGAGGTGAGTATTAACAGCCCGGAAGGGGGGATTACTGAAACACCATTAGGGCCATCAGCTCAGTAAATCTGGCATGACTTTTGGTCAGAAACACAGTCAGGCAGCTAATGGGCAGACAGAATAGACTGCTGGGACTTCATCTGATGACAACTTCGATGTATCTAGGCATCTCTGGGTGGCGGGGTGGACAGCAAGGAGGGTATTTGGGAACTGAAGAGAGACCTAGAAAAACTGGAAGTATGGTCCAAGATTTGGCGACTGAAATTTAATGCTAAAAAGTGCAAGGTTATGCACGTGGGGAGGGGAGAATTGGAGGACTTCATTTTGGATGGGGGGGTATGACTAGCAAACCACAGAGAAGAGGAATCTAGGACTTATAATTTAGTGACAGCCTCGAGACCTTTGCCTAATGTAACAAGGCATATGGGAGAGCTAGCAGGATGCTGGGATGCATTGGTAGAGCCTTCTCAAGCAGATGGAAGGAAGGGATTCTACCTCTGCACAGGTCCTTGCTGACTGAGACTGCACCTGGATGGAATACAGCGCACAGTTCTGAAACATTTACCTAAAAAGGACTAAGGACCACCTAGTACCAGTCCAAAGGGAGGAGACATAAAGGATTTACAGCTAGCAGGAGAAGACTTTGCAGAAAAAATTGGTTGATCCCAATGTGTATTTACTGGAGGTCAGGAGAGGGGGAACCTGACTGAAACATTGAAGTATCTGAAGGGTATAAATAGAGAGAGAGACAGCAATTGTTGAAGTATAGCAAGGGCTTATCACAAGGGACAGCAACTACAGGCTGACAGGTGGGAAATTTATGGAGAATGTGGGGAACTACTTCACAGAAATGGCGGTGGAAAATTGGAACCCCTGCCGGAGGAGCTGGTCAGTGTTAAGACAGCAGCAATTTTCAAGTTGGAGTGCGATAGACACTTGCAACTGGAGAAGATGAGTGAGGTGGCATTGGGGTTAACAGGAGCAGAGGGTTAGTTCAAGCAGAACTGAAGAATGACTGATCTGTGTAAGTCCTGGCCAGTGCTAGGCTGGCAAGGACCTAAATAGTACTGAGCAGACTAGATGGGTGTCACGTTTTTTTTCTGTCTGTTAACATCCAGGTTCCTGTGTGATCCAAGTTTCCGTGTGACAACATTGACTGCTGCTAACTCAACAAGGTATCCTAATGTTAGAAATAATGATGTGCTCTTCTTAAATAAAATATAACTAACTCAGTGTTTAACTAGCCTGCTGTAACTCCTAAAACCTTGACCTCTCCATGCATTCTGTACCTTGCCTCTTCAGATGTAGGCAGAAAAGATGCTCCTGCAGTTCCTTTGCTTCTGTGATTTGTGTTGGTATGAAACACTGAGCACGCTTGATGGATCAACACTAGGCTTCCACCTTCAGTTCTGCCAGTCTTTTGGTAGCGCTTTGTACTGGCTTGTGTTCAGAGCTCATGATGGTGTATCAAGATCCCACATCTCCTCCTGCCAAGGGGCAGGGGGTGCATTCCATACTGCGGAGTAATTAATTTTGGCAGGAAGGGAGAATAACAAGTCATGTAAATACAGATGGAAAACCATTTGTGCTGATGAATATGCCTTTGGTTTTGGACTTCATAGTCCTAATCGTGCAGTGGGATCCTCTGTGCACTGGTGATAGAAGTTGCATGAGGACAAGAATCAAGCATAGACGGGATGGTCTCGGTATATGCAAACCTAACAACTTCTAAAGATAATGAACATTAGATAGTACCTATTCAGCTGCCACAGAAGCCACAGTACTCAGAGGCATACTCACCAGGTTTGAGATCCCTCTGGTGTTCTCTGGGTTAAGCATGACAATCTCTGTTGTCACATGACCTTCAACTGCCTCTGTCATGTTCTCCAGCTGTGCAGTTGATGGCTGCATCCTCCAGCTTGTACCAGTTGTCAGTGTACCAGCCAATCAGGAACCAGACATATTTCTTCCCATACAGCTTTTCTTTGAACACCTGATGTATCAGAAGACAAACTTCTTTTAGGAATGCATACTGAAGCAAGTGTGCACTGACTAAGTCAGAAACTGGTATACAATGATACTCTTAAGTTAAGCTGCAGACGTAAATATTAAAGCGATGCAAATCTAGGAAGCTGCAGACGCATTTGAGAGTTGCTATTAAATAGTTTGACACCTTTTATTGGACCAGTGTATATATAGTATACTGTACAAAGAACACACGTTTTCAGGGCCACACAGCTAACACTTGCGTGGCCCCAAAAATTTGTGTATTGTAACAAAGTATATACTATATACTATATATATATTCATTGCAAAAAAACTTCTTTAATGCACCAGTAAGGGTTAAAGTGACAACACAGGGAAATGTGGCATTAGGGTTTCCAACCCTAACACCCCACCCCTACAGGCAGCAACAGGCGTGGGGTGTACCTTGTGGTTGTCAGTCCTAATGCTCACCGCATTCCATGAGTAAATAAGGTGATACCAGTACAGTATAAGAGAATGGGGTGAGCGTTAGGGTTGACAACCCCAAGGCACACACCATGGCTGTTGCTGCCCTATAGAGCTGAAAGTAAGGTGTTAGGGTTGGAAACCTAATACCATTTCACTTTGTCCTTAACAACTAGGTGCATTAATGAAGTTTTTGCAATGAATGTCCTACTTATTGAGATAGTATAATCGTATTCTCATTTGGCTGTGGGAGTGCAGTGTCCTTCAGGCCTTTTGCTCCCATCAATAGATACTTTTTGAGATAGTGTAATCATATCCTTATTTGCCTGTGGGAGTGCAGGGCCCTCTGGGCCCAGCGCTTCCATCCCTTCATAGATGCATATATGTATATTGCTGTAGAAAAGACCCTGTGCTTCCAGTTTTAGCAAAACTGTAACCAAATTGTCACCATAGACTTCTTACCCCACCTCATGAATCTGGTACTGAAATTTTTCAGATCCTCTCCAAAATGTGATTCCATGCCACTGCAACATCATTCCATTCCACAAATGTGAAGACAGTTTCACCAGGATTTGAAAAATGACAGGTGTCACGTTCATGAGGTGGTGTAAAAATATGTTTATGTTGAAAATCTGGTGTCAAAATATTGAAAATTACCAGAATTTTGAGCAAGTGTAGCAAAATTTCAACACATGCTCATTTCTACATATTTTGACCCCAAATTTTCAACATAACCTTCTTATGACCCTACCTCATGAAGGATGACAGTGAAAATTTTTCAGATCCTGCCCAAAAGGTGATTTCACCAAGCAACCACAAAATTGCCTTTCGGGCTAGATTTATGGAATTCCGCTGACATTGTTCGTGAGGTGGGGCCCCAAAAAGGTCATGTTGAAAATCTGGTGTCAAAATATGCAAAAATGCCCAAGTTATGAATCAAAGCTGAAAGCCCCATTGAAATACTTTTACCTTAGTTCTCATATTGCAGTCGTCGGTTCTAGCAGCAAGGCATTATCTTGATCGGAGAGTGGATCTTCAGCCAGCAAACTGTTCAGGTGAGTGAGGGTATTCTGGGAGTGTGGGCGAGGTGCAGGGTGGTGGTTGCTCAGTGGTAAATTGGGGTTGGGTGGGTCGGATCTGTGAGGGACCTTTTAATTTTACAGATAAAAAAAGACATCAAGGGACTGTTTTCTTTATTACAGGTCTAACAAGAGAGGGATCAGAGGGTGGAGGTACCATAGGACACTAATGAGAAAAGCAAATATTACAGGGACAGTGATTGGAGCATGGGGTGCCACTGGACACCAGGGACCATAAAGAAACATATTATGTGAGTGAGGATGGCAGGGTGGGGCACCACTAGACACCAGGGAACTAAATAATTATGGGGCGGCAATTGGAGGGTGGTGGTGACACTAGACACCAGGAAACAACCAATAAATACAGTGGCGGTGATTAGACTGTGGAGAAGCCACTAGACACATAGAATAATAAAGGAAAAAATATGGGAGGGCAATCAGGGGTGGGTGGGGTGCCACTAGACACCAGGGAACAGATGCCAGCAAAGAAATATATTTCCCTCACGAAAAGGATCTTTTACGTGACTCAGGATAAGAAAAATAACCCTCTTTTTGTATCATAAGTCATGAAAAAGATTTATAATCTTAAAAAAACAACATGTCAAGGGCATTCCTTCTACAGTTAAGTGCAGAATCCAGCTTAGGGGCTCCAGATAAGTAAACTATACGTGTTGGTTGCTCTACAGAATGTCATTTTTGTGGTTTTCAAATTAGAATTTTCAGGGAAAACAAGCCCTCTTGGGGGGGCAAGCCAGGGGACTGGAATCAGAGAAGCCCGCAGGAAGGGGTAATGGTCTGGGTGGTTGCTTAGGGCAGAAGGTGGCATGGCCATCCTCTGCACATTTTGGAGGTGTATATTTGCTATCTTTTTTTTGTTTGCTATAAAGCTTCTGTCCTTCAGGGAAGGTGGGCAGGCTCTCAGCCCTGCCCCCATGACCCTTGCTCACCTCTCTCAACCTGGGGGACAAGTCTGCCATGGAGTAAATCCAGTCCTCCACCTCCAGCATCAAGCAGTGGTGCAGGTCATGGCAAAAGTGGCAAGGTTTCATTAATCCTGTTCTTACCTCCTCAGTTACTGCTCCCCTGTCTACTTGTCTATGCCCACTACCATATGATGTTGACTAAATACAACTTACAACTCTGTCACTTTGTTCTCCAAGTCCCCCATTCCACCCACCACTGTGGCTCCTACAAGGCCATTTCGATTATGCCTTGGGCTGCCTAGTGGACAATGCACTCAGGAGCAAACAGCTGTCACCTATGCTTCACTGTTAACAGACAGGATGGTTTCTAGGAGCCTCAGGGCCTCCTCCATCCCTCCACTTATAGTCCCACGTACTACCACTGCTATGGGAAGTAAGGCCTTTTCTGTCTCCGCTCCATCCCTATGGCACAGGCTACCGTCATCTGTTCACTTGTCCCCCTCCCACCTCTCCTTTAAATCTAACCTAAGACATTGGCTCATGACCAAATCCACTTGTGACTGTTTCTCTGCACAGTTATGAGGTCACAATCTGTCCCTACCTTGCTTATCTCTGCTCTTCTATGTATCCTTGCTCCCTAGTACTTACTGTTGCTTCCTTGTCCTGCCCTGCTCTCTTATCAGTCTCTGATGTGCTCTCTCTCTCTCTCTCTGACTCTCTCTCTCTCAACCTCTGTTAGGCATGTTAGCTTGTGTGAGTTGTATTTTTTGCCACATTTAGCATGAATCTACTGGTGGCTCTTTGTGCAAGGAATGTGAATCCTCCTGTTTAGCACGTGTTCACCTTGTACTGCTTGATAGTTGCTCTGTCTCTTTATTAGCTTAACTACATTGTATCTGTGATGTGATCATATCTTTGTATTCTCTGTATTCTCAATATTTTACTACTCCTGTAGAATGTTTACTGCCACCTGCGTGGCCCAGGTCGTGACTGAAATCGGTCCTTTGGATCAGCCCACTCAGCCAGTTAACAAACACATAAATAAATAAATAATCCTGGTTTTCCCACTTTGCCTTGTTCTTCCTTTGACCTCTGCAACAGCAACACATCAGAACGTGCCCGTGGAGGTGTGCACATCCTGTAGAGCTGCAACCCCACCCATCAAGCCACTCACTATCTGCACTACCACTGGATCTCCACCCAGTAGCAGTCAGAGGCCGAGATGGCTGGCCACCCCTCCCGGGAGAGCAATCCCTGGGATGCTCAATCCTCTCCCAAAATGTCGATCCTGGCAACCTATGCTCATTTCCAAACATGGGTCACTGACATGACAGGAGGTATGGAGTTCAATTCTCAGCCCTCCATGCTACAGGGCTGACCACACTTGCTATGTTTTAAGTGTTCATTTGTGGCATATACCATAGCTTATAAATGCAGGGTCTTTTCTCAGTCATACACTCCATTGCTAAGGGGTTACCATCAAAACCATTTAGTGTACTTGTGTCTTTATGACCCCACTGTCCTCAACTAGGGTCACAGTTCTTCCCAGAACAGTCACTATGTTTTTTTTATCACTGTAGTTTGCAACTGTATCCAGGCTGGTGGGGGTGGGGGGGATGATAGACATGATTTCCTAATTGTCTGGTGCGACCTCATCAGGCAGATTGGAGAGAACATAAAACCTTCTTCTGCCAGCTGTTTTCTATGTCTCTAGAGGTGGGGAAGGGGGTGGAGTCATGATGCAAATGGCCCACAGGACTATGCCCAAAGTGTGGTGACCCTCACATACCCTGTTACGGCATCCTGTGACCCAATCTGCCTGTGGAGCATCTACAGGCGGGACATTAGGGCCACTGGTCTGACAAGGTATTGGCCATTAAACTGTGGAATGCAAAAGCCAACTGGCCTGGTGATAGTCCAAAAATTACAGGGGTCAGGACTTGTAAATGTGCACTTGCAGTGATACAGCATGGAATATGGCCTTGTGTGGCTTTATGCTACACTGTGATGGTCTAATCCCCATCCTTCATTTGTATCCACTAATGTTTGGCAACTGTGTTTGAACTGGGGTTTAGTCATGGGAGACTTCTCCACCCCATGTACAGACTAAAGGGTGGCTGGCAGGGTGACCGTCAGCCCCATATTGTTTTGCGCTACCACCCTTTGTGGCTCAGAATCAGGGCTACATGCTTTTATATGTTTATATTATAGCACTAAGAGGATTAGAATGGCAACAACATGAACGCTAATGTGTATGCCCACCTCCACCACCGCTGAACGATGACATGCTATTCTCTTTGGGGGGGGGGGGGAACAGTAACATGATGACATGTACTAGGACATCATGGCATTACCACTCTCCTCTTCTTAATTCTCTGTGTACTGAGGAATATCTTTTATTAAACAAGAATGTTCTCTCATGCTGTTTGGGCAAGAAGAAGGTGAGGCTATTGGTTCCATCAGCCCAAAACAGGACAAGGGAGCATTTTTAATCAATAAAAGACAAGCCTCACTACACATATAACATATTATAAATCTCTTGAGTTTGGCTAAAGTGACATTTTTCATTTGTTTTGAGTTTTATGTTTAAAACTAAGTGTAATACTCCTCCACCACCTGTGAAGTGTAATGGTCTCGTTTAATGTTCCCTCGTGAGAAGACCGCTGAAGACCGTTAAATGCCAGATAGGAGCCGCAGCAGTTCTGAAAGCTGATTGGCTGAAACCATGCAAGTGGTTTATAATATGAAATATATTCCATACATGGGCAAGGCACACAGCATCTGCACCTTTGTATTACACAGTTCTGAGAGTGTGAACTTTTCAGCAGGGGAATGCAAGACTGTCAAGATTGAATTTGTTATCACCGAAGCCATAAAAAGTCTGTGCAGAGTGTGTTACGTGTGTGGAGATTTAGCACACTTTATGAAAACTGCATGACGTGACATGAGCAGATGGTGCCTAGCTTTATTAGCTGCATTAACCAGAATGGATGGAATGGCTCAAGCAGGCCTACCTCGCAGAACACCTTGCGAGCCTCAGTCTCATAAAACAGTCCAACGATGATCCGAGCGTCTTGTCTCTGACAAAGAAAAAATGCATTGAAAAGATAAGACAGCACCTTTTGGTATGTGTGTGTATTCACGTGTATGGGGTGGGATGCGAATTGGAAGAGATAGTGTTGTCTGCCTTAAACATGCATGTACAATTTTGCAGAAATGAAATACAAGGAAAATAGTGAGTTGTGCCATGGCCCATGAGATATACCTTTAAGTTTTGACTGCAACAGCGGGTCTGTCAGGAAACTTTGCCATAGCTTAGCTCAATCCAACCGCCTTCTCTCTCTTCCAAATCATCCAGCGTCTGTGCAGGAAAGGATATAGATGACGTTCAGTGAGGTCAGAGGTCATTTCATTTTATTTATACTGTATAAACACGCTGAGCAATGTTCGGTCACAGTGATGTCTTGCTAACAGCAAGCAATTAAACTACTGTTACATATTAATTACGTAGTAATAAATAACAGAATTAGGAGAACAGTTGCAAATACAAAATATCTACAAATATATGATATGGTTTGAGTTACTGTTACATATTAATTACATATTAATAAATACAGAATTACAAGAACAGTTACAAAGACAAAATAACTACAAATATATGATATGGTTTGAGTTACTGTTACATATTAATTACGTATTAATAAATACAGAATTACAAGAACAGTTACAAAGACAAAATAACTACAAATATATGATATGGTTTGAGTTACTGTTACATATTAATTACGTATTAATAAATACAGAATTACAAGAACAGTTACAAAGACAAAATAACTACAAATGTATGATATGGTTAGTGCTCAGCTGGGCATCGCCTGGCCATTTCATGTAGACTCATGATTATTTTCAACTAATTTCTCCTCTTATTGGGAAGTACTGTAGCTCTGTCCTTGGGCTAACTCCAGTTCAAAAATGGCTGCCTGTTTTGCTTTGGTCTCCCCACTATGCTTTCCACTGTTGATTGCCCCTGTGACTTCTCCCAAATACAGAGCATATCACCAATCTACCCAGGATCCTGTGCATCAGATGGGGACTCCTGCAAGCAAGTGTAGGCCACTGGAGAGTGAGTGGGAGGGAGGGTGGACCTATATGTCACCCTGCTCCACCTCCACTGCTTTCACCTCTTGTGAGTACCTTTGCCTTGATGTCCTGTTGCCGTGTTGCGCCATGCCTTGGCGATGGAGGGCAGGACATTGTGTGATGATGATCTAACAAAGATGTCCAATGTCGCACCACATCCCACTGAAGATGGCGCTATGACAGAGAGACAAACAATGCACCATCCCCCTCCCCGGAGGGATCAACCTTTGACTGACATGTTACAGAGAGACAAGGCACAGAGACAGACAGGTACAGTCAGAGACAAGAGAGACTTAATCAGAGAGAAAGACAGCCTGGCGTAGAGATAGACAAGCAGTGGTCAGAAGTGTTTCTGCTGTGGGCCCACCGATGTGAAGACCTCCGTGGTCTGTTGGATGGTGGCAATCTTGGTCCAACGCCATTTTTTAAAGAGCTCTACCCGGGTTGGGTTGTGAAGGGTGGCAGACGGTGAGTCCGGAAGAAGGTCGGGAACCTCTGTCTGTTGGAGAGTGCTGGAGAGCTGGATCCATACGATAGCTAGACATTAATAAAAATGTTATTAAAAGCAATACATTGATAGTTTTGTAAGCATTGCAAATTCTTCTTGTACCTTTTTTTAATAAATCATTTATCCATCTACACATTGGGCTTGCCCTTATCTGCAAAGCCCCCCCAACCCCAAAGCACCATCAGCAACCTTCCCCAGGTACTTACTCCAGCCTCAGTCTCTCATGGCTTGCCCCTTCCATGATGGGGTTTTCGGGGATATACCCTTCCACAGGTTCAGATCCAGTGGATGAGGGTGCCTGATTATAAGGGTGGGGGGCTGCAATGGGCAAGCCATCACTCAAGCGCAGCTAGTATTGTTTTTCCCTCCAAATTTTGTCCCACAGTCCCGGGCAGCATGTAAGCATATGGGTGAGAGCTGCCACAGGTGTCACATCATGCTCCTGCGGGACAAGTTCCCAGCCCACCAGCTGGAGTCAGTCAGGACCAGGGCATGCTGACACCCTACGCCCTGGCTGGGATACTCTGCCAGTGTCAGCACTGCGTCCCAGCCCGGCCACCCGATTGCTGGCTCCCGAGTTTGCTCCCTTAATCAGGTTGCTGGCATGGAAGCACGATGTCCTTCCATTGGGCCATTGCCTGGCCCACTGCACCATTGTTTTTACTTGATTTTTTCCTGCTTTCCACCTTTTCCCACTTTCCAGTCATGCTGTCATGGCTGCACCCTTCCCCCAGCCAGGATGGCAGAAGAGTGGCTGCATCCTTCCCCCAGCCAGGATGGCAGGAGAGTGACTGCGCCCTTCCCCCAGCCAGGATGGCAGAAGAGTGGCTGCATCCTTCCCCCAGCCAGGATGGCAGGAGAGTGGCTGCACCCTTCCCCCAGTCAAGATGGCAGGAGAGTGGCTGCACCCTTCCCCCAGCCAAGATGGCAGGAGAGTGGCTGTACCCTTCCCCCAGCCAAGATGGCAGGAGAGTGGCTGCACCCTTCCCCCAGCCAGGATGGCAAGACAGTGGCTGCACCCTTCCCCCAGCCAGAATGGCAGGAGAGTGACTGCACCCTTTCCCCAGCCAGGATGGCAGGAGGTGGCTGCACCTTCCCCAGCCAAGATGGCAGGAAAGTGGCTGTACCCTTCCCCAGCCAAGATGGCAGGAGAGTGGCTGCACCCTTCCCCCAGCCAGGATGGCAAGAGAGTGGCTACACCTTCCCCAGCCAGAATGGCAGGAGAGTGACTGCACCCTTCCCCCAGCCAGGATGGCAGGAGAGTGGCTGCACCCTTCCCCCAGCCAGGATGGCAGGAGAGTGGCTGCACCCTTCCCCCAGCCAGGATGGCAGGAGAGTGGCTGTACCCTTCCCCACACAGGATGGCAGGAGAGTGGCTGCACCCTTCCCCCAGCAAGGATGGCAGGAGAGTGGCTGTACCCTTCCCCCCAGCCAGAATGGCAGGAGAGTGACTGCACCCTTCCCCCAGCCAGGATGGCAGGAGAGTGACTGCGCCCTTCCCCCAGCCAGGATGGCAGGAGAGTGACTGCGCCCTTCCCCCAGCCAGGATGGCAGGAGAGTGACTGCGCCCTTCCCCCAGCCAGGATGGCAGGAGAGTGGCTGCACCCTTCCCCCAGCCAGGATGGCAGGAGAGTGGCTGCACCCTTCCCCCAGCCAGGATGGCAGGAGAGTGGCTGCACCCTTCCCCCAGCCAGGATGGCAGGAGAGCGACTGCACCCTTCCCCCAGCCAGGATGGCAGGAGAGTGGCTGCACCCTTCCCCCAGCCAGGATGGCAGGAGAGTGACTGCGCCCTTCCCCCAGCCAGGATGGCAGGAGAGTGACTGCACCCTTCCCCCAGCCAGGATGGCAGGAGAGTGGCTGCACCCTTCCCCCAGCCAGGATGGCGGGAGAGTGGCTGCACCCTTCCCCCCACCAGGATGGTGGGAGAGTGGCTGCACCCTTCCCCCAGCCAGGATGGTGGGAGAATGGCTGCACCCTTCCCCCAGCCAGAATGACGGGAGAGTGGCTGCATTCTTCCCCCAGCCAGGATGGCGGGAAAGTGGCTGCACCCTTCCCCAGCCAGGATAACAAGAGAGTGGCTGCACCTTCCCCAGCTGGGATGGCAGGAGAGTGGCTGCACCCTTCTTCCATCCAGGATGGCTGGAAAGCAACTGCGCCCTTTCCCCAGCTGGGATGGTGGGATCCTGGCTGCCTTTACCTTGGCAATGCACTCTATCCTTAGTAGACACCAGTGGGGCGACTGATAGCATTTTATGTACCATTATTGCAGTTCTGCTCTGCAGTGCTAATGGGTAGGGCTTTGTGCAATGTGGAATTCTGCCATTGGAATTGATGTAGAATGGCAATTTCGCTTCCAAAATGCTTTTTGGAACTTCTTTTTAAATTCAGTGGAATTCCAAAAGCATTTCTATGTAAACCATGGAATAATTTGTTGCAGATCACACAGACCATGGAAAAGAATCTGCAGTTCATATAAAAAAAAACATTTTACATGTGAAATGGTGGAATTCTGCTCCAGACAGAATTCTGCAGATTTTTCTGAAATTCTGTAGAATTCCATTCTTTCGGAATTTTGTCATTCGTCATACTACTGAGTTTGTGGCTCATGGACAGCTCAGCTTGCTCAGAGTGAAGATCCTTGTCTGGGGATTTGCAAGAGTTGTCACAACTGTGCTGTGTGGCTGCTTTCACGGGTCTATATGGGACTCCAGATAGTGCTTTGAACAGGATCAAAACTATAATTTTTTCAAGCTGTTAGCACTTTCCCCAAAAAGGTGTAAAATGTATCTTTTTTAAAACTTAGATCAGCAGCTACTGGGGTCGCAGATAACATAGAACATAGAAACATAGAATTTGATGGCAGGTAAGGACCATGTGGCCCACCCAGTCTGCCCACTTCACCTATTGCAAAAACCATGGACCCTAGTTGATCCTTGGTGAACCCTTTCATCCCCCTTGCCCCAATACCTTTTTATCTATCCCATGCATTCTTGAATTCCTTAACCATGTTTGACCCCACTACCTCTGTCGGGAGGTTGTTCTAAGCATCTACTATACATAACTAGAGATGCTAGTGCTTGGAAACCTAACAGCGCCTCTTCCAATATACTGTACCTCCTGTAGTCTCGCACACACATTTGCATGCTAACAGACCTTTGTGTTTGAGTTTGTACAGTGTTCGAATATAATGGGATCCCAGTACACTGACAAACAATGAATGACTTGAAATTCTGTTTTATTTTTTTTAAAGACATATTCCATACTGGGCATTAACTAAGCAAAGTCTGAATTTCTAGCACTTAATTAAAGGGGGCACTGACAGCTAGAAAGTTAGGAAACTTGTCCCAATCAAAATTATAATGGTACATCTATTGGATATTTAGGAATTCACATAGTAAGTAACATCTTCAAACTGGACTCTCAATTTAATGCCTGTTTTGGACAAAGTCAGACAACCTTGAAAAATGAAAAAAAATGAACCTCTTGCTATGGGGTAAGGTTAATTTGATCAAAGTTATCATAGCTCCAAAGGCCCTGTCCACACTACACTGCTCTGGCCCAGTAACGGATGCAGTCTGTTATGGCCAGGGAGCAGTGCAGTGTGTCCACATCTCGGCAGTGTCCGTTACGGGACCAGCACTGCCGGCCCACACATCGGGAGCTGGGTGACAGTTACAGCGGTGCCTGATCCCACAATGCAGCTCGAGCTGTGCTTCGTCCCTGCAGGGGACCGTTACCACCATCTATACTACTGCAGTGCGTAACCAAGCGGGACTGGTTCCATGTACGTTGCTAAACCACCTCATATGTGGTTTCATAGCAGTTCGAAATGCCTCCTGTAACGTTACAGGTGTAAACGAAAACCATTGCGGTAATGGTTTGGGCACTCTGTAATGTTACAGAGGCGTAGTGTGGACAGGGCCAAATATTTTTATGTTTTAAGTGTCTTGCCTATCGCTATAGACATAAATTGGTGTAGATGTTAATAAACCAATAAGCAGCTACCTATGGGATGGAAATGAACCCTAGGACCAGATTGGAAAAGTTGTTCCAGAAAAGGAAATGGAGGTCAAAGACTTCCAAATTTTCAAAAATATCACTGAGTATATATATGTTTAGGCAATCAGTGTGGTTATCTAAACACTGATTTAATAAAATGAGTACAGGCCATTATGGACTGAATATGAAGAATTGCTCTTATTCGCTAGCTCCTTCACAAACTGTCTTTTCATTAAGTTGCCAAAAGACATAAAACCATAACCCACAGTTGCTTACACTTTTTGGGTAAATAAAGCAGTCAAGAAATTATTTCAATGGAAAACATTTCTAATGAAGTTATTGCCATTATGGACTAATCCTGATATTTTGTGTGAGGGTAAAACTCAAACACAATGGGTGGGACAAATTGGGCTTAAGAGATCTAGTGGATGTGAATGACTGGGAAAACAGCACCATCAAACCACTGAATATTATTTGCATAAATTTGGGGTTAAAAAATTAGATTTCTGCTACTATCTATAGATGAAAAACGTGGTTAAAAAGATGGACCTGTATGATGTGAACACCTCCACTCCACCACAATGGGTAGATCTTCTCAAGGCTGCAGAAGGTGGGGTAGGGGGGGTAGGGAAGGTGTACAAGTTGTTATATTATCCAGATCCAGAACTGACAGATCCTTCTCATATAAAGATGTTGCAAAGTTTTAACTCTGTAGACGAAGTCGGCAACTCCACCTCTGTGGACAATTTTGCAAAGTTTTCTCCTTTTAACAGAATTTTGTATATGCCGACTTTGCCTTGGAACTTTGCCTTATGGTTGTAAAGGCAAAGTTATGAAAAAGATGCTCTGTCACATGGCAGCGTTTCTGTAGGTCACAAGGTACATTCCAAGCAGTTCACTGTTCTACACAACTAAACCATGCACAGCAAAGAGGAAAAATCCTAAATCACTAAGTACAACAGCACTGCACACTAGGCTATAAGGCAAGCCCACCTTTGCTGTTTCAGGATTGGAGCAACAGAAACCCTCCCCCAAAGCACACTGCTGCACTTCTTTGCAATACAGAAACTGAACGTATTAATTAAAGTAGGAAAATGACCAAAAAAAATCAGTAAATGGTCAACGATGATCCACAGGCACAAGGCACAGCGTACACTCAATGAATTTGGACAGAAAAGTCTGCACTTTCAGGGGGTTTTAAAGATTTTTGGCTCTTTCCTTCACACACTGCACTGCAGCCAGCCTCTGCATTGAATAAGAGCCCATGTGACCTCCTATTCCCATGAACCCTTAATAACTTTGCCTTAGGACCATTATCCCTATTAGGTGAATTTACCATTTTCTGCATCATGAATTTTGCCTTTCAGGTGAAATGCAACTTCAGTTTGCTTATTCATGTAACGAATGCTGCAAAATCTGTGAAATAATCCATGAAACAACGCTTTCAACTTCACCTACCACTACTCTTGTACGAGATGGGAAAAAAGGATACAAGTAATAATTTATTCAGACACTGGAATATAGTGTGGAAAATGCATACAACTGTAGTAGGGAACTTCATGGTAGAGTAATACATTTCAGAATCCTGCACTACACATATTACACCCCTGAAGTTCCATCATCAAAGTCCAGAAAGCCATTAGAATATTAAGGAACAGTAATTAATATACTGTCAGGAGACAATAGTAAATATATTAGTTGCTGGGAATAATCAACATAGTGGGCAGTTAAACATTTCATTGAAATCTCATGTCACCGTACTGATATTCCTTCTGCTGTGTGCCTTTTTTTAACCCAAGGTGCCCTAAGTTGCAGTGACAGTATGCGTGGAGGAGAACATGTCACGGCTTCTCTTGAAGGTGACTACTGGTGAGTGACTGTGACAGTTTTTAATTAAAGTTTTATAATGGAGAAGATATGCACAAGTAATCTGTTCTGAGATTAAATGGCATAATGTCCTTTTGTATTAAGATCAGTTCAGGACAAATGTAAGAATAATCTACCCATGACATCCTAATGTTAGTCTTCACCTATTCTCTTCCACTTTACTGCATTATTTTTTTTCTTCTAAAAACTCTAAAATATCTCTAAAACTTGGCTGACACCCTAACAAATAAAAAAAAATCCTCTTATGTGCTTTAACAAGGTCCTTTGCTGTAGGATGACAAAGAAAGGGATTAATTTTTTTTCAGCTCTATTTTATCTCTCTGATTCTGGCAGGGGATATGCCCCCTGTTCATCCTTTGGGCTAGCCCACCCAGCATCCTCCACAAACCATCCAGACTGGGGGGGGGGGTTGAGACTGAGATCAGGCAGAGGCCCTAGCTGAGGTTACAACTGGGGCATCATTTGGGAGGGTGCCCAGGCAGTGTCATCCTGCTACTGTCCCTGAGGGTTTTCACTTGTAGTTTTCCCTGAAGGTATGGACATGCTTCCGACCCATGTCCCACAGATATCTGTCATGCCTCTGCCCCTACTGTATGCTGTCCCTGATGGTGTACAAGCAGGCTCCACTAGGGTGTCGCTCATCTGCCTGGAGCTCATGGCCTTCCTATCCTGGAAGTAGATGGAAGTAGACAGCTGTCCATATGATGGTCATCCAACCTCCCCCAACCAGCCATCTGACACTCTGGGCTCATTCCCAAATCCAGTCAAAAGCTTCACAAGCAGTTGTGCTACTGCTGCACCCACAGCCAGAGACAGTGGTTAATTTTAAGGGGAATTGCTTACATATTTATAAATCTGGGCATGTGTGAAGCCTGATTTATAATCCCAGTGTATTGTTTTGTGTGCTTGTTTTGACGTAGTCCTATTTGTTTCTTATTAAGGGCTCCATATTAATGCAGCCTGTTTCCTGCCCAATATTAATTTTTTAATTAGCACTTCTGGAACCCCGTGACATTAATTGAGCTAAAGACTGCAATGAAGTGGACCACAGTGGCATCAGTTCATATGAACAAACAGGGTATACAATAACAACATTAAAAAAATATATATAGAGTCAGAATGCACATCAGATAAGGGTAATGTGTACAAAGAGGAATACATGGGGACAAGTTACAGGATCCCAGAGAAGACTCAATGCCAGTGTAATAGTGAAAATTCCATCCATCCCTACAGTGCTCAGGTATTGCCACCAAGTGCAGTCTCATGAAGTAGATTGTTTCCATGGAACCACAGATGTTAATGTTTGTAAGTTTTTCCTCCTTTAAATTTCAAGATAGATAATCATTCTGCTCATTAATATAAGCATCAAAAGTACAAGATAAAGCAGAGGAAAGGCTTTGAACTGAGGTGGTAGCCATGGCGACAGATGCAGCCATTCTCTTTGAAGACTCCCCGTCAACCTGAGAATTCAGCCAAAGGCTTTGAAGTGCTCTCTGCAGGTGCCCGAGAATGCCACCCACCCCGTGTAGTAAGATACGCTGGGGACATCTTGTGGTTCTCTATACAGTTAAAAAGGTTCTTTCTGAGTTGGTAGAAGAAGTTTTGGAAGGATGCAAGTTTGTATTTTCTAGGGAGATCCAAGTTCCTGAGTCCTGAAGATTAAGAAAAGTAACTGTATCCCTCACTGAAGTTGTTTACTTAAAAGTCACGACATGGTGTGAGTTACAGAGAAATAATGGTACAGTAAGGGAATACAGACATGCAGCAAAGCCAAGAGCCTATATACACTCTGGAAGTGCCACTGCTAGAGTAGCGATAGGTGCCTTATCGTGATGATAAAATGGCTCCTCTGAATTTTAATTTTATAACTGAGTAATGAGGTTCAGAACATTCAGCTTCCCTGGTATCCTGCCCAGCATTTCCCTGTCAATCAAACAGGTCCCTGTAATCCACCCCCAGGACACACCTTGAAATGTTCTGTCACAGCTCAGTGTGTCATTCCTGGTCAAAATGACAGATTCCTCACCCATAATATTCCACATCCTCATCTCTACACTTTGGGCTGTCCATAACCCAAACAAATAAGATCCTCTATAGGGTGGCTGGCTATCTCTCTCTGGGCTGAGATACAGATATGGCACACTGATTAGTCCAAATGAGGATGAAACACATGTCTGTGTCTGCTGCTCTCAGACTTTGCTGATTGTAGTGTGACACCTTCTGGCACCGTGCAATTCTGCTTAAAGTTGAGCCAGTCCAAATTAATTCATGGACATTTGCATGTGCTTCCCATGATGCTTTGCATCATTGAGGTATGTGCAATTTGTGTTTTCTTTAAAATGTGTCTGTATGGCCAATATTCTCCAGGATAACCAATTCCCCAGTGCATTTGCTCTGGGGTTCTTTTATAGTTCTGTTTAAAAATAGCTGCTTACATGCTCACCAACTTCCAGAATGTAACTACGGCACCACTCCCATCTTCTGTCACTGTCACTGACTCCCTACCAATACTGTATCCACTATAAAATTACCCTATCTGGTTTTCTGAATTCTTCATGGCCTTAGCTCTCCACGTCCCTCAAGACTTATCGGAAGGGGGTTTACATGCCTGCTGACACCATGCTGTGCTACTCCACAGATCTTACATGTAACTGACGTCACAAAGTTGCAACCAGGTTTTTGAGAGAAGCTTTAAAACTGACTTCACTTCTCTTTTTGTTTATTCACATGAATACATGTTTATAAGTAGAATCCCATTTAATGTTTTCTTTTCAAAGTATATTGTTCTTTAGAAAAATATTACACCATGTTATCACTGAATATCAAATGTGATTTTACTTGAAACCCTGTACTTATAAATGTAAATCCAAGGAGAAGTAAAGCTATTTGTTATAGTTTTTCTACTCTGTTTCTACTTATTGTGACTGCTGTCATGCAAATCCTAACTTAGTAAAGTAGCATGGTGTTAAGGTAGCGTGTGACATCACCTACATGTGAGTACCCTTATTGCCTCCTCCCCCATCCTGTAGTCTCCATTCTGCCTCCTCCTGTAGCCTTCTTTTGTGTCCTACTTATGCCCCTCTCAAATGCTGGTGGAAGATCCTTCAGCATCTCTGTCCCCAACAGCCTCCCTCTCTCCCCTTACTTTGTCATAGCTCACCTCAATATGGTCCCCTTTTTTTGAGAAAAAGAAAAGAAAAAATGAAACAGACTTAGACAAGTCTCCGATTTCAGCAGTAGTGCTCAAGACATAAACTACTGCCTTGCACTGCTAACTTATTCTATATAATTAATGAATAATTTATGATTCACCTGTTACCTTGTTTCTTTTTTGTTTCTTCCTTTGTATTATCGAAACCTTAATGTTTCAGTGTATGCACACTATGTCTCAGAAGCAACGTGTTGTATGCTGTATTTTGTAATGCTATTACTTCCAGTAGTTCCATATGAAGTCCAAACTATCCATTGTTTACTCGACACAAAATGACTGCCCAGGAGGTAATGAGTTAAAGAAATCTTTAATGAAACAAAAACATCTCACTTCGAAATACACGTCTTTTCCTTTGTCCCCGAGTCATCATCTCCCTTCCCTGACTGTGCTGCTTAGTGGTTCATTGCAGTGTTGTGTTTCATACTGACAACAGCACTGCCGGCAGCTATCTAGTCTACTAATTCTATCTCCGCGTATCACAAATTGTACCACTAACTTTACTCATCTCTAGTTTCACAGATCCTGCTCTCCTTTTATTGCCTTCACTTCGATTGGATCACTGTAGGTTTGGATTAAAATGTTACTGTAGCATTCAACAATGTCAGGATTGTGATAATCTTGTAAGGAAAAGCTGTGTGAGATGATAGTTAATATATTGTCTGGGATGAGTTGAAAACAGAAATCTCAGAAAATCTTTGTTGGGAGCCTTTCCACAAGATAAACCACCTACTAGGTAGGGGTAAACAGGGTAGACTGGGTGGACCAAATGGTCCTTATCTGCCATCGGCTTCTATCTATCTATGTACTGTATCCACATATAAAGTAGCTGCTCTGTTTTCTGGCCATTTCAGCAGAAAGATGGTATCACTGGAAAGTGATGTTTAGACCTGCTACTACTCAAAATACTGCAATCAGAATCATCATTTGCATAGCTGGGATAGAGTTCAACCTGTTATACATAATGCCAAGATGATAGCTCTGGTTGTTTTCGTTAAAGGTGACATGAACCCTAATTTTCTCATTTTTATATAATTAGAAAAGTGGGCATTTATGATATCTGTTTAATACCCCTTGTGTATGTTTTCATGTGTTTGCTTTGAATACTTATATTTTTCCTAACATATAGTGTCTTGCTTGAGCAGTATAGTGCAGTGGTTTAAGGCTCTGAGCTGCAAATCTGGTGACATCTAACAGATCAGACTGGGGTTTGAATCCACAGCCCCACTTGCATACTGTATGACCCTGAGTAAGTCACTTAACTTCCTTGTGCTCCCAGGTTGCACCTGGAAACAAGCTTTGGCTTAGTGTGCCTTTCCTGGTTAAACAATTTCCCTTTCCTTGCTAATGTTGCCCTTTTCCTGACTTGTATCTATTCATTCTTCAGGCTTCCAGATGTTGATAGAACAGACTTGTTGAGATCACATTAGTGTAGGTTTACTGGAACCAGAAGTGGCATTTTGTGTATTTTAAGTCAAGCCATTGCATATTTGAGTTATTCAACGTCTGGCTATGTTATACCTTTTTAAAATCAGCTGTGTGTGTAAAGACTTAACTGTTTCTCTTTGAATACAACAGCTGGAACTGGCAGGATAAGGCTATTTTGATGTCTTCATCAGCACTGCAAAAACTGCTCTATGATTTGCTCTTAGGTTGATTGTTGCCATGGTGACATACAGTATCCAACCTCCAAATAGATGTTTATCTGGAGATTAGATGGTATGATAAATAAAGCAGGAGACATGCTGCCATATAAATGTACATAGAAACTCAGAATGTTTAATATCTGCATACACGTGTATCTGGAAACAGTTGCTTGATTCTGTTTTAGTAATGTATTTATTGTAACTGCTTTACCCTGCAGCTCAAATGTCCCCAGGACCATCTTGCAAACAAATGATGTCACCTAAATATGGCTATCTTGGAGTGCACAAAGACTCATAAATAAAATAAATAAATACTCAATAATCAATAAATAAAATAAATCACATTAAATACAATCCAATAAATAAATACAAAAAATAATAATCTTTTGCTGATGGCACTGTAATCACTTTCAACGGTGAAGTACAAAGCAGGGAATGATAACTAGACATGTAAGCAAGTAGTAGGGCCAGGTGGCAGTCTATAGGTGAAATATACTGCTTTCATGCAACTATCCTCCGAAATGGATAAGGGGAACAGAAATATACAGTAGAACATGCCTGCTTTGCAGGCTGAAACGCATTGCATATTTTAAGTATTTCTCAAGGCAAGTGGCCGTTTAACAGAATGACTCATGACACGAGCCCCCTTGGTTAACACAGTAGGTGACAGAATGGAGATCCAGTTGTAGATGGGAAGAGGTGCCAAAACCAAAATAAACAAATGCCTTTTGTTACTAATTATCAGTGTTCATTTATAGTTAGGGTTACTAAAGAAAGAATGGAATGCATTACCTGCTCAACTTTGTCACATAACTTCTTCTCCTGCATAATTAGAAACCATATTATAATCTGACACAGATTATACTGATTATGATTGGAACTGGCCAATTTGAAACTGTATTATATTACTAATGCCCTAAGTAAATGTTATATCTGATATTTATACAGTGTATTTGAATTTATTTCTGTATAACGTATTTTTTTACCTGGGAGGGTCCCTTGAAAATTGACATTTATGCTCTTGGGTTCTTCCTTGGATAAAAAAATAAATAAATTAAAAATACTGAGCTACAGAAAGTAAAGATTTTTTTCCTATCTCACCTTGCAACTGTTCAATCATAGTCCAGGCCATTCGTGAACCAGTGGCATCAAACACAACATGCCCCTGTGCAGGAGAAACACAAAGCAATGGTATCAGTGAGTCATCAAGGCATTCTTTACATGACCAAACTTCATTAGACTTTGGGGACTTACCAATAGGTCCCTAAAGGACACCTTCAAAATGTCACCATGCCATTAGAAGCATACCATTACTTCCCAAAGAGACAGCATCAGGACATTGATAGAGCTCAGGAATGCCATGTTAGCTCTCCAAGGGATACCTTCAGAACATAACTAGATTTCTGGAATGTACTGTTCGCTCTCTAAGGGATAGCTTTAGAACATGCTAGACTTGCAGAATGCGCCATTTGGTCCCCAAGGTTTACCTTCAGTACACTGCTCAGCTTTATCTCTTGAACTGCCTAGCCAAGATACATTGCTTCCTGTTTTATTTTGATTGGTGTATTATATGTTAACTTTACTACTAAGCTACAGTATTTGTTGTAGTTTAACTATTTTTATTCTTGACCTGCTTTCACGCTGTATTCTTCTGTCTGTTCATCAGTCCTATCCTTATAGAAGAGTATGACATTACTCCTATCATTGTTTGTTGGTATATGCTTTGAAATTAGTGGTTTCCTCCAATCAGTGCATTCTCCTACTGAAATACTGTATATTGAATTAATAGAATATTTCTGGACTGTACCATTATATTCTGGGGGTACCTTCAGATGTTCACTAGAGTTCCAAAGAGCATTGTAAGTCTCTCCAAAGGGATACCTTCAAAGCACTGCAAGTCTAGACCACGGTGATGTATGCTTACTGTTCCAGAGTATAACTTAAAGGGTTCCTCAGGCTTCACAAATGAAAATGTAAGATTTTAATATGCACCCTAAACACAACTGTAGAGCTCGAATGCAGCAAAAGAATACCCATTGAGCTCTGGAATATGTTATTAGAGCTCCAAAAGACAATGTTCAGATTTCCTCATAACTTTTCAGTACTTTATTAGACCTAGGGCTGGGAGAACTTTGTAGGGTCTCATATTTGCAAGTTTTGCAAAACAGAGTAAAAAGGGAAAGGAGCTGCATTCTGGGTAAGGTGCTGCAACCGCAAGGAATCACGGACAGCCTGGAGTGGGGACTAGTTGCAGGAACTCATTAACTCACAAGATGAAGCACTCTAAGACTCTGAAAATAGTGAAAAAGTTTCCACTGAGTGAAAAATTAGAAACAGCACTGGCTACATCCCAGACAAAAGCTGCAGGCATATGTGTCTGACATAGCCAGTACTTGTGCAACAATTTTACCTTCAAAAGTATTGTGTTTGCTTATTTTCAGTTTTGGAGTGGTTCATCTGTGGAGCTGATGAGTGTCTGCCAATGTTCCCTGTTTCAACAAGATTCACAACATGCGACAAAAATGGAAAAATAAATCCACAAGGGCTGTCCTACAGGTGAGATGACTGTGGTTTGTGGTTCAAGCCCTGGAACGCCATGCTGGGGTCAACCAGTGGTCGGGCATATCACAGAGGTAAGGTAATTGGCTCCTGAGACAGGGAGGTCATGAATCACCTGAAATTCATACCCCCACTGACCAGTCACAAGGCAGCATTGGCTCACCCACTTTCTCAGCAAGAGGAAGGCTGCATCCAGAGCAGTCCATAACATCAGGTGGGGAACACGGGGGGGGGGGGGGCAATGGGGAAAAAAAATAAAATGGAGGAAAAAATGTTAATAAAAAAATTCACAAAATCTGTAAAATTCATGAAATTAATGAAACAGTAAAAAATATGGAATTTGTGCATTAGAGGGTGGAGGCAAATGGAATAAGCTGCCCAAGGAGGCTGTGGAGGCAGGGATATCCAATGGGTTCAAGGCTGAGTGGGATAGATTCAGGGATTGGTAAGGACAAAGGGGTATTGGCAGAAAGGTAATAGGCCAACAGGATATCTTCTAGATAGATTATCCATGAGGTAGCTTCAATATGCATGTTATCTGGTTTAGAATGTTGTTGTTATTACACACCTGCATGAGTGGCACCACCATGAATGCATAGTGGCAATGACAACATTTCAGACCAGATAACATGAATATTTGAAGCTACCTCATGGATAATCAATGTATACCATGGGAGTTCCTATGTTTGTGTGTGTCTTCACAGGTAAAAAACATGCTGTATTATGTAAATGGACTCTAGATTTTCTTTCTTTTCCACTTTATTAATGACAACAAGCTCGAGCCATTTACTTTTATTGTTAAAGGGACAGTGCCGCTTTTGATGCGCTGCTCATAGTTCATGAGAAAAGCATGGGTTGTAGCTATTATGCAAATAACATAGCTACTGTGTAAATAACATGATATTTTCATAGTGGCTATGTCTCCAGCAGAATAACAGCTTTTACCTTCCAAATGTATTTGCACTCCATAGTATATAAATAGAATAATATGAATATATAAACATATGAAATTTGCCAGCAGCAAAAGCCATCTTGGTCTATCTAGGCTGCTTGAGATTGCAGCTAGCTCCCTATTCAGCAGCTGCCCTCCTCCTCCCTTCCCTCCCTCTCCCTCCCTTTGCCCTGCCCCACCCTTCTTGAAGCATTCCACTGTGTTGCATGCCACCACCTCAGCTGGTAGTGTGTTTCACATTTGCCACCACCCTCTCTGTAAAGAAATGCCTCCTCACCTCTCTCCTGAATCTACCCCTCCAATCTCATGTTATGGCCTCTAGTGTCTTTCCCCACCCTCCTCCTGAATAGACCCTCTGTGTCTGTTTTGATTATCCCTTTCATGTATTTGAAGGTCTCAATTATGTCCCCCGTCCTCATCTCCTCCAGTGTGTACATGTTTAACTTTCTTAGTCTGACCTCATATGGCAATTGCCCCAGGCCCCAAATCATCTTTGTTGCCTCACGCTGCACCCCATCCAGCAGCCTAATGTCCCTTTGTAGGTACGGGGCCAGTACTGCATGAAGTATTCCAGGTGGGGATAGATAGGTGAGTGTAGACACAGGAAGTAATACATTGAGAGGTTCTGGGGACATGGGAACCTCGAGAGTAAGATCAGAGGTTTCTGTCTCCAGAACCTCGAAATGGTATTACTCCCCAGTGATACACAGTCACCTATTTGTTATATGTTTGTAATATATAGATATGCCATTTTAATATGGCACTAAAGTATACAAAAAATGTACTGCATTCAAGACGAGGTGCAGAAATGCTGTGGGGCTAGGGAGTGAGGATGTGTAGAACAATTACCTCTTGTGATAGTGTCAGCGTGTCCCCTCTGGTGCAGCAGTGTTCCTCTGAAGAGAGCTTTGAGTCGGTGGGCCATCGAGTTGAGTGGTGGCTGCAGTGCAGGCTATAATTAGCCTCTTTTGTTATTTTAAATGTAATCATTCGTTGCCTTGGCGGTGGACAGAAGTGGGGCCGCATTAGTGGAGAAGTGGCAGTGAGAGTGAGTGCTAGGGATGAGTAGGGCAGAGCATTAAAACAAACCTCTAAGACATCCCAGGAAAGCAGCAGGAAAGCCTCATCTCCTGTTTGTTTGGCGAGGATTGCGCAGTTTGTGGCAACAGATACGGTGAAAGGAAGGCAGGGTCAACCAGATGGTACTTGACACGCATAAAAAAAACTCAGCAAAAGTGACACGAGTATAAATTACTTGCGTAAGTGAGATGACCGTCATGTTTTGAAAACTGTTCTGTCCTTCCACACAGCAAATGTGGCTAACCAGAACACAGGTCTTGAAAGCTGACAGGTCCAGTGTCCATCAACGAGTTGGCAGCATGGCAACTAGCTACTCATTGTGAGAAAGTCCTGCAGTTACGCTTGTTCTGGTTTTCTGATAATACTATTGTTCAGAGCTCCTAACAATAGTATTGCAGGCTCTGAACAATGGTATTATCAGTTAGGAATGATACTATTATCACTTTCTGGGAGTAGTATTACAGAATATTTTTGTATACTTTTGGTACTCATATTAAATGGCATATCCATATATTACAAATAGAATAATGACTAGGTGAGTGTTTGTATTATAAGGAATAAAATTATTGAGAGGTTCTGGGGACAAGTGAAGCTCAAAAGGTTCCCTTGTCTCCAGAACCCCAAGATGGTTTTAATCCCGAGTGATGCACACTCACCTGTTTTTTATTTTTGAAATATATGTATCCCATTTAAAATTTCCATGGCTCTGAATTTTTTTTAAGCATGCTGCGAGAGTGACCGACAGCTGTACTAAGCACTTGTAAGGCATCAGACAGTTGCACTGTGCTCTCGCTTGCTCCACATCCACCTGTACACCACAAATGTCTGCTTTTACTTTTTAGGTGTTTTCATGGTGCGTGAACGCAGGATCAACCAGATGACAGTTTAAACTTCAGGGGAAGGTGGGGTGAGGGGGATATGGGTGAAAGAGTGAAGATGAATTTCTCTCAATGAGTGTGAGACAGCCGCCATGTTTTTTGAATTGTTCTGCCTGCCCACAGAGAGAAAGCAGCCAATCATGAGGTGCGCTTTACAAAAACCTAACGTAATGCAGCTAGGAAGCAAAATAGAGAACTCAGCAACCTAGGATAGTCGTGTGCTTGCTCTCTTCAGTTTCTTTGATAATACTATTGCTAAGAGCTCCAAATGATAGTATTATGGACTCTGAATGATAGTATTATCACTCATCATTAATGGTATTATCACATCCAGTTAGTTGAGCCATGGCCTCCATTAATTTCCATCTTGCCATCATGATGTATTAAATAGGAATGAAAACTGAGCCCCCTTCATTTCAATTGGACGTGCCCCCATACTCTCCCTTGTTACATGTCGTAACATGCCTGAGTGTGGGGACAGGTACATCAGTTGGGAAGTGGAAGGCACTGGCTGGCCACCTTGGCAGGGTCAAACTATGATCTCTTCCATGTAAATATAAACTGAGAATAAAAGTTCAAAAATTACAGAGATGGACTATCACCAACATTAGTTACCATATTCTGAAAGTGGTATCTTAGAATCAGAAATCACTTTAACATGCAGATGATTGCTAATTGTGAAGCTTGCACAGTGAACCATTCAGTCATGGGGTGAGATTTAAAGGTTAACAGTCAGGCTAACAGTGCCACACCCAAGTGTGGGGATGGTCCCAGTTTGCATTTTTACTGAAATGTTTATATATTTTTTATTTACTGGGTACTGCAGTATAGAACATTGTATTAGACTGCTTCTGTTGACTTGCATGCTGACATTTTCTGTAACTACAAACCCCAGATCTCCTGCAGCTGACACTGGAGGAGGGCTGAAGCAACAGACAATTCAAAAGCTATTAGAGCTATTATAGGATCTGTTCAGATATTTGCCGGTCTCACTGTTCTTCCAGGGCTATGTACAATTGTCTGGAACTGAACTGCTGGACCACCAAACAAACAAAGCAAAAAACAGAGCTTATAAAAACTCTAACTTGCACTGCAAGCTCTTAAGTCTCCCACTGTTGTAGCCCTGCTCCAATGTTAGCTGCAGGGGATTCTGGGATTTGTAGTTACATAAAATACTAACTTGTAAATCAAAAGAAACAGTCTGATACAATTTACTGTACTACAGTAAACACCAAGTAATAAAAAATGCTTCTGTGCACTGTGTGCAAACTGGGACCAGCCCCACATCTGGGTGTGGGGCTGTTAGTGCTGGCCAAGTCTGTTTCCGAATCTGGGTTGCTGAAGTAGTGAGGAAAAGTCCCATCATATAGTCACTATTCTAAAATATTTTAACTATTTTTTGATTTAGAACGTGATTTGTAGAACTTTTTCATCTGCAGAGTCGGCCTCAGATTCATATGTTTGGCCAATTGTAACTTTCTGTTCTAGTTTCCTACATTTTATGGTTTCAGCCGCCATATCCTGATCCGAGATCGCTTACTTAACACTGTGGAAAAGTGTAAGCAACTGACATCGTGAAATGTCTAGAAAACCAAGAGACAAAGTAGTCATCAAAGTGATAACATGCAATGCAATCATACACAAAAAGTAACAAAAATCCTTTTTTGTGAAGGATAAAGGCAGCCAAAGCATTATGAGGAACATGATAGTTACTCGTCCATGTGCAAATTGTAAAACTGTAGCTATTTATAGTACGTACTGGTTGCAGATCTTCTCTGCTAACACCTTTGTGAAAATCTAATTTATGTATGTAAGCAGTATCTTTTGGTTGTAATTGCCACGTCTGGTAACGTGTTTGCTAGTGTCTGTAGTATTACTATATCTGTAGCTCTACTGTGATTGCATGTTTGCTATCTTTATGATTAGGGTCATGTCTGACAGTTCCAGGTATCCATGTACCCACCTGTCAAACAACTAAATAAGTAAATGAAAAATACTGAGAGATTGAATGAAAGAAACAAGGAATTATTGGAATGCATGAATATTTTTAAATCTTTCTTATCAGCCTAGAGAAGGCTTTTACGAATCAGTAGGTCAGCTAGCGGAAAGGTTCTTTGCACGGTTGAGCAGTAGATCAATACGTGTTTCGGATATTATAGAGAAGGCCATTAACCGCTTCTCAGGAGACAATAATCCATAGGCCAGGACACGTCTTTTTGTAGTGGGAATTAATGGAATAGTGGGTCGAAACGACTTATGGGGATAGGCCTAGTTAGATAACCAAGTTCAATTTCTTAATCAGGATGTGCATTCTCCAAAGAGTCTTCTCAGTCTGAACTTTCAGAATTCAAGCCAGAACATTCTCGAACATTATCACAGAAAAAAACCTGCAAGTTACTTTTTCTTTTAGCTGCTGTTTGTGTAATACTGGTTCCAATGCTGTTGTAGTGTATGGTTACTGTTCATTGAGTATGGAAACCCATACAATCAACAGACTCTGGCCAGAGTGGACATGGCTTCAGCTGCACTTGCTGAGCTCTGTATGGAACAGTCCACCTTGCCCAAGATGGCCGCTGGAGTTCGGTATGCATAAGTGAGCAGTTGTGCATGTGTGACTTAATGTCCATAGTTGCAATTGTGATGAATCCTGCATGCGCACTGAGCTCTGGTGGCCATCTTGGTCATGGGCGGCTGTTCCACCATGAGTTCAGTGCACATGTGCGAGTTCACCACAACTGTGGAAGTGAAGTTGTGCATGCACAACTGCTCGCGCATGCACATTGAGCTCCAGTGGCGATCTTGGCCTTGGCATACTGTTCCGCTATGAGCTCAGTGCACATGCGTAAGTTTACCATGACTGCGGAAGTGAAACTGCACATGTACAGCTGCTCGCTCTTGCACACTGAGCTCCAGTGGCCATCTTGGCCATGGCGTACTGTAAAGTTGTGCATGAGCAACTCGTCATGCATGCACACTGAGCTGTGGTGGCCATCTTGAGCATGGCAGGTGGTAATGGCAAAAACACTAGTTTACCCATGGGGGGCTGGGGATGAGTGGAGGTTTTAGAGTTGTGGAATGATCGTGCTTGCAACTCCAGATTTGTTGTTCGGATGGATCTGGTGAATCATTTTTAAGGCACTCGTAAGGCAGCTGCAGGCTTCGCCCCTGCAGCTGTAAAAATTCTATTGAACCACAGTTATGACATCAGAACTATTGAAACATGAAAACTGACAGCAGGTAGGGCTGCTTGGCCCATCCAGTCTGCCCATTTTCATTGTGATTGCTGTCGCTGCAGACCCTCCTTGGTCTATGGCACTGTCTCTTCCACCCCCTTCCTTTCCCTTATTATTCCCATGTGCCTATCTTAGGCCTTTTTGAATCCCACCACTGTTTTTGCCCCCACTTCCTCCACTGGAAGACTGTTCCAGGCATCCACCACCCTTTCTGTGAAGAAATACTTTCTCACAGTTCTCTTAAACCTACCCCCCTCCAGCTTCATAGTATGACATCCTTGTTCTAGAGCACCCCTTCCTCTGAAACATACCTCCCACCTGTACCTTATTCATCCCCGTGAGGTATTTAAAAGCCTCTGTCATATCCCCCCTTCTCTCCTCTCCTCCAAGGTGTACATATTGAGTTCCCGTAGCCTCTGCTTATAGGGCTTTTGATGCAGGTCATGCACCATCTTGGTAGCCTTCCTCTGGACCACCTCCACTCTGTCAATGTCTTTCCTGAGATGTGGTCTCCAAAACTGGACACAGTAGTCCTGGAGGGGTCTCACCAATGATCTATATAGGGGCAACATCACTTCCCTCTTCCTGCTGGTAATATCCCTACCTATACACCCCAGCATCCCACTAGCTCTCCCTGTCGTTTTGTCACATTGTCTGTCCACCTTCAGGTCATCCAGTATGATTACCCCAGATCCCCTTCCTGCTTGATCATTGCAAGTATTTCTCCCCCCATTTTGTACTCCAACCCCCTCAGTTACTGTGACTTAAGTGCATTATTTTGCAATTTTTGCATTAAACCTAGCTCCAAACATTTGACAACCCTCCAGCCATTTTAAATCTCTAACCATCCTTAGCACCCCTCCAGAGTATCCACACTGTTGCAGATCTTGGTGTCATCCACGGAGAGGCAGACTTTCCCTTCCAGTTCCTCCGCTATGTCACTAATGAAGATATTAAAGAGGATGAGCCCAGCACCGACCCTGAGGCACTATGCTTGTCACTCTCCCTCCTCGGAGTGAACACCATTTAGGACCACCCTCTGCCTCCTATCCCCTAACCAGGTTCTTAACCCAGGTTACCACCTTATTGCCCACCCCATGCTACTCAACTTGTTCACCAGTCTCCCATGTGGAACGGTGTCAAAGGCCTTGCTGAAGTCCAGGAGGACCACGTCCACTGCCCCTCCCTGATCCAACACCTTGATAACCCAGTCAAAAAAAGTATTAGATTTGTTGTGTATGACCTTCCCTCTGTGAAACCATGCTGCCTTGGGTCCTGCAGTCCATTGGATTCCAGGTATTCCACAATCCTTTCCTTTAATAGTGTTTCCATCTGTTCCCCCACCACTGAAATAAGGCTGACAGGACTATAATTGCCCACCTCCTCCTCCTTGCTACCACTTGTTGTGGGACTATGTTCGTTCTTCTCCAGTCCTCCGGGACCATGCCGGTCTCCAGTGAACTGTTAAACAAGTCTGCCAGGGTGCAGCCAGGATTCCCCATATCGGTGTGAGGTTATTTTGGAAACACTGATATGGGCGAAGGCAATATGCCGCTTGGCATAAGGGTGCCAGATACTGTGCCTCCCAGGATTTGTAGTGCCAAAGTGCCGTTCAGGGAAATGGTCCTGTTTTGTGGGGGGCTTTGCCACCTGAAAATGAATATAACAACCTCTGGGGTGGGCATACGAGAAGGGAACAGAAACAGCATGGGTGCAAAGGGCAGCATCAGTGAGGGGTGATCTGAAATCAAGATCGGCCCAGTCACTGTCACCCTTGTTGTGGTGCCTTAATTGCAGTGCCAATTTTAAGTTGTTGTTCTAATGGCGTACTGCAGCCAGCACCTCCTGAGTTCCTTCAACACTCTTGGATGCCCCCCTCTGGCCCCATGGCTTTGTCCACTTTCAGATTAGCAAGTGATTTCCTGACACTCTCTCAGAGAAGGGGTTGGTGCCAAATTCTCCAAAGCTCCTGGTACCTATTCATGGTCCCTCACCATTCCCTTCTACTGTGAACGCTGAGCAGAAGTATTTATTTAAGATTTTCACCTTTTTTAGGTCCTCCTCCGTACCGTTCCCCCCCCCTCCTGTTTTAACTGTGCAGTCCCTCCCTTTATCTTCCTTTTCTCTCTAACATACCTGAAAAATGTTGTGTCCCCTTTTGATACTGCCTGGGCTATTCTCTTCTCAGTTTGCACCTCTGTACTCCTTACTGCTTCACCTGCCTCTCTCCACTTCTCCAGATACACTTCCCTCCTCCTCTCTCTGGGTCTCCTTATACCTTCTGAATGCCACTCTTTTTCCTTTACATTTTCTGCTACTGCCCAGTTCCCAATGTAGTCATACCCTCCTCTCTGCACCATTCCTTCAACTATTGGTTGAAGGCCTTAGTGCAGACCCTCTCCTTCCTTCTGTTGTAGACAGGCAGCACTTCCATAAAGCATACAGTGCGTGCTACCTGCATAAGACCCTTGCCCAGTTCCCTAAACTGCTCCTGCACTGCCCCAGTCCCATTTAAAGCTAGGTCAGTCATCCCAAAGTGGACAATGACATCCAGCTCCCCCCTTCATTCCTACTGCCCTTGTGATCCACTGGATACCCTTCTCCGCCCTCCAAGCCTTTGCGCCAGATAGGCACTTAACCGCCATCTCTACCCCCTTTCCTGCCACCAACTCAAATCCCCTGACAATAGTGTCCCTCACCAGAAGTTGCTGCCTCCTTCTTTGGGGTTCTCTTCCCCCCCCCAGGACTCCATTTAAGCAGACCCCCATATCCTCACTGTCCACCACCTTGGGTGCCCCTTCTTGGCAGTCCCACTCCACCAGAATGCTGTGGGAATTTCTTAGTGGCACCAGTTGAGGAATGTGCCTGTGAACCCAGTCCTTTCTGCCTTCCAGATCCCACCACCTCGCCCTCCTTGAGCCCACAGTATTGCAACCACTCCTTCCTACTGGCATCCTTTGAAGTAGCGGTGTCTGACTAGGTGGTTCCTGACTGGGAGAAATGGTCCCCTGACTCCTTGTCAGCGCAACTATGAGTCTAGCTACATTCTCCTGACTCTCAACCAGCGCTGCCTGGAGCCAGGAGACCTGATCCCTCCACCCAGAGAGGTGCACACAGATGGGGGCAGCACCACAGTCTCCAGAAGGGCTCCCTGTGGATGGTCATCCCACAACTGCTGCATTGCACCACTCCCCACATGTCTTTTTTTCCTGCTCTTCTTGTGCTTCCTGTCCTCCTGACCCAGACCCCAGTAAGGCTAAACCAATAATACCCAATAACTACAAGCCCCTAGACTCTGACATGCACTGACACCTCGCAACAATTTAAAAGCAAACCCCTACCCACTACAATACCCAGCAACCACTTAAGAGTAAGCCCTTGATCCCTGAAACACGCTAGTACCTAGTAACAGTTTAATGGCAGTCCCTTAAACCCAGAAACACTAACACCTTGCAGCAGTTTAAATGGCAAGCCCCTAAGCCCTCAATCACGTTAACCACCCCAAATAATTAGCAGCAACCCCCCACAATACAACCTTCAATAGACATACCTGGAGTCTGATGAGCAAAGATCCACTTGCTCCACTTGGGTCAGCAGGAGAGCAGAATGGTCGACTGCTGGCTGCCTCGTTGGGCTGACTCCAGTCGGCAGTCTCCAGTGTCCTTTGTGCATTTGTCCTTCACGCAGGGGGGCCACAGCACAGTGGACTACTTGGTGGCCAGTTCCTTATGAAGCCAGCAAGGGTTGATGGACACTTGAATGGGGTGATCTGATTGGTCACCTGGCAGGCTGAGGGTGTGTCTGTGGGTGCTGATTTGCTCACCCAGTATCCCTGGTGTTGATGTCAAGCTCCGGTGCTGCTGGCCAGAGAAAGAAGATCGGCTCTCTTTAGGATGGCAGGAGGGAGGGCTCTCGGTTACACAGAGCCTCCTCCTGCAGCAGCGATCTGGTGGTGGTTTGCTAGGAAGTAGAGCACAACACAGGGTTTAATTGTCCTGAGCTGCTTCCTGCAGTTCAGCCTTCTGTTCTTTTGATTGGTCCTCTGGTGGGCTGGGGATGTATCTGTGGATGCTGACTGGCTCACTCAGTACCCCTGGTGTTGATCTCAAGTGCCGGGGCTACTGTCCAGAAAAAGATCAATTCCTTTGTAGGATGTCAGGAGGCAGGGCTCTTGGGTTATACAGGAGCCTTCTCCTGCAGCAGTGATCCGGTGGTGGTTTGCCAGGAATCTGAGCACAGTGTAGAGTTTAAAATACCCCAGGCTGCTTCCTGTTTAGTTTGTCCTTTCTTCCTTTGATTGGTCCTATGATGGGCTGGGGGTGTCTGTGGGTGCCAACTGGCTCAACAAGTAACCCCGGTGTTGATGCCAAACTCGGATGCTGCTGGCCAGAAAAAGATCAGCTCCTTTTTAGGATGGCAGGAGGGGAGGGCTCTTGGATTACACAGAGCCTCCTCCTGCAGTAGCGATCTGGCGGTGGTTTGCCAGGAAGTAGAGCACTGCACAGGGTTTAAGTTCTGATTCATACAGTTTGTACACTGACTTTCAAAAGTGGTTGTACAATAGTTTATGACGTCACAACTTTGGACAGAAAAGCAGCTGAGTCCTTCATTGTGCGGCACATTCAGGCTGCAAGACTGCCAGCGGTGGGCATTGGGGACTGCTGCTCAAATCTTTATTCATTAACCCCAGATTAAGTATTTACCATTCTTAAAACTGACTCAAGCCTATTTATTTATCTTTTTACTTGGTGGGAGGGATGGGGGCTCCTGGAAATTGTCATTTCCTCAACGGTTTTCAACACAGTTAAGCAGTGGCTGCAGCAGTATTTTTGAACCATACAGTATATAAAATAGCATATGGGCAACCAAACATAATGCAGCATATGTTTCCAGCTTAGGGCTGAGATGACAGCATGGACCTTTCAAGCTTTGCTGTCAAGCTCATATGCTGTCATCTCAGCCCTCAATGGAAACACAGCCTTGGTGTGTATGGTTGTTCATACACTGTGTGCAGAGGCAGGAGTTTCCAGAGTGGGAGAGAAGCAGACAGTGGTGAGGGTCAGGGCCTAACGCCCAAGTCATCCTGCTCAGGATAGGGCTTTCTCCTTGTGCTGGGTGCCTTACCTCCTGCCACACTTGTGACCTGGGATTGGGAATGGACTCTGGTTGCTTGGGGGCCAGAAGGGTTGGGAAGGATCGAGCATCCCTAGATAGCTCTCCTTCCTTGGGGAGGGGGGGGGTTAGTATGGTGTGCTGCTTGCCTAACACCCATCAGTGGCTGCGTACATCCACACGCATGCCATCATGCAAGGGAAGGGACCACATGCTCAGGACACCAGGGCCATCTCTGAGGAAGCAGAGCTTGAACATTGCATCCATTGCACGTCTGCCGGTCTGGGGAGAAAATAGGAGTAAACCCCCCCAGGCAGCAGGTGACTGTGGATATTCAGGCTCATGTCCCAACGCAGGTTGTCCACATGGTAGCATAATGAGCTATCATTGGCCTCAACTAAACTATCTTGAAACATTTTCTCAATATGCATAGTAACTAAATTTCTAAAGGACACAAAGTCTTAGCTGTAGCTGAAAAGGTCTGTTCTAAGTACAGAGACCATTATCACTGAATATTGGTCTAGATTGCCTTCTTATATCTTAAAACTTACATAATTGGTTTTAGAGACCCCTGATTTCAGGTGAGTTTAGATTGTTTCTTGAACAGTTCCTCTCACCCCTACTGATCTCTGACTAGAGAGTGGCCAGACCCCATGAACTACTGATGATAGTAGAAGTTGTTTTCTGTCTTGCAAAGATTATTTATGTTGATCTGTCAGCAGAAGGTTGGTGCAGTGCCTGCGAGCTGGATGAGTACTGTTTATGTACATCCTGAAGAAGTTGCAGCTTCTCAGCAGTTTGGATCCTATGGCTTTGACTGCTAAATCTGTATCAATGTAGACCCTCCTAGTGAACTGTTCAAGATCTACAGTAGGTCTGGAGGGGGTTGGGATATCACGGAGAAGATACTGATATATCTGTGACTCTAATAAGAGATGCAGCAGATTTGGAGGGAGTGGGAATATAGTAACAGCAATCTGAGGTTTGAAGGGTTTCCAGGTCCACTATTTCCACTCCTCTTACCCCTCCACTTCTTCCATGTAAGGTTTTCTCCTTGGTCTGCCCAGGCAGGCTTATCAGTCCTGTCCCTACTTCCTCCACCCTCCACCCTGCATCCTGCTTCAACCTCAGCTAAGACCCTCTCCAAGACCCCTCTTGATTGCCCCCCTGTGGCTGGGCTAGGTGGGAAGGACCATCCTCCCTCCACTTGGAGAAACATATCCAGTGTTGGGGGCCCCTGGTCGAGTGACACTGTGGAACAGAGGCTGGCAGGCAGGACTTTGCATAGCTTGAGATGACCATTTCCGTTTTTCTCCCCGACCATGGTGGTACAAGCAACACATGCACGTGGAGGTGCACAAGTAACCCAGAACCACAGTTCCCTCTCCCTTGACTGTCATTTGTCACTGCTGCATCAGCCCAGACCTCTTCTTGGTGGCACCAAGAGTCAAGTCAACCAGTACCCTGATACAGAAGAGGAGAGCTGCAAAGTAACCGCTTAATCCACTCCCAGCGCCCCCATCGACCCCTGTTGATCCAACTTGTTCCCAAACTTGGGTCGGCAGCCTGGTGAGAGGTAAGGCATAGTACCTCAGCCTCTACACCACTGGATTGGCCTCTCCCCTCTACTTCAAAAGCAGGGATGAAATAAGTATGAAGTGCAAACATGTGGCCATTTATAGGGATTTCCTACCAACTCTATAACCCAGGGTACCCTGGGATTTCCTTGATCAGCATAAATTTGTCCAGGCTTACCTGGAAAGCCTGTACTATCTTCATATTAGCAGTCTCCACTGGTAGGCTGTTCCATCGGTTCATCATCCTCAATAGAAAAAGTGTCTCCTAATGTTACCCAGGAATTTACCACCCACTGAGCTTCAGTGACTGCTGCTGCGCTTTGCTGGAGGGCACCAGATCAAACATATCAAACTGTTTTTATTTAGCTGGTGCCCTTAAATATGCAGAACACTAAAATTACATCCCTTCTATGCTATCGTTTCTCCAGGATGGACATGTTAAGGGCCTCCAGCCTCTCCTCTTAACTTTTTCCCTACCTCTCCCATCGCGTTGGTCATCCTGCATTGCACCCTGTTGTCTGCTTCAGTGCTTTTGTTTGTATTGAGAAGACTAAAACTGCACAGAGGTACTCCAGGTGGGGCTTGACCAGTGCCTTGTAAAGTGGCAGGATTACTTCACTTGCTCTGCACATCAGCCCTTGTTGGTACACTCCAGCATTCTGCCAGCCTTCTTGACAGTGACTGCGCACTGCTTACTATGCTTGAGCCCGCATCTATTTTGCCTTCAGGTGTCCCCCCCCCTCCCCATTGCAGCAGGAGGAGCCCCCAAGTGTATGGGTCTGATCTCTGTTTTTCTTTCCCTTTGGCTACATGGAATTTGAGGCTGAATGAGTTCCACCTGTCATTCAGTTTGTTCAAGTCCTCTTGAAGTTTGTTCCCAGCCTCAAGGAGTCTGCCAAACTGGCCAGTTCAGTGTCATCAGCAAACTTAAAGGGAGACAGTCCGCACAAAGAGCCTTGCACTCAAGTGCGGGCTGGACCCAATGTGCACTTTTGTGTGCAAAACATTTTGGTATACTTACCATTTACTGTAGTATAGTAGACTACATCAGACTAATTTTGCTTAGTTCTAGGCTGACATCTTCTGTTACTACAAGCCCCAAAATCCCCTGCAGCTGGCATCACAACAGGAGACAGAAGTGGGAGATTCAATAGCCTGCAGTGCATGTTAGAGCATTTATAATCTCCGAGCAGCTGTTTTCCAGGTCTGCTTTACTCCAGGGCTAAATACAGCCCTCTGTAACTGTATTTAGCCCAGGGTTGGCAGAGACCAGCAACCAAAAGATCAGAGCTTATATAAATTCTAACATACAATGCAGGGTATTGAAATTCCATCTGTTGCCTACTGCTCTGTCAGCTGCAGGCAGGGCAGTTCAAGTGGCATTATGTGGGGCCTCCAAAATGTCATTAAAAGGGCCAGGTGATATGTATGGTATCTGCTGTGAAACGAGGTGACTGAAAGACATACTGGAATCTCAACTGAAATGGAATTCCATAGAGTGGGAGTAGTGAAAGCAAAAGAGGATTCTCCAACTCTGGTTTTACATTTGGAGATATTCAATGGGGTGTTTTCACCAGACCTCAAGGGGTACGCACTGTGCATTGGATTGAGGAGGGTGGCAAGGAATAGAGGCATGCAGTTGTTGAGGACACCATAGATTACCCCTCCAAAGGACAAGTCCTAAGACTAGGAGGGTGAAGCCAGTCAAGTATGTCATAGAGGGAACAGTGATGTGCAAGTCTGTGGAATGCCAATGGAAATGGCAAACATTATCAAACTTCCCATTTAGAGAGAGTGGGTTTTGAGACAGCACTAAATGCAGGAGCTCCACAGAGTAGTTTTGGAAGGAGTAAGCCACGTGCAATAGCTAGTCAGTCTTGAGGGCTCAGGTTGTGGCCAACTTTGTAGGAGACGGGTAGCATGGAGTTGAGAGATTTGCAGATACACACCCATCACATGCAGGGAATAATATAGTGAGGGATCAAGGGTGACACCAGGGCAGGTGAAAGAGGTGACCAAGGGGGCAGGAGTACGGTCGTGGTATGTAATGGATAATGAGGCTAGGCAATCACCTCAGTCTGAGGGAGTCCTGAAACCACTGACTTCTCATTTTGGTCACATTAAGACCAGTTTGTCATGAGATAGCCAGCTATGTACTGAGCGGAAGTCAGAGGTGAGGTGCTGGTTATGAGATAGCCAGCTATGTACTGAGTGGAAGTCAGAGCTGAGTTGCTGGTTATGAGATAGCCAGCTATGTACTGAGTGGAAGTCAGAGCTGAGTTGCTGGTTATGAGATAGCCTGCTATGTACTGAGCGGAAGTCAGAGCTGAGTTGCTGGTTATGAGATAGCCAGCTATGTACTGAGCGGAAGTCAGAGGTGAGGTGCTGGTTATGAGATAGCCAGCTATGTACTGAGCGGAAGTCAGGAGGGTGCTGGCTACAGAGATAGCCAGCTATGTACTGAGCGGAAGTCAGAGGTGAGTTGCTGGTTATGAGATAGCCAGCTATGTACTGAGCGGAAGTCAGAGGTGAGGTGCTGGTTATGAGATAGCCAGCTATGTACTGAGCGGAAGTCAGAGGTGAGTTGCTGGGTATGAGATAGCCAGCTATGTACTGAGCGGAAGTCAGAGGTGAGGTGCTTTATGCATAAAGCCATGTTAAGTGTGGTTGAGAACCGTGACCTTAACCAAGTACTCCATTAGTCTGTCCTTGATAATGGCTTTTGGGACGCTGTACAGCGCTGATGTGAGGCTGAATGGCCTATAGTTGCCTAGGTGTGACCTGTCCCTCTTGAAGAGCCAAAGAGAAATGCAGCAAAAAGCCACTTATAAATCTGTTAGCAGACAGGATTCTGAGGCTACAAGACTTAATATTGGGGTGGGGTTGGAGGACTGACATACTGTACTGTGGAGAAGGCAAGTAGGGTCAGTCAGCAGAATGGTATCTGTGGTCATAATAGCTATCTCTATATCTAGTGGGCACAGTGGAGTACATTAGAATAGAACATGCACTTTTGGTTCTCTAGGCAGAAAAGATTAGGGGCTTCATACCACTAGGCTGTATTTGCCAGCAGTAAGGGTCTGGTGCCTTCCAAAGGCTAAATCATAAGAGCTTAATGTACACCCATGAGGACATGATTCAGAAAAAAATTGTGGCCCATGTCCCTTCATCTGCATGTTGCTCATGGTCTGGGAAAGTTGCAACTGTTTTGGTGATGGAAGAAGTTCAATGGCTGCCAGATGTTAGTCATCTACAGTTACCCACCCATTCCTCCTGTGTTTGTGTGTCCCTATTTATTGGATGATCCCATTTCCCCCACCCAAACCAGCTATAAGCTAGCACTCGGCCTACAGCACATGGGTGTCATACTACTGACGATAATGTCAATCAGCCCCGTAGAGCTGTGATTCAGTGGGATTGCTGGAGATGTTACTTACAGAGACCCCATCAAAGGAGGATGAGTTCATGGCCTTGTAGAGTTCATCCGTGAAGCTCTTGTTCTTATAGGTGAAGTCCTCCAGCCGCTTGCCATTCTTTGCAAGTTCTTGGGCAGTCTTGTTGAGGGCCAGAGCCAGCGCCCAGATGGCATCATACGCAAGGGGGGCTTCTTGATATCCTCCTTTCAGCTCGGCATTTTCACCAAGGAGGTTGTTCAGCTTCTGCAGAAACTCCTGAGAAGTCTACAGGCAAAAAATGAAACAGAAACATGAAATATCTCTGATGGTTATGACCTGTCTTATTGCTCTTCAGACTGTCTCCTTCAAGTGCCCCTCTTTATACACCCATATGTATGAACATAAAATACATCCTTTTTCACCCTTCTGTATTTAGTGGCCAGTCAATGACAGCTATGGCGCCTATGTTTTGACAGCGACATGTATGTAACCTTCTAGCGGTTACAAGCGCCAGGCAGAAAACCTCGGGTGATTGTTCATTCGAGATGGCTGGCCCAGTTCTCTAGAACTCACTCCCCAGATTTCTGAGGGAGGCCCCATCAGTGGAGGCATTTAAGAGGGATCTGAAAACCTACCTTTTTAAGAAAGCACATTTGGAAAACTGCTGTTGATTTTAATGTGACTTTATTTATTATTTGATCATTTAATTTATTGTACTATTTATATACCCTGTATGCTTGTGTGTGTTACCTTGGTTGTGAGTTTTTTATAAGGCACCCAGAGTCCCTGGGATTGCATGCCATATTCATAAATATTTACTTACTTACTATTTTATACCCTACAGTTATCAGTCATGGCTCTTATACCTTAACCCCTTCATGTACCTTACCCTCTTCTTGTATCTAGTGTCCTGTGACTACACAGGATAACTCTTAGACCGAGGCCTCTTCAGCTGTCTCAGGCTTTGTCATTGCCAGCTGTGGCCCCTATACTGTGATGTTTCTATGTATATAACATCCTGTTCCTTCTAACTGTGTCTCCTAACCACTATTATCACTATATATCTATAAGTGTGCCATCCCTGATGGCAATGGCCCCTACACTCTGATCTATCCATTTCTCTAGTGTCTACTCCATGACAGTTAAGGCTTCTGCACTTGGACCTCTGTTTGTATCTAGTGTCCTATACCTGGCAAGTAGGGTTTCTACGCCTGACCTCTATAGGGCATTCACTAGCTGAAGGAAAGGAGTGCTACTACCCTGTACAAGCTCCCTGATAAGGCCACACCTGGAGAAATGTGCACACTTTTGGAGTCCCCAGCTAAAGAAAACAGTGACCTCCTGGAGAGGGTCCAGAGGAGAGCTACAAAATTATCCAGAGGCAACAAGGAAAGACGGTAGATAGGTTGGAGTGTCTTGACATGTACTCTGTAGAGGCCAGGTGAGAAAGAGAGAGAGGAGGAGGAGGAGGAGAAGAGAGAGAGAGAGAGAGAGAGAGAGAGAGACAGAGAGAGACAGAGAGACAGAGAGAGACAGAGAGAGAGAGAGAGACAGAGAGAGAGAGAGAGAGAGAGAGAGACACGGCATGAACATGATAGAGCCTTATAAGTTCTTGAGGGGACTAAACAGGGTAGACTGCAATTATCTATTCATGGCTCCATGTCAGAAGGGCAAATCAATTACGGTGACTACATTTTATGGTTATGGCAAATCAGCAAGAGTGTAAAAAGGCACCTGGAATTTTCAGCAACTGCTGTTCTGACATTTGCTTTCTGCGGAGGCTTGCCCCCACACCTCTTCTTATATATCTAACTCCAAGGTCATAGAACCTCAGGGAGGAGGGAAAGCAAATGTCACCATAACTGTGGTCACTGACATTTCTGGTTGCCATTTCACTCTCACTGATTTGCCGTCACCATAATTGTCGCCACTGAAATTGATTTGCTTTCTTTGATGTGCTACCTCTATTTCATGAGAAATGAAAACAGTGTAAGCAAGCAGCATGGATGGAAGCCGTGAGAGGGAGTATTCAAAATGTATTTATTTATTTGAAATTGTTTCACCAGTTAAGTATACAGAGATACCAGGATAATGCCATTTACAGATGCGACTGGGGCCGGGTGGAATCCAACAAAGACTAAAATGCTATATACACAGGCAAGGAATACAATTTTAGACTCAGTGTGCACAGGCAATGCAGTGCAATTTACATAACATTTTTACAGCGTGCTTACAAAAGTGATTAGCAAACAATCTAGTGGAAAAAGAGAAATGTATATTATCGTCAGGTACAGTCACAGAATGAGGTAATGAATGCAAGGAAGTTTCTTTCTCATGGAGCGGGTGGTGGATGAATGGAAAAGTTCAGCCAAGCAGATGGTTGAAAGCAAAGTCAGTGATGGGGTTCAAACACCATGGATGGAGCAGACACAAGGGAATAATGATGCCTATGAGAAGAGGTGAGTATTAACAGCCCGGAAGGGGGGATTACTGAAACACCATTAGGGCCATCAGCTCAGTAAATCTGGCATGACTTTTGGTCAGAAACACAGTCAGGCAGCTAATGGCAGACAGAATAGACTGCTGGGACTTCATCTGATGACAACTTCGATGTATCTAGGCATCTCTGGGTGGCGGGTGGACAGCAAGGAGGGTATTTGGGAACTGAAGAGACCTAGAAAACTGGAAGTATGGTCCAAGATTTGGCGACTGAAATTTAATGCTAAAAGTGCAAGGTTATGCACGTGGGGAGGAGAATTGGAGGACTTCATTTTGGATGGGGGTATGACTAGCAAACCACAGAGAAGAGGAATCTAGGACTTATAATTTAGTGACAGCCTCGAGACCTTTGCCTAATGTAACAAGGCATATGGGAGAGCTAGCAGGATGCTGGGATGCATTGGTAGAGCCTTCTCAAGCAGATGGAAGGAAGGGATTCTACCTCTGCACAGGTCCTTGCTGACTGAGACTGCACCTGGATGGAATACAGCGCACAGTTCTGAAACATTTACCTAAAAAGGACTAAGGACCACCTAGTACCAGTCCAAAGGGAGGAGACATAAAGGATTTACAGCTAGCAGGAGAAGACTTTGCAGAAAAAATTGGTTGATCCCAATGTGTATTTACTGGAGGTCAGGAGAGGGAGGGGAACCTGACTGAAACATTGAAGTATCTGAAGGGTATAAATAGAGAGAGAGACAGCAATTGTTGAAGTATAGCAAGGGCTTATCACAAGGGACAGCAACTACAGGCTGACAGGTGGGAAATTTATGGAGAATGTGGGGAACTACTTCACAGAAATGGCGGTGGAAAATTGGAACCCCTGCCGGAGGAGCTGTCAGTGTTAAGACAGCAGCAATTTCAAGTTGGAGTGCTATAGACACTTGCAACTGGAGAAGATGAGTGAGGTGGCATTGGGGTTAACAGGAGCAGAGGGTTAGTTCAAGCAGAACTGAAGAATGACTGATCTGTGTAGTCCTGGCCAGTGCTAGGCTGGCAAGGACCTAAATAGTACTGAGCAGACTAGATGGGTGTCACGTTTTTCTGTCTGTTAACATCCAGGTTCCTGTGTGATCCAAGTTTCCTGTGACAACATTGACTGCTGCTAACTCAACAAGGTATCCTAATGTTAGAAATAATGATGTGCTCTTCTTAAATAAAATATAACTAACTCAGTGTTTAACTAGCCTGCTGTAACTCCTAAAACCTTGACCTCTCCATGCATTCTGTACCTTGCCTCTTCAGATGTAGGCAGAAAAGATGCTCCTGCAGTTCCTTTGCTTCTGTGATTTGTGTTGGTATGAAACACTGAGCACGCTTTGATGGATCAACACTAGGCTTCCACCTTCAGTTCTGCCAGTCTTTTGGTAGCGCTTTGTACTGGCTTGTGTTCAGAGCTCATGATGGTGTATCAAGATCCCACATCTCCTCCTGCCAAGGGGCAGGTGCATTCCATACTCGGAGTAATTAATTTTGGCAGGAAGGGAGAATAACAAGTCATGTAAATACAGATGGAAAACCATTTGTGCTGATGAATATGCCTTTGGTTTTGGACTTCATAGTCCTAATCGTGCAGTGGATCCTCTGTGCACTGGTGATAGAAGTTGCATGAGGACAAGAATCAAGCATAGACGGGATGGTCTCGGTATATGCAAACCTAACAACTTCTAAAGATAATGAACATTAGATAGTACCTATTCAGCTGCCACAGAAGCCACAGTACTCAGAGGCATACTCACCAGGTTTGAGATCCCTCTGGTGTTCTCTGGGTTAAGCATGACAATCTCTGTTGTCACATGACCTTCAACTGCCTCTGTCATGTTCTCCGCTGTGCAGTTGATGGCTGCATCCTCCAGCTTGTACCAGTTGTCAGTGTACCAGCCAATCAGGAACCAGACATATTTCTTCCCATACAGCTTTTCTTTGAACACCTGATGTATCAGAAGACAAACTTCTTTTAGGAATGCATACTGAAGCAAGTGTGCACTGACTAAGTCAGAAACTGGTATACAATGATACTCTTAAGTTAAGCTGCAGACGTAAATATTAAAGCGATGCAAATCTAGGAAGCTGCAGACGCATTTGAGAGTTGCTATTAAATAGTTTGACACCTTTTATTGGACAGTGTATATATAGTATACTGTACAAAGAACACAGCGTTTTCAGGCACACAGCTAACACTTGCGTGGCCCCAAGAATTGTGTGTTGTAACAAAGTATATACTATATACTATATATATATTCATTGCAAAAAACTTCTTTAATGCACCAGTAAGGGTAAGTGACAACACAGGGAAATGTGGCATTAGGGTTTTAACCTAACACCCCACCCCTACAGGCAGCAACAGGCGTGGGGTGTACCTTGTGGTTGTCAGTCCTAATGCTCACCGCATTCCATGAGTAAATAAGGTGATACCAGTACAGTATAAGAGAATGGGGTGAGCGTTAGGGTTGACAACCCCAAGGCACACCCATGGCTGTTGCTGCCTGTAGGGTAGGGGTAGGGTGTTAGGGTTGGAAACCCTAATGCCACATTTCCCTACTTTTGTCGCTTTAACCCTAACTGGTGCATTAATGAAGTTTTTTTGCAATGAATGTCCTTACTTATTGAGATAGTATAATCGTATTCTCATTTGGCTGTGGGAGTGCAGTGTCCTTCAGGCCTTTTGCTCCCATCAATAGATACTTTTTGAGATAGTGTAATCATATCCTTATTTGCCTGTGGGAGTGCAGGGCCCTCTGGGCCCAGCGCTTCCATCCCTTCATAGATGCATATATGTATATTGCTGTAGAAAAGACCCTGTGCTTCCAGTTTTAGCAAAACTGTAACCAAATTGTCACCATAGATTTCTTACCCACCTCATGAATCTGGTACTGAAATTTTCAGATCCTCCCAAAATGTGATTCCATGCCACTGCAACATCATTCCATTCCACAAATGTGAAGACAGTTTCACCAGGATTTGAAAATGACAGGTGTCACGTTCATGAGGTGGTGTAAAAATATGTTTATGTTGAAAATCTGGTGTCAAAATATTGAAAATTACCAGAATTTTGAGCAAGTGTATAAAATTTCAACACATGCTCATTTCCATATTTTGACCCAAATTTTCAATATAACTTCTTATGACCCTACCTCATGAAGGATGACAGTGAAAATTTTTCAGATCCTGCCCAAAGGTGATTTCACCAAGCAACCACAAAATTGCCTTTCGGGCTAGATTTATGGAATTCCGCTGACATTGTTCGTGAGGTGGGGCCCCAAAAAGGTCATGTTGAAAATCTGGTGTCAAAATATGCAAAAATGCCCAAGTTATGAATCAAAGCTGAAAGCCCCATTGAAATACTTTTACCTTAGTTCTCATATTGCAGTCGTCGGTTCTAGCAGCAAGACGTATCTTCGATCGGAGAGTGGATCTTCAGCCAGCAAACTGTTCAGGTGAGTGAGGGTATTCTGGGAGTGTGGGCGAGGTGCAGGGTGGTGGTTGCTCAGTGGTAAATTGGGGTTGGGTGGGTCGGATCTGTGAGGGACCTTTTTAATTTTTACAGATAAAAAAAAGACATCAAGGGACTGTTTTCTTTATTACAGGTCTAACAAGAGAGGGGATCAGAGGGTGGAGGTACCATAGGACACTAATGAGAAAAGCAAATATTACAGGGACAGTGATTGGAGCATGGGGGGTGCCACTGGACACCAGGGACCATAAAGAAACATATTATGTGAGTGAGGATGGCAGGGTGGGGGCACCACTAGACACCAGGGAACTAAATAATTATGGGGCGGCAATTGGAGGGTGGTGGTGACACTAGACACCAGGGAAACAACCAATAAATACAGTGGCGGTGATTAGACTGTGGAGAAGCCACTAGACACATAGAATAATAAAGGAAAAAATATGGGAGGGCAATCAGGGGGTGGGTGGGGTGCCACTAGACACCAGGGAACAGATGCCAGCAAAAGAAATATATTTCCCTCACGAAAAAGGATCTTTTTCGTGACTCAGGATAAGAAAAATAACCCTCTTTTTTGTATCATAAGTCATGAAAAAAGATTTATAATCTTAAAAAAACAACATGTCAAGGGCATTCCTTCTACAGTTAAGTGCAGAATCCAGCTTAGGGGCTCCAGATAAGTAAACTATACGTGTTGGTTGCTCTACAGAATGTCATTTTTGTGGTTTTCAAATTAGAATTTTCAGGAAAACAAGCCCTCTTGGGGGGGCAAGCCAGGGGACTGGAATCAGAGAAGCCCGCGGGAAGGGGTAATGGTCTGGGTGGTTGCTTGGGCAGAAGGTGGCATGGCCATCCTCTGCACATTTGAAGGTAATATTTGCTATCTTTTTTTTTGTTTGCTATAAAGCTTCTGTCCTTCAGGGAAGGTGGGCAGGCTCTCAGCCCTGCCCCCATGACCCTTGCTCACCTCTCTCAACCTGGGGGACAAGTCTGCCATGGAGTAAATCCAGTCCTCCACCTCCAGCATCAAGCAGTGGTGCAGGTCATGGCAAAAGTGGCAAGGTTTCATTAATCCTGTTCTTACCTCCTCAGTTACTGCTCCCCTGTCTACTTGTCTATGCCCACTACCATATGATGTTGACTAAATACAACTTACAACTCTGTCACTTTGTTCTCCAAGTCCCCCATTCCACCCACCACTGTGGCTCCCACTACAAGGCCATTTCGATTATGCCTTGGGCTGCCTAGTGGACAATGCACTCAGGAGCAAACAGCTGTCACCTATGCTTCACTGTTAACAGACAGGATGGTTTCTAGGAGCCTCAGGGCCTCCTCCATCCCTCCACTTATAGTCCCACGTACTACCACTGCTATGGGAAGTAAGGCCTTTTCTGTCTCCGCTCCATCCCTATGGCACAGGCTACCGTCATCTGTTCACTTGTCCCCCTCCCACCTCTCCTTTAAATCTAACCTAAGACATTGGCTCATGACCAAATCCACTTGTGACTGTTTCTCTGCACAGTTATGAGGTCACAATCTGTCCCTACCTTGCTTATCTCTGCTCTTCTATGTATCCTTGCTCCCTAGTACTTACTGTTGCTTCCTTGTCCTGCCCTGCTCTCTTATCAGTCTCTGATGTGCTCTCTCTCTCTCTCTGACTCTCTCTCTCAACCTCTGTTAGGCATGTTAGCTTGTGTGAGTTGTATTTTTTGCCACATTTAGCATGAATCTACTGGTGGCTCTTTGTGCAAGAATGTGAATCCTCCTGTTTAGCACGTGTTCACCTTGTACTGCTTGATAGTTGCTCTGTCTCTTTATTAGCTTAACTACATTGTATCTGTGATGTGATCATATCTTTGTATTCTCTGTATTCTCAATATTTTACTACTCCTGTAGAATGTTTACTGCCACCTGCGTGGCCCAGGTCGTGACTGAAATCGGTCCTTTGGATCAGCCCACTCAGCCAGTTAACAAACACATAAATAAATAAATAATCCTGGTTTTCCCACTTTGCCTTGTTCTTCCTTTGACCTCTGCAACAGCAACACATCAGAACGTGCCCGTGGAGGTGTGCACATCCTGTAGAGCTGCAACCCCACCCATCAAGCCACTCACTATCTGCACTACCACTGGATCTCCACCCAGTAGCAGTCAGAGGCCGAGATGGCTGGCCACCCCTCCCCGGGAGAGCAATCCCTGGGATGCTCAATCCTCTCCCAAAATGTCGATCCCTGGCAACCTATGCTCATTTCCAAACATGGGTCACTGACATGACAGGAGGTATGGAGTTCAATTCCTCAGCCCTCCATGCTACAGGGCTGACCACACTTGCTATGTTTTAAGTGTTCATTTGTGGCATATACCATAGCTTATAAATGCAGGGTCTTTTCTCAGTCATACACTCCATTGCTAAGGGGTTACCATCAAAACCATTTAGTGTACTTGTGTCTTTATGACCCCACTGTCCTCAACTAGGGTCACAGTTCTTCCCAGAACAGTCACTATGTTTTTTTATCACTGTAGTTTGCAACTGTATCCAGGCTGGTGGGGTGGGGGATGATAGACATGATTTCCAATTGTCTGGTGCGACCTCATCAGGCAGATTGGAGAGAACATAAAACCTTCTTCTGCCAGCTGTTTTCTATGTCTCTAGAGGTGGGGAAGGGGTGGAGTCATGATGCAAATGGCCCACAGGACTATGCCCAAAGTGTGGTGACCCTCACATACCCTGTTACGGCATCCTGTGACCCAATCTGCCTGTGGAGCATCTACAGGCGGGACATTAGGCCACTGGTCTGACAAGGTATTGGCCATTAAACTGTGGAATGCAAAAGCCAACTGGCCTGGTGATAGTCCAAAAATTACAGGGGTCAGGACTTGTAAATGTGCACTTGCAGTGATACAGCATGGAATATGGCCTTGTGTGGCTTTATGCTACACTGTGATGGTCTAATCCCCATCCTTCATTTGTATCCACTAATGTTTGGCAACTGTGTTTGAACTGGGGTTTAGTCATGGGAGACTTCTCCACCCCATGTACAGACTAAAAGGGTGGCGGCACAACGGGGTGACCGTCAGCCCCATATTGTTTTGCGCTACCACCCTTTGTGGCTCAGAATCAGGGCTACATGCTTTTATATGTTTATATTATAGCACTAAGAGGATTAGAATGGCAACAACATGAACGCTAATGTGTATGCCCACCTCCACCACCGCTGAACGATGACATGCTATTCTCTTTGGGGGGAACAGTAACATGATGACATGTACTAGGACATCATGGCATTACCACTCTCCTCTTCTTAATTCTCTGTGTACTGAGGAATATCTTTTATTAAACAAGAATGTTCTCTCATGCTGTTTGGGCAAGAAGAAGGTGAGGCTATTATCATGCCCAAAACAGGACAAGGAGCATTTTTAATCAATAAAAGACAAGCCTCACTACACATATAACATATTATAAATCTCTTGAGTTTGGCTAAAGTGACATTTTCATTTGTTTTGAGTTTTATGTTTAAAACTAAGTGTAATACTCCTCCACCACCTGTGAAGTGTAATGGTCTCGTTTAATGTTCCTCGGTGAGAAGACCGCTGAAGACCGTTAAATGCCAGATAGGAGCCGCAGCAGTTCTGAAAGTTGATTGGCTGAAACCATGCAAGTGGTTTATAATATGAAATATATTCCATACATGGGCAAGGCACACAGCATCTGCACCTTTGTATTACACAGTTCTGAGAGTGTGAACTTTTCAGCAGGGGAATGCAAGACTGTCAAGATTGAATTTGTTATCACCAAGCCATAAAAGTCTGTGCAGAGTGTGTTACGTGTGGAGATTTAGCACACTTTATGAAAACTGCATGACGTGATATGAGCAGATGGTGCCTAGCTTTATTAGCTGCATTAACCAGAATGGATGGAATGGCTCAAGCAGGCCTACCTCGAGAACACCTTTGCAGCCTCAGTCTCATAAAACAGTCCAACGATGATCCGAGCGTCTTGTCTCTGACAAAGAAAAAATGCATTGAAAAGATAAGACAGCACCTTTTGGTATGTGTGTGTATTCACGTGTATGGGGTGGGATGCGAATTGGAAGAGATAGTGTTGTCTGCCTTAAACATGCATGTACAATTTTGCAGAAATGAAATACAAGGAAAATAGTGAGTTGTGCCATGGCCCATGAGATATACCTTTAAGTTTTTGACTGCAACAGCCGGGTCTGTCAGGAAACTTTGCCGCACGCTTAGCTCAATCCCAGCCGCCTTTACTCTCTCTTCCAAATCATCCAGCGTCTGTGCAGGAAAGGATATAGATGACGTTCAGTGAGGTCAGAGGTCATTTCATTTTATTTATACTGTATAAAACCGCTGAGCAATGTTCGGTCACAGTGATGTCTTGCTAACAGCAAGCAATTAAACTACTGTTACATATTAATTACGTAGTAATAAATAACAGAATTAGGAGAACAGTTGCAAATACAAAATATCTACAAATATATGATATGGTTTGAGTTACTGTTACATATTAATTACATATTAATAAATACAGAATTACAAGAACAGTTACAAAGACAAAATAACTACAAATATATGATATGGTTTGAGTTACTGTTACATATTAATTACGTATTAATAAATACAGAATTACAAGAACAGTTACAAAGACAAAATAACTACAAATATATGATATGGTTTGAGTTACTGTTACATATTAATTACGTATAATAAATACAGAATTACAAGAACAGTTACAAAGACAAAATAACTACAAATGTATGATATGGTTAGTGCTCAGCTGGGCATCGCCTGGCCATTTCATGTAGACTCATGATTATTTTCAACTAATTTCTCCTCTTATTGGGAAGTACTGTAGCTCTGTCCTTGGGCTAACTCCAGTTCAAAATGGCTGCCTGTTTTGCTTTGGTCTCCCACTATGCTTTCCACTGTTGATTGCCCCTGTGACTTCTCCCAAATACAGAGCATATCACCAATCTACCCAGGATCCTGTGCATCAGATGGGGACTCCTGCAAGCAAGTGTAGGCCACTGGAGAGTGAGTGGGAGGGAGGGTGGACCTATATGTCACCCTGCTCCACCTCCACTGCTTTCCCTCTTGTGAGTACCTTTGCCTTGATGTCCTGTTGCCGTGTTGCGCCATGCCTTGGCGATGGAGGGCAGGACATTGTGTGATGATGATCTAACAAAGATGTCCAATGTCGCACCACATCCCACTGAAGATGGCGCTATGACAGAGAGACAAACAATGCACCATCCCTCCCGGAGGGATCAACCTTTGACTGACATGTTACAGAGAGACAAGGCACAGAGACAGACAGGTACAGTCAGAGACAAGAGAGACTTAATCAGAGAGAAAGACAGCCTGGCGTAGAGATAGACAAGCAGTGGTCAGAAGTGTTTCTGCTGTGGGCCCACCGATGTGAAGACCTCCGTGGTCTGTTGGATGGTGGCAATCTTGGTCCAACGCCATTTTTTAAAGAGCTCTACCCGGGTTGGGTTGTGAAGGGTGGCAGACGGGTGAGTCCGGAAGAAGGTCGGGAACCTCTGTCTGTTGGAGAGTGCTGGAGAGCTGGATCCATACGATAGCTAGACATTAATAAAAATGTTATTAAAAGCAATACATTGATAGTTTTGTAAGCATTGCAAATTCTTCTTGTACCTTTTTTTAATAAATCATTTATCCATCTACACATTGGGCTTGCCCTTATCTGCAAAGCCCCCCCACCCCCAAAGCACCATCAGCAACCTTCCCCAGGTACTTACTCCAGCCTCAGTCTCTCATGGCTTGCCCCTTCCATGATGGGGTTTTCGGGGATATACCCTTCCACAGGTTCAGATCCAGTGGATGAGGGTGCCTGATTATAAGGGTTGGGGGCTGCAATGGGCAAGCCATCACTCAAGCGCAGCTAGTATTGTTTTTCCCTCCAAATTTTGTCCCACAGTCCCGGGCAGCATGTAAGCATATGGGTGAGAGCTGCCACGAGTGTGCACATCATGCTCCTGCGGAGAAGGCAAGTTCCCCAGCCCACCAGCTGGAGTCAGTCAGGACCAGGGCATGCTGACACCCTACGCCCTGGCTGGGATACTCTGCCAGTGTCAGCACTGCGTCCCAGCCCGGCCACCCGATTGCTGGCTCCCGAGTTTGCTCCCTTAATCAGGTTGCTGGCATGGAAGCACGATGTCCTTCCATTGGGCCATTGCCTGGCCCACTGCACCATTGTTTTTACTTGATTTTTTCCTGCTTTCCACCTTTTCCCACTTTCCAGTCATGCTGTCATGGCTGCACCCTTCCCCCAGCCAGGATGGCAGAAGAGTGGCTGCATCCTTCCCCAGCCAGGATGGCAGGAGAGTGACTCGCGCCTTCCCCAGCCAGGATGGCAGAAGAGTGCTGCATCCTTCCCCCAGCCAGGATGGCAGGAGAGTGGCTGCACCCTTCCCCAGTCAAGATGGCAGGAGAGTGGCTGCACCCTTCCCCAGCCAAGATGGCAGGAGAGTGGCTGTACCTTCCCCAGCCAAGATGGCAGGAGAGTGGCTGCACCCTTCCCCAGCCAGGATGGCAAGACAGTGGCTGCACCCTTCCCCCAGCCAGAATGGCAGGAGAGTGACTGCACCCTTCCCCCAGCCAGGATGGCAGGAGAGTGGCTGCACCCTTCCCCCAGCCAAGATGGCAGGAAAGTGGCTGTACCCTTCCCCCAGCCAAGATGGCAGGAGAGTGGCTGCACCCTTCCCCCAGCCAGGATGGCAAGAGAGTGGCTACACCCTTCCCCCAGCCAGAATGGCAGGAGAGTGACTGCACCCTTCCCCCAGCCAGGATGGCAGGAGAGTGGCTGCACCTTCCCCAGCCAGGATGGCAGGAGAGTGGCTGCACCCTTCCCCAGCCAGGATGGCAGGAGAGTGGCTGTCCCTTCCCCACAGGATGGCAGGAGAGTGGCTGCACCCTTCCCCAGCAAGGATGGCAGGAGAGTGGCTGTACCCTTCCCCAGCCAGAATGGCAGGAGAGTGACTGCACCTTCCCCAGCCAGGATGGCAGGAGAGTGACTGCGCCCTTCCCCAGCCAGGATGGCAGGAGAGTGACTGCGCCTTCCCCAGCCAGGATGGCAGGAGAGTGACTGCGCCTTCCCCAGCCAGGATGGCAGGAGAGTGGCTGCACCTTCCCCCAGCCAGGATGGCAGGAGAGTGGCTGCACCTCCCCCAGCCAGGATGGCAGGAGAGTGGCTGCACCCTTCCCCCAGCCAGGATGGCAGGAGAGCGACTGCACCCTTCCCCCAGCCAGGATGGCAGGAGAGTGGCTGCACCCTTCCCCAGCCAGGATGGCAGGAGAGTGACTGCGCCTTCCCCAGCCAGGATGGCAGGAGAGTGACTGCACCCTTCCCCCAGCCAGGATGGCAGGAGAGTGGCTGCACCCTTCCCCCAGCCAGGATGGCGGGAGAGTGGCTGCACCCTTCCCCCCACCAGGATGGTGGGAGAGTGGCTGCACCCTTCCCCCAGCCAGGATGGTGGGAGAATGGCTGCACCCTTCCCCCAGCCAGAATGACGGGAGAGTGGCTGCATTCTTCCCCCAGCCAGGATGGCGGGAAAGTGGCTGCACCCTTCCCCCAGCCAGGATAACAAGAGAGTGGCTGCACCCTTCCCCCAGCTGGGATGGCAGGAGAGTGGCTGCACCCTTCTTCCATCCAGGATGGCTGGAAAGCAACTGCGCCCTTTCCCCAGCTGGGATGGTGGGATCCTGGCTGCCTTTACCTTGGCAATGCACTCTATCCTTAGTAGACACCAGTGGGGCGACTGACCTTGGCAATACATCTGATCTTCAGAGGATATCAGTGGAGCAACTAACCCTGGAAATGCAGTCAGTGCTCAGAGGACACCAGTGGGATGACTAACCCTGGCAATGCACCTGATCCTCAGTGGACACCAGTGGGGTAACTTACCTTGGCAATGCATCTGCTCCTCAGTAGAGACCAGTAGGGCAACAGGCCTTGGCAAAGCACCCAATCATCTGTGACACCAGTGGGGCGACTGACCTTGACAATGCAGCAGCTCCTCGGAGGACACCAGTGGAAGACTCCATGTCTCAAATGCAAAGGCTGTTTTTTTTAGGTTTATATTAGCATAAAGCCCTCAATATTGTGCCTTATAAGGCTGGCCAGATAGCGAAGCAGCAGGGCTCTCGCTTGCTACTCCGATGATCCAGGTTCTGGAACAGGATCAGGTTGTGGGGGCTGGCTGGGAAAGGAGGAAATGAGCATCCCACTAGAAGGGTCTTCTCTTTCTGGGAGGAAGGCTTCTGCCCTCTGTGGTTGGCTGTCACCTGGCAAAGGATGGATAACACTGCAAGCTGAGGCTGGCATGGCTGGGGGCTACTCCTGAATGCCGATACATGCTCACATACCACTGCACAAAAGTGTGTCATGTCACTGCAACCCCCAGGGAGACAAATGGTAGAAAATTCCACCAGATGGCAGGATGATGACCGACCTGCTGTAGGCTCCACACTGCTGACCAGGCATCCGCCTCCCAGAGCAGATCCTGATCAAATCAGGAAAGCTGCACTCCCCAGGACCCCACCACAAAGGCAAGCCATGGAGAAACAAAAGAGGCTGGGTAAGTACCTGGAAATGATGGGTTAGGGGGCTGGATGGTTCTGTCAAAAGTGAACCGCCTGGTCAATAGGAAGCATAAATACAAGACTGGAAAAAAAAAAACTTTGGTCCTTATGTGTGAGATAATGCCCATGATAGGTAAGTTTCACTACCCCCCCACTCCACTGACATTATCTCACACATAGGGCCCGCTATGTCAGGCCATATAGCTTAAATATATATATCTTGGTGGTATGCCTCTTTAAACTAAATGAAGGGCTCAGCTAAACAGAGGGGCCCCAAACTGTAGAATAGGATGCAGTATAGAGCAGTGATTTAAGGCTCTGAGCTTCAAACCTGGAGACCTGGGTTTGAATCCCACAGCACCCACTTGCATACTGTGTGACCCTGAGCAAGTCACTTAACTTCCTTGTGCTCCCAGGTTGCACCTGTAATCAAGCTTCAGCTTAGTGGCAAAAAAAAAAAAAAAAAAAAAAGAATGTCCCTATTACATTTACCATCTAATCTGGCCTGCCTAGGATGGATCCTTGTGGGACTGTGCTAGTCACTTGTTTCCCCTATATCACTCCAGTTCTACATAATGAGATTACTAGTACCACCTTTCAGACCTCACTTAAGGGAGTACAGCCTCTACCGGTAACAGTCCAGTTCTAGGTAATGAGACTACAGTTTTAACCATTACAAGCAGGGTCATGAGAGTTCTGTAGCATCATTAGTCAAAACACATCACATAACCATTGATTACTCCCCCATGACTGAACACCTCACTTAAAGTGCATATTTATTTTTAAAACTAAAGCCCATTTTATAAGCAGGATAGCACATTTCATGGCATGTGGCCATAAGAGAGAAATGAACTTCTCAGGTAGTTGTGTCACTTGGCTATGCCTCTTGCCTAACAACCAATCAATGAGTGCATTCTTCCCTTGCAAATGCACATTTTGTCCTGCATTATCTCTTACATTAACACTGCAGTTCCAGGATAGGGGAGAGCAACTTCCAAAAGCAGACGTTCTCCTCCGTATACTATAACTCCAGTTTCTGGGGACAGAACTATACCTCTCATCTGTCCCTGATAAACAAGAACAGCTTGGCCTTTGAACTCCTCAAATCCAGCCTGTGCTTCACTGTACTGTTATTGAAGGTGAGTTTAGAAAGCAACAATGTCAGTTGTTATCCAGGTGTTCCTTTACAGATGCTTCTTTTCCACTCTTACTTGTGACTCAAGCCGAAATTGAAATACTTTGATTGACTGTAATGTCATTACAACTATTGCAAACTTAATAAAATTACAATAATAACTTTTCAAAACAATATGACACAAACTTCCGAAATAATAGTAGAGTATCCACGTGCACAAGTAGTTTTGGGCATCTGGACCAGAACAACGGCAAGTAAAGGATGGCAGTCTTCTTAACCACGATTCAAGTAATAACTGCAACTTGCTAGGGACGTCATTATGAAATTTAAAACAGTCTCATAATGTTAGCTCCTGCAAAGTACGTGTTTGGATCATAAATTCAAAAATCCTTTATTTTTGATTGTATTTCCCATGTATGCATATTCTTACAGCCGTGCTAAGGAATGGGGCTTTTCTATTAACCTCACTGATTTGTGACTGTTCATTTATCTGTATTTGATAATTGTCCACACAGGGATAACTCCGTGAGATGCAGTGTCTCATTTTATTGCAGGTCCCAGAGAGACAGCAGCAACTAATAAACAAAGCAGCACTATATTGGTTAGTTAAATCACACACACACTGATTTAAAAACAAAACAATAAACATAGTTTTAAAAATACACAATAAATGAGGTGATGAAGGATGTCATGGTTAACGATGAAGGACCTAAGGCTGGTCCATTGGCACAGCAGTACGACTACCCCTAGTGGTGCTGGAAGCCAGCGTTTGGAAGTGAGCACTGATCATCGGAGGCCAACTTGGAGGGGGGGGGTGAATTGAGCACCCCAAGGGATACTCTCCTCCTTCGGGGAGAGGGGTGGCACCACTACGCTGCAATACTACCACCATTGTGACCACAGGTGGCTGTGCATGCTGGAGGTGTCTGCAAGAGTGTGTGTGTGTGGGGGGTGGAGCAGTTCATGGCAGCATATGCTTGCTTGGCATGTGCGTCATTGCCAGGGTGACTGCTGGCTGCCCCAGCCACAGGAGTGGCAGAGTACCTAAGGAGGAAACCCTTCAGGCCATTGCAGCATGATGACCCAGGACCCTTGCATGCCCTGCACTTGCCAAGCTGGGGCTGGCATGGCTGGATAAGCAACTCGGTCTCTCTCCTCCTCCTCCTCCTCCTTCCTGGGAATTACCCTCTTGTCCCAGGAAAGGGGGCCCCCACAGTGGGGGTCAAGGCATGGTCTCCCAGCAGTGCTGGTAAGCCACCCAGGGTAGATGAGATGATGGCAAGCTCCAACTGGACCACTAACAGCTCTCAGTATTATGGTATGTATCCTGTATTCTCCATTAGGTACGTATTCTGTTTATGACACCAGGACTCCAGTTCCTAACACCGGAAACCATGGCCATCAGCATGGAAATCTAGCCAGCTAACAAAGCTTTTAGCATGGGATACCATAGAAGCTGTACAAAGTTTGAAAGAATGCTCAAGTCTCCTCTCCCTGGCTGGCCCTCCGATGACCCGAATTCGTTCCTGAACCTGGGTCACTGGTGTCGCAAGCGGTACCGCTACCACTGTGCTGGTGGGCCGGCATCAAACAAAAGTTTTAAGGTGGAAGAACCATTGTCAAAAGCAAGGAGGACACCATTCCCAGCTTGAAGAGCAGCCACTCTACTGTCACTGTACTGTGGCCCTCGAAAGCCTGATTAGAAGGAATTGAAAATATGGATAGCAATGAGGTGAGAAGCAAGATGGTTAAAAGCAACCTTCTCAAGAATATTACCTAGAATGTAACGTTAGATACAAGGTGAAACAAAAGCAGGTACAATAGAGGTTGAAGCAGCAGTATTTTTTAGTTGTCAAACATTTTTATGTTGCTTGCACACATGTGCAAGAAACATAGTGCCATCATTCGAGTTTTCAGAGGTGTGGCACCCCCTCTTCCAATTCAGTCAGTGAGTTTGCAGGCGCAGCTGCAGTTCTCCAATGACTGCTGCAGCTGTCTATGACAGCAGTCAAAATGCAGTGGCATACAGTTGAAAGGGAGAGCTCCCCCACGCACACACACGCCGCAAGCATGCAAATTGCATGCTGATGTGCTCCCACGCACACTGTATGGCGGCGACGGGTGCCCAATCCCCGCCGGCTCCACGCCCCCAACAAAAGCTGTCCAGGTGCCACGCTGGGAGCCCACCCAGCATGGCAAAATGTTATAGCCAGCATGGGGTGCCCAACTTCGCTGGCTCCATGGCTGCACGCCCAAACCTTTTCAGGTGCCACTTGGGAGCCCACCCTCAGCGTGGCAAATCTTGTTATAGCCGACAGGGGTGCCCAATCCCCTGTCAGCTCCAGCCCCCCAAACAGCCTTTCCAGCTGCCACGCTGGGAGCTCAGCCCAGTGTGGCAAACGTCCCGCGTCGTCTTAATTAAAACAAACAAACAAACAAAAAAAAACCCTGTTAATAAAAAAAACGGTCCCTCGCAATCTCACTGCCCCCACCCGGACTCACCCACTGCGCACCCTGCCTCCCCACACCCCCCTCACCCCATACTTACCTCCGGAGCTCAGCGCGATGATCTTTGGTGGACCGGGAACACGTCTGCACTCTTCAAAGCCGACCACAATCTGAGGAAATGCCGGTAAGCTGTATAATGGAATAAATAGGTTTTTTTCACTTTGTTGCATATCTCAGGCATTTTTGGGAATTTTGGGCCCAAATTTTCAACATGGGGTTTTTGGGACCCCTCCTCATGAATTCTTGCACTGTCATGGTGTTACTCTGCCCCGAAGGGTGATTTCGCTGCCACTGTGTGAAATCACCTTTTGGGGCTGATTAACGAAACTACACTGCCAGTGTTCATAAGGTGGGCTCTCCAAAAGCCTATGTTGAAAATTTGGTGAAAAAATTCCTAAAAATGACTGTTTTACGAGCGCACGTTGCGCAGTTCCTACGCAAGCTCGTAAATTCACAAATTTTCAATATTTTCACTCCAGATTTTCAACACTGCCATTTTACCACACCTCCTTATGAGCAGTACAGCTGTCATTTTTCACACCTCACTCATTGCCCAAAACGTGTTTCCGCCCATGTAGCACACAGTGGCGCAATCGGTGTGCGAAATCCATGTATGGGACACATTAAGAAAATCACAGTGACACTGTTCATGAGTAGAGGTCTTAAAATGGCTATGTTGAAAATTTGGTTAAAAAATTCCTTAAAATGACTGTTTTACGAGCGTGAGTTGCGCAGTTCCTACGCACGCTCGTAAGTTCGCGAATTTTCAATATTTGCACTCCAGTGACTTCCAAATACCTAAACAGCACATACAAGCAAGCAACATTCGGCACTGACAAATGCTTGTTTATGATGGGTTTTCGGAGGACAAAAATGTTCTCCTGATATTTTAGGATTCATAATCAGTAGATTTTTAATTTCATCGTATACTTTTTAAAAACAGCTTTTCTGACATTTTTATAATTAATGACTTGAGTCATTAAAGATGGCTGTCACACATAATATTTAAAAATCTCTTTGGTCGAGGGCACATGTAGACTTTACATACTGAGTTTATATTGTGGCTCTATTGTGATGGCCCTAGTGCATGTTTCTGATGGCAAATAGTTCAGCACCCCATCAAGATGTGTCATTTTTTCATAGTGGGCAATGCAAGGGAGCAAGAACTTGTAAAAACTTCAAAATCAACTATCTCCATGCAGGAATGAAAGAAAATGAAATGAAAAAGCTAAGGCATTTATTTCTTTCTCTCCTCTGTTTGTATGAGTTCCATAAAGATCCGCACTGCACTCTTGTGATTGTAAATGTAATTATCTGTGCAGCACCAGGCTGTGCATTAAAGAAAGAGTAAGGTGCCTCAGGGCATCCCAATTTTTTATAGTTGCCTTGGTGGTGCAGCTGGTAGCACAATTAGAATGGTATTCTAGGTGGTCTGGGTTCAAGTCCCACCCAAGGCACTTATTTTTTTCTTTCTTCTGTCTGTATGTGAAATAAAAAGTTGGTGTAATTATGTTTTCTGCCAGAAATACATTATAATTATTAATAATAAAAAAACTGCATGATGATTAACAAATACTGCTGTTTTACAGTGCAGAGTAAGCAATGCTCATAAGGATAAATTCAAAGAATGAAAGAGAGAGAGATGAGGATAAGCACAGGAAGCAAACATGACATTACAAGAGGTTAAAGAAACCTGCTAATAACTCTAAAATCTCTGCCCTCCCACCCCTCAAAGACAAAGCCCCTGGTTAACCTTTTCCCAAATCCTGAAAATGTTTTCCATACCTAATGGATCCATATTTTATCCTTATTTACTGCTCCATGCATGCATGTAAACTGAGCCCCACTGTGCACCACATCTCAGGCTAACCAAGTGGTTCTGCTGCTAATTGGGGGGGGGGGGACAGAAAGAAGAGAGAGAGAGAGAGAGAGAGATGAAGTTGGGCACAGAGAGGTTAAACAGCAACTGCTTAGTAAGGATGTATATCTTTAATGAAGTTCTGGAGCCTTTGGAAGACTCTGTAATAACTTTGTTTGCTTTTATGTACTCTTTTTATTACATTTTTATCATTTTATTTGTACTTTGCCAACTACTAGTAAAAAATAATTTAACGGAACCCTTGTATTATGAAATCATAAAATCTTTACTTGCAAGGCTGACAGTGCATTTCACTGGGAAAGTGCCAAACCTGTCTTCCAATTTTATAGAGAAATAATGCTTTCAGCTAGGGCTACGCAGGTACCAAATAGTACTTCCTGAATACCATGAGTAGTGGGCCAGCTGAATATCGGGGAGTGAATTCCAAATAGACCATTACTCATGAGGTATTTGGGAAATAAATGACAAAGTAAAAAGCCTTCCCCCTTCCCAGGATGCCAGAGCTAGTCTCCTGGCCACCCTTCATCCACATTTGTAATAATCAGAAGTAGCCCACACACCTCCCTTATTATCCCACATCCCAGATCCCACAACATCTTTTTTTTTCAGATCCCAGCTCTTGGCACACTGGTAGGATCTGACAACATCTTTGAGATGCTTCCCTGTTAAGCCCCATTCCTCACATGGCCACAAAAAATCCCACAGTGTAATGCACAATATAATGCACATTATGCTCCCCTTGCCCCAATCCTTGATTTGGTGTTGGGGAGGGAGGTGGTGGTGGTGGTGGAAAAACAGAAATCTGGCTAGCCAGTCAGACCCCCCCTCCATTGAGCACCCTCACTCAACTTATACAACACCCTCTTCAGTTCTGTAGTACATGGTACATAAGTAAGCTATCAGTCCTCTTTAAATACACTTGGTACTTCCTCCCAAACCCCCACACCACACCATACTGACAAAGCCCTCTGGAGCTGCTCCCCCCATAACAGCCTCCCATTTCACTATCCCCCCACCTCTCACTCTCTGCGGTTGGTTTCAAACCCAATCCCCCTTGTTTCACTGTCACCCAGCCTCTCGCCATCTGGGATAGCATTAAACCCGATGCAGTTACTCTGCCATAGTCTATCAATGGATTTGGAGGTTTCCAGGGGTGTGCTACCTAGGGCAACTGATTAGAAATAGCTTAGTATTCATTTACAACTGCTCAGTTTTTTTTTCCTCCTATTTGTCTAATTGTCATGTAATTGCTCTTTAATGCCTAATGATCAGGCCTCTGTAACCACTGAATATGTGTATTGTCTTATTGTCCACCCTGGCATGGAACTTTTGTAAAAGAGTTCACGCTCAAAAGTCTTTCCGAATGCTAATTAAATAATTAAGCATAGTGCTGCCCAAAGAAACGTATGAATGTGGAAGAACTAGTAGAGTACGGAGGCACGATTGCAAGGAAGGGTGTGGAGCAGGTGGAGCATCATTGGTTATACTTACCAGCCTCAGGCTACCTGGTGTCACTAATGAGGCCCCTCCTGCACCACCTCCTTCCTTGTGATCACACCTGTGTTCTCAGCTAGTTCTTCTACACTTATTCATTTCTTGGGGCTGGACTATGTACAGTAGAGCTGGAGCAGCTTTAGTATAAGTTGAGTGAGGGTGCTAGCAGGAGGGGGGTCTGATTTGCTAGCTGAATTTTTATCTTGCCACACTCCCCATATCAAGGATCAGGGCAAGGGGAGGCAGAATATGCACTGAATAGTTTTTATTTGGGGCCATGTGAAGAGTGGACTTGGGGGGAGATCTTTTCAAAGACATGTTGGCTCCTGGCAGTGTGCCAGGAGGGTATCCCATCAAGATCGCAAAGGGATGGACACACGGTTGAAAACTGCATGGTCAAAACATGTGTGTGGTTTGAAGTTAGTGTACCATACATACTCATGTATAAGTCGGTCTGCCTATAAGGCGGGGTACCAACATGTGCACCACAAAATGCTGCCTCAGCCATTGACCCGCATACAAGTCGGGTGCATACTTTAGGTTAGAACTCAGATGAAAGCACCACTTGATAACAGTACTTGAAATTTAAATAAAATAAAATAACTGAATATACGAATTAATTTGTTTTTATTTATTATTTATTTTGTTGACCTGGTAAGCCCACTGGGCCTAGAAGTCCCTTTTTCAGGGGTGACCAGGGGGGAAAGGGGGATACAGATGGTAAGCAACTTAAATTGAACCAGACTGAGCTGTTGGTGTTATTTTTAGTGAATGGGGGAAATTTGGCCAGGACACCAGGGAAATTCCCCTACTCTGCCTGCAGGAGTGCTGTCACTTCCTGCAGATGGGATGGAGGGACCCATTTTGGAGCTGGACACAGGAGGAGGAGGAGGAGGAAGTGCTGATGTGGCAGGGGAGATGGCCTCCTCCTCCACTGCCTCAGTACCAAGGGAGACCACAGAGAAATGGGAGGAGGAGGAGGAAGAAACCAGAAAGGAAAAAGAATGAAAGCAAGGAATGCAATCTGTGAACCAAAAAGAAGGTGAATGGCAGATTGTTTTGCCAGCAGAGACCTCTGCAGAATGAAAGGAAAAAACAAACTGTGAGTCAAAAAAACTTTTACTATTAAAAGAAATAGAAAAAGAGGAAGAAGTTTTGAAAAACCAAAAAAGGCTGCTAATAAAAGAATTAGAACAAAGAAACATGGAGGACAGTGAAACAGAGGTAGCCCATCTTAAAAGGCAATAAAGTCATGATGTGGCAATAGCAAGGAAGGCCTCTGGTGCAACTGAAAAGCTGAAAGGGAAAAAAGTTGCCCCAAAAGGAATGGCCTCTAAAAGTCAAAAAAAACTTGACCTAGGGCAGGAAACATCTGGAAATACAAAAAATAAAGGGAAAACTGGTTTAAAAGGAAAAACAAGAAATCTTGAAAGTTTTAAAGGGGGCCCCCAGGAAAATAATCAGCAGCAGCCTTTAGAGAAAGGAAATACATTGGTACCCACAGACACTCCAGAATGGGTTGTTACAGCTCTCAAAAATGCTGGATGGAAACAAAAGAAAGATGGATCAGGGTGGGACCCTAACAGGCCTGGTTGATCTTTTCAGCAGAAACCTGAGGCAGAAACAAATAAAGAGTCAGTAACCGGGTCTGAAAATGCAGATGATAGTAAAGATTTAGACGAACAATTAGAAAATGATATTGCAGAGACCTCAATGGAGGTTGAACAAGAAACCATACAAACAGAGAAAGAACAAAGTAGGGATGAAAGAGGGAAATGCCTGGATAGGGAATACAAGAGAGAAATTATTCTCCCAAGAGCAAATGAAACACAGGCCAAAAGAAGAAATGCAGTATGCTTAAAATTCAAAGGAGCTACAGCAGATGCACTGGACAGAATTTACATTGGAAGAAACTTACTAAAAGAAGCAATGAAATGTTATCCATATGAGATTTATGCACTTATACATGTGCCTGGCAGTACCAAATATGATATTAGTTTCAAGCATCCAGGAGGCCTGGATCGATTTTGGAAATTATTTCATCAATTAAAAACCACACCTCAATGGAATCAGTTTTTTTTGCAATACCTTTAACCAAACCTGCTTTCAAGACTGTGAAGGTTCTCTTTAGAAATGAGGGTGCAAATGTCACTGATATAACTTTCTGGCTAAAACAATGATGTATGGTACATGGCCCCCCTGAACCTATATTAGATGAAGAATGCATATGGACGGGGGAGGGGGGTATAAAAAAAAGCTGAAACAGAAAGATGGAGAAATATTGCTTCTGTTTAGGCAGAGACAGAGGAGTGGTCTTTTATGCAGGCCAACAAAAAGCCTGTTACAGGTGTGGGGATAAGGATCATTTAAGCAGTGCATGCGAGCAAATGAAATGTGGTTTATGTGGTCTTATTGGACATTATGGAGCAGACTGCAAAAAACAAGATAAAATATAGCCTTTGCGAAGAAGAGGGACATTTTGTTCTGAACTGTCCTTGGGAGGCACATAATAGTCCAGACCCAGGAGAAACTGCAGAGCAGGATGTTTATCTAGGAGTAGCCCAGAAAACAAAAGGAAAAGAAGATCCTGTGATATATGAAGCAAGAAATAAAGAAAGACCTTTCCATAATACTCAGAAGGCAGGAGAAACACAAAGTCGAAAAGAAGTGGTAGAAGATAAGTAGGAAGGGAAGGAGGGAAAGAAAAAAGAAGACAAAACACCAGAAAACTCAAAAGGACAGTCAGAGTTTAAAATGGTTACAAGGTCCAGGAAAAAGCTACAATCAAAACCACAGAAAGAATTACAAGTTGAAAAAGACAGAGAAGGCATTGAACTAAAAAATAAATATGCCGTATCACAAAACAAAGACTGGGGAGATATAGAAGATGTTTCTGGATAATCATGTATAGATATATCTGACCTAGAAGATTCAGCAGAAGGAAACACCAGACACACAAGTATCAAAAAAGAGAAAGAAAGCAAAGGGTGGTTAGGTTACAGTTGAAGGATAAAGAAAAACAAAAAAAACCTTTGACACACATGAATTAATTGGCATGTTTCTCATGCAATGTTAATAGTACAAAGGACAAAAAGAAAAGAACAAATATCTTTAATATTTTAAGTGAATTTAGGAATGATGTAGTTATTTTTCAGGATACACATGTACACACCTTGGATGAAATAAAACAGGTACACAAAGAATGGAGATGGGGGCCATCATTGTGGGCGATAGGAGAGGAAAGGTGTTCAGGAGTGGGGATTGGGTTTATGTCCCAAGAAATTAAAGTTACAAAGGTAATAGATTTAGTTCCTAGTAAGGTTTTTATAGTGGATGGGATCTTTAAAAACATAGATGTAAGGATTATTAACATATGTAATCCACAACTCAACTCAGAAAGGAGTAAAATGATGGGTTTGATTGAACCATACTGTATGTACACACATCCAAATTAGTACTTTGGGGAGGAGATTTTAATTGTGGGCTCACAAGGAAGGATTGGGGGAGACAAACGAGACTTTTTTGTGACACACATACAGTAGGTTAAAAAATATTTTAAGGAAGGGGGATTTAGAGGATGCTTATAAAATAATAGGGAAGGAGCCAGAACACACACATTATAGAGGTAAACTATCAACTAGAATAGATTTTTAGATGGTTAAAAGAGAAGCAAAAATACAAGATATCAGAACAGTTCTTATAGAAACATCAAACCATCTGGGGTTCAAATTAAGATAGACTTGGGAAAACATATGAAGTTTGGTAAAGGATACTGGAAAATGAACACAGAAAGACTGCAGGACCCGGACTGTAATGAAAAAATATTAGTTATTTAGAGCTAGGCAAACAGTTATAGATTTATATGATACGGCAGTAGAACGATGGGAAGATACAAAATATGATTTAAAACCACTAATGTCAGAATATTCACAAAGGAAGGAAATGACAAAATATAAAAAATATTTAAACCTAAGAGCAAAGTTATAGAAATTATTAACAAGGCAAGTAAAAAATAAAATGGATGAATCGGGACAAATAGCAGAAATTAAAACAAAAATACAGAAATTTCAGTATAATCGAGTTATATCTTTAATAATGGAGCAGAAAAATGGTACACAAGGGTCTAAATTTCATACAAATCCATTTGATAGCAGTAAAGAAAGAGTAAATAATAGAATAATGTTTGAATTAAGGGATCAGGAAGGTGTCATACAAACAGATATAAAACAGATAGCACAAGGTTATATAAAACAAAAATACCAAAAAGGAAAAGGAACGAAAAGAAAGGAATTTCTTAGAAATAGTAAGGTGCCTAAACTAGGAGAGAAAGAAGCTGTAGTCTTAGAAGCGAATATTTCAGAAAATGAAGTAAAAGATGCAACTAAATCTTTAACTATTAACACAGCACCAGGTATAGATGGTACACCCAATTCTTTTTTATAAAAAATATGAAGAAGTGACCGATAAGGCCTTAACTATGGTCTTTAATGAAATCTTTCAAATGAGAAAAATGGCAGATAATATGAAACAAGGTGTGATAGTTTTGCTTCACAAAAAAGGGGATAGAAAGATATAAAAAACTGGAGACCTTTAAGCCTCTTGACATCGGATTATAAAATTCTAGCAAAAATAATTACTAAAAGACTTTCAGCTTTTGTGGACCTTCTAATACTGCAAACATAGACCTGTGCCATTCCTGGTCGAAGTATTAGGCAGAACTTAATTTATGTAAGAGAATTAATGAATGAAGCTCAAGAAAGTAGGGTAGAAGGATATTTGTATGCTATAGGTCAAGAAACAGCTTTCGATACTATACAACATGAATATATGTGGGATGTTTTAGAAGAATATAGTATACCAGTGCAGTTTATAAAACTAATTAAAACACTATATTTAGAGGTGCAAGTATACCCTATGATTAATGTTTTTTTTGGAATACCAACTTATGTATGGAATGGGGTTCGACAAGGATGCCCCCTAAATCATTTACTATATTTACTATGTCTGGATTCTGTTCTAAGAGCTATTGAAGAAGAAAAACAAATTAAAAATATTAATTGGAAAAACTTCCAAAAACCTGTGCACATGCCGATGACTGCATAATAACAGTTAAGTATCAACAATCAGGAGAACATATGCTTAAATTAATCCGAAACTTTAATGACTATACAGGTAAAGGAGTACATAGAGGGACAAGTAAACTAGTTCCTTTGGGTAACGTAGGTAGAAGTCAGGAAGGTGAATTACAGTTAGTTCAGAGAGAAATAAAAATACTAGGAGTAATATTTGGAGATAAGTCCTCAAATATTAAAAACTGGGAAGAGAAAATACAAATAGCACAAGAGAAAGTGACAAAATGGAAAGACTGGGACATGAAAAAAGAAAAAAGGATTTACCTTTTAAAAACCTTTTGAAGTACCTATCTTTTTGCATATTTCTTATATTTTTCCACTACCTATGATCTTGCAGACAAAGCTTTTAGGTCTTTTTTTCAACTTTTGTGGGGTACTAGGTTAAGCCCAATTTAACAAGCGCGCACACACATACAGACCAATTAAAGAAGGTGGGCTGAATATGTTGCAACTTATTGTCTTCTTTATTAGTATATTTTTATATGCAAATGTAACCCCCACCCAGGTGTGCCATTTCTATCTTGACAGCTCTACCTGGTGGGCTGGGTTCGGGGAGGAATATGTCACTCAGCACAAAGGCTAGGTTTGGCTACTCTGCAACAGGGGCTCCCAAGTAACTCTGGATAAAGGAAGCAATAACTGTAATGTCCAGTACCAGAAGTGGGATTCTAAAGTGTGGCTTTTATTCACATCCAACAGAATAACAAAGCATAGATGGACCCCCATGGGGCTACACTCCTGGTAATGCAGATTTATGGAGATCAGAACACATCCTCATTCACTTTAGCCCTCAGGCTCTGAAACACACTGGGCACACAGTCCGAACTTGTATGCTGCTCTGGGTTTTCTCTGGCTTGGCTCCCTTGCCAGCCACTTGGAACACTTTCCATTTAGCATGGAATATTTACTGGTGGCTCCCTAAACCACCTATGAGCACTTCTGCTCCATCAGGGAATCTTCCTCATCAGTCCCACATCTGGGTACTTTTCTCAGGCACTGGCCAAGTACCTGAGAGAAAGCAACAGGTGCTCCAAAGTAAACCCATAGAGGTGAATTTAGTTACTACTGATGGGGGGGGGGTCTCCCACCTCTCGCTCCCATAGTTCATACCCGGCCATTTCTCTGGACTTTAACACCTCATCCTTTAAAACACTTTGCTGTGTAGATTCCTTTTAAATGTATTCACATTCAATCTACTGTCTTTACATCCCATTTGTGCTGAACTAGAACATACTTAATAAGTGGCTGTGTCCATTACTCTAGACCCCACACAGAGTTAAGCAGTCCAATACCCACATCTTCCAAACTGTACCTGACTGTCTTTTCCTGACCCCACAGTACCAGTCTCTTTAGTTTCATCTTGTTTCAGGTGAAAACATATTGGCCCTTTAGTACAGCGAACTCACCCCTTGGTTGCAGGTGTCCCACAGGCATTTTCTTCTCAAAAGAAATCTCGTCCAGATCTTCTGGTGCCTCAGCACAAACTTAACTCGGGCAGCTTCCTTTTCCCTAGCCAGACGGGGGGGTTGCCCCTGGAAGCAGGCTGATTCCTCCCCCCCCATCCCCACACAAGGATGGGTCCCTGAAACACTGAAAGCGGTCTCTACCACTTCAATGTGCTCTTGTGTTCCTCTTCAGGTGAGAACACACACCTATACAAAAAAAATAAATAGCTCTTGACAGAGTTAGAGCTCTGAGGGCCTGCTTACAGCAGAACACCTCCTTCAGACTCTACTGAACTGACTGACTGACTTCAAATTCCCCAACGTTCTACTCTAACCTCCAACTGCAACATTCCAGTGTGGCTTATGCAGCTGCGATAGTTCTAAAATGATGTCATCCCTCAGTCTCAGCTGAGACTGAGAACAGAGTGAGACAGTGTGAAATCCATTTAACTGGAGATTCACAAGCTGCCTTCCCCTGCCTACCACTAGGTCTTATTGGGATTCTTGTAACCCCGGGTAACAGTGGGGTTACACAAACATTGTTCTGATACTAGTTAAAAAAGAAATGCTTTGGAGTTTATCTTCAAATAGATGGAAGCAAGTTTTTTTTGAAAACATTGAGAAAACAGGGAATATAAAACAAAAAGCTGTGTTACCAGACTACATAGAAATCTGTAGAAAATATATAGTACACTGGGGGCTAAACAGTCTCTAAGACAAAAACATAGGAAATTGATTTATACAGAAATAGTAGAAAGAAATTATGAGGAACCTGTTTTTAATGTAAATGAAAATGTACAAATAGATAGAATATTAGAAATTATTTTGGAAAAAAGGACTTCTAAGAAAATGAAGGAGACAGTTTGGTTATGCAGCCATGAAAAACTTAATGTCAAAGGTAACTAAAAACATAAAAAGAGAGAAGAGAGAATATGTATGGAAACTTCATGTGGGATGGTGGAAGAAAGTATAAAACATCTGTTTTTTGAATGCATCTATATAAAATCCTTTTGGGGAAATGTAGCAAAATTCTGGGATATGGAAACCTTTGCAAAAATGACATATGAAATGTTAATATATGGGCAGCCAACAATAGATTGGGATAATATAAACAGTGGGACAGTAAATGTGATCCTGGCTATTATAAAATGGAGCAAATGACAAGTTAGGTTCCGGAGGTTCTTACAGAATAATGAAGTGCAACAAAATGACTTGTTATTTAAAATACAAATGGAACTAAGCATAGCATATCAAAATGATTGTATTCTGTATGGGGGGAAAAGAGCTAAAGATCTGTGGAAACATGTAGATGGTATAGGTTAAACATAGAAAAAGATATATGGATGGTATAAATAAGTATGGTTCCATGTCCTGGATATCTATGCAATGAGCATTTTTTCTTGTAATGTTTTGTTTTTAAATAAAAACTTCCCCTAATCTTTTTAGATAAGTGCCATGGGATCTTTAGCATCCACCTGAACTACCACCAATCCAGGTAGATGGGACCTCGGTTTAACGTCTCATCTGAAAGATGGCACCTCAGAAGTGCAGCACCCCACCCATGCTGCACTACAGTGTCAGTACTGGGATATTAACCCAAGTGCCAGATGAGGGAACTGAACCCATAGCTCTCTGATCTTCTGGCCCCAGAGGAGAGTGTGCTACCTACTGAGCCACTGACACTTTTATTTACACCCCTGAGGAAGACTCGTGAGGAGTCGAAGCGCTGGGTGCTTGAAGGGAGCCTTTACTGTTGCTGGTACTCTCTGCTGTGAATAAATATGTTGAATTCATTAGATTTTCTGTGCATTTCTCGGATAATCCAGACAGTGGCAGGAGGTCCGAGTGACACCACTCATTTTGGATTCTATTTATACTTGTTTAAAAATCAATAAATGAAGCAGTAAAATCAATTAATTGCTCACATATTACACATATGGTATTGTACATATTACATGTATGGTATTGCACATTAAATGCATATGAGGGCAGTCAAATGCATACAGTAAATTGATCACATATTGCACATGCAGCACAGTCAATCAACAGATCTTTGATTGGATACGCAATATCACTGCAGTCCTGAACATTCTGGATGCGCTCTGGTTTTGGGGGGGGGGGAGACAGACATTTGTATCATAAAGTGTGGCTGGAATCAGAATTTTTTTTAATTTTACTGCAGTTTTGGACTGCGTGCCTTTCCGGTCTCTGTGCAGCATGCTGTTTGACCACGTGGATTTCGACAGTGCAGAAATATGGGTGAACCCGCCAGGAGCTGCGATATGAAAATAAAGCATGTTGTGGGATCCGGGACATTGGATATGGGGGTAGGTGGGTGAGACACATCTGGTAGTTGCAAAAGTGAAGGAAGGATGGTCAGGAGACTAGCTCTGCCCTCCTGGGGAGAAAGAAAAACAATTGTTTGATTATGCTGTTTCACAGCCAAATACTCGAATATTTCAGCACCAGATTGCAAATATTCAGCCTAATATTTGGAAAAGGGCATTCACACAGCCCAACTCTCTACCACCAAAATACAACATATTTAATAGAAAAGTGTGATTTTTTTTTTTTGATGACCAATGATCTATTGCTCTAATTTAGCAAGTGACATTTTCTTCATACCCAGATTTTACTTGGTAATACCTGGGTAGAAGAAAGGAGAAGCCAGTTACCATTAAAAATGGTAAAATCACATGGATGGACCACAGTAGTACAAACAGATGAAAGGCAAAGTTTGTTGCTGAAAGAAGTATCTATTTCTTTTGAAAAATATAGAAAAATATATTTTATTTCTAACTGAAATACATTGGGCTTAGAAGTAGGTGGCAGTGTCTGACATCTCAATGCCAGAATGCTATTAAATTCTTTTCTACAAGCAAGATGAAAACTTATTTGTTTCACTGTGCAAACAGATATTTTATTATAAAAGTAAAAGGTAATTGCTGACACATCAGAACACAATAAATAAAATAGTCAGATGTGTATTTATTAGACGTGAACACACGGGGCTGGATTCTCGAGTGTGCATCATTCTCCTGGCCAGCAATCGGGATTTTCGATCCCATGCACTGACTGCCAAGTTAGACCAGCTTTTTGCTGGCCTAGCTTGCATCAGGACCAGGTACTTTTCATGTGGCTTGTAGCAACTATTCAACACAAGCTGATGTAAAGTAGGAAAAGTGTTGTAACTATGTAACTACACCTGATGTACTAAAATCGGGCAAAATTGCAGCAAAGGTGTTGGGTGCAGCTGCCCCAAATATGTGGTTGACCCATGGCATGACACAAGGAGTCTGTGAGGAGTGCCCCAGGGGTCCATCCTGGGACCTTTGTTCTTTGCAATCTACATCAATAATATTGATGCAAGCATAAAAGAGGCCAATATACACCTATTTGCGGATGATACAGTGATGTACATAGGCAGACCAACACCTGAAGCTGCATACTGTGACCTCCAATCTGACTTCAACCAGCTGTAGATCCAGCTCATAAAACAAAAGCAGCTTTTAAATGCTAAAAAACGAAAGCAATGCTATTCTCGCCCTATATTCAGGCTCCAAACCCAACCAACTCTGGATCTTTTCCACCGATTACTACATTACTTGGCGAACCATTAGAATATGCAACAAACTTCAAATACCTGGGAGTCTGGATTGACAATCGACTATCTTTCACCTACCATATCAAGGAACTGACAAAAAAACTAAGACAGAGACTTGTACTATTTTTTAGGATCAAACACCTTCTTACTAAAGAAGCCAAGATGAGGTTGTTCCAAACTACCTTCCTTTCACTGATGGATTATGCTGACTTTCTCTATAGCCAGTGTCCTGCCGCAGTGCTTACCAAGCTTGATACACTCTACCTTAGATCACTACGGTTCATCACTGGCCTCCCCTTCTCAACACACCACCGTTCCCTATATGTGGCTGTGGGGTGGTCTTCCCTACCCTATATATGCCAAAGAAATGCTGCACTTTGGACTTCTAGAGCTATTACCAAAAAATTGCCCCAGTACATTTTTGACTGCCTTCCGCTGAGTTTGGCAGGTACCTACAGTATGCACTAAGAAGTACCACCTATATCTTGCTGAAAGTACCAAAGGTACAATTACACTTTGGTAGGGCCGCCATAAGTTATGTGTTGCCCGTTCTGTGGAACAAGTTGCAAAAAAACATTGAAACTTATAATTCCTACCAACCTGTCTATCTTCAAGACTCTGTATGCTTGTTCGTTTAAGGAATCCTGTGAATGCTTTCCTCGTCCCTAATCTTTCCATTTGCTATAGGTAGTGCACTTCTATATCTTATCTGGCTTCTTTGCTTCCACCTCTGCCCACTTGTTCCCTTCCATCTTCTCACCCTCAGCTCCTAAATACCTTATTTTTGGTCATTGTGCTGATATCTAAATACTTTTGATTCCCATAGCCATGCGTCATTGCCCTACCTACCACTAATTAGGCAGGAACAGTACTCTATGGTTGCTGAAACTTATACCCTGTTTCAGCACCTTGGCCCCTAACCCCTTAATACTCCCCACCCTTACTGCCCTTATACCTTTTTTCACCCTCCTCCTTCCCAGCTTCCTTATTGCCCTCAAGGTACTTTGCCCCCTTTTCACCTGCTGTGCTCTCCTAGTCCTACTAATTATTTTTTTTTGATTGCTGGAGATATGTTGTGGACATCTGCTGTAATATACTTGTAATTATGCCTTTGTTTTTTTGTGCTGGCTCTTGTGTATATACTGTCATCATTTACCAAATGCGTTGTACTCGCTAATACTACCGCTCTCTAGTTGACACTCTTTCTGAGTACTGTAACCATTATGAACTTTGATGTCTTATTTGTATTGTACACTGATCTCGAAGCTATCCAGGTCCATCTTGAAAATGAGTTTTGCTCAATGATGATCACCTGGTTAAATAAAGATTTGATTGACAAGCTCTGCATCACCCTTTGAAAATCTGGCCAATGCTCTTTATGTGAAGTCAAGGTCACACAGTAATTGGTGGGAATAAAATCTGGGTGTGTTGGTTCACAGCCTTGTGCTTTAACTACTAGGCTACACTGAGGGCCCAATTCTTAAAGCATTCAGAATGTCGCATGGAACTTGTGGCAAACTGAATGGCACAAAGAGCTGCACGCAATGGGAATTGTGCTAAGAGCAATTCTCAAATGTACCCACAGGCTGCGTGCACAAAGGGTGTCTTACGCCCTCCTTGTGGCACTAAAAGGGGTGCAGCATGGCACAGGGTGTGGTACACCAGGGCAATGCTACAACATCCCCTTTTCTGGCATTCCCTAATGTGTACTGTGCCACCAGAATCATACACCAGGGCTGGTCTAACAGACTGTGAACCACCTGCAGAGCCCTGTCCGGGCTGGTGCTTCCTGTAGTTGTGTCCTGACACAATGCACAGTAGGGTACCAGGAATGCCTGGCTCTGCAGCAGCATCCCAGTTTCAGTGGGATCTGTGTCTATCCATGTCCACACCATGCTACACACCGACAAATGGACTGAATGTATAGCTGACATGACCATGGCAGACATGTAACATATTACTACAGGATATATATATATATTTATAAAATGGAGGAATCATCCAAATCCAGTGTTTTGATTGTATAAAACACGTCATATGACTGTGCGTATATCAGAGCGCGCCCACACACCTGCACTTTTACCCCCCTCCAAAATAATTTTACCATTTTATAAGATAGATAACCCACTCTTAGGTGTGCTGTCGCGCTGTGATATAAGCACGCCTTGGGTGGCTGACGCATGAGGCCTGCGGCCTCATGTGTAACAACGCACACCAAGGCGTGTGTATATCAGGGCATGACCGCACACCTAAAAGTGGGTTATCTATTACATACATATATATATATATATATATATATATATATATATACACACACACACACACATGTCGGTATGTTGCACATCTGCCATGTTCCATGACCCCACCCAATGGAGAATCGGGCACAGGGTCCCTGGTACCCTGGCAATCACTGCAAGCTGCCATTGTCACAGCTTGCACCGCCTTTTGAGAATTGAGCCCTGGGAGTCTACCTATAGAGAGGAACCCTGCTTTCTAGTTAGTGGCCCCTGGAGTTCATGTAACAGGAAGTACACTGAGAAAAAAGAGAGAGGGCTACTGATAAACTACGGAATCCCAACACACAGAACTAGAGCTTTACTGCTGGAAACTGCTATATTCTTAAAGAGGACCTCTCCCATATTTGCAATGGTTACAGCAGGGCAATGGGCAGGGCAAGTGGGTCTTTTTAATGTCGCTGGGACTGGATCCAGCCAGTGGAGGTGTGCAGCTTAAAGAGAAGGTGTTTACGTCCAATAAATTGACAACTATTTTATTTATTGTATTTTGATGTGTTAGTAATTACTTTATACATTTATAATAAAATATTTATTAGTGCAGTGAAACAAGTGGATTTTTACCTTTGCTTTTCACACTGCTAGTAAAAAAAAGAATTCAATAGAATTCTGGTTTTGTAATGTCGGAAACTGCCAGCTACTTAGCAGCCCAATAATTTCAATAAGAAAATATATTTTCTGTCTTTTTCAAAAGAAATAGATTCTCTCTGCAATAAACTTTGCCTTTTGTACGTCTGCCCTATTGTGGTTCATCTATACGGTTTTACAGATTTTTAAAACAATAATTGGTTTCTCTTTTTCTTCTTTCCAAGTAAAATTTGGTTACAAAGAAAATACCACCTGTTAAATTCTAAAAAAGGATCACAGGCTATCAAAAATCACATATTTCTATGAAATATATAATGGTAGACGGTGTTATTTCTCTGTTAAAATCTGAAATCAGATTTGCAGTTTCCCATTGAAATACACTGTCAGCCTTGCTAGTAAACAGTTTCTGACTTCATAATGCTGTACAAGGATTACATCGGATTATTTTCTCACTAGCAGTTGGCAAAATAAAAATAAAATGATGAAAAGGTAAGTAAAGAAACAAATAAAAGACAACAATGATTGCAGAGGCATCTAAAGGCCCCAAAACTTCATTCTTTCTAGATATACATACTTACTAAGCACTTGCTCCTTAAGTCAAATGTAGGTCACGCTGGTCAGAGAGTGCGTTTTGTAACAAGTGCTGCTCGTGAGAGATGGTGCAACGCTTACCTCTTGCAGTACCAGCCCAGTGGGCATGTAGTGTGCCCAATTTCTACAACTGATTGCACTGGGACTCTGAGTCCACTTGTAAAACTCCCTGTCTATGCCGCCCTAGTATTCTACCTGTCTGCAGTATAATTCCACGCTACTGGCACCGGGACTCAGTATATCACCTGTGGAGCTCTAATTTTGGGCTACTGTACTGCAATGATACTGCAATCTACATGACAGCCCTTACTGTCCCCCCTCCCACCATCTCAAGTCAACTGCACTATAAAGTCACTTCCTGCCAAAAACAGAAAACTGAAAATCTGAATCTAATCTAAGCAGACAACAGTGATTCCCCCAAGAGTCCTTTCCATCATTAGACTGTTTCATTATTCCATCCAGTCTTTAACTAGGCTTATTAGACAATCAATACACAATTCCCCTGGCCTAAAGTAAGACCAGACATAGTTAATCAGGTGATGGGTCATCAATCATTCCGATGCTGGTAACCATGGCGACCAGCTTCTGCTCTATAGGGGTCTCAGTCAAAATCTCTTCACAGGAGTTGAGGAATAGGGCTCTGTTTCGGACTTGTGTTTTTGATTAATGGGATGCGCCCCACAAAATCTTTACTTGTACTCTGTTTAGCTTTCTTTCTCTCCAGTCAGTTAGCAGCCAGTTCAGTGTTTACTCACAGACCCAATTAATCAACTCATGAAATGTCCACTTAGACATAACTACAGAGCATGGACTCAGGCATGATTGATTCCAAATCTTAAGTATAACACAACAGTGCCAGTGGCTCATAGAAATATAGACAATACTGGTAGAAAAAGACCAGTGATCCATTACATCCTATCATACCCTGAGACCTTTTGTCACTACACTATCAACTCCCTTGCTCCCTGTCTTCCTGCTACCCCCTGAGTAACTACGAAGTCATTAACTCTGTCCCCGCTGTGCCTGAAACCATTAATGGTTCTGGTGCCGGCCACCTTCACCGGCAGCCTGTTCTGTGACTCAGCCACTCTCTCAGTAAAATACAACTTTCTTATGTCCCTTCTGAGTCTCCCCCACTGCCAGATGTCAGTCGTGTCTCCAGGTTCTGGATTCGCTATTCCTGTTTAATAGTTTCTCGCAATTCATCTTGTTCATTACATTCAGGTCTGTCATATCCACCCTCTCACATCTGGCCTTGAGTGAGCACATGTTCAGTAGGATCTGCCCTACTGGCTCTGAATCGTTTGGTTACTGCATTGTCTCCAGCCTGTCTTCTTTCCTTAGGTGAAGACTCCAGAACTGGACACACAGTACTCCAGGTGGGGCATCACCACATCAGCGATCTATAGCAAGGCAAAGAACTCCTGATACACCTCAGCATCCTCAGGGTTGCAGATTCACCTCTAAAGCTGGAAGAGTAAAAGGTCATGGGTTCTAGTCCCACTCCAGGAATTTAGACTAGTACCTAATATGGACACTGTGGTGCAGCAACAGGGGGGTGCTGCACTGCTGAGTTGTTATCCTTCTGATCTGATGTTAAACCAAGGTCCCTTTTGGCCATTTCCAGTGGCTGTTCAGGAGGGAGTTACAAATCCCATGTCAGTTATGGTAAGAGTAGGAGATTTTCCCTGTTGGCCTGGCCAACATTTCCCTTATTAATAAAACAGGACCATATAACCCCCTGTCCACCAGGACACCCCTAGAAATGAGCTGTCACAGCTCAGTGATGGTTAAAAGTGACAAGTAAATTAAGTAAGCAATAAGACATGATTGGGTGTGCATTATGGTGATATAATCGCACACGGCAGGTGCATTGTTAGGCATAACGTATAGTTGAGTGCCACTAAATGCACTGAGAAGTGTGATTATATCACCATAATGGCACACCCTGGAGTGTTTTATTGCACTTATAAAATGACTTTCAAATATTTCACTTAAAACGATTAAGAATAAGAAGAATTTATTTTGAAAAGATAAAATTAGGACCTGGCATTGAAATATTCTTACGTTTTTTACTATGAAGTAAAAAAATAGTCCATATTATGGTAACTGGTGAGGAGGTTTGCTAAAAACAATAAAAGATAATGAAAACCATGTGTGGTACACATCTTTATAAAAAACTGTTATACCTGTACGATTGTTTTTTTGGGTGGGGGGAGTAGATGTCTCCTGAAAAACATTCATATAAGATTCATATGTAAGTGCTTTTTTGAACTTTGGGAATTAATTTAAGCAGTTTGGTCTGCCTCTGCATCTGTGTTTTCCCAACATTTTTTCCTTTCCTCACCTGGTTTCTTTTTTTCCCTGTCTTTTCTCACATTCAGTAGATGGAGTGCTTACCATGGAATAGAGATTCAAAGTTTTTGAATAAATTTCCTTGGTAGAATGTTCCTCTCCCAACATACTGTAACCTCTCCCGGCCTCAAGTGGAGTTAGAGATTCAGTTTGATTTCTGGAAGGGTAGCAGCAGAGATTTCCTTGGTAAGCAGATAAAGATAGGAGGAGAATTTTTGATGATCAGTAAAGGAATTACTAGTAATGAAAACAATAAACAGTAATTCATTTTACTCATTTGTCATATGTTAGGAGACTGTGATGATCTGGGAAACAGTATTTAATTAGTTTTTTTTAATTTAATGTGGTTTTATTTTTAGGGCCTAGCTGAGTAAATTTAAAGTTGAAGCCATGTTTGTGATAAAAGGTCAGTTCTGGCTGTAGGGGGGATAACTATGTGATGTGGCTGCTAACAAGTCCGGTCAGGTTTAGGACCAGGATAACCATGCATTATGCTGTATTAATGCACTGTCACCTGACTGGTTTTACCCAATTAAGTTTTGTTGATTTTTAGACCCATTTTTTATAACAGAAATGAGCCCAGTGTTGTCAGTTACCTCACCAACTGGGGCACTCCTTCTCTGAAACTTCATCTCATGATTTTATGAACTTCTCTTGCATGAAGAAACAGTAGTCTGCAATATTTTGCAGAACAGAAGAGACTGACATAAACACAGCCTGACGTCTGCAGCCTTAAGGCTAGCTACATAATGTACATCTCGGTTATCTCCATAATTGATTATGGGCTGATGATTTATGGGTCAGCCACAACTACGTCCCACCATGGGATATCCGTGGCACTCAACAAAGCATGCAGACTCCTAACTGGTGCAGCTTGCATCCTGCACACTTGTGATATGTATGCACAAACTAGTTGGCTTCAGCTAAATGGTAGGATTCAATACCAAACATGCCTACTAACTAGAAACACTCTTCTTGGGCTCGCACCTCCTGGAGTGGAAAACCTTCAAAGCCTCTACTGCAGCTCGCAACACACTCATAGCTCCAGAAATCATCCCTTCCTAGTACCTAGATGCCGCACGACCCAAAGGCAGTGATCTTTCACTTATACCACCCCTCTGGTACAATGCCCTGCACAGTGATGTCTTGTCCATACCAAAATTGGGCCCGTTCAAACACATGCTTCGCCATCACCTCACAGTGAACAGTAACTGTGACTATTTCATCTAATCTGGCATCTTTTATGCCTGATTTACCATCCCAACACTTTTACTCTACCCCAATTTATGAGACTTGCTCCCACCTACCTCTCACACTTTTACCCCAGTCTGTGCCTATCTCACATCCCCTCTCTATTCTGCACTAATGTGGCCAACCACCCCCCACTTCCTCATTTCTCTTGTTCAACCTTACCAGTACCTTAGCACCCCCTATTAGTATTTTAGATGTATTCGACAAGGCCTCTTAGGCTGCCTCCTCTCTTGGGATCACCTGCTAATTATCCAGTTATTGCTTATCCTGTGTACCATCCTGTTGTAGACATCTAGTTGCAATGTCCAGTCAATTTTCTAGAGTGCTACTACATAATGTTTACCTTTGTATGTATGTTGCCCTTCCACACTGACGTGGCACCTCTGTAAAAGAGCTGTTTTTGCTCAGAGGTATTGTTAATCCGAGAATTCAATAAATAAATAAATAAATAAAAACTACCAATCTGCATCTTTACAAATTATAAAACAGCAGGAAAAATCCCCGGGTTCTGATTTGTCAGTTATGACCTTCAAAAGTAATGTTATCCCAGCACAAAATCACACCTATTCAAAAAGCAACAAGAATGTATTTTAAATATGTATTTTTTGTTCACTGATGTTCATTATTGCGCAAGGAGCTGACAAGGGCTGGTAACCCCAAACTATCTCCTGTAGATCATGTATAGTATCTTAGTTTACCTCCATTTTTTATGTATTCATCCAATATTTTCTTAAATATCTCTTTGGTGTCACTTATTATATTTTTAGGTAAGCCATTTCAAAGATCAATCACTCTGTATAAAAATACTTCCTTTTGTGTGTTCTAAACTTTCTTGTCATGACCTCTAACATGCCCCTGGTTTTTAAATCTTTGTCTTCTTTTATTTTTTTTTTTTAGCTTTTTTGTACAAGCAAGCCATTTTATAATTGCAATAGTGCACTCCAAGGCATGTGTCATGGGGATAACATCTATTCATGGGTGTTGGCCTCATGCCAAACCACTCAAGGCATGATATTACCCAGCACGGTACATGCCCTGGCATGCATTATTGCTTAAATGTCAGCTGACTGTGAAGATGGCATCCTTTTTTTCCACCACAACAAACGCCCAATGAGTATGGTGGGGCCAGCTTCAAAAATAACACTCAGCCTCAAGAAAGAAGTGGCAGTCTCACATCACCACCTACTAGAACATACTACTACTACTATGTAAATAGTTACAGTGCTATTTTATTTAGTTAAATAAATGTGCAAGAGTGCTGTATACTTGCAAGCAGCAAACAGAACACAAAAACAGCCAACAGTTAAGTGTGTAGCGTTTTCTCAAGGCATAGTTCATAAAAACACTGGTACTCGTTATGTTGCTTGCACGCATGTACAAGAAACATAGAGCCATCATCGGAGATTTCGGAGGTGTGTCACCTCCTCCTCCAATTCAGTCAGTGAGCTGGCAGGCGCGGCCCCTGTAAGCCAATGCATTTTGGAGCTGTCTATGACACGCTCCAAAATGCAGTGCTCCACAGATTGAAAGGGGAGCTACGCTCAGTGAGCATCAATAAGAAGCGTAGCCCCCACACACGCAGGCGCACGCACTCTCCACACGCATTGTGTAGCCGAGTGGGGTGCCCAATCCCCGCCGGGCCGAGCTGTGTCGCCCCCCGCAGCTGGTGCCACGCTGGGAGCCCACCCCAGCGTGGCAATCAGTCCTTGCCGACGGGGTGCCCAATCCTCGTCGGCTGAATGGCCCCCTCCTTGTGCCATGCTGGGGAGCCCACCCCAGAGTGGCAAACGGTCCCACGATCTTTTTTTTTTTTAAACCTGTAAAACAAAACGGTCCAGTGGCCGACTCCGACCCCCACCACAACCCGCACCCACCCACTGCGCACCCAGCCTTCCCACACCCCTCACCCCATACTTACCTCCGGACTCTGCGCGATGATCTTGTGGGCGGAACACATCTACTACTCTTCAAAGCCGACGCGAACTGAGGAAATGCCGGTAAGCTGTATAATGGGCTAGATGGGGGTTCAGCTTATGCATATCTCAGGCATTTTTGGGAATTTTTGCAAATTTTCAACATGGGGTTTTAGGACCCTTCTCATGAATGATGTCACTGTCATGGCGTTATTCAGGCCAAGGTGATTTCGTGCAGTGACTGTGAAATCACCCTTTGGGCCTGAATACCACCATGACAGTGACATCATTCATGAGAAGGGTCCCAAAACCCCATGTTGAAAATTTGGTCCAAAAGTTCCAAAATGGTTGTTTTCGAATGCATGCTATGCAGTTCCCACGAGGCTCGTAAGTTCGTGAAATTTCAATATTTTCACTCCAGATTTTCAACATTGCATTTTACCATACCTTCTTATGAGTAGTATAGCTGTCATTTCACATCTCACCCAAAATGTGTTTCCGCCCTTATAGCGCCAGAAATGGCGCCAGTCGATGTCGCGAAATCAATGTACGAGACAAATTAAGAAAATCACAGTGACACTGTTCATGAGCAGAGGTCTTAAAATGGCTATGTTGAAAATTTGGTGAAAAATTCTAAAAATGATTGTTTACGAGAGCTGTGTTGATGGTTCCACGCGACGTCAGTGGGTTTACAATTTTCAATGTTTCCACCGATTTTCAACATTGCCATTTTACCACACGTTCTTATGAGAAGTACAGCTGTCATTTTTAACATCCTGCCCAAAACGTGTTTCCGCACATGTAGTGCACAATGGCGCAGTCGGTGTGCAAACTCAATGTATGGGACACATTAACAAAATCACACTGACACTGTTCATGAGCAGAGGTCTTAAAATGGCTATGTTGAACATTTTGTGAATAATTTCCTAACAATGACTGTTTTACGAGCATGCGTTGCGCAGTTCCTACGCACGCTCGTAAGTTCGCAAATTTTCAATATTTGCACTCCAATGACTTCCAAATGCCTAAACAGCACATAGAAGCAAGCAACATTCGGCATTGACAAATGCTTGTTTTATAGAGCAGCGGTGACTTTTTTCCTTTCCTCTAAAGTGACTAGTGCAAAGACATGAAACAGTGAACTAAAAACAATGGTATAGCATACACATACCATTCATTGTGAAATAGGTAGAAAAAATGCTGACATCTGATTGGCCAAGAGCTGTTTTCAGCTGGGCTGTTATCCCAACACAACGACTCAGCTGAAAGTATTATGTTTAAAAATGCATAAAATTTACTAAAAATGGCCGGCCCGGTGGCGCTGAGGGTTGAGGCACTGGACGCCACACCTCGCGCTACGCGGCGACCCGGGTTGAGCGGACTCGGTTGCTGAAGTCGGCGGGGAGGAGGATCCGACGTCCCAGGATGCTCTCCTCCTTCAGGGTGGGAACCATGAACACGTTCGCATTCTACATCACCCTCGCAGCTGGTGGAAGCACCGACCAGGAGGGGATGGAGGCGGCCCCGCTCGCCGGAGTCGGGGAGAGGGGACGTCGGCTGTGCATGAGGGCTTGGTGTGCGTCAGCACGCTGCCACTCGGGACGTACGTCCTAGCGCAGGACGTCTCGGAGGGCGGGGGAACCAGGGAAGAAAACGAGAAAATCCCTCTCGGCAGCCCAAGATGATAGCCTCTCGGACCATCCGGACCACCGAAGAGGGACAGACCCCACTGTGCAGGAGAGAGGGGGCACTCTAGGGGCAGATCCCACCGGAGGTGGAATGGAGTTGAGAGGAAGGAAGGAGTGGGCTCCGAGAGCAGAGAAGGGGGCAAAAAGAAATAAAGTAAAAAAAAAAAAAAAAAAAAATTTACTAAAAATTACCCATTTCATAATCGCAATAAGGCACTCCAGGGGTTGTGTTATGGTGGGCTAACGGCCTTCTCGGGTGGTGGAAGCCCTTGGCTACGCCTTGTGCTTCAATCCACCCCGAGGTGGGCCATTATCCCACCATAACACACCCCCTGTCATGCCTTATTGCTTAAATAAAATATACATTTGATGACCCAAATAAAGCACTAATTTAATTTATACATGGACAGATCATCCTACTAATATGTGCTAGTATTTAAACACAATGCAAGAACCATAGCGTCCATAAGTATCACATACTGCTACAAATAAATATTTGGTGAACACCATAATTTGATTCACTCATGGGTAAATGTCTGTTAGTGTTCTTGATGTTGAGTTCCCAGCAAAATGTATTGCATCACAAGTACATTGCAGGCAGGGACAGAACAAATCCAAAAGCATCCACTGCAGGCAGGGACAGAACAAATCCAAAATCATCCCTCTGTGGACGAACAATTGGATTGAAACCGGTCAGGGAGCTTGTGTGCTTTGTGTTATCTAACTATCCATGGTGGCATGAATTAAACACAGCTGACCGAGAGTGCTGGCTTTTGATATTTTTTCACTAGGAAATATTAGTACGATGATCTGTCCATCCATGTATAAATTTAGTGCTTTATTTGGTTCATCAAATGAATGTCTTAATGAATTTTATGTGTATGCTATACCATTGTTTTTAGTTCACTGTTTCTTTAAGTCTTTGCACTAGTCGCTTTAGTCATATCTATGCCAGACCTGTATAAAATGGGAACTTGTGTTTTTTTTTTTAATTATGCATTACGTATGAAACTTTTGGTTGTTTCTGTAGTCTGCTTGTAAGTATACAGTTCTTGTACATTTATGCAACTAAATAAGGTAGCACTAAAGTGTCATATTTTTAGTACGTGGTGAGGTGAGAGTGCCACTTCTTTATTCAGGGAAAGTGTTATTTTTTTAAAAGTTGCCCCCCCCCCCCAATACTCGTTGGGCGCCTGTTCTTTGCTTGTTGTGTATTGGTTTTTCAGATGGTCTGAGTTCTCTCACTCAACTAGTAGTTAATATTTCCTCTGGGCATGACGGCACAAGCAGCAGCAGCAGACCACCTGAGGATGCACATGTGGATGATTTGTTTTTTAGGAAGGGGATAGCAACCCCTTATTGTGCAATATATCGCCGTCCCTGAATCATCTGCATCTAATACACATGTATTGCAAGCCCTTAGGCAGGCCTTTCTTACACTGGAACAAACAATTTTGAAGCAAGGAGGCTGTATTGGCAGGGAGTATTTTTAAATACCTATTTAATTGTACAGAGAGTACCGCATGGTCTCAGAATCACAGAATTACCTGTTTTTGAAAAGGAGAGAGAGTGTTTCATCAGAAAGTGGTAACAGGCCTTATTAATAGCATCAGCTATTTACATTAAACTCATTTTGGAAGACGCTGTGGAAATAGGAGAATCAGTTAAAAAAGACATTCAGGAGAAGTGTGTCCAAAGTTATAAGGACCTGCCTGAATGTCCATGTTTCTGTGAACAGCTTAAAATGTCAGTTGAACTGCACGATAGTAAAATCTCAGCTGCTAAAAGAGAGGAAATTTGAACGTGATGAGCAAGACTACAGAGAGGGACATATTTTTCTTTGGAGCAAACATCCCAACAAGTCAAAATCAATTCTAAAGACATCAACTAATGACCTGTCTGCTACCAGTGGTCAGAGTCTGACAGAGGGGCTTGGTAGCCTTGAGTGCTTCTTCCAATTCTCCTTGGTTCTTGTATTGTGTTTAAGTGCTAGGACATATTGATAGGATGATCTGTCCATGTATAAATTAAATTAGTGCTTTATTGGGGTCTTCAAATGTATATTTTATTGAATTTTATGTGTATGATATACCATTGTTCTTAGTTCACTGTTTCTTTCAGTCTTTGTACTAGTCACTTTAGTCATAGAAACATAGACTTTGACAGCAGATAAGGACCGCTTGGCTCACCTAGTCTGCCCATTTTCCTACCTACAGGATAAACTGCAGATCCCAGGTAACCAACAGCCTATTTCTTCCTACCCCCCACAAGAATTGACTTATGTCTGTCCCATGCATTCTTGAATTCTCCCACAGTTTTAGATCCCACAACCACTTCAGGAAGGCTGTTCCATGCATCCACCACCCCCTCTGTGAAAAAATGCTTCCTCACATTGCCCCTGAGCTGTCCCCCTCTATCTTCAAATTATGTCTCCTTGTTCTTGCACATTTCTTTTTCTGAAATATGCTACCATCTTGGACTTTATTGATTCCACTGAGGTACTTAAAAGTTTCTATCATGTCCTCCTCTCCCTCCTTTCCTCAAGGATATACATATTAAGCTCCTTTAGTCTCTCCTCATATGGCTTTTCTTGCAGACCCTGCGCCATTTTAGTTGCCCTCCTCTGGACTGCCTCCATCTTGTTTATGTCTTTGCGGAGATGGGGTCTCCAGAACTGGACGCATTACTCCAGATGGGGTCTCACCAACTGTCTGTACAGAGGGATAACAACATCCTGTTTTCTGCTGGTGATGCCTTTCCTTGTACATCCCAGTATCCCCCAGCCCTCCCTACTGCCTTCTCACATTGCTTGCCAACCTTAAGGTCATCTGATATGATTATCCCCAGGTCCCTTTCCATTTTTGTTGTTGTTACTACCTCCCCCCCCATTATTTAATCTTCCCCTGGATTTTTGTTTCCCAGGTGCATTATTTTGCACTTCTTTGCATTGAATCCAAGCTGTCATTCTTCTGACCATTCCTCCAACCTTACCAAGTCCCTTCTCATCCTTTCCACGCCTCTTTGTGTAGCAACCCTGTTGCAGGCCTTTGTGTCATCTGCAAAGAGGCATACTTTTCCTTCCGGTCCCTCTGCAATGTCTCTTATAAAGACATTAAAAAGGACTGGACCCAGTACTGAACCCTGTGGTACCCCACACGTAACCTCTCTTTCTTCAGAGTGGGCTCCATTTACAATTACCTTCTGTGCCCTGTTGTCCAGCCAATGTTTTACCCAGGCTACCACCCTGGGACCCACTCCCAGGATAGTTAATTTGATTATTAATCTTTTGCGTGGGACTGTGTCAAATGCCTTGCTAAAGTCTAGATAGGCCATATCCACAGCCCCTCCCTGGTCTACTACTTTGGTCACCCAGTCAAAGAAATCAATTAGATTCATCTGACATGACCTTCCTGATGTGAATCCATGCTGCCTTAGGTTCTGTGTCCCACTGGCCTCTAGGTACTCAACAATTCTTTCCTTCAGAAGTGACTGCATCACTTTCCCTACCACAGAGGTCAAACTGACGGGTCTGTAGTTTCCTGCCTCTGTCTTGCTCCCACTTTTGTGAAGGGGAATCACATCCACCTTCCTCCAGTCCTTGAGCACCACACTATCCGCCCATGATTTGTTAAAAAGGGTAGTCATTAGTGTCACTAGTTGTCCCCTTAATTCTTTTAGAATTCTGGGGTGAATTCCATCATGCCTCGTTGCTTTGTCCACCTTCAATTTTAGGAGTTTTTTCCAAACCCTTTCTTCTGTGAAAGGACTGGGATTGACCCCCCTATCCAGAGTGCTTGTGTTAATTGGATTAGGCACCTCCCCCTCCTCTTCTTTTGTGACTACTGAGCAGAAGTATTCGTTCAGTGTCCCTGCTTTTTCACTGTCCCTCTCTGCCCACCCACCATCCATTCTGTTCAGCCTCACTATCCCTCCCTTTGTCTTTCTATGCTCCCTGATGTACCTATAAAATGTTTTATCCCCCTTCTTAACCGAGTTGGCTATCTTTTCCTCAGTTTGGGCCTTTGCTATTCTGACTTCCCTTCCTGCTTCCTTCTGCCTTAACTGGCACAGTTCTCTGTCCTGCTCCTTCAGTGTTTCCTTATACTTCCTAAATACTAGCTTTTCCTCCCTAACCTTCCCAGCCACCTCTTTTGAGAACCATAGTGGCTTTTTCTTTCATTTTGATTTATTTGCTTCACACAAAGGCTTGTTGCCTCTTTGATGGCAGTTTTGATGTTTCCCCATTGTTGCTCCACCCCTCCTTCTAGTGTGTTTGATAGTGCTTTTCTAAGGCACTCTCCCATCTTGTCAAAGTCAGCCCTCCTGAAGTTCAGTACCCTCACTTTTGTATTGCTTGACTCTGTAGCTGAGTTTATCGTGAACCACACTGTTTGGTGGTCACTTGTTCCCAGATGGCTACCCACTTCTATATCTGAGATCCTCTCACTGTCCCCATTTGAGTACAAGGTCTAGATTGCTCCCTCATGAGTGGGTTCCAAAACTAGCTGTCTGAGGCATACCACCATAGGGCATCGAGAATGGCCCTGCTCTTGGATGTGCCTGCAGCAAAGGTGCTCCAGTTAACATCTGGCATATTCAGGTCCCCATCAACAGTATCTCCCTTTCTCTGCCATCCTAAGGATGCCTTCTATCATATCCTTGTCCATTTCCTCCCCCTGACACGGGGGTTTGTATATAACCCCTGTGTGGATTGTGGTGCCATTTCCAGTCTCTAAGGTGACCCACAGTGCCTCCTCTCCTCCCTGTTAACTCTTTTGTTCCATTGCTTTTATCTCTTCCCTTACATAGAAAGCTACTCCTCCCCCTCTTCTACCCTCCCTGTCTCTCCTGTAGGTTGTGTACCCTAGTATGTTAACATCCCAGTCATGGTTCTCTGTGTACCATGTTTCTGTGACTGCTACGATGTCCAGGCATCCCTCTTCCTTCAAGGCCACCATCTCAGGGAGCTTGTTGCCCCGACTACGGGCATTGGTACTCATTACCCTCCATTTCTTGATGGCCTTACCCCTTTTTGCCCCATCCCTGTCCTTATTGCCTTCGTTGTTTTCTCCATTTACCCCTGCCCTTCTCCTTATCAACATCTCTATCTTGGTGTTTACCTCACTTACTACCCTGATTTTTGAGGGGGCTAGGATTTCCCTGCTCCTTTCCAGTGCCTCCCCCCTTGGCTAGTTTAAATGCTTGCCAATGAAGAATTTAAACCTATCACCTAGGATCCTGGTTCCTCTCCTGGACAGATGCAGACCATCGTGTCAGTATAGGCCTGCATCACTCCAGGTGGACCCGCAGTCCCCAATGAAGCCAAATCCCTGGGCTCTGCACCAGTTTTTCAACCACTGATTGAATCCCATGGTGTGGAGCACACTAGCCTCACCCATGCTATAGACAGGCAGCACCTCCGAGAAGGTTACCGTGTGTGCTACTTGTCTAAGGCCCCTCCCCAACTCCACAAACTCTTCCTGCACTGCTCTTATCCTTTTCTCAGCCAGGTCATTTGTCCCTATGTGGACAATGACATCCAGTTCCCTCCCCCGTGCAGCTGCCCCAGTGATCCTGAGGATTTGCTCCCTGTCCCTCCAGTCCATGGTGCCAGGCAGGCATCTTACCTCCCTTTCCCCTTCCTCCCCCAGTTCTACCCCCTAACAATGGAGTCCCCCACCAGGAGTTGTTTCCTTCCCCTGTGAGGTCCCATCCCACCCTCCTGTGGGTCTCCTTTGTGGAGGTTCCCAGCATCCTCCTTGGTCTCCATTGCAGGCGCCTCCATAGAGGAACCACACTTTACCAGAATGGCATATGAATTGTGAAGAGGTACAACTGGAGGGATGCATCTCTGTTCCACCACCCTCACCCTCCCTGAGCCCACTGTGGTCCAACCGTTCCTCTTTCTTGGCAACTTCTGAAGCAACGTCAGTGGCCCTGGTGGTCTCTGGGCGGGGGAGGAGATCCCCCAGATTCTGGACAACCCAGAGGTGCCTGCAGATGGGACAACACTGCATCCTCCAAAACATCTCCCGGAAGACTGCTGCTCCACAGCCACTGCACTGCACCATTCCTATCATGTATTATTTCTGGCCCCTTAACTGTTGTTTGGAATACTTACTCTTTCCTCTGTTTTTTTTTTTCTTTATTTTTTTTCTCCCTATTTACTTACTGCCTCTGTGCCCATTATGCTCCTGATCTTCCTGTTCTGAGACAAGAAGTACCTATATTTCTCAGGCGCCAATGCTCTATAAAATGAGTACTAGTGTTTTTATGAACTATGCCTTGAGAAAGCGCTACACACTAAACTAAACTGTTGGCTATTTTTGTGGTCTGCTTGCTGCTTATAAGTATACAGCACTCTTGCACATTTATGCAACTAAATAAAACAGCACTTTAACTATTTACATAGTTCTAGTAGGTAGTGGGGTGACAGTGCCACTGATTTCTTCAGGCTGAATATTTTTTCCCCCCTTTGGAAGCTCATCAGCTCCTGTCCCCACCACCCCTCAGGTGGCACCTCACCTCGCTCGGACCTTACTTAGAGCTAGTCTCCCATGGCTTTTACCCACCGCAGTGGGGCTGGAGGGGAGAAAGCCCTCCTTCCCCACAGTATAAATCCAGATGCTCCGAGGTGTCTGGGTGGTGGTGGTGCAGGTCAGGGGGAGATGCAGAGGGTGTCATTTAGCCCTTGGGTCTCTTTTTCCTATTTTCCTCCCAGGCCCCTGTCATGGTATCATGTCAGTACATGCACGTTTAAGTGCACACATCCTGCAGATCTGCAGCCTCTCCTGAGGAGCCACTCATTACCTGCGCTACTACTGGGCCTCCACCCAGTGGCAATCAGTGGCCAAGACACCTGGCCACCCCTTCCTGGGAAAGGTGAGCAGTCCCTGGGATGCTCAGTCCTCTACCACCCCACCCCACTGACCCCCACAAACCCATGCTCATTCCTGAAAACAGGCCACCGGTGTGGCAGAAGGTACAGCATTCAATGCCTTAGCCCTCCATTCCACCCAACTGGTTAAAGGTGGCATCTTTTATCAGCCAGCCTGAGTTGGCTCCTCTGGTAGCTGACTACTGACCTCTCCTTTGAAGAAGCTGAGAAGAGGATGAGCAGCGTGTTGGAGAAACGTGAAAAGAAAAGTGGTGGAAGGAGCAATCAAAAACCAAAACATAGTGTGATCTGGTGGTTAAAGCACATAACTGTGAAACAGAAGGTCATGGGTTCTAATCCCACCATGGTGGCTGGCTCCTGAACAATTTCCATGACTTCTATACTTCAGCACCTTCTAACTTTGAAATTGAATAGAAAGGAGACTCCACTGAAAACAAAATATTGCATTTCAGCTGGGCAATCTTGGGTATGATCCATTGCTCAGTATCCAGGTAATCTACACCTGCCAGTACAGGGTAAACAAGGAGTGGACTATACCCGTCACAGTCAGTCTGGCAGCTGGAAGTGTTTGACATCTCCAGCACGCAGTGAACTAATAAAACCAGCTACAATGTTAACACCCTGGACTGTTCAGTGGCTTACAGATATTCATTCTGACAGTTAGGCGGATGCTGAATGCCTCTAGTTCCATGGGGAGATTTCCTCCACTTTTTGCAGGAATGACTGAAACTGAGGGAAGCAGTAGCAGTAATAGCAAATCTTTTTCCATGGGCCCGAGTTGTAGCCTGGTGATAATACAAAGTGGGCTCCAGGCTTATAACCACCAGCTTTCTCATGTAACAATGGGTAACTGCAAAATCTGTCTCTCTGCTAGAACAATATCCTGGTGGTATGCTTAGCACAAAAAGGACATCAAATCTGTCTTAAAATTGTCTAATAAAAGGCAAAGTCTGGTCTGGCTAATCAATGTCAGCCTGCCTTGCTTATACCGTGTATACCCATGATGCCCTGCTCTGGGACTGTGATTTTTAGAGACAGAGAGAAGAGTGTGTGTGTGTGTGTGTGTGTGTGTGTGTGTGTGAGATGCACAGAAAGTCACCCAATTAACACATGAAGTGATTAGTGATTTGGAAGGACCAGTGCTATCTCTTTCTCTGTCTACAGGCCAGAGTTGTATCCTGGAGGTATATGAACATATGAAGAAGCCATCAGAAGAAGGCAATCAGGTCTGCTCGTATTGCAGGGTCAACAGCTTGAGCTAATGTCCCTGCCCTCCCTCCCCACTCCTCCCATCCTCCCTACCCATGATTTTTATTTTCCCCGTATGCCTGTCCGAGCCTCTGTTAAAGCTGTCCACTGTCTTCAATGTGATGAACCCTTCTGGCAGTGCGTTCCAAGTGTCCACTACTCTCCCTGTGAAGAAGTGCTTCCTGATCTCCCTCCTAAACCTCCCATCCTCCAGCTCAAGACTGTGTCCCCTCATGTTACGGTTGCCACTCAGCTTAAAGAGACTCTCCTTATCAACCTTATTTATCCCTTTCAAGTACTTGAAGGTCCCAGTCATGTCCCCTCTCTCTCTCTCTCTCCTGTCTTTCAGGGAGTACATGTTCAGTGCCCTCAACCTCTCCTCATATGCCTTACCCTGCTAACCCACTATCCTCTTTGTAGCCCTCCTCTGGACCTTCTCCAGCAGGTTAATGTCCTTTTTGAGGTGTGAGCACCAGTACTGAACTCCATACTTTAGATGCGGCCTCACCAGTGAACTGTACAAGGGCAGTATAACCTCCTCTCTCCTCCTACTGTTCCCCCTAGCTGTGCATCCCAGAATCTTGTTTGCCTTTGCTGCTGCTTTCTTGCACTGAGGTATGGTATTATGGAGTGGACTCAATATCACAATCAGCTTTCATATGTAGTAATGGGTAGAAATGACTATCTCTCTCTCTCTCTCTCTCTGTTCACAGTCCAGAGCTGTATTCTCACTATTCTGGTGGAAGTGGACTTCGAGCAGTGTTAAATCTCAAACTCTCCCTGTAGATGAGAGTTGCATCCTAGTGGTACTACACACAGGATGCAGGAGTGAGCGAAGCAAAGGACGCAGTTGCACATCGTTCCACTTGAGACAGGAGTCCTGCCCCAGTGACATAACACCCATGGGCTGGCTGTGCTTACCACTATCAGGTTCCACATGCGAGCGGCTTCTGCTACCAGGGTGGAGACACTGCTGCAGCCCGGCATCAGGACGATCTTGTAGGGGTCGTTGTAGAGCAGTTCGTACAGGATTTTTGTGGCCATTCCAGGGTCGCACTAAAAAAAAAACCAATCACAGTGTTATCCACAATTTCAATACAAATGGTACCATCTGTGGCCTATGTTGTAGTGTGGGCTTTATTTGTGTTTAAGGAATCATGCTGCTTTCATTGGTAAGGCATGGAACATTTATGGGACAAATATGTGGCTGCACATAGTACCAGTGATACATTGTATTGGGATAATGTGTGTAAATCTTTTAAAATGTATTATTGTTGCTTGTACATGTTTAGTATAAACTCTTGTCCCAGGGCTTTAAGTTGAGTTTCTTGTCTTTTGAATTGCTTTAAGGGCTGCATCAACCCTTTTTGTATCATATTATTTCTAGTAGAAAACCCACATTTTATGATTGCTTACCCTCTCTAAAATTCACTGATGTTACTGGTTGTTTGATCTGCCTCCTTGCTTATTAGAACTGAAATGCATGCTAATGTATAACTATATCCAACCTTATTTTTGTGTCAAATCCTTGATCTTCTCTGATTGCATACTTCTTGAACATTAGGGACACCCCCAAACAGTATGGCCACTCATGATGCAATAGTCTCCTCTCCTCTCACTGCATCATAAGTGGCTAGACTGTGATGGAGGTGTTCCCAAATCCAGGAAAGAATAGTGGGAATTTATCAAGGAATGTAAACAAATGCATTTTTGTATGCTAGCACTAGTATGGTGGGCAGTCTATTTTATTTTACTTTTAAAAAGTACAAAAGGAGTCAGAATCAAACTCCCAGCTACATCATCAGTCTCTGCAGAATGTATTCAAATTAAACAGTAATGCATGGCAGGGTGTGTGCCCTGCTGGGATAATGTCATGCCATAGGTGGTTGAGCATGAGGCTGTAGGCTGAGTGTGTCCAAGACCTGAGAAGTGACGTTACATAGATACATAGATACATAGACAGTGTCGGCAGATAAGGGCCTATGGCCCACCCAGTCTGCCCATTTGAGCTTGTAAGTTCAGTTTGTTTTCCTAGAAGTCTGTTGCCCCTTACCCCTGACCTCCAGAATTCCTTTATGTCTATCCCATGCATTCTTAAATCCTGTGATTGTTTCAGCCCCCACCACTTCCTCTGGCAGGGTGTTCCACTTGTCCACTACCCATTCTGTGAAGAAATTCTTTCTCATGTTTCCTCTGAATCGTCCTCCCTCCAATTTCATCCCATGTCCTCTAGTCCTGGAACATCTTTTTCGCTTAAAAATAGTGTTTTCCTGCACCCTGTTCCTCCCTGTAAGATACTTGTATGTCTCTATCATATCCCCTCTCTCCTCCTCTCCTCCAGGGAGTACATGTTCAGTTCCTTCAACCTGTCTTCATAGGACTTGTGATGCAATCCATGCACCATCTTTGTTGCCCTCCTCTGAACCTTCTCTACCCTGTCTATGTCCTTACGTGGTATGGTCTCCAGAACTGTACTGTACTCCAGGTGGGGCCTCACTAGTGTCTTGTATAGCGGAATTGTGACCTCCCTTTTCCTGCTGGTGATGCCCCTGCCTATACATCCCAGCATCCTATTTGCTTTACCTGCTGCCTTGTCACACTGTTTCCCTACCAGGGTCATCAGAGATGACAACCCCAAGATCCCTTTCCTGCTTGGTGTATATATCCTCACCCCCAACTGATATATTGTGCCTGGGTTTTTGTGCCCCATATGCATTATCTTGCACTTCTTTGCATTGAATTTCAACTGCAAACCCTGACCATTCTTCAAGTTTCTGCAGGTGCTTCTTATTCTGTCTACACCCTCTGGTGTGTCTACTCTGTTACAGAGCTTTGTGTCATCAGCAAACAATGAAATTCTGCCTTCTAGGTCCTCAAGTGCATTGTCTGTTGAAGATGTTGAATAGGACCCTGTCCAAGACTGATCCTGTGGTACCCCACTGGTCACTCTTTCCTCTGTGGAGTGACAGCCATTTACCACCACCCTCTGTGTCCTGCCACCCAGCCAGTTACCTACCCACCACACTACTGTCCTGCCCACACCCATATTCCCCAGTTTGTGTAATAGTCTTCTATGTGGCACAGTGTCAAGGCCTTGCTGAAGTCCAGATAGCCATGTCCACCTTCCCTGATCCACCTCTCTAGTCACCCAGTCAAAATTCAACGAGGTTGGTCTGACATGACCTCCCCTGGTGAAACCATGCTGCCTTGGGTCCTGTAGTCCATTGACAACTAGATGTTCCACCAATCTCTCCTTCAGTAGTGCTTCCATGATCTTCCCCACTACTGAGGTGAGGCTGACTGTCTGTAGTTCCCTGCTTCCTCTTTGTTCCCACTTTTGTATAAGGGGACTACATCTGCTGTCCTCCAGTCTTTGGGTACCTCCCTTGTTTCCAGTGATCGGCTAAACAGGATAGCCAGAGGTTCAGCCACCACCTCTCTTAGTTCTTTAAGGACCCTGGGGTGCACCCCATCTGGCCCCATTGCTTTATCAACTCTTATTACTTCCAGTTCCTTCAGGACCCTTTCTCATGTAAAGGGACTTGTGTCCATTTCTGCACCATTCTCACCCTTGTACTCCCTTCAGACCCATTACCCTCCTCTTCCTCAGTAAAGACTGAGCAGAAATACCTGTTCAATATATCAGCTTTACTGTTGTCATCCTCCACGTGGCCCCCATCCTCCCCTTCAGTCTCACTATCCCTCCTTTGTCTTTCTTTTTTCACTTATGTACCTGTAAAGGTTTTGTCCCCTCTACCCACTGATTTTGCAATGTGTTCTTCTGTCTGAGCTTTGGCTTCCTTACTGACCTCCCTGCCTCCTTTGCTTCTTCTGGTACTTCTCCTATCCCTTCTGCCTGTGTCTTTTGTATTGCCTGAATGCAATCTTTTTGGCTTTCATTTCTTTGCTACCTCTTTGGAAACCATAATGGTCTCCTCTTCCTTTTCCTCTTGCTAACCTGCTTAATGCATAATTCTGTTGTTCTTGTAATCCCATTTTAAATCTGCCCACTGTTCCTCAACCCTGATTCCTGTCCCATTCCCTTAATGCCTCTTTCAAGTATCTCCCATTTTCCCAAAGTCTGCCCCCTAAAATCCAGGATACGTGTTTTGTGTGGTTTGGTTCTGCTCTTTCTGTGATTTCAAACCACAATGACTGGTGGTCACTGTTTCCCAGGTGCTCCCCGCTGTTACCCCCATCACACTGTTCCTGTTTGTGAGCACAAGGTCCAGTATTGCCTTCTGCCGAGTTGGTTCCATGACCAGTTGCTTGAGGAAGGCACCCTGAAGGAAGTCCAGGATAAATCTGCTCCTGGTTGATGCTGCTGCTGGGATGCTCCAGTCCACGTCTGGAATATTGAAGTCTCCAACCAGTACTACCTCACCCTTGTCTGCCATCCTTTGGATGGCTAGCATCAGCTCCCTATCTGTTTCTTCCTCCTGGGCTGGTGGTCTATAGACCACACCTGTTCGGATGGCTGGCCCCATTTTCCTTTCCAGCTTAACCCACAGTATCTCTCCCCCATTTTGTTCCTCCTGGATCTCTGTGGCCCTTATGTCATTTTTCACATACAGTGCCACTCCTCCTCCCTTCTTGCCTGCCCTGTCTCTTCTGAATATGTTGTAGCCAGGTATGGCCAACTCCCAGTCGTGGTTATCATTACACCAGGTTTCAGTGATGGCCACAATGTCCAGGTCTGACTGTACCATGACAGCCTCCAGATCTTCCATCTTGTTGCTAAGGCTCCTGGCATTTGCACACATGGCTTTCCATGATTTGACCTCCCTAGACTGTTTCACTGTTCTACTCCAGCCCCTTCCTTGGTTGTCATTTATCCCTGCTTCTCCTTGCTGTCTGCCCTTCTGCTGAATTTTGCCCCTTTTCTGCTTATCCACCTCTTGGGCACTAATCTCCATCTTTTGCACAATGCTCTGCAGAGATAGCCACTCCTCTGGTTCACTGGTTCCACTGCTAGCTGTGGGGGGTGAGCAAGTAGGTACCATCCTTGCTGGCCTGCCACCCCCCTTTGCTAGTTTAAATGCTTGTCAATGTAGCATTTAAACTTATCATTGAGTGCTTGGATTCCCCTCAGGATGGATGCAGGCCGTCGAGCTGAACAAACCTCCATCCCTCAGGTGGGTCCCCAGTCACCAATGAATCCAAACCCTTCTCAGCACCAGTTCTTCAACCATGAGTTAAAGTTCTGGTGCATGCACTCCCATACTCTCCTTGCCTCTCACAGGTAGTACTTCTGTGAAAGTGACAGAAGTAGCTACTTGCTTGAGACCCTCCCAATTTCCTAAACTCTTCGTGAACTTCCTTTGGCTCCCCATTTGCCAGGTCATTAGTACCTAGGTGGATAATGACATCCAGCTCACCTCCCGTCTTGCCTTCCCAGTGATCCCAGGATCTTCCTTCCATCCCTCCATGCCGTGGCACCTGGTGAGCACCTCACCTCCCTGTCCTCCCCTCCTGTGTTCCTAGCTGGATCCCTCTTATGATGGAGTCCCCAGCAGGATTTGCTTCCTCCTCCTCTTGGGTCCACTGCTTTCCCCACTGAGGTCACCTCCTTGGCTAACCTCCACATCCTTTCCTTCCACTTCTCTGGATACCTCTATTTGGTTGTCCTCATTTGCCAGTGTGGCATATGAGTTCTTGAGTGGAATAGGATCTGGGATGTGCCTCTGCCTGACTGCTCTAACCCTCCCTGAGCCCACTGTCATCCAAGTGCTCCTCGTTCTCGGCATCCTTTGAGGCAGTTGCATTGGACTGGGTGGTCCCTGGATCGGGGTGATGGTACCCTGACCCAGTTTACTTCTGCTCTGAGTCTGGCTACCTCATCCCGCGGTCAGAGAGATGCATGCAGATAGGGCAGCACCTCAGTGTCCAGAAGGTCTGCCTGAATATGGCTGCCCCACAGCCACTGTTACTACCACTCCCACATTATACTGCAATTCCACTACTTGTCTGCTACTGAAGCTCTCCTAGTTCCCTTTTATTAATTTACTGTACTAAAAATCCTGCCACTGATCCTCAGATAATTTTTTTTTTTTTAAGAAAAAAACCAATAAATAAACGAGTCAAAACACTTGTCGTGCTGAGGGTGGGCTTCTTCCCTTATGCCCTCCTACTTCACACCCTTACTATACCCTGTGTTTAGCTCTGTCAATCAGATTTAACAGGGCATATAATTAGAGTTGGGGAAGGGAGGAGAGGCAAATTGCAGCAATTAAAGACAGCACAGAATTACACCACCACTATGTTTTAAATTTTCAACAGTCCAAAAACAATTATAAGTAAAGACAACAAAGAAAGTATAGTGTCACTAAAAGCCCACAATCTAAGTTTAAAAGAAAAATAGCAATTACCAGTTACTCTAAAGCACTGAATTGAATATGTTTCCTTCCTTCCCCTTCTGGCTTCTTCCCCACAACACATGCCCTGGAGTGCGTTATTGCAGTAATACAATGGCTTGCTTGTACAAAAAACTGAAAAAATAATATTTTAACATACATTTTTAGTTGCTTTCTGATTAGGCCTGATGTTGTTGTGCTGGGATAACATCGCTGTTTAAGGTCAGCACTGACCAATCAGAGCCTAGGGATATCGCTTGCCATTTTATACAATAATGTGTTTTTTTTTAAACTATACACTTTGAGGCCTAAGGGGTTAACAGTGTCCCTTTAACTGCTTTGGTCTCACTGTGACCCAACGTGCTGTCACCTTTGGCTAGCTGACCTCTGTTCTGGGCTGAGACAACCGCTATCAAGCTGACAAGTCCCCAGCAGGAGGACACACACAGAACAGCACTTTGTTTTACTTTGTGTATACTAGCAAATCTCAAAAGTCATTTCTGGAGTCTTTTTTTCCAAGGATTCTAATTGAATCACATGACTGAACTCGAGGCACAAGTGAAGACAACTCCAGCAAACTGACATGGAGATCTTGACCATTTGATTCACTATATAACATCTAGAAATGTCATTGGCTGAGAAATGTCACCTGACTGTACATTATATCTCTATAAATGCTCAGTCAGGGGCAGAATTTCATTTTCTTCCCCAAAAAAGTGACTTAGAGCCATTTTATAAGTGTAATAAGCCCATCCGGGGTGTGCATAATGGGATTTTAATGCACTTCCCAAGGGCATAATGACACTTGGCCTTCAGCCTTATGCCTTAGTACACCCTTGGGGTGTGCATCAAAATCCGATAATGCACACCCTGTTGTGGCTTATTACTTAAATCCATGGGTCCAAAGTCTCCAGAGATTACTTTAAGATGGGCCTTAGTGAGAAGCAAAGTGGAAACCTCCAGGTAGCAAACAAGCAGTGAGCCACATCAACCCCCACTCCCCAAGGAGGAGAGCAGTCTTATGGATGCTTAATCCTTCCTCCCCTGGCCAGTCCCTGAGGGACCCACGTCCGTTTCTGAACCTGGTTCCCTGGCAAGGCAGAAGGTGAGGCACTCAGCACCTCAGTCCTCCATGCCACTGTTCTGTCACTACTCTATTTAAGTTGATCTGTGACTAATACGTGGATAAACACTAGACATGTGTTGGGACCCATGACCTCAGTTTAATATCTCATTCTAAGAATGGCCCCTCCAACAGGGTAACACCCCCCCCCCCCAACAAAACCTCCAATTTCTGAATGCACTGTGTTTCAGCACTGGGTATGGGCCACGGAACATGGCGTGGTGTTAGAACCCGAGGACCATCTGTCTCAGAGGAGACAGTACTATGAACATTGTCACCAGGACACTGCTGTTCAATGGACACATCTTTTCATTACTGTGCCATAGTGCAGGCCCCTAACTCAGCATGTTATACAAGATAGGAAATACTACATGAAAAAAGATGAGGGGTTGACTGTGCTCATCTCTTACTATTCAGTCAGCTGCTGCTTTCAGTACTACAGTATCTGAAAAAAACTAGATATATGCAGGAAGCCTCATCTCCCCAAAGGATTAAATGCTGTAGCCATTATTATTACTCTCCATGAGGAACTGATTCAATTTGAGTGGAAAAGATTCCATACTCCCCCTTGAACTGCTTCCTTTGGGATCTTGTTCCACAGTGTTACTACTCTCTGTGTGGAAAAAAAATGTGTCCTCACATTACCCCTAACACTCTTCTTCTCCCCCCAACGAAGCATAGGGATATACCCTCTAGTACTGCTGTTATTAAAACGCTGAAACAATCTTTCCAGATTCAACATTGTCCAATCTCATTGAAATTTTTAAAACTGAAATTACTTCCCTCTCCAGAACGTGCATCCTGCCAAAATGAACACATCACTGGTGAAGGTGTTTCGCCAATCCTCAGGGTTAAATCAGGCAGGCATTCATTGTTCCCACCTCTTACAAAATCATGTGACAATCCCTGCATCTCTGTCACGTAGCTCCATTCAACACAATTGGAAAATCCCACCTCTCACAGATGACTGCACCCCAACTTACCGCACTCCACAAATCTAGAGGTATGAGTTGCCCTTCCTAAACATTAACAGTTTAACCACTGTCTAATCGATCGCTAACATTTTAGTTAAGACACTGAATAACTGCCTGCTTTAGAGTAAACGCTGACAACAACCTTGATTCCAGTTTGTATGGACTCTGCTTGAAGGAGTGCTCCGTTCTATTGGGGTTGTTTCATCATATTCTGAACCACCAAGCAAGAGGAGTCTTTATTTGACTATCGATGAGGCACATTCCTCTAGACATCATAACCTTGATATAATATGTAGCCTCTGGTCTAAAAGTGGGGCGTGTATAATGCTACTGCTATTAGCCTACATTTACAGAATTAGCAAAGTGTTTTCTGAGTTCTCTGGCCAAGTCATGTGGTGAAGGGGGTGCAGCTGGGCTCCAGTATTAAAAGAGCACTATGTTCTAGACAGGAGATTGGCAGAGCCTATTAGAAAGAGCAGGCTTAGTCAAGTGCTGCTGTAAGTGTTCAGAGCTCCGGAGCCTGCCAGGGCCTTTTCCTATGAGGCTCACCTCCAAGTAGCTAGAAGCAGATGTGGCAGAGTATTCCTCTGTGGGTCTCTGTCAACCAGTTGGTCGCTGCTGGTATGGCAACTTAAGACAATCAGGAAACCAAGAAAACTCATCAGCTGTGAGATGCCAGGCAGAGAGACCTTATGGAAAATAAAATATTGTGAAATGCTGTGGGTCCTTTCAGGGTCCAAGTGTTTCTGAAGGGAACAAGGAGCTTTGCCAGTAACATTGGTGGGTAACAGGTACCCTTTAAGCACATCTTAACTGAGTGTTGGGTCCTCTGTGGGTTCAACTCCTCTCAGAGAACAGGTCTCCTCCTGTGCCAGGGCTAATGCTAGCTAATGTGCAGGATTGTGCATTTCCCAGTCCACGGAAAACAGTAGATGCTCCTGTTTGGGACTGAAGAAGTGGTTTTGAGCTAAATGTTGAATCAATTTACAGAGGTCCTCTGCAGGTTCTAAGCCAGAAAAAATGGTGCTTGTGTCTGCTTGCAGGAGGGAACAGTAATTCTGTACCATGCTTGCCTCATTAAGTATTAGTCAGGTAGGAACTGGAAGACATGACTGGCTAATAGGCTTTTTTCTACTGACAGTTTCTATGTGTCTATATAAATAAACCCCAAAATGCTTGCCGCTCAAGCTGCAAGTGTGAACAATGCACTTACCTGAGTAAGAGGCTGTTTGGTTAATTTGCATGGTGCCCCAGTACTCCTGTGAACCCCATGGTGCAAAATACAGGGGATGGACTCTCGCTGACCCCACTCCTCACATAGCTGAAGTCTCTGTAGTGCCCCCCCCAATGAGGCTGGGGCTACAGATACCTGAAGGCAAAATAAACCTGTAATTTTCTGTTTCCCAAACACTTGAAGTGCACCTATCTGTAATGACAGAAGAGGTTTGGCACAGTGAAGTTGGCCAAATGCAATGCGTTTATCATGTTTCTGCCAGTGACATGCTGCAGAATATTGCAGGAACACAATGTAATCCAAGGGCAGTTACTCCAATTTGCCACGCAGGAAAGTGTGACATGCTTATTGCAGAGCACTGCATCCTGGCTGAATCTGCCTTTCTGTAGGCGTATAAACATTTGGACATCCCCTCCATGTATAACACTTAACCCATCAGTCCAAAATCTCCATGTTATAGAATGGCAAGAAAAAAATCTAGAACTCTCATTGGCAGAGAGATGTCACCTGACCGTGCATTAAATCTCTGTAAATGTAAGGTCAGGTGCTGAATCTCATTTTCCTCCACAAAAATCTTAGTCATGTTGTACGTGTAATAAGCCCCCCCAGGAAGTCCACTTCCCAGGTGCGTAAGGACACTTGGCCTTCGGACCCATGCATTTCTACACCTCTGGGGTGTGCATTAAAATCCTATCATGCACACCCTGTCATAGATTATTACTTTCATAACTAGCAGTCCAGGCCTGCAAGCCCATTTTTTTATAATAAAAAAAATTGATAATTTTATTTCCCTTTTCATACCCCCTTTTCGCCTTTATAGCCAATATCCCCCCCACACAGTTTGACCGTATGAAATAACCACCTTTTTTGGTTTATAATTAACCCTTTCACATCCCTTGAGGCTCAAATAACCCCCTAACGTTACCCACTTTTAATTTATAAACCTTTTTGCACCTCTTTCTCCACTTGACAGACTTGTTAAATGGATTGCAGTACACAGCTCATCCTCCCTTTCTGTTAATAACTGATACTTTCTAACCTCCTTTCCCCATTACAAAAAGCTATACAATAACCCTCAGCTGTGGCCACTTACTAGTTTTAAACTCGCCCTTTCAAACCTTCTCATCTCCTTTACAGACTGATAAAGTGCATTGTGGTGTACTGATACTCCCCCCTTTTGGTTTCTCCTTAATCCTGTGCATCTGCCATGAAATCACTTGGCTGAGAGACGTCCATTAACTTGCTGTGGTAATTGGAACTAATTAAAGCACCTACAAGGCGCCCCATGTGAGCTGGAGTATGAGGCAGGTAATACAACCACTGCCAGCTTCTCTTTCGGAGCCCCAGAAACTGTGACTGAAGCAAGAGAAACACTGGATTCAGAACGTTGGCTAAAACGACTAGGATAGGTACCAGAAACCCAATAAGAGGCATACCGACTCACACCTTTTTTTGTTTTGTTTTGTTTTAAATCATTCTATTTATACCTCTTTCTGTCTCTGGCTTCGGTCTTGCTCAGGATAACCTAAGGTGCACCTGATTAGCCTACAAACTGTACCTAGATGCTTGACCTCCATGGAGCCTTCTGGTAATAGAGACGTATAAATGCCTTATGGGGGTAAAAAGGCACAAGAGAGGAGTATTTTTCAGAGGAAAAGATGCATGAGAACAAGGGGACATGCAATGAAGCTGGAGGGGAGTAAATGTAAGAGATGCGAGGAAGTACTTCTTCACTGAAAGAATAGTGTATGCCTGGAACAGTCTTCCAGCAGAGGTGGTGGGGTGAAAACAGTGGTGGGCGGGCTTCAAGCATTCATGGGATAGGTACAGGGGAATCTTAGTGAGAAGCAAAGGGGGGGGAGCCGGGGAGCCAGTGAGCAAGCAGGTTCTGATGTGACAGTGTTGGCAGGGTGAAAAAAAAAATGGCAGACTGGGTGGGCCAAGTGGTCCTTATCTGCCGACAAATTCTGTGTTCTTATGTTTCTTTGTTTCACCCTCCCCCAGGTGGGGCTGGGAATGTATCCCTGATTCAGTTGTTGTCTGGGTCAGCATCCAGGCAGTAGCTTGGATCCAGATACACTGAGGTCCATTGCCCTCGAACCCGGGGTCATTTTCTCAGTTTTCTACTCCCATCCCCTGGGGCATGGTGTGCATGGAGGTCGAATGTATGCATGCTAGGGGTGCCTGTGCATTGATGTCCGTGATGTCCCTATCCCTCCTTCGACCCTCCAGCTGAACTACCTCCCGTGGTCACCCAGGCAGCAGTGCTGCAGTGAAGGATGCTGCCCACCTTTCCTGGATGGGGGCATGTCCTCTGGGAAGCTCAGTCCTCCTCCCCCCTGGCTGGCCTGGATGACCCAGGCTGCTTCTGAACTCAGGTCACCGGCATCACAGCCGGTAGCCCTACTGTTGTGCCAATTGACTGATTCCCAACTCAATCTTTGCACCCTAAGTGACCAGTTAGTTTCCATGATGTGCATTTCTCACAAGTGCTCTACACTAAGTAATACTTTCCTTATTTCAGCCCCCAAAAACAATCTGTTCTGCATGGCAGAACTTGTTCCTTGGGCCACTTTAATTGCTGTTCAAGTAGTTTCCTATCTTGTACAAATGCAGTCAGCATTTGAAATTGTCACTCTGTAAATATGTCTGCCCATGCATGAAATAGACTAAAAGGTTTTGAGATGGAAGGGCAAAAATAAACCTAGCAATAGTGCATTTATAGGATGGGAATTTCCACATTCAGTACATTTGTTTCCCACTGTGTTCCATACTGGCTGGTCAGGAGGACTGAGAGAGGTACTGTGAGGTTGACTAAAGTTGACTGATGAGACTAGTAACACCTACACTAGTAATCACTGAGCTAGTCCAGTCCAGTCAGTAAATGTTTAATTTCCTCATGCAAGCACACAGCTGCTTTGTTTTTTCTAAGGAAGATGGGAGGAAGAGGTACATGATGTTGGTGATGGGTGGTACTTGATGGGTAGAGGTGAAGGATGGTACATATCTGCCGGATAATGGGTAGTGGGTGATACTTGATGTGATATGTGGTTCATGATAGGTGGATGGTGGTAAATGATAATAGGTGGGTATGTGGTGGTACATAATGTCAGTAGGTAATTCGTGGAGTAGGGGGTATGCGAAGTCTGGTGGGTAATGAGTGGCTGGTGGTGTCACAAGCGCACTCTGCAGGTCAGGCCCTCTGCTCCCACAGTGCCATCCTCAGAGTGCATTAGTGTGAACAGGTAACAGACAGGGTAACCCTCCTGTCCATAGGGCACTGGGGATAGCTAGGAGGTTAAGGGTGGGGACTCTGCCTGCTGTGGGAATGGAGAACAGTGGGTGGATTGGGATCATGGGGACAAGGAGACATCATCGGGCAAAATGGGTCCAGGAAAGGGGTCCTCCCTGTCTGGTTCCCATACCCAAAGGCTCTGCCTATGGCAAGCAGGAAACCCAGTCTTCCTCAGCTGCTCATCTGACTCGGGTGGTGTTATGCAATGCCAGGTCCATTAAAAACAAGACCGCTATAGTTGTGGATCTTGTTAATTCAACTGACCTGGCTTGCATCACCGAGACCTGGCTGGATGAAAATTCTGGTCCCATTTTTGCTGCAGCAATTCCAGCCGGGTACTCTGTGATACACCGCCCAAGGACAGATCGTAGGGGCGGCAGTGTGGCTCTTTGTTTCAAATCATAACTGAACCTGATGGAAGTTTCAGTGGGAGCTACCAACTCTTTTGAATGTATCGTGGGTGAGGGTGTGTGGTGTAGGATTCTTCTCGTTTACCATCCACCAGGAGACGGGAATGTTTTCCTGCGGGAAGTCGCGGACTTCATTGTCGACCTGACATTGGGACCCCATAGATGGCTGATCCTGGGGTATTTCAATGCCTGGGTCGATGATGAACTCTTGCAGTTTGGACAGGACTTCTTCCAGTTAATGAGTTCACTGGGTCTCACACAGGTTGTTTCCTCCTTGACTCACATTGGTGGTCATTCATTGCACTTGGTGTTTCTCCTGGGGATGGAGATATCCGATTTGGTGGTGGAACCAGTCGGGTGATCTGACCATCATACCATCAGGTTCAGTTTTGAGGCCCCCCCAGAAGGCCTGCCCCTATTGAGATGGTCCAATACCGCACTTTGAGGGGTGTATCCCCTGTTGGCCTGATGGCGGTGTTGGGCCTATAGGGTATGCGGAGTGAATGCTTGTATCCAGGGGACCTTGTACTAGCCTATAATAAGGCAGTGACAGAGGCCCTGGATTCCATTGCTCCTGTTCATGTTCACCCACTCACCCTTCGCCCCAGGTCTCCTTGGTTTGATGAGACTCTGAGGGAGTTGGATGAAGGTTAGAGAGGCGATGGCGATGGTCTGGCCTGGTGTGTGACAGGCTTAGTTTGATGGACCATTATTTGGTCTATCAATCAACAATTTCCCATAAGAAAGCAGAATTCCTGTCCAGGGAAATTGTTGCTGCGTGGAATCGACCAGTTCAGCTTTTCTGGACCATGGACAGACTGTGCAATCCACTCTGTCTTCAGCCTGGAAATGCTTTTTCACAAGAGTGGTGTGAGGAGATTGCTCGATTCTTCATGGATAAGGCTGCCACGATCAGATCCGATATCCACTTGACCCTTTCTCAAGGGAGTAGTAGTGGTCAACAGGAGATGTTGGACACCCAGTTTGTGTGGTGCAACTTTGACCGGCCCACAATCAGTGATACTGTGATGGTTATCCAGTCATTACATCCTACCAACTGTAGTTTGGATCTGGGCCCCACACGCCTGCTGCTTGGTTGCATGGATGTTATCAGCCCGGCCCTTGCTGAGATAGTCTGGCTGTCCTTGGAGAGGGGGATCTTTCCAGATCCCCTTAAGGAGGCTGTGGTTTGGCCCCTTCTCATGAAGTCCTCCTTGGACCCCGGCTGTCTAGCAAACTGCAGGCCTGCCTCTAACCTACCCTTTCTGGGAAAGGTTATTGAGAAGGTGGTGGCATTACAACTGGAGGACCATTTGACCAGCCACAATGTTCATGATTCTCTCCAGTCCGGTTTTAGGAAGAGACATAGTCCCGAGACAGCCCTTGTTCGGGTACTAAATGACCTCCTGATAGCGAGAGATTGAAAGACTCGTTCTAGCTTGGTTCTTCTTGATCTCTCTGCAGCATTTGACACTGTGGACCATGGTGTGCTGTTGGATCACCTATGGTTCATCTGTGGACTCTCGGGATCTGTCCTCAGATGGTTTCGATCTTTCTTCATGGGTAGGACTCAGAGACTGATGTCTGGGTTTTTTCCTCAGCTCCATTCTCTCTGTCCTGTGGGGTACTGCAGGAATCCATTTTGGCGGTGCCCATGTTGTTTGCAGTGTATATGCTGCCATTGGGAGTGATTATTAGACAGTATGGCTTGAGTTTCCACTGCTATGCAGATGATTCTCAGCTATACATGTCTTTTGTGCCTGATCAGGATGATGCTGTCTTGGTGCTAAACAGCTGTCTAGCCAAAATCCAGGCCTGGATGAATGTGAGCTGTCTGCGGTTGAATCCTAAAAAAAACTGAGGTGTTGGTGGTAGACCTAAGTCTTTGTGAGGTGGGTATGTTGGCAGGTTCTCCTTTGGGTCTATGGCTCGGAGATGTCCAGCTAGCTACCTCAGACAGGGTGCGGAACCTGGGCGTTATGTTTGATGACATTCTAAAGTCGCAGGTGTCAGCAGTTGTTAAAACCTCTTTTTACCATCTGAGAAACATCGCCCGGGTTCAACACCTTGTTCCTCCCGATGATCTTCCAATGTTGGTTCATGCTTTCATTACCTCCCACCTTGACTACTGCAATACCCTTTACCTAGGGCTACCGGGGGTTGATATCCACTGCCTACATCTGGTGAAGAACGCGGCAGCCAGGCTATTGACTGGTACCTCTAGAACCAGTCATATAACGCCTGTGCTCCGCGGACTGCACTGGCTGCCGATACAGTGGTGGATCACCTTCAAGGTTGCGTTATTAACCTATAAGGCCCTACATGACCAGGGACTGGGTTATCTGAAAGATCTCCTTTGCCCCTACTGCCCCCTCCATCCTCTCCAATCCACCGATGAGGGATTGCTAGAGATTCCCAAGGTTCATTTACAAACATCTGGGGCAAGGGCATTTAGTTTTGTGGCCCTGACCCTGTGAATTTCTCTACCTTATAAGGTACGAGATTGCCTGACCGTCCAGAGTTTTAAGACTGCCTTAAAGACATATCTTTTTGGTCTGGCATTTGTTGACCATTGAAGCTGCTACTGTATCTTATGCATTTTATTCCCTTTGGAATAATTATTTTACATGTTTTTTATTGTACAGATGCCTTGGTTAGGAAAGGCACCTTTTATAAATAAAGATGATTTGATTTGATTTGAAATCACCTTTAGTCTCAAGTTCTGGGTGGATTCAAACTGTGAATCTTATGCTAGCATTCCCAATGTACAGACTCAGATACGTACCCTCTTCAGGGATTGTGGTACAATGTTTCACCAGGTGCACCAAGCCAGACTTCCAAAATGAACCCTTAAAACTCTGTAAGATACATTAGGTGTATTCTTACCTTTTCCCAGTTTAGTAACATCATCAAGCTTTTTTAACAGCTGTCAGACTTAACCACGTATACATCACATGCAAAAACAACTTGGAAGACACACCCAGGCAGTATCTTGAAAGAAAGATTCTTTACTAAAAGATGATAAAAATATGAAAAATGTAAACACAGAACAATATATCAATGCACTCACAATCACATAAAAGAATACAAAACAAAACTCCTACCACAATACATTTAGATTTTTGCTATCTAAGGTATTACCTCTGGAAGCGCATTTAAAGTTAGACCAGAGAGCTGCATCTCTCTGGAGTCCCAGAATGATATATCAACATTTCAGACACAAGTATCAGTTTAAACTGTCTCCACACCCCTTCTGTGAGTCATCCAGTTCCTCCTTTTAGAATATAAAATTACAAAAAATGATTTCCTATCAGGAGGTATTTTAAATAAGGTGCCATCAGAAGAAAAAATACATTTCCTATATATAACTCCTTAATTACGCATGTTTCCTTTGAACTTAGCAATCCCACACTGGCACCAATGTGTTAAAAAAACAACATGAATCAGCCTAATGATGTCCTGTTTCTGAAGTCATAAAGTCACATTTGATTTCCACTTCAAAAATATGAGGTCATAAAAAGGTCATAAAATGCAATTTCTCAAGGAAGTTATTTACATTACGGAGATGATCTGGTCAGTGTAATACATCCCGTGATTTCAGCTGCTGACACCTTGTAATTTAAAAGGGCCAAATCTCACAGACTGACATTTCATATACTGACCATTTATTTATACTACCAATATCATACAATAATCATAACCAGCTGACCAAGCGTCACAGGTGGTATATACTGTGATGCTTGGAAATTGATGATGGAGGGTATTAAAGGATATCCAATGGGTGATGAGTGGAGACTGGTTTGTGGTATGATATTTGGGGGTGAGGCATGGGAGACTTGTATACAATATCCAGTGGTTAATGGGTTGATGGCCAAGGGCATCAGTAAGGTGATGCAACTCCCCCCTGGGGCTGATTTGCATGACTGTGCATGGGACTGCTCTCTGATGCTCAAAAAACAGGGTTTTACAATGATTCTGATTTAGACTTAGCACAACAAACTACAGACAATGGGTGCTTGGATTTGCCAAAATCCATTCTGATAGGATTTTTTTAGGATTTGGGAAGATTCCATTCTTTCTTTTATTTATTTTATTTAGTATGCTTTTTGGGTGCTAGTCCTCCGAGAGCTCAGCCTCCAACTTCTCCGACATCCACCCAACCCTGGACTTAGTCGGAGACCCACCCAGGCTTGCCTCCTCTTGGTGGGGCTGTCGGGCAGGCACGGCCCCCATGGAAGACTGTACAAGGTTCTCAGTGGAAGAACCATTGGGAGGCCTTGCTGGCTTACCTTGTGGGGCCAGGCTGCACCAATGGATATTCGCTCAGTCGCCAGCCTAGCATCACAGACAGTGGCGTGGGGACCGTAGAGATGGGGTGTCATGAATGGCAGCAGTTTTTTCAATAATGGGCTGCCAGGGAGGCATGGTGTGCAATGACATAGTATGCAATGCACGAACATCTGGCATGCCTCCCTGACAACTCTGCTCCAGCAGCTGTATTCCCCTTGGCCACCGTTAGGGGTCAATCACATGCTGGTCACTCCCCTTCCCCCCAGAGAAGGAGAGCAGTCCTTAGGATGCTCAATCCTGCTCCCCCCTGGCTGGCCTCTGACACCCCAAGTCTGGTCTGGAACCTGGGTCACCAGCATCGCAGACAGAAATCCAACCTCTGTGCCAGTGGGCCAACGGAAGATTCAATTCTGAAATTCTAAAAATCCTAGCTGACATGAAGCACTTGTTGCATGACATCGAAATCAGAGTTTGGAATCTGATTTTGATTCCAAGTCCGATCTGACAATTATAAGGAATTAAGATATTCAGTTTTCTGTTCTGAAAATCCTGAAAACAGATCAGAATCTGACAAATTCAATTCTGTTCATCAGATTTCAAACAGCCCTAGTACAGACAGGTTTTTCCTTTTCCAAATCCTTGGTGTACTACATTCACTGTCACAGCCAATTACCAGGTGTTCTCCAGAGGAAAACAAGTATTTGGTACACTAGGAGGTGCCATAAAAGAGAAATAGTTTGCAGGTGGAGCAGTGTGTAGGATCTCTAATGGATGCAAGGAGAGAGCAAATGTCCATATTTTTGGTTACTGTATGTCCCTCATGTGTACACACACACACACTCTTTAAAGCCTTAAACCCAGCGGAAGCATCTTGGGTAAAATATGCAAATCCGTGTGTAGGGTAGGTTGACAAAGCTTCACCTGAACAAAAGTTGCCTCAAAACAGACTTTTGGATTTGTAAAAAAGAAAAACAAAACAGGATTTGTATTTGTTACTCCATATAATATCTCCTGTATTTAATCTCTTTCGCCACTGTTTGCTGACATGTGTTCCTCTGATTCCTTGGCATGGTCTGATGTCAATTCCACCTTTATCTTGCAATTCCAGGTTGAGCCACTGAAACACAGGGCAATTAGCTCCCAAACTGAGGACTGCCTGCTCTCTACATATGGAATAGCCAAGGAGACCAATGATGAGCCAGTTGTCTCGTGCTTCTAGTCTCCGAAAACAATCTGGGACATGCAATTGGAAATATGTATATTTAATGACTAATCAAAATTCTTTCAGTTTTTTTTTTTAAGATAAGACATTTATTTTAATCTTCTACATCAAAGTCATGGTGAAAGGGGGACCATTAGGCGAGAAACTGATTGGCTGGTTCTCATGTTATTTTTAATATTCAAAGCTACTCTCAGCTACACACAGCACTGCACGTTAATAATGCAGCCAAGAGAAGCCTCTGGGACAGAAGGAGCTGTCATGGAAACAGACCCATAAAGAAGGAACAGTACAGGATTATTTCACCCATGCTGTGATGAACTTAAGGCTGGTGAAACACAAGGTTCTGGCAGCCCTGGAGACTGAAGCACTTTGTTCATCTGCACTTTGCAGGTTAGGTACAATGTGCACAGATGTTATGCAGGCTTCCCCAGATAGTAGTGGAATTTTGTTGGTGAAAGGTGAGTGAGTGACATCACCAGGAATGGATACCCTGTGTTTATCCAGAGGTCAGGGTACAGGATCTTCCAGGACAAACAGAAATTTGGTACACATAAGCTGAAATGCTGTCAATATGTAATTTTTATTCAGAAAACATCACCATGCAGAGTCACCAAGGCCAGTCTCCATGACCTTTCCCATGGCTCTGATGCTTCAACTCCTTCGAGCTCCCAGCTGAAGTGTCCAAGAGATGCAGAATGTTGCGGAGTCCAGTCCTCATAGTGACTTAGCCTGTGTGCACCAGTGATGTTTTCTGAATAAACATTGCATACTGACTGCATTTCAACTTGTGTGCAATGACTTTTCCTTTTTAAATAAGGAAGTAAAATTTTATGTAATGCTCAGGTTTCCCTGGGGTTACTGGAACCCCTTGTAATGTAGTTTAGGCAGGATTTGGGCAGCACAAGGGTAAAATCCGGTTAGGGCTCCTTTAAGATCCATCTGGTCAGCTCTGCTGGGCAGAGGATTCTAAAATGGAATGCTGGAACTCTTGCAACAGCGTAATGACTAGCTAGAGTGCTGCAGTGAAGTTTGACTCAGTAGTCAGATAGTGTTTGGAGTTCGAGTGAGTTGGTTGGTGCTCTGCCAACGGGCAGACCAACTGCCAGAGGGGAGTCCCCTCTTTTCTTTTCTCACCCTAGTTTGTGAGCAGAATGGTCTGGTCACTGGGGCATGGCAGCTGCCCTCTTCTGTGATGCCTCGACGGTGAGAATTTCTTCAGAAGTGCTTTTGGGACTGGTAATACTGAATAGTTGTTGGGGCAACCCTAACATCTATAGAGATTTGTTTTAAAAGTGCTGCACATAACTGGTTTGGCTCAGTCCTAGCCCTCCAGTCATGGAAATATGTGTCTGAAATTTGTCACATCAGGACTGAAAGCAGGTTAGCCCTTCAGCTTAGGGGTGCCTGATAGTCCAGGGGACAGTGTTTTCAGGTGTTACTGTGAGATAACGTCAGTGGAGCTGGACCCTCACAACTTTCAAAGGTAAAGTGTTTTCTCAGAACTAACATAGGAGCACTAAAAGCCATTTAGTGCCTTCAAGTTCTTTGATCTTGTGATGAATTCAGATGTTGCCTGGCCTTTGGCTGGAGCCGAGCCAAGACAGTGTCAGTCCAGTTTCAGAGGGGCACCCTGATCACACAGCTTTGTGGGGAGTTAGGTGCTACTCTTCCCCTGGATGTTATTTGGGGAGTTAGATGCTGCCTTCCCACCTGTGAATGGGTACTGCTCGTAGGGTAACTTTCCTTATGTGAGACTTAATTGCCCGCTGTTCACTGCAAAATGTGAGGTTTAATTGCCTGCTGTTTGCTGAAAGATGTGAGGCTTAATTGCCCGCCATGTTCTCTGAAATAAGTGGGATCTATTGCCTACAGTGTTCAAAAATTGTTGGGGACTGGTGCTCAGTCCATTGCCCAGAAGAGGGGATGGTTGTTCAAAGTGTTGTACTGGAAGTAATTTCCTTCAGCCTATGGATTTTCTGTGTACACTGTCTGCACCTGCAAAAGGCCTTGTGGCACCCCCAAGTTTCTGACTGACATCTATTAGAATAAAGCCATACTGCATAACTGTATGCCTTTTGTGGACATTCCATCTGTGTGTGTTACCTGTGTAAATTTTTTTTTTAGCCCCCCTCAGACATGTATGACCCACCATTGCCAAGGTATTCTCCCTCGGGACTCTGTAAAATAGAAATATTATTTTGTACCTTCCCCCGACCTCCTATATACTCAACCAGGTGTTGCCCTAATGCCAGGAGTAATACTGTGCTTTATTGTTGCCCAAGGGGAGTGGTTATATTTATTTATAAAGTGCCCCATCCCAGAAGTTCTGGGCACTGTACAGGAAGGCAAGAGTTTGAAATCAATCAATCTTTATTTAACCAGGTGAAACAACTTTGATCAAGGCTCATTTACAAGCTGGGCCTGGACAAGGATACAAAAACGATTCACAGCAGTAGGTTGCATAAAACAAGGAGTACATGGCAGATGAGATCAGTGCAACACAGTAAATACAATGTAGAGACGCTCATTCAAAAAATGCTTAAATCATATGATCTAATAAGTGCTATGCTGGTTATGCAGGTTACCATGCAGTTATGGACTAAATACTCAGTATAAATATCTCATTCTGTTTCAGCTGAGAGAAGAATAACAGGGGAAGTGTGAGTGAAACTCCTTAGGAGGTGAAGGGTAAAGGTTTCGCGTAGCTGAGGCCTGGGGGAGAGGAAGAAAGGGTTTCAAGAGCAGGATAGACACATAAGAGAGGAGAAGAGATTATGCAAGGCAATTACATTGGTCATATAAAGAATGTCCGAGTAGGGTTTTGAACTTTGCTACACTGACCAGTTGTGAAAGTTTAAGGTTTTTTGTAAAAAATTCAAGGCGGTGGGGACAGCATGACATATCGAGTTAGGCCCATGCCGAGTTCTGATTCTTGGAATTACTAATGTTATATAGGAATATTTTCTAAGCGAGTAACTCCCCTGTGTAACAGATAGGAGGTTGCAGATATACTCAGGAAGCTTATTAATTAAGGCTCTAAAGGGTCCAAAAGGCTGCTTTGTTTAGCCTTCTTGTTATTAAGGAGTCCCAGCCCACCGGGGAATAAAGGGAGCAATAATGCGTACTGTAAGGCGACATCAGTCATAAACCTTAACACCCTGTGATAAAGTGCGTCTAGTTTAGACAAGGCATTACTGGGGCCTTGACTATAAATGAAGTCTGCATAATCTAGAAGCGGGAGAAAGGTTGCTTGTACCAGCCTAGTTTTGGCATCATAGGTAAGAAGGCGCTTTATGCAAAAGAGGATACTCAATCTCTGTCTTCATTTTTTTGCAAGCTCCTCTGTCTGGACAGTAAAGGAGAGCTTGCAATCAAGCCAGAACCCCAGGTATTTGAGTTGCGTCACTACTCCCTGGGATTCTCCTAGAAGTGTAGTAACAACTAGCTCGGCACGTGCTGCTTGAGAACTAGAAGAGTGAGCTTGGGGGGATATGAATATGGCATTAGTTTTTTTTTTAGCATTAAGCAGCAATTTTATCCGTAAAAGATTGTGCTGCAAAATGTCAAATTCTTATTGTAGAATAGCGCCAGTTTGTTCATGAGTAGGTTTGTAATAACTGTGTCATCAGCAAACAGATGGACTCTTGTATTATTTATTCTGACATTAAGATTATTGATATAGATCGCAAAAGGCAGCAGACCCAATATGGATCCTTGTGGGACTCCTCTCAGGATTGATGTTAGGGGGAGAGTTCACCTTGAGCTTTCACCTGCTGTTGTCTACCTGACAGGTAGCATTGGAACCATTTTGAAGCAGAGTCATGAAGGCCGATATTGTGTAATTAGGTTAGTAGCAGGTCATGGTCTACCGTATCATAGGCCTTGCTGAGGTCCAGAAATGCAGCACCCACTTGATTTTTGGAGTCCGAAGCCAGCTGCCATTCGTTAGTCACACTGGCTAGAGCGGTTACTGTGCTATGAGTAGGCCAAACACCAGACTGGACTGGGTTAAACTTGTTATGACACTCCAGATGGTTTTGTAGTTGCACATTGACTATTTTTTCTAAAAGTTTAGAGAGTATAGGCAGGAGAGATATTTAGGTCTGTAATTGTTGAGGTTACATGGGTCCCTAGATTTGAATAGGGGGTCGACCTATGCTATTTTCCAAGAATCGGGGAGATATCCTTGTGAGAGAGACATGTTAAATAAATGGGTGATTGGGGCAGTGAAGACATGGTATCCTAGTTTCAAAAAGAAGGGGTAAAGTTGGTCTCCTCCAGCACTTTTTTTGGTATCAAGTGCAAGTAATAGGTCCTCAACCTCCTTGTAGGAAGTGAAGCTGAACCTGAACCTAAATGTATCACCAGGTGTGTTAGCCATGGTCACCTGGCTTGTCAGGTCTGAGACAGAGCATTGGGGGAATAATTTACTGGTCAGGGAGGTGTCAAAGATAAGGCCGGCTGTTGAAAAATGATTATTGAGAAGTTTCAAAATGGTGAGTTTGTCCGAAGTGGATGTGTCACCAGTAGTAATTTTGGTAGGAAGAGAGGGAGAAGTGTTGTGCCCTTCAATGTTTCTCAGGGTTTTCCAGAACTGGGTGGGGTTGGTGGAAGAAGCGTCCAGGGCAATCTTGAAAAAGTTAGCTTTCTCAGTCCTGATTAATTTTGTGCACTGGTTCCTTATACAGTAATTTGAAAAGCTAGCCAGTCAGTGTTGAATTTAAACTTGCGGACATGCTTCCAGAGGTAATCCCTATGGCATAAGGCAATTTTTGTTGTGTCGTTGAACCAGGGGCATGACCATTTCTTAGTTCTAACTTTGACTATAGGGGTGTGTTTACTTATTACATTTGAAATGAGGGCATGGAAAATGTTGCAGGCCTCTGAAACAGTTTCCACAAGGTAGAAGTCTTGCCATCTTATACGATACAGTTCCGTGAGGAAACTGTTACTATCAAATCACCTAAAATTCTTCTTAAAAGCATATCTAGATGATGAAGTAAGTTTGGGTGTAGTGTGTGCACAGGTTATGGTGCTGTGGTCATTGACATCCTTAAAGAACACAGCTGCATGTGAAAAATTGGAGGGTTTGCTTACAAAGATTAGGTCGAGTAGCGAACTATTAGTGGGGTTCTTAGCAATAGGTTGGGTGGGTTCTGAGGCAAGCTGATGAGGCCATAGATATCACAGAATTCTTTTAGGGGCTTTTAGACGGGACAGAGCCAATTCAGGTTTAGGTCTCTCATAATGATAACTTCAGAGGAGTTATTGCCCAGCAGACTGTGCAGATGATTGAGCAGTTCCAAATACCCTGATGGAGGTCTATAGCATCCGGTAAGAATCAGAAATAAATAGCATACATCAAATATAAAAACATATACGTCGACAACAAACAGCAATACCCAACTAAAATCCTTATTTAAAATAAACGATATAGCAGTCTACTGTTTCTAAGACTCATAACAGTTTGCAGATGCCTTTCTAAAAAAGATGCGCCTTCAGACCCTGCTTAAACACCTCCACCAATGGGGCCTCTCTTAAGGATCTTGGAAGCAAGTTCTACAGGGCTGGGCCCGCCACCTCGAATGATTGATCTCTGTAAATATTCAGTCAGGCCCTGGGAACCACTAGGAGGCCTTCATTGGAGGAGCACAGCAAGCGTACAGGTCGGACAGGAGTCAGCAGGTCACTCAGGTAGCCAGGGCCCAATCTGTATGGGGCCTTATAGGTGAGCAAGCCCACCTTGAAGGTGATTCTCCATCTCACTGGCAGCTAGTGCAGGTCATGCAGGATGGGATCAGATGACAAGAACTCGGAAGGCCCATCAGCAACCTGGCCACTGCATTTTGCACCAGCTGCAGATGATGGGGAACCCCTCCGCTGACCCCAAGGTAAAGAGTGTTGCAGTAGTTGAGTCTAGATGTTACAAAAGCATGCATCAGTGAGAGCAGGTCATCAGGCAGAATTGAGGCTTTGATCTGGGTGACATTTCTAAGGTGGCAAAAACCACTCTGTACGATGGATGACACCTGAGCCTCAAGTGTCAATCCATCATCAAGGATAACACCCAGATTTTTCACCTTAGTAGATGCAACCAAAGGAGTAGGGCTTTGCACTCAGTTGTGGCTTCCTTCGACAACAGCCTGAAGGTTGGAGAAGTGGGCTTTTTGAGTGTAGCCTGTGTAGGTGCACTTCAGGCTTTCCTACACTCTGGGTAATATAGTGCTAGGGGAAGGTGAGGGGTGGACAGCTCCGGAGACTGAGCCCTCTGTTTATTTCAAGGACTATGCCCATGATTTGATAAAAGCAGGCGACTTGTGCCTTGACCCTGATCGAGTGGTACCACAACTCCAGATGCCCAAGCGTCATTCAGATACTCATTTCATTGCTACCACAGTCTACCCCATCTCCTCTGGCAGCACATTGCATTACTTAATGGGACTGAGCCTTCTTTTCTAAGTTACCATTGGTCTAAGTGGATCTCATCCTTGTGGCACCTCTTGGGTTGTATTCCACCTCATGAAGGTCATAGTGTCTTCATGGAACCCCATAAGGGTGGTAGTCACTGTAGCAGGGATAGGAAGAGCATACCCCAAAGAATTATATCTACAGGACTTTGTTAAAAACGGGACTTTGTCCCAACAAATGTAATTCCTGTATAAAAATAAATGTTATCAAATAAAAAAAATCAAATATTACACAAGTATTCTACATAGTATCCATCTTTCAAGCTACCTCAATGCCTACATATGAACATATGAAGAAGCCAGCAGAATAAGGCCATTTGGTTTATCCAGTCTGCTTGTGTTGCAGGGTCCATAGCTTAAGCTACTGACCCTGGCCCTCCCCATCTTCTCATCCTTTCCATTCGCCCATCCCATGACCCTTCCCTTCCCTTTTTGTCTCTCCCAGCCTGTCTTGAAGCTGCCTACCATTTTCAATGAGATCACCTCTTCTGGCAGCACATTTCAACTTGTCACCAACTTCTCTGTGAAGAAGTGCTTCCTAACCTCCCTCTTAAGTCCCCGCCCACCAGCTTAAGATGGTGTCTTCTCATGTTTCAGCTGCCAATTAGCTTAAAGAGACCCTCCTTATTCACCCTATTTATCCCTTTCAAGTACTTCAAGAACTCAGTCATGTCTCCTCTCTCCTCCAAGGAATATGTGTTCAGGACCCCCAACGTCTCCTCATATACCTTCCTCTGCTGACTCTTGATCATCTACATTGCTCTCCTCTGGACTGCTTTCTGCAGGTTAATGGTCTTTCTGAGGTGTTGGCACCAGTACTACACTCCATACTCTAGATGTAGCCTCACCAGTGACCTGTACTAGGGCAGTATAACCTCCTCTCACCTACTGCTGATCCCCCTGGCTATGTATCTCAACATCTTATTTGAGCTTGTTGTTGCCTTTCTGTACTGCATGGAGTGCTTCAGGTCACTAATAATCATCACTCCCAAGCCCTTCTCTTCCTCTGTTGCAGATACCTGGAACCCTCCCGTGTAGTACTCCATCCTGGGATTTTTAGCTCCAGTGTGCATAACTTTGCATTTCTTGGCATTGAAGCCAAGCTGCCAAATCCTGGACCACCTCTCAGCCTTTTTCAGATTATCATGTAGGTTCTGTATCCCTTTGGATGTGTCCACCCTCCCTCAGAGCTTGGTGTCATCTGTGAATAGACAAAAGTTCCCCTAATGCCACCCCCAATATCAATGATAAAGACATTGAACAACACTGATCCCAGCACCCAGCCTTACGGGATCCCACCAGTGACCTCCCGGTGCTTCCCCACCACCACCCTTTGGTCCTGTTTCTCAGCCAGTTTTCAATCCATCTGGTCATCTTCTACACAACCTTGAGATCTGCCAACTTCCTGATCAATCTCTTGTGGGGTACAGAGTCAAAGGTCTTGTCCAGACAAAAGATGTCCAATACCTAAATTCTTAATTAATAATTCTACTTCCAACCAATCATTATCCTACCAAACGTGCCAGTCATTACCCAATGTTCCCTAAGCAATCCTACATTAAGAGCCTGAAGGTCCATTGAGCTAAACAAAAGGTACTGAACAGGCTATGTCTGAAAGGGAACATTGAACACATATAATTTGTATATAATTCTATTTGTTTGATATAGTATTCCATTTTTGGTTTCATGTTTTTCTTTATAATGTTAGATATTAACATTAACATCATTGTCCTCTTAGACTTCATCTACTCTGACCACTCGGGCTCGATTTTCAATCAGCACTTAGATTAACAGAATTTGTGCCGATCTATGGCTGCAGCACATTCCGGGTGTGTCAGGGACCCTGTGACATATTTTATAAAAACTGGAGGTCCCTTCTCCAAAGTCCTGGGAGTTGCTGCAGTTGCAGGGTTGCGCCAAACATGTGGCACACCTGAGGGGTTTGAGGAAGGGTCCCGTCAAGCTCTTTCCACCCGGCAAAAGCCTAGATGAGCAGTGAAGGTGGGGGGGATTAATATTCCTGGAAGGTGGGGAGTTGGGGCAGATGGAGCAGTGGGATGCCATGGGGGATGACGAGGTCATGGCAGCACTGAGAGGGATCAGTGGAGGCACTGAGTGGAGGTGCCATACACAGTGGCACAGAGCTGATTGGCCCAGGTGGGAGGGTTGGCATGGCCAGAGCATCATGACCCAGACCCCAGGTAGCAACAACCCTGGCACCTTTCTAACATGACCCACAGTCCTTGGCAGTGTATTCAGCCATCTGCCAGCCATCACACAGGGGTCTCTGTACCTGGGAAATGTTGTGGTGCCTGGTGAATATACCCATTGACCTAATGTACCCCACAACCTGCACCCACTGCCACCTGCCGCATGTAGGGGACTGTGGGTCCTGTGCGATAGGTGCCAGGTCTGTTGCCACCTGGGGTCTGGGTCATGATGCTCCTGCTGTGCCAACCCCTCCTACCTGGGCAAATCGTCTGTGTGCTACTGTGCATGGTAGCTCAAATGGATGCCTCCATAGAGCTCTCACTGCTGCCATGCCATCTTCACCCTCCATGGCACCTCCACTGCTCCATCACTCCTCGATCCCCACCTTTCATGTACCCCCCACCACACACCGCCCTGTCAGGCAGTGGTGCAGGGTCCTTAGACCAGCTTCTGGCTGGTCTAAACTGAGCCCCCTCTTGAGACCACAGCAGGGCTTCTGGAATTCCAAATAAGGGGATAGTGTAGCTCCACCATGGCGCAAGCTCCCTTGTCACCTGGCGTTGGGGCATTTCTGCTGCAAGGGTGATGCAGGGCAGCTTTGGTGCATGATGCAGCCTGAATTCGAAAATCAGGATTGCCACAAACTTTTGCGCAAGGTACCAATTGCATCACAGCCATTTGGTGTAGGCATCTTGCGCCAAAGTTTTGCTTATGAAAATCGCTCCCTTGTCAGTACCCTACTAATGATCCTCATCTTGTGTGATCACAATGCTCTGCAAGTAACACTGTAACATCATAACATCATGGAAAGACAGAAAATGTCTGCAGAAAAAGACCACAGCTTCTAGTCTTCTGAAGTTGCCAGCACTCTCTCCTTGATTTACACTCGGTGGCTTGTCTTAAAGAAAACTGACTAAACTGAGCTTAAACAGCCCACAGTTTACATCATTTTGGAGAAAACTTTCCTGACTTTAAACCTTTGCAGCATTTTCTTTAGCTGAATGAACATCGCTCGGTCACACTACAGTGAAAGCCGAAACTAAAAATGTTCAAACAGTGTAAAAATGGCAGGATCAACCAGATCAGGGTTTTTTCACATTTTACCTATCAACATTGATGGCAGGATCAACCAGATAAATGTTTCCAGAGCGTGGCAGTTGTATACATTTTCTTGGTTATGGTTGTGGCAGCCTGTGTGTGCCAAGTGTGGAGTGATCTCGCCGCTAGTGAGATGGTTCTGAGGGATGGAAAGTAGTGCAGGTGTGTGGTCATAGTAGGATAATGACCAATTTTCACAAATGTTTTCCCACCCATTTTATAAATATATATATTCTTTGTAAAAACTGCAATAATGCACCAATTAGGGTTCAACTTAATACAACAAAAGTAAGGAAATGTGCCATTAGGTTTTCCAACCCTAACCACCCCCCAGCAGCAAAAGGAAAAAAAAAAAAAAGGGTTTTGGGTCTCAGGAGTCTTGTCAATTTAGTGGCAAAGTCTTCCTTGGGGTTGTCAACCATAATGCTTACCCCTCCCTCCCAGCCCATCTCTATCTAAAACACAAAGTACAGCTCCAAGCCAGTGCCTCATAGTGATACACTCTTCAAAGGTACAGAAGTATGTCTTGCTACATGTTGCCAACAGATTCTGTTGTACCTGTCTTCATGCAGGGCCCTGTGGGTCCTGTGTGAAAAATAGATATTGCATCAAACTTTGTTTGCTCAGGGGAGGGGGTGAGCATTAGGGCTGACAACCCCAAGGAAGACCCCACCACTGATTCGCCAAGACTCTGGAGACCCAATAAATGCAAAATTATACATTTAGGTAAACACAATCTTCTACACTCTTATATTCTTGGGGGGGGGGGTGTCAACCATTATTAACATCTACAGATGAAAAAGATTTAGGCATTATAATTTCAGAAGATTTTGAAAATGATAAACATATTAATGAGATCATAAAAACTACAAATAAGGTTATTTGGTCCATTAAACGTAACATCCAATCTCATAGTTTGAAAGTTTTAATGCCGTTATTCCATTCCCATGTTAGACCTCATTCGGAATACGCTTCACAACTGTGGTGTCCCTACAAGAAATATAATTGTGTCACTCTAGAAAATGTTCAAAACAAATTTTTGGGTTGTGTGATATCTCTTACCCCAACAGATTACAGAATTTAAATCTAATGTCCTTGGAAACACATTGTATAAGAGGGGATTCATTGTTTCTTTTCGATATTATTCATCATCCTTCTCGTATGTCAGAACTTGGCTTACAATTCAAGGACTGTATTTATAACACAAGGGATCATCCAGTACAAATATCTGGTAAACGTTTCAAACACGTTAGAAGAAAATATTTTTTCTCTCTTAGAGTGGTCGGTCCCCGGAACAAATTGGATGAAGATATCATTATTAGCAAACCTAAATCAGAATTTAAAAATCGTTTGTACAAATACATTTTATCTGGGGCTAACTTGCAATATTAATATTTAACATAGATTATTCAGAGCACTTATGGGCATGACCTGTCTTCTAGCTCTGTGTTCACCTTTAGTATGAGACCTGTGTGAACAGATGAAGATGCTCAGGGCCCTGCGCCAAGGGAAGACTGTCTGCCTATGGAACAAGGATGACCACTCTCTCCTCTCTTGTTTGCATTACTGGTGGAAGCTCACTCTTCCTGTGGAATGGCTAGCCCCAAGGGGATTGTGAAAAGTTCAGTAGCTCAAAATATGTTGTTTTAGGCCAGAAACATAAAACTCATCATTCAGAATTCAGTAAAGTGAAAAAACAGGCAGAAACAAAGAAGAACTATTGCAATCCTCAGCACAGGCATCACACTCCCATAAATTTTACCATTACTGGATAATAGAAATAACTGTGAAAGCATCACTCATAAATGCCATTGTATGGACTTATTTTATTGAATTTTGTTGACCTGGTAGGCCCACTGAGACTAGAAGTCCCTTTTTCAGGGGCGACTGGGGGGAGGGGGCTACAGATGGTAATCAACTGAAAATTAACCAGATTAAGCTGTTGGTGGTATTTTTAATGAATTTAATACACATTCTGTCAAAACCACATTATTGCTGGCTTACTACTGCTGAAGTGCATATGCCTTGCAAATGAGTTTCAAATAAGAAACTAAAGTGCAAAGTGAAGCAGTCACAATAATATGCATTTGATAGTTGCTTCAAAAATAAGTGGGACAAGTTTCAGACTGAAAGCAATCAGGCTCACATCAACTTAAAGCATGTTGTATGGCAGCCGAAATTTGCTAGTATGCCAAAGGACTATCAGACAGAGGTAATGTCGCTTGAACAGTAAGCATTTCTGATAAATATAAAAATAATTGGCAGAGTGCAATATTCAAGGATTGCTAACAGACATTCAAAGTGTCAGTTGTAAGAGCACATATGGTATAATTGCATTTTCAATAAGGTGCAAATGAAGCAATTATGTTCTCACATCCATTTCTGTGCAGTTTTTGAAGAACACGTTCTGTCAGATTATAGTCAATACTGTACCACAACTTGTATCTTGCAGACTGAGAGTTAAGGAGCTAAGTGCTATGCAAAGAGGTGTAGAAGTGCTGGTGCTAGAAATTTGCAGGCTGCTAAGGCTGGGAACATGGGAGGTAGAAAATATGTGACAACTCATGACGGCATCATGGCTCAACAGCTTTGAATCAAACTAAGTAAACTGTTAATTACTTAAGAACCTTCGAGCTGCTGAAATGGTTGAGAGTGGACTATCCTATATTATACAATAGGGATGAGATGATATGCCATTCTCGATTTCAGCATAAAACCACCCCCATGAGATATCACACTCTGCTGACATCACTAGAGTGTGATAACCAGAGTTTTCTCCAGTTATCACACTGTGATGACATCATCACAGTCACAGTATGATAACTGGAGTTCTCTCCAGTTATCATGCCCCTATTGTATAAAACAGATACATGATGTGCACTCGTGTAATATGGAAAATATTTTCACTCCTGCACAGCGACCTCTGGATACTCACTCGTGGCTTCACCACTCATGAATATCCAGAGGTCATTCTAAAGGAGTGAAAATATTTTCCATATCACACTCGTGCCCATCATGTATCCCCTAATATTATTCACCAGAGTTTACTCCTTGCACATGTTTGTTCTCCATAGGTGGTAAATGGGTAATCTAAAGTAGTTTGTCTTTGCCAAGAGATGTAAAGCCTGTACATTTCCTCATTGGGCTCAGTGCTCATTCCCGTTTCTTTTATATTAATATGGTTGTTGCTGTATTACATAAAATCTTATAAATAAAAAGTACAAAAAAAAAATGACCACAGCTTAAGCTGATGTTTTTTCAGACACCAGTCTTTCTGGAAGGAACAACTGAAATAGTGGCAGGAGTGGCTCAGTGATAACAAATCACAACTAACACATCTAACGAGGGCAACCAACATTGACTTGGCCCTGGGCTTCTTTGTAAGCACTTTCAACTTTGCCTGTGATATCTTTGCTCCCTTAACTGCCAGGAGGTCCAAAGTGAAACATGCCCCTTGGATCACCCCTGCCCTTCTGTGGCAACTTAAGCAACGTGACAATCTTTGGCACCTTGCTGTGCTACTGGCCATTCAGCTGACAGGCAGTCTATGCTGCTGCCGTAACCAGTGCACCTGGAGCCATCCGCCTAAGCAAAGCGGAATACTACCAAGCTTCTCTTACCTCCTCCTGGGGAACCCCAGGTGCTTCTGGGACAACATCAAGCAACTGAATGGTCACTCCCAGTCCCCTCTCCTTCTCTTCTCAACATCAATGGTACCGTCTCCTCTGACCCTGCCCTCATTGCCTCCCACCTCAATAACTCCTTTACCGACCTTAGCTCAGTACTTCCTGGTAACTTTTCAGTCCACCTCCTCCATCTGTACCACCACCCATTGCCCGCCCTCTTTCCACCTGCGTGGTCACCATGCAAGAAGTTAAGCCTTACTTACAAAGCCCTAAAGGTAACACCATCGGTAATGACTCACTTGATCCCTGCCTTTTACGTCAGGTCTTGGATCAGGTCCTCTCACCTCTTACATGCATTTTCAACAAATCACTCTGTCTCGGAAAATTCCCCTCTGCCTGGAAGATTGCCACAGGTACCCCTGTCCATAAAGGTGGTGACAGGACTCTTCCGGGTAACTACCGACCCATCTCAATCCTCTCCCCCCTCTCTAAGGCGTTAGAGAAAATTGTGGCGTCCCAAGTCTCTGACTACCTCTGTAAGTACAATGTTCTCTGCCCTGAACAACACTGGTTCAGAGCAGGTCATAGTACCAATACAGCACTCCTGGAATTTTCCAACTTCCTCCATGCCTCCTTGGACTCTGGTGCCCTGGCTGGTGCTATATTCATTGACCTGTCTAAAGCATTCGATACTGTTTCGCATCCTCTTTTGCTCTCCACCCTCGACCTAATAGGCTTTGCCTCAGGACCTGTTTCCTGGTGCTACCGCTATCTCTCCGCCCACTCCCAATGTGTGAAAGTCAATGGTACTCTCTCTGAAACATGCCCCATTCACTCTGGGGTGCACAGAGCTCAATTCTTGGACCCCTACTATTCTCACTCTTTCTTAACTCCCTACCCAGCAGTTGTACTGGGTAAGATGCTTCTCTATGCTGATGATGCTGTTCTCGTTGCCTCCCACAATGACCCCATGCTGCTACAGAACTCCCTCCAACTAGTCTTTGACTCTGCAGCTACCTGGTTCACTGAGCACCAACTTGTTATCAACCTTAAGAAACAAAAGCGATGCTCTTCTCCACCCCAAAATAAGTACAGCAAGTTTCCCTTAGCTGTCCACTCCACACCAATCTTGTCATTGACCAGGTGCAATCCTATAAATATCTTGGTATAACCTTTGACCCTGCACTTTCATTCCATGGACATATATCTGCCCTAAATTCTGTCACCAACTCATGGCTAGGCATTCTTTACGGCACAAATGCCTCCCTCCTGATGCCCTCCGCCTGGCTGTCACTTCCTCTGTCATGTCTCTCATTGACTATGGCCTTCCGGTCTATGGCTCAGCAGATCAGACTGCCCTCAACAAGGTTCGTCTCACAGTAAATAAGGCCTGCAGACTTATCACTGGTGCTCAGACTCACTCACACATGTGAGCTGTACACCCTGGCTACCCTACTCAACCTGGAAGCAGCGACTCATGTATCAGACATGCCAGCTCACCTTTAAAACCCTGCATGGCCTATCCCCATAGGCCTATCCTGCTCCAGTCAGCGTACTGCACCGACCCTGATCATGTGCAGCTCGTCAAAACTACCCTAGTTATTCCGAGCCAGGACCTCCACAAGGTCAGAGGGCATTCCCCTACCGTCGCCCCACTGGTATAACTCCTCCTGCCAGTGTCTCAAACTCTCTAACCTTAGCTTGCTTTAAGCCCAGGCTCAGAAACTTCCTGCTTAGCTCTCGCAAATGCAACTGCCGCTAGCCTATATATATACTCTGTTTGACAATGCTCACTGAGCGGCTCCCCCCCTTCCTTTCCCTACTTATTCCTCCTCCCCTATCTCCCTCCCTTCTACCCCCACCAGCTCTCCCCCGACCATAAGTTTTGCACCTTTTGTTATCTTTAGCTCATTGGAGATTGTACTCTATTATAACAAAATTGTAATTGAACTGTAACTTTTTTGTTTGTAAGTACTGTGTCCCTTGTACTACTGTTCTGATGTCCTCTTTATGACGAGGTACCTTTGTAAATGAGCCTCTGGCTCAAAGGTTTCTAAACTGATGTTTAACTAAATAAATAAATAAATAAATGTGGATCACCAGAATGCTGATCCAGAGACATCAAAGGTCAAAATAATTAAAGATCTGTGTTGGGCTCCTGGACTTGAAATGAGATTTAAACAGTAAAGAGCTAGGTAGGAACTTGTGAAATGCGTGCTTATAAATCTGAGTGGGAACAAGTACACAACAAGAACAGAATATCAGTAGCAGCATAGAGACATTAATGCAAGTGAGAGGTTTGCTTGCCTATATGAGCTTAACACAGGGGGATTTACCTCCCTTCAATTGGATGCATCTGACCAAAGTGTGTCCCACACTTAGCAACATGTGACAGCTACAATGCAAGCTGCTTGGGAAAGTTAGAAACAATACTTGTAGCTTGCAGCTCTATACTCCAAACTAGCAGGTGGATAAGAACATCAGGTTTGACTTGATTTTATTTTGAAAAAAGTCCGAGAGTCCCAGGACTAATCCAACTCATTCAGAGCCATCTGTTGTCTTCAGGAAATCAATCTGCAAAATCAGAAAAGCCAAATGCAAATGTCCAAAGCCTTGAGCTCCTTTCTGTGTAACTGCCCAAAAGACTCCGTTCAAAACATGAGTAGTGGAGGCATCAGAATCTATTAGCTATCCAGCTAGATTGATAAAAACAGAAAGAGACAGAGAAAGAGAGAGAGAGACTGCTTGCTTACTGCTGGCACACAAGCCAGTAGCACATCTCCATCTGTGGCTGCAGATGTCAAGAAACTCCCGCTGCTCTCATACCAAGAAAGCGGGTGAAAGCCTTCGCTTGCTAAACTGTACACCCTGGATTTTGGGAAGCCCAGAACAGGTATTTCTGGCCCTTATTTAAAAAAAAAAAACAAATATCAGAATCTAGCTAACTGTGATCCATGTAGCTATGCTCAGGTGTTTATTTTTTAAAAAGACACCATTTTATGTATTTTCTGTGCATTTGTCGATGCCGAATGTTGATTGCGTTGGTCCATTGAGCTCACTCACTCTTTGTGTTTCTCCCGGCGCTGCAGGCTGCCCTTTTGTACTGGGCTTCTGTCTGCATTGGCACCTTTTTCTGCCCAAAAAGAAATCCGCAGCTGTCCTGACAGAGCTCCGTTGAGGGCACTCACTCCCCCTGTCTCACTCGCTCATTCTGTTTCTCCTGGCGCTGCAGGCTGCCCTTTTGTACTGGGCTCCTGCCTCTGTTGGCGCCTTTTTCTGCCCACAAAGAAATCTGCAGTAGTGCCAACAGAGCTCCGTTGAGTTCGCTCACTCCCACTCTGTTATTCGCTCATTCCGTTTCTGCCAGCGCTGCAGGCTGCCCTTTTGTACTGGGCTCCTGCTTGCATTGCCATCTTCTTCTGCCCAGAAAGAAATCTGCAGTAGTCACGACAGAGCTCCATTGAGCTCACTCACTTCCCCTCTCTCACTCGCTCATTCTGTTTCTCCCGCCGCTGCAGGCTGCTCTTTTGTACTGGGCCCCTGCATGCATTGCTGCCTTTTTCTACCACAAAGAAATGCGCAGCAGTCCCAAAAGAGCTACGTTGAGCTCACTCACTCCCCCTCCCTCACTCGCTTGTTCTGTGTCTCCTGTTGCTGCAGGCTGCCCTTTTGTACTGGGCTCCTGCCTGTGTTGGTGGCTTTTTCTGTCCACAAAGAAATCTGCAGCAGTCCTGACACAGCTCCGTTGAGCTCACTCACTCCCCCTCTCTCACTTGCTTGTTCCGTTTCTGCCGGCACTGCTGGCTGGCCTTTTGTAATGGGCTCCTGCCTGCGTTGCTGCCTTTTTCTGGCTACAAAGAAATCCACAGCAGTCACAATAGAGTTCCATTGAGGTCGCTCACTCCCCGTCTCACTCGCTCATTCTGTTTCTCCTGGCACTGCAGGCTACCCTTTTGTACTGGGCTCCCGCCTTTGTTGGCACCTTTTTCTGCCCACAAAGAAATCTACAGCAGTCCCGACAGAGCTCCATTGAGCTCACTGACTCCCCTCCTCTCTCACTCACTCTTTCCGTTTCTGCCGGCACTGCAGACTGGCCTTTTGTACTGGGCTCCTGCCTGCATTGCTGCCTTTTTCTGCCCACAAAGAAATCTGCAGCTGTCCCGACAGAGCTCGGTTGAGGTCGCTTACCTCCCCTGTTTCACTCGCTCATTCTGTTTCTCCTGGCACTGCAGGCTGCCCTTTTGTACTGGGCTCCTGCCTCTGTTGGTGTCTTTGTCTGCCCACAAAGAAATCTGAAGCCATTCTGACAGAGCTCAGTTGAGCTCATTCACTCCCCCTCTCTTACTCGCTCGTTCCATTTCTGCCAGTGCTGCAGGCTACCCTTTTGTACTGGGCTCCTGCCTGCGTTTCCGCCACCTTCTTCCCACAAAGAAATCTGCAGCAGTCATGATAGAACTCTGCTGAGCTCGCTCACTCCCCTTCTCTCACATGCTCTTTCTGTTTCTCTCGCTGCTGCAGGCTGTCCTTTTGAACTGGGCCCCTGCATGCATTGCTGCCTTTTTCTGCCCACAAAGAAATGCGCAGCAGTCTCAAAAGAGCTACGTTGAGCTCACTCACTCCCCCTCCCTCACTCGCTTGTTCTGTGTCTCCTGTTGCTGCAGGTTGCCCTGTTATACTGGGCTCCTGCCTGTGTTGGTGGCTTTTTCTGTCCACAAAGAAATCTGCAGCAGTCCTGACGCAGCTCCGTTGAGCTCACTCAGTCCCCCTCTCTCACTTGCTTGTTCCGTTTCTGCCGGCACTGCTGGCTGGCCTTTTGTAATGGGCTCCTGCCTGCGTTGCTGCCTTTTTCTGGCAACAAAGAAATCCACAGCAGTCACAATAGAGTTCCATTGAGGTCGCTCACTCCCTCGTCTCACTCGCTCATTCTGTTTCTCCTGGCACTGCAGGCTACCCTTTTGTACTGGGCTCCTGCCTCTGTTGGCACCTTTTTCTGCCCACAAAGAAATCTACAGCAGTCCTGACAGAGCTCCATTGAGCTCACTGACTCCCCTCCTCTCTCACTCGCTCTTTCCATTTCTGCCGGCGCTGCAGACTGGCCTTTTGTACTGGGCTCCTGCCTGCATTGCTGCCTTTTTCTGCCCACAAAGAAATAAGATGCAGTTGTAACCCCCCTGCAAATGGGGGTTCCCAAAAGACTTCCAGGAGCTTGCTTGAATGCTCCAAGCCTGAATGGTGTTTGGCGTTTAAACCATTTATCAGTGAGTGTTTTTAGAGCCTCTGGTACTGTCTCTTTAAGAGCTGTCTGCTTGCAGACATAATTAGTTTGTATGAGGGGACTGTGTGCTTCTCTGTTTGAGTACCACTCGAACTGCTGCCAATTCACTCCATTTTGCAGTCACTAGGGTGCAAGGAACCTATCTGAAAGATGTAACTGTTTGCCAGAAATCATTTACAGTAATAATGAAATTACAGTTTTCTAACCTGCTTTCTTTGCAGTCAGAACTGTGTCTGCCTAGTTCCCCATTCTGGTTTTGAACTGCTGAACTGGACCAATCAGTGTGGGGTAGCTAGCTCTAAAATGGTGCCTTGGACAGATCAGAACTTGGACTCATAATCTGAGCCAGCCACAAGAGGATTGTATGGGCAGTGACTCTGGGAGATGTAGTTTAGACTTTGGTGCCTTTTTGGACCAACAGCAGCAGTCTATTGTGAGTGACAGCCAATCCAGTCAAGAACTGGGAGGAACTCAAAGGAAGTGCCGGTTTTGTCTGTTGGAGTTTCAGTTTAGATCTGGCAGTGAAGGGGAAAGAAACCCTGTGCTCCTTCAGTGCACAGTTTCAGTCAAAAAACGTGTGTAAGGCCCAGAGTTCCGGTCTGCAGCTTGTGTAACTGCTTGTTAGGACTGAATCCGTCCTGTGAAGAGAATCAAAGGATCTCTGAAGAGTAGAAACCAGGCTCACCCTGTAGAAGACTGGAGAAATTGTTGAATTGCACTCGGTCTGTCAGGAACTGAATCTGCTGTGTGTTCTCCCGGGTATTGTGCAGTAATTGCGATCGGGATAGAGAAGCAGCCTGCCTGGTATAGTACTTTCTTTTTTTACCATATAAATGTGTGAAGAGTCTCGTGGAGCTCAAGAGTAGCCCTGCTGACGTTGAAGGACCCTATCTTGTTTGGAGGTCGTGAGTACTAATTCAGGGTCGCTCCCTGTTGAATTGCCACATTAAATCCAAATGGAATCACTGTACTGCTGACTGTTTAAACTAATTTTTCTTTACACTGTGTGAAAAGGGCCCCTACCAGCTGCCACGGTTTGGACTAGCCACTAGGGCTTGGGTACCCAGGGACAGTAACTGGTAGGGATAGGCCTGTGCACAGAGCCATAGGTAGATAGTAAAGTGATAAGCTAATTAACCTGATTTCCCCCTGTCCTTGTTATATTCTCCCCTAAATAAATCAGAGCTGCTTGTTTCAGCAAAGTTATACTTCCTGAGGTATTTGTCTATGTTAAAGTACTGTACTGTGATTGTTGCACTATATCTTATTTCACAGGAGGTCCCAGCGCCGGAACTAGTCCTGGGGGTAAGTGTATACTGTGAAGGTAATTCTGATATATTGTGTGGGCCACTAGTGGGAAGAAAGGGGGGTTGCAGTGTCCCAGAGGGCTGTGACCAAGTAAGTTTAACTATTGCAAACCCTGACCTCTGGGTGGAGGCACCGCCATTGGATCCAGGCCCCTCAACCTGTTAGTGGCAAATCAGGCAGGGGTAGTAGCCCCTGGGATAGCGCCATCTAGGGGTTACACAGTCATGATAGAGGTCTGTTAAGCTCGCTCACTCCCCCTCTCTCACTCGCTCATTGTGTTTCTCCCGGCGCTGCAGGCTGCCCTTCTATATTGGGCTCCTGCCTGCATTGGCACCTTTTTCTGCCCACAAAGAAATCTGCAGCTGTCCCGACAGAGCTCCATTGAGGTTGCTCACTCCCCCTGTTTCACTCGCTCATTCTGTTTCTCCTGGCACTGCAGGCTGCCTTTTTGTACTGGGCTCCTGCCTCTGTTGGTGTCTTTGTCTGCCCACAAAGAAATCTGAAGCCATTCTGACAGAGCTCAGTTGAGCTCATTCACTCCCCCTCTCTCACTCGCTCATTCCATTTCTGCCAGTGCTGCAGGCTACCCTTTTGTACTGGGCTCCTGCCTGCATTTCCGCTGCCTTCTTCCCACAAAGAAATCTGCAGCAGTCATGTTAGAACTCCGTTGAGCTCGCTCACTCCCCTTCTCTCACATGCTCTTTCTGTTTCTCTCGCTGCTGCAGGCTGTCCTTTTGAACTGGGCTCCTGCATGCATTGCTGCCTTTTTCTGCCCACAAAGAAATCTGTAGCAGTCCCAACAGAGCTCCGTTGAGCTCACTCACTCTCCCTCTCTCTCACTCACTCATTCTGTGTCTCCTGCTGCTGCAGGCTGCCCTTTTGTACTGGGCTCCTGCCTGTGTTGTCGGCTTTTTCTGCCCACAAAGAAATCTGCAGCAGTTCTGACACAGCTCCGTTGGGCTCGCTTACTCCGCTCTCTCACTCGTTCGTTCCGTTTCTGCCGGTGCTGCAGGCTGGCCTTTTGTACTGGGCTCCTGCCTGCATTGCCACCTTTTTCTGCCCACAAAGAAATCCGCACCAGTCATGATAGAGCTCCATTGAGGTCGCTCACTCCCCCTGTCTCACTTGCTCATTCTGTTTCTCCTGGCACTGCAGGCTGCCCTTTTGTACTGGGCTCCTGCCTCTGTTGGTGCCTTTTTCTGCCCACAAAGAAATCTGCAGCAGTCCTGACAGAGCTCCATTGAGCTTACTCACTCTCCCTCTCTCTCTCGCTCATTCTGTTTCTCCCACTGCTGCAGGCTGCCCTTTTGTACTGGGCTCTTGCCTGCGTTGCCGTCTTCTTCTGCCCACAAAGAAATCTGCAGCAGTCATGATAGAGCTCCGTTGAGCTCGCTCAGTCCCCCTCTCTCCTTTGTTCATTCCATTTCTGCCGGCGCTGCAGGCTGGCCTTTTGTACTGGCCTTCTGCCTGTGTTGCCGCCTTTTTCTGCCCACAAAGAAATCTGCAGCAGTCATGATAGAGCTCCGTTGAGCTCGCTCACTCCCCCTCTCTCACTCGCTCATTGTGTTTCTCCCGGCGCTGCCCTTTTGTACTGGGCTCCTTCCTGCGATGGCACCTTTTTCTGCCCACAAAGAAATCTGGAGCTGTCCCGACAGAGCTCCATTGAGGTTGCTCACTCCCCCATCTCACTCACTCATTCTGTTTCTCCTGGCACTGCAGGCTGCCATTTTGTACTGGGCTCCTGCCTCTGTCAGCACCTTTTTCTGCCCACAAAGAAATCTGCAGCAGTCCTGACAGAGCTCCGTTGACCTCACTCACTCCCCCTCTCTCACTCCCTCATTCCATTTCTGCCGGTGCTGCAGGCTGCCCTTTTGTACAGGGCTTCTGCCTGTCTACTGGGGATGTGCAAGAGCTGAGGGGGATTGGGCATCCTCTCATCACAACTGCACTGGGTGTTTTGGGCGTGTTTTGCCAATGGGGAGTGGGCTCCCCTGTCAGCAAATGAAACTTTGGGGGGCGGAACATAATGCCGATGCAGAGTGGGCTCCCCCATCGGCAACATGAATGTATTCATTAGGGGCACTAAAGTCGACAGAGATTGGGGCCCCCATCACACAAACACTGTGGGAGGGGCACATGCTGCCGAGGGGGACTGGGCACCCCTTTGGCATGGGGGGCCTCACTCATATTGTTTGTGAACACGGCCGGAAGCCGCCACCATGTTCACAAACAATATTACAGTACTAACTTTCCGCCCAGCAATGATGGGTTGCTCCCTCATTGCAGCGAATGGCTGATGCTGCAATGACAAGGTGGCCCCTGATTGCAGTGGCAGAAATGTTTCAAGGTGGCACACGCTTGCTGAACTAGTGTCAGCAGCAGCGTGCCACGGCATTGGGGAAAGCAGGTCAAGCCTTTAAAGGCTGTGGGGGCATTGGCCACAATAGTGCCGTGCCTCCACATCCTGCTTCTGGAAAGCTGCCGCAATATGTTTCTGGCGCATGCGTGCAATCAACATAAAAAATGGCTGCCATCATGACATGAAAACGCAAGTAGTGAGAAACCAAAAACAGTCTTCTGACATAGAATTTTTCATTTCATAGCCAAGGGTTATCCAAAAAAACCCTACTAAGCATGCTCAGAACAATTAAGAACCAAAACTTTTAATCATTATAACTCTGGAATGGTTTAATATTTTTTCATGAAACCTTTGAAAGACACTGCCTTGGCACAGCATGGTACCCTGAATGTTTCAGAAAAAAATCCATACTGTCTTGTTTGTACATGAGAGGAAAACCAAAAACCTATGTTAAGTATAGGAAAAAAAATTAGACGTCTACAGGAAAACAACATATTCACATCTCAGTGACAACACAAGTTGCCATCACAAAACTTTACATATATTTTGACCTTGCTTGCTGGATAATGCATGTCAAATGTCAAGCAGTTTCCTCAAACAATGCCAAAGTTATTGAGGTGCAAAGTTAGGGGTTTAACATAACCTGTCAGGCAACCCTAACTATACTGGCACTACTGTGCCAGTACATACACACAGTGAAGTCTGTCAGGATGCTGTGCAGTATCTTGGGTTACTGCATGACAAAAGGGATTAACTGCCATTGAAATTTCTTGGTTTTCTGTAGTAGCTGTGCTACTGGATACTGCAGTATTGGGTTGTGTCTCAGTAGGCTCTGTCACAAATCCACTCCGTGGGTCAAGCCCTCTGCTCTCACAGTGCCCAGCCTTGAAGTGCGATTCATGAACGGGGACAAACAGGACACCCTCCTGCTTGTTTCGGGTCTGAGCAAACTGCCAGTCTCGAGTCCTGGGGTTGATTATGAGCCCTTTTTAGCCTGCACACCCAGGTAACAGGTCCAAATATTACACTCTGTTTGGGGAAAGCAGTGCAATACTTGACCCAACGGGCATACTACTAACCTGGTTCACAACCCCCTGCCGACTCAATTGAGATGCTGGTATTTTCTTACCTTGCTGGATCTTTACACAGATCCTTGTTAGCGTGGCTGTATATGGTGACACTCTAAGCAATTTAACAGTTATGTCAGAATTATCAATACTGTCCCGCCATTCACACTCACAATGAACAAGTTCCCATTAAGGTTTAAGGAAAAACAAGGTTTACTAAAATTAAAAGTAGTAAATAAATACAGAACATATATACATTAAGCTTATAGTCAGAAAAGAAATGGACAATTTCAAAACAATGTACCTTGTAACTGATTTAGCTAATTCTACCTCAGGTTTTCAGTTGGCAAATGATTTGTGCTTTTATCTATCTTGGCAGAAGTGTCCTTTAGAAGTCCAGAAACTAAGATGACTCTTAGAAGTCCAGAAAAGAGTGTCAGTCCTTTCAGCCAAGCTTCACCAATATCAGAGCGGCCAGAATGTCCCTCCCTCCTTGTGAAGTCACAGCTCTGAGCTGCTAGTGTGAGGTCACACTCACTCCTGCATACTTAATTTGTAACATGCAGCTGCAGAGGCAAACAGGTCAGATTACTACTTGATTAGAATCTGCAAATACAGCAATATTGTTAATTATAACAAGACAGTCTGTCTTCCTCAGAGTATGGTTTATGACACCCTTTGATGTTGCACAAATATCCTGTGAGGTTAATTTTATTTATGTATGTGTGTGTATGCATGTATGTATGTATGCATGCATGTATGTATGTATGTATGTCTTTGGTAACCAGGTAAAAGTGCACTGATCCATTGGACCATTTCCAGACACAACCTGGGCCACAGATGTGGCTACAAAATAACATAATCAACAGAGACAATTTACAAAAATAGCAATAGTACAGAGTAACACATATAATACAACATATACAGTAAAATACAAGATTTGATAATGCACCTCCAGACGAGGTAATTAACATGTGATGGAGAAAGCAGGTGTGCAAGCATAGTTTCAGTGTTCAAGATCTATCTAAGATGTCTACTTGCTGTAACAGTGGGCAGTAGGCTAAATTAGTAGGTGCATAGAAGCTTACATAGAGCATACAAGCTGAAATGATCTAGGATAATTAGGTGCATAGAAGCTCAGACTTGCTAGAGAAATATCAAAACAGTGGATCAGTAGTACCGCAAAGAGGTAAGAACAGGTTAGGAGAGCAGAGAGTACCGTGAGGTACGATGCAGGTAGAGAAGGCTAGGGGGGCAACAGAGAGGCGAGTTGAAGGAAGGGGAGGGGTCCCAAAAGATGGCACAGCAGGTCCTGGCACCACGATGGCCCACACCCACTGGTGTTATCTTGGGGGGGCAACTGATGCTGGCAGAGAAAGCTAAGGGGCAAACAGAGTGGGAAAGGCCAGAAATGTAGGGCAATGGAGTTGTCCCAACAGCTCACCAGGTCCTAGCGTCTTGATAGCCCGCTCCCTCTGATATTGTCTTGGGGGCAGTTGCAGCCTGACCCAACTAGAAGCCAGTTGCATAGATTGGTTCTGAAGGACAGATTGGTGGCAGAGGAATGGATGGATGCAGGTAATTTATTCCAAAGTGTGGGGGAAGAGACTGAGAAAGCTCGACTGCCCTTGACAGAAGATATACATGGCACTTCGAGGGGGGGAACAGAGGTTACCCTGAGGCCCAAGGTACTACTCTGTCTGTGAGAAGAAGTAGAGTAGGGTGAAGACTGCTGGCTCCTGAGGGAGTTTGCAATTAGACAACCCATGGTATAGTCAAAGTGACCCTGTAATGAGAGCCATCCAAGAGACTGATAGAGAGCACAGTGGTGGATGGAGTAAGGAGCTTGAAGCACAAAGCGGCATATGGAATTGTAAGTAGAGTTTAAACAGGTGCACAATGAGGAGGACATGAGAGTAGACAGGGGAGTAGTCTAGCAGGGGCAGAAGATTGCCTAGCGTGATGGCAAGGCAGGCTTCCATGGATAGCAGTTGCTTTAGCCTGTAGGTAGCACCAAGTCTTTGGTGGAATTTCCACACGGTGTTGTTGATGTGTTCCACAAAAGTAAGAGAGGTGTCGAGGGTAACATCAAGGTATTTGAAAGTGGGGACAATGTCAAGCGGGGGACCTGCAGGGGTGTGAACCAGGAGGGACAAGTTGGCTTTGGCGGCCTTGGTCAGGAAGGGTTTGGAATCAAAGAGCATAGCCTTAGTCTTCTTGTTACTGACTATCAGTTTGTTGGAGAGGAACCAGTTGTGAGCAGCACCATAGTTGACAGAGAGGGTGGATGAGATAGATTCAAGTGAGTTGTCACTAAGGTAGAGGACTAACTCAATGGCGTAGAAGAGTGAATTACAGGTGAGGCTATCTGCTGTGCAGAATATTGATAATTCACATATGCTTTCCAAAAACAGTCTTCCTCCTGTCATCCTATAAAATGTAACCTTTTACGACAGTCTTCCTAAGTTCAAAGCAATTGTTTTTTTTATAACCTGGTTGTATGACAGCTACACAGGTTTTGGCAGCTAGGCGTTAAAACGGGAAAGGAAACTCTAGCCAGTTTATCCTTTAAGTCAGTGAGAGGGCAGACCATTTTTTTACTTCTCTTTTAAAATCCAGTGTCCCATGAGGCTCCGCTGCTTGGCCTGTTTCCTAAGCAGGACTGCCATACAAAACATAAATCTTATAGCAAAATAATATACACATAACTGGCAGACAGTTATTCCCATAGCAGGCTCTACTATACAACGGTAACAACACTGCTTGCAACACTGGCGACCCCAGTTCAGGAATGGGCCAAACTGCTGAAAGACTAGCAGGAGAAAAAAAGGTTTGAGTATTGCAATGGATGGTCACCTCCAGGGTGAGAGGGTGTTCGTTTCCAGTGCACTGTCAGCACCTGAGGACCCTCCGGTGGAGCAGCAACACAGGACAGCGGTGGAAGGGAGATACCGGCTGGCTCTGTGCTGCGCACACATGTGAATGGATGTTCACATCGCTATCTTGGGAAGAGAGAAAAACAAGGAAGAGACTCCACTAGCCCAAGGCAGGATGATGCCAGGCATTGCAGGCCACACACCATCCACCAAACTCCTGTTTCCTCTGTGCTAATTTTGGTCTCTAAAGGGGTTCTTTGCACCGCCAATGGCCCCCCAGGGGGGATAAACTCTGGGGGTATAGGAGAGCCAAGGTAAATACTGGACATGATGGGTGATGGGGCTGGAGGTTGGAAGGCAGAAGGGGGGCCTCAGTCAGAGTAGGGACAAACAGTAATTAAAAAAAGGGTCCCGCACAATTAGGACTCTCAGTATGAGAAAACACCATTTTTGTGTTTAAGATAATGGCTAGGAAAGTTCCTTTAAAAAGGTGGGATAAAAATAATGATGCACCTTTGTAGCCCCTGCTCCTCTTCTGAAGTGGACCAAACAAATATGGAGGTCCTGTGACCCCAGCACTGCTAGCACAGCTCCCCAGTCTGCTGATTCTGAACAAACAGGATTCCTGTTTTTGTAAGGTCATCTTATCTAGTTTATTGCATAGTTTTGTTGAATTTGCATTAGCAATGTCTTTCGACTATGTCTGTATGGCAGACTTCAGTTCTGTTGTTATTACTGTGTATGTTTCACTCCTCCCATTCCCTCCCACCCCCCAGGACACCCTTGGAAACTAGCAATTCTAAGCACAGTGAGCTTTTCCTTGTAAAACTTTTAAAGTAAAAGCAATTCCTGACAGTGAGAAACAAACCTGACTGTGACAATGTGGTTCTTTCGGATTTAGGAGACTGATGACATGCCAAGAGGAAGTGAAAATGGAAGTGATACATATGAGCAGAAAAAGACAGATATGGAGTAGAACACACAGAGTCTCAGAAACAGCACAAAAAGGAAAATTAGTGTCCTTCTTAACGAAGCAGTTAGTAAGATGTTAGACAACATTCTATATAAAGGATAAAAAGATCTGAGGACAGCACAGGCACTTTTCAGTGTGCTAACAAATAACTCCCAAGGAATCACATGGAAGTAGGGCATTAGCTGTTTCAGTAACTACAACTTGGAACACTTCTCCGGTGGGTTTAAAAATAGCTAATCCTTTTAAATTATTTTAGAATAAAGTATAAATATCGTATTTTCTCATGCACGCTATTGCCTGAGGGGCTATCAGTGCAGTCTTAAAAGATTACATTTGCATTTGAATTACGCCAATTGACTAATGAAATATGTAAGTGGTAAGCCACAACAGAGTGTACATCATAAGGTTTTAATGCATGCCCCAGGGGTGTAGAAAGGCATGAAGTTGAAGGTCCTTACACTCCTGGAAAGTGCATTAAAATCATATGATGCACACCATGGAGGGGCTTATTACACTTATGAAATGGCTCTAAATAGGTTTTTGGGGGAAGGAAAATTAGATTTGGCATCTGATTGTGCATTTATAGAAATTTAATGCACAGTCAGGTGTTGTTTCTTGGCCAAGGAAATGTCGATCTTTTCTTGCCACTTTATAAACTTCTGTAATGTATGTCTGCGTGTCCATGTTATTTCAGTGGGAGCTGAATTATGGGTGAGGTGGGGACACATTTTTTCACCAAGAAAGTGCTAAACCTATGGAACAAGCTTCTAAGGGAAGCAATGGAAGTGGGAAGTGTTGCATCTGTTCAACTCTGGCTGGATTAGTTCCTCATGGAGAACAGAAGAGCTGTGTGGGATGCAGAATTCTGCCAGCAGAAGTCGGGCAGAATAGCAATTCCACTTCCGAAATGCTTTGTGGACTTTTCTATAAATTACACGGAATTCCAAAACTCATTTCATTTAAACTACAGACTAGTTTTCCATGGATTACAACAACCCTAGATCCATTTTTCCAGAATCTGCAAAAACCTAAAGTGCAGTCTTGTAAACCGAACATTTTTAATCCACAGTTTAAATTCTACTTTTGGAATTTTTGGGAGTTAAGCTTCCAGTGGAAATCCACCAAATTAGGAGGAATTTTCCAAAATTGCACAGAATTCCATTCCATCAGAATCTGAATATTCTACCCAGCACTGGAGCAGTATTGCTGGGTACAGACATTAATCCACTGGGGAAGGGATGTTCATCACATGATATAGTGCAGACCTCATAGCAGAACTGGTATGCCTGGGGTGAAAAGGGAGACCACTTGGCCATGAGTCCCCAGAGGTTCCTGCCACTGGCAGTTTTTCTCCCTATAGTGCTTAAGTCCCTAATGATTATTAGCACCAATTCCCCTTTAAAAAGTGGCTACAACTATTTCTCATTATTACGAGGAAGAAACTAGTCCTCATTACGAAGAAGAAGACAAAGAATTTTTTTGCATTTATATAGCACTATGCATACACAATGAATCCCAAAATGCTTTAGAAGCAATGAGATTGTTAGTAAAGTTATTTTAAATGTGTAGTAGCAACCATTCCACTCATCAACACCCAGACACAGCCATGATAAGTGGCTGAATGGGTTTTATGGGAAGGAGAATGCTGTCCAGAACACTGGTGAAAAATCTCCTACTCTTACGAAAAGTGCCTGGGGTTCCTTTACTGTCACCTTAACAGCACCGGACATGGGTAGAAGGGACCTCAGTTTAAGGTCTCACCCGAAAGAGAGCACCCCCCCATTACTGCACTGGACTGACAACATTCATGGTATGAGCCTAAGTCTTGGTGTGAGACTAGAACTCATGACCTTCTGTCCCAGAGGCAGATATACTACCAAGTGAGCCATGCTGACACCACTGAATGTTGCAGCTACCTGAAACTCTGTAAGTAAACATGATAGAGACTGTCTCATTACATTTAGCACATCCTGTGTAATAAACTCCGTATTACCCCCCCCCCCAAACCCACACCCCAGAGCATGGTCTTAAATGTCATAAAAGATATTCTGCTATGAAATACAAAAAACACACCTAGCACAGATGAGAGTGAGAGAGAGAGACAATTAGTTGAGGTGTGCAAGGCTGTCCAGATGGGTAAGCTAAACAGCTCCAGACTAGGGATTTGGGACCTATCAAATCTGGCAGTAGTGGTGGTGATGGTGGATGATCCAAAAGTCATGCCAGTCCCAAACAGTGTGTGTCATTAAATGCATTTATGAGCAGCAGGAGATACCCCTCAGGTTTCAGTGCATTAGTACTAACACAGGGATGAATCAGTTCTAGAAATTCAGCATCCAGAAGACCTGCCCTTCTGCAGTCTGCCCCCGAGGGCTCTGAGCTGCAAAACTGTTCATCAAAGTCAGCGGAAAGTGACAGAGTTGGTAGTGTCAGAAAGACAGACAGAGGAGGAGGAAGGGAGAGAGAGAGAGAAGGAGGGAGAGTGTTCCCTGGCAATGATTTACAGTAGTGGTCAAAGCCCCTATAATTGTGGCTACTCCATGTAGTTGTAATGGGGAGGCACCTAAAACCTAATGGTCATATTTGTGGTGGTGACAGGTGCTTTCAGAGAGGCCCCTGACCAAGATCATTTGGCCAACGGATTGTTTACTGCATGAGGGAAGAGTTTTCCCATAACAAAGGATGGCCATAAAGTTCTGTTCATAGTAATGTGTGCATACTACTATTAATCAAATGCTATTTCTCCTGGTTCTCTGACCCACACACACACTTCACTGGAAACTGTGTTTCTGACAGTTGGAATGTTTGCAAGTTTACCAAGGATAACTCCTCTACTCTTACAAAACCTGTAGTGGGTTTAACTTTCACCTGGATATCCACCAGAGATAGGCAGAGGTGGGTGACATTTCATCAGAAAATTATGTTGCATGTTTTAAAATGCAGGCTGTCAGTAGGGGCATTTAGATGCGAGAAGCTGCAGTGGAAGTTCCCTGTGGTGGTGAAAAACTGCAACAGTAGTGCCCTCCTTATTGTGAGAAATGGCTAGAAAGGGAAAGTTAAAAGCACAGACTGATATCTTAGCTGATTGGGCACTTCTCTACCCTACAGGACTCGGGGGGGAGGGGGGAGGTCTGTGGTTTGATTCCTATCAAGTAAACATAATGAGTCTGCCCGTGGGAAAAGACAGACATAACCTTCTTCATACGTGGAAGTGGGCACTTTATAATTGAATGGTGAGCTGTGTGACACATCAAGCTATTCTTTTTAGATAGGAAAAAAATTTAAAAAAATAATTTTATTTGGAACACGGATTTAAATTAATGTTTCAGATAACATTGTTGCCCACTCCTTCACCTTTTCCATTTTTAAGGAGCAAAATCAGTCTGCTGACCTGAAGGGATTAGCTACATTGAGGAAGGTAGGCTCATGGAGGAGGGTGGCATGGTCTGCCCAGTGTTTCCGAACTCCCTACCCACACCAATCGTCAAAGGCGTGAAATTGTTGTCTGCTGGTAGTCAGCCAGTAATCCTCCCCCAACGCCAAATCTTGGAACAATGCAGCTGTGGGAATCCTGAACATCAGGTGGGGGCCAAGGAAACAAATGGGCTAAATCAAGAAAGGACTAACAAAATAATTTAATTTGGGGGGCTGAAATATGACAGCGTGCCTTAAAATAGAACGTGCATAATCTCTAGAACTGCCAAAAATATGAAAGCTGGGCAGTGGGCACATTCCCTTTCTATAGTAAATAAGATTTAGATGCCATCTCCTGATTAAAAACTGGGGGAAGCTGACAGGATGGAGAACACATATTAAGTGTGAGTGTATAAGAGATGTACTAAATCCCTGTGGCCCATTTTTTACAAAAGAAATTCTGAAACAATTAACTAGAGTCTCACTTCTCATCTACTGACTGCCAAACCTGTTCTTCATGCTTCCAGAATCTGTTTAAGACTTCCAGAACCACTGAGGTTATCAACACTGCAACCAGAGAGGGAGGTTTGCAACCTGCCATGATGTGCAGTGGGTGCACGCATGTACAGAGTGTTTGTGTGTGTGTGTGTGTATATAGTATATGGCTGGCCTTTGTTCTGTATAAAAATTATCCTGCTCAAAATCCCTGTTGTGCACATTTTGAACTGTTGAGTGCATTCCAAAGTGGTGTTGGACACATTCCTAACAGTTGTTCAGCACAATTCCAAGGTCACAGAATTTTCAATTCCTCATTCACTCCACATTCCACTGATTACTAACCACCCACAGCCCAAAGCTGTATCTTTTATTTTGTAAAAGTTTGTAAATTTAATTTTTGTCATATAACAGAACAAAGAAATTTAAAATCGTTTTTTATTTACTTTGGGGGCACTTCTGACTTCTTTTGTACAAAGAAACTCAATAAAAAATACTATATAAAATAATGTATGGGCAACCATACACAACAAGGCATGTATTTCCATCTCGGGGATGAGATGACAGCATGGACCTCTCAAGCTTCGCTCTCAAGATTCATATGCTGTCATCTCAACCCCTCGATGGAAACACAGCCTTGTGTATTGTTGCCCATATATTATTCTGTATATGCATGTATGCGTAATGTATATGTATGTATGTATGTATGTATGTATGATGCATGTGTATTTATGTATGTATATGTCGGTATGAATGTATGTATGGATGCATATGTGAGCATTTGGTTGTATGTAGGTATGTATACATGTTTGTATGTATGTGCAATATGCTTGTATGGATGTGTGTGTTTATATATGTAAGTATGTGCATGTGTGGGGAGATTGGGATGAGGGGAACCATGGTGACAGGTGACAGAAAAGGGAACCTAGCTACTACTCCCCCATATCTGGGGTCTTATAGCAACACAGTAGGTAAAAACAGAGCTGCGGTCCAAACTGGGCTAGGAAGAGGGACACCAGGGAGGGGAACACAAAGTGTGCTAACAGCACAAAAAACAAGAAGTTAAGAGGACCAGGGAAGATCAAGGGAGAAAGACAGGTAAGTTAACAAAAAAGCGTTCAAGAGTTAGATGGAAGGGGATCTGCCTTAACACCAGGAGCCTGGGTAATTAAATCAGTGAGCTCAAGGCAATGATGGAAGCACTGAAATGGGCCTTAAGGCCATCACAGAAACAAGGGCCACATAAAATAAAGACTGGGACCTGCGAGTCCCTGCATACTCAATGTTCAGGAGGGATAGAAGAAAAGGTGGGGGGGGCATAGCCCTTTATATCAAGGATGGCACTGAGGTTGTGAAAGATGGGTGCATCAGTGGTAGTAATGGGGAGATGCTCACTAGGGATGCAACTCACGGCGGCCTCAGGCAAGAAGCTACACTTGGAAGTGATGCATAGATCAACAGGACAAGGGAAAGAGAGGACGGAGAGTGTGGGGAAGAACTAGAAAGGGGGTTAAAAAGGTAGAAGTAGTGGTAGTGGATGATCTGAACCTGACGGACATTGATTGGGATGTTCCAGTGGCCCGGAGCATCAGAAGTCCAGCCTTGCTGGATACATTCCAGGACTGTCTACCGGTACAGCTAGTTAAGGAATCCTTGAGGCAGAATTCTCACTGTGGTGCTTACCAACTTAGAGGTGGTAGGAGCTGTGACAGTAGGGGAGCCACTAGGGGACAGTGGCCACAACTTCATTTGGTTCAAACTGGCCCTCGGGATTGGAAAACCCTAATCAAGAGCTGAGGTCCTTAATTTCAGAAGGGCAGACTTCAACAAGTTGAGGGAGTTGGTTCAGGACAAGTTAATGGGGGGTAGACAGTATTGGAGGTGTGGAAGAGAGATGGGGGTAATACAGGGGGCCATTCTCGAGGTATCTAATGTATGCACAAGAATGGTAAATAAAAGGAACAATTTCAAGAGACCATTATAGTTCTCAGCAATGGTCAAAGAACTGGTAAGGGCCAAGAAAAGTCCTTCTCCAGGTACAAAGAAAGCATACGGGGAGGAAAGAGCAGGGAGTACGACTGAGAAACAAGGATGCAAAGACGGAGGAAAAGGCAGACACAGATCTGTGTATTCGTGGGGGGTCAACAGTGGAGAAACACATTTTTTCAGCTATATTTGGGGAAAAAAGAAAGAAGGGAAATTGTTTGGTTATCTTAAGAATGTAGGGTGATAGAGGAGGATGTGTAAAAGAGCGTGCTCCTTAGTTACTACTTTTGCTCTGTCTTCACTAGGGACGATGGTGGCCCCTTGTCAGAAAGTGGCATCACAGTGGCCACAAAGGGGGTCCTGGAGAGTAGGCAGCCAGTATTTAACAAGTGAAAGGGTCCAGAAAGGGCTAGCAGCCCTAATGATAGATAAGGCTCTGGGAACAGAGGGTGCTCAGGAAACTGGCAGAGAAACTGTCTGAAACCCTGGTAGGACTGTTCCATAGCTCATTATAGACAGGGGTAGTTGCGAAGGACTGGAGGGTGGTGGACATAGTTTCACTCCATTGGGGGGGGGTATAAGCAACAAGCAGGTAACTACAGATCTGTCAGTCTTACCTCTGTTGTATGGAAACTGATGGAGTCACTGGTCAAAGAGGACTTCATGGACTACCTGGAGAGCCATGGTCTCCAGGACAGTGAGCCACATAGGTTCGTGGCAGGGAGGCCTTGTCAGACTCACCTGATAGTTTTCCTTGGCTGGGTGATGAGGGCATTGGGTAGGGGCAACGTCGTGGATTTACTCCACTTTGACTTCAGCAAGGCTTTTGACTTGGTGCCTCACAGATACTTGCTGAAGAAGACAGAGGATCTGGGTGCAGCTAGGGACATAGTAAGATGCGTATGTAACTGGCTAAAGAGGAGGCGGCAGAGGGTTGTGGTTAACAGGGTCAAATCAGAAGAGAGGGAGGTTAAAAGCGGGGTGCCAGAGGGATCTGTCCTAGGTCCAGTCCTCTTCAATATGTTCATCAGTGACACTGGAGAAGAAATCTGGTGTAGGTTGTGTCTTTTTGCAGAGGACACCAAGCTCTGTTGGAGGGTGGATAATGACACGGGAATCAAGTGCAAGGTGATGCACTTTGGGAACAAGAACTCCAGGAAAGAGTACTGAATGGTTGGAGTAAGACTAACCACTACTGCTGAGGAATAGGACCTACACGAGGAATTACCACCAGTGACACCCTCAAACAATCAAGACAGTAAAACAAGGCCTACAATAAGGCAAATAGGATGCTGGGGTGTATCGGGAGGGGGCACTGACAGCAGAAAGAAAGAGGTAATACTACCCCTTTATAGGTCTTTCTTGAGGCCACATGTGAAGTGCTGTACCCAGATCCAGAGTCCTCACCTCAGGAAAGATAAGGACAGGCTGGAGATGGTGCAGCAAAGGGTGACAAAGATGATTCGGGGCCAGCAGTGCAGATCTCACGAGGAGCGCCTCAAGGCACTGAATGTGTACTCGCTGGAGACCAGAAGGGAGAGGGGAGATATGACAGAGACCTTCAAGTTCTTGAAAGGAATTAACAAGGTGAACTACAGGGAATCATTCAGCTTGAATAACAGTTCGAGGTAACAAGTGGAAAATGACAGGAGGAAGGTTTATTTATTTATTTATTTCAAACTTTAGTCTTTGGTGACCAGGTAAGGCCCATTAGACACAAGTGCCTGTTTTCAAGGGTGACCTGGGAGCACTGGGCAGTTAAGCGACTTGCTCAGAGTCACACAGTATGCAAGTGGAGGTTGTGAGATCAAACCCAGGTCTGGTCTGCTGGATGTACCAAGCTCATTCACAGCTCATTACTCTAACCTCTAGGCTATACTGCCAGCCCATTTAGAAGGGACATAAGGAAGTATTACTTTTCAGAAAGGGTGGCAGACCCATGGAACAGTCTACCAGCTAAGGTGGTAGGTGGTAAAACCCTTAATGGTGTCAAGCCCAGGTGGGACAGATTGAAGAGTATAGTGGTTACTCAGGGTGACAGAAACTGGGAGGGGAATGGGGGGGTGGCTGGGGAAGGCTAGGACTCTGGATGGATATTAGGTCCCAGGTTAGATAGGGAACCACAGGCAGACTGGATGGACCATAGGTCTTTTCTGCTGTCATTGTCTATGTTTCTATGTTTCCGTGTTTGTATGTATGTATTATATCTATGTATTTATGTGTGTTTGTATGAATTTATATGTAAGCATGTTTGTAGGTATGTATGTATGTATGTGTGTGTGTATGTATGTATGTACGTACGTACGTACATACGTTATGTTACTCTACTCGGGTAATTGCGACCCAAGTGTTGCTCTGGCTTTCCTCCATTGTTTCACTTTGCTAATCATTGTAACCTGCTATGTAATATGTCATTGCTATATATAGATATTCACCTGTTACATACTATAATCTACATCTGTACTAACGGTGTATCCTACTAGTCCTGTAACTCCCAGGTCGCCCCTGAAAAAGGGACCTCTGGGGCCCAGTGGGCCTACCCAGTCATCAAAATTCAATAAATAAATGTATTTGTGTGTTTGTATGTAACTGTAAACATGTATGTATGCATGTCTGTATGTATGTATGTTTGCATGTTTGTGTGCGTAGGCATGCATGCATCTGTATATGTGTATTTATGTATGTATATGTAATGTTTGTATATATGTATGTTTATGGTATATGTGAATTTGTATGAACAGTATCAGAATCACAAAGGACAAAATACACAACCCCCTTTTTTTTAACAAATAAATGACACTAAATTAATAAAAGTTAAGCTTTAAATGACAGCACAATGAATTTAATAGCACAACCCAGAAGCACAATGACAGAATCACTCCCAGCCACCACAGTGCAGTTGGAAAGCTGCTTTCACAGTGCCACTGCCCATCACGGACGGTGCCTAAAATGGACAAAAGTTAAGTGCACCAATGAGTTTGTTTTAAGCATCTTTCACTGTATGTATGTCTGTGTTTTTGTATGTATGTGTGTTTGTATTTATGTCTGTTTGTATGTCTGTATGCATGTGTGTTTATGTGTATGTACTGTGTGTTTGTATGTATGTCTGAATATATATGTGTATGTATATTTTTATGTATGTGTGTGTTTGTTACCTGACACTTCCACACTACCCTACTACCTGAGCACTTACCTCACACCAACCTGAGCTGGGAGCCCTAACCCTTCTCTACTGGCTCTCCTCCAAAAATACCCTACTCGGGTAATTGCGACCCAGGTGTTGCTCTGGCTCTCCTCCATTGTTTCACTTTGCTAATCACTGTAACCTGCTATGTAATATGTCATTGCTATATATATTCACCTGTTACATACTATAATCTACATGTGTACTAATTGTGTATCCTACTAGTCCTGTAACTCCCGGGTCGCCCCTGAAAAAGGGACCTCCTGACCCAGTGGGCCTACCCAGTCATCAAAATTCAATAAATAAATAAATGTATTTGTGTGTATGCAACTGTAAACATATATCTGTATGGTTGTATGCATGTGCATATGTGTTTTTAACAATAACAGTTGGGTGCTAGCACTTTTGAATGGAGTGAGATCAGATATTGAGCTGGGAGGGGAAGGAATAAATCATCAGTAAAGGGGGTATCTGGTTGCTGGGTTTCTGGGGGAGTGCTTAGCTAGGAGAAGAAGGATAAATTTGAACTAACAAAAACGGGATCTGTTATAGTTCTGGGAGGTAATACTGAGCTGTGAAGGGGAAGGATACATCTAAACTAACAATGGGGGGTCTGTTGCAGCTCTGTCAGGGAATGCTTGGAGGGGGAGGAATACATCTTAACCAATAATAACTGATGTCTGTTGGGGTTGTGGTGGGGAATGCTGAGCTGGGAGTGGGAAGAGAAATCTAAACTAAAAAGAGGGATATGTTTTGGCTCTGGGAGGGAAGGGATACATCTAACTAATAATAGGGGGTCTGTTGGGATTCTGGGAGGAAATGCTGTGCTGGGAAGAGATGGATAATAACAGGGGTCTGTTGGGATTCTGGGAGTGAATGCTGTGCTGGGAAGAGAATGATAACAGGGGTCTGTTGGGATTCTGAGAGTCAATGCTGTGCTGGGAGGGGAGGGATAAATCTAAACTAATAACGGGTCTGTTGGGATTCTGGGAGTGAATGCTGTGCTGGGAGGGGAGGGATACATCTAAACTAATAACACGGGTCTGTTTGGGATTCTGGGAGCAAATGCTGTGCTGGGAGAGGAGGAGGATAATAACAGGAGTCTGTTAAGATTCTTGCAGGAATGCTGTGCTGAGAGAGGCGGGATAATAACATGGGTCTGTTGGACCCATATTATTATCCCTGATCCTGGGAGTGAATGCTGTGCTGGGAGGGGAGGGATAAATCTAAACTAATAACAGGGGTCTGTTGAGATTCTAGGAGGGAATGCTGTAGCGGAAGGAAAGGGATAATAACAGGAGTCTGTTGAGATTATGGGAGGGAATGCTGTACTGGGAGGAGAGGGATAATAACAGGGGCCTGTTGGGATTCTGGGAGGGAATGCTGTGCTGGGAGAGGAGGATAATAACGGGTCTATTGAGATTCTGGCAGGAATGCTGTGCTGGGAGGGGAGGGATAAATCTAAACTAATAACAGGAGTTTGTTTGGGATTATGGGAGCAAATGCAGTGCTGGGAGAGGAGGATAATAATAGAGGTCTGCTGAGATTCTGGCAGGAATGCTGTGCTGGGAGGAGGGATAATAACCGGGGTCTGTTGGGATTCTGGGAGGGAATGCTGGGCTAGGAAGAGAGGGATAATAATATGGGTATGTTGGGATTCTGGGAGGGGATGCTGTACTGGGAGAGGAGGGATAATATCATGGGTCTGTTGGGATTATGGGAGGGAATGCTGTGCTGGGAGGGGATGGATAAATCTAAACTAATAACGGGTCTGTTGAGATTCTGGGATGGAATGCTGTACTGGGGAAGGATAATAACAGGGGTCTGTTGGGATTCTGGGAGGAATGCTATACTGGAAGGAGAAGGATAATAGCAGGGGTATGTTGGGATTCTGGGAGGGAATGCTGTGCTGGGAGGAGAGGGATAATAACATGGGTCTGTTGGGATTCTGGGAGGGAATGCTGTGCTGGGAGGGGAGGGATAATAACAGGGGTCTGTTGGGATTCTGGAAGGAATGTTGGACTGGAAGATGAGGGATAATAACGGGTCTGTTGGGATTTTGGGAGGGAATGCTGTGCTGAGACAGGAGGGATAATAACAGGGTTCTGTTATGATTCTGGGAGAGAATGCTGTACTGGGAGAGGAAGGATAATAACGGGTCTGTTGGGATTCTCGGAGGAATGCTGTTCTGAGAGAGGAGGGATAATAACAGCAGTCTGTTGGGATTCTGGGAGGGAATGCTGTACTGGGAGGGGAATAATAATAAGGATCTGTTGAGATTCTGGGAGAGAATGCTGTACTGAGAGGGGAGGGATAATAACAGGGGTCTGTTGGGATTCTGGGAGGGAATGCTGTGCTGGAAGCGGAGGGATAAATCTAAACTAATAACTAGTCTGTTGAGATTCTGGGAGGAATGCTGTGCTGGGAGGGGAAGGATACATCTAAACTAATAATAGGGGTCTGTTTGGGATTCTGGGAGCAAATGCTGTGCTGGGACAGGAGGATAATAACAGGGGTCTGTTGAGATTCTGGGAGGGAATGCTGTATTGGGAGGGGAGGGATAATAACGGGTCTGTTACCCTGTTGGGATTCTGGGAGGGAATGCTGTGCTGGGAGAGGAGGATAACAACAGGGGTCTGTTGAGATTCTGGCAGGAATGCTGTGCTGGGAGGGGAGGGATAATAACAGGGGTCTGTTGCAATTCTGGAAGGGGATGTGCTGGGAGGGGAGGGATAAATCTAAACTAATAACAGGGGTCTGTTGAGATTCTGGGAGGAATGCTGGGAGGGGAGGGATAATAACAGGGGTCTGTTGGGATTCTGGGAGGGAATGCTGTGCTGGAAGGGGAGGGATAATAATGGGGTTTGCTGGATTCTGTGAATGAATGCTGTGCTGGGACAGTAGGTATAATAACAGGGGTCTGTTGGGATTCTGGAAGGAAATGCTGTGCTGGGAGGTGAGAGATGCATCTAAACTAATAACAGAGGTCTGTTTGGGATTCTGGGAGCAAATGCTGTGCTGGGAGGGGAGGGATAAATCTAAACTAATAACAGGGGTCTGTTTGGGATTCTGGAGGAAATGCTGTACTGGGAGAGGAGGATAATAACGGGTCTATTGAGATTCTGGCAGGAATGCTGTGCTGGGAGGGGAGGGATAAATCTAAACTAATGACAGGGGTCTGTTGAGATTCTGGGAGGGAATGCTGCACTGGAAGGAAAGGGATAATAACATGGGTCTGTTGGGATTCTGGGAGGGAGTGCTGTGCTGGGAGGGGAAGGATAATAACGGGTCTGTTGCGATTCTGGGAGGGAATGCTGTGCTGGGAGGGGAGGGATAAATCTAAACTAATAACAGGGGTCTGTTGAGATTCTGTGATGAATGCTTTGCTGAGAGAGGAGGGATAATAATGGGGTTGTTGCAATTCTGGGAGGGGAGGGATGAATCTAAACTAATAACAGGGAGCTGTTGAGATTCTGGGAGGGAATGCTGTGCTGAGAGAGAAGGGATAATAACGGGTCTGTTGGGATTCTGGGAGGGAATGTCGTACTGGGAGGGGAGGGGTAATAACAGGTCTGTTGCGATTCTGGGAGGGAATGCTGTGCTGGGAGGGAAGCGATAAATCTAAACTAATGACAGGGGTCTGTTGGGATTCTGGGAGGAATACTGTGCTTCGAGGGGAAGGATAATAACAGGGGTCTGTTGGGATTCTGGGAGGGAATGCTGTGCTGCGAGGGGAGGGATAATAACGGGTCTGTTGGGATTCTGGGAGGAATGCTGTGCTGGGAGGGGAGAGTAATAATAAGGTCTGCTGGATTCTGTGCATGAATGCTGTACTGCGAGGGGAGGGATAATAACGGGTCTGGGATTCTGTGAGGGAATTCTATGCTGGGAGGGGAGGGATAATAACAGGGGTCTGTTGGGATTCTGTGAGGGAATTCTATGCTGGGAGGGGAGGGATAATAACAGGGGTCTGTTGGGATTCTGGGAGGGAAAGCTGTACTGGGAGGGAAGGGATAAATCTAAACTAATAACGGGTCTGTTGAGATTCTGGGAGCGAATGCTGTGCTGGGAGGGAAGGGATAAATCTAAACTAATAACGGGTCTGTTGAGATTCTGGGAGCGAATGCTGCACTGGGAATGGAGGGATAACAGGGACTGTTGATTCTGGGAGGGAATGCTGTGGTGGGAGGGGAGGGATAACTCTGAGCTAATAACTGGGCTCTGTTGGGGTTCTGGGAGGATTGCTGAGCTGTCAGGTGGAGGGATGCATCTAAGCTAGAAACACACAAAAGATAGTAGTACATGCAAACAAACTGCAAATCACTAACCGTTGTTAAAAAAAACAAACAAACAAAAAAAATAACTAAGGATGAACAGCCGAAGAATTTGGCAGACAATATATTTTAATGTCTGGCACACAGCAAGCTTGGAACTATTCTGCTCTGTGTTGCATTAAAATATATACCTGCCAAATTGTATTACATGGCTGCAACATAAGCCTTCTCATTGATGGCACTGCCTGTTCTTGGAAGAGGGAGAATGGTCTTAAAGGAAAACTACACCCAAAATTTGAAAAAATATATGTTGTGCAGAGTGTTTTAATTTGTATGTGAAGTTCTACTGTTTCCTTCCCTCTGACTGGTATTAGGAGTTTTTCCTAAATTAGCCTGCTAGCTTTAGGGTAGTTTTACGACCCCTGGAGATCACCATACCAAATAGTTTTATTGCATTTCTTTGTCCTACAGTGCACCTTGTTTCATGTAATGGTGATGTAGCAGAGCCCATAAATCCAGCAGAAAGCATTGCATTACAATCAGTTCACAACAACAGAGATGGCTATATTTTAAAATCTGTAGAATTCAGCTTGGTGACCACCCTCATCCTAAAGGTTTTACTGTCCTGAAAAACTTTGCTGCTGGTAATTTTGTGCAGCTTGTAAAGCTTCAAGATATTTAGTTTGTTTGGCATGCGTGTGCTGAATGTTGGGTCTCTCTTACATCACAGTCACATGAGACAAAATGCACTGTGGGAACCAGAAATACAATTACACTATCAGGTATGGAGATCCCCAGGGGTCGTAAAACTGCATAAAGCTAGCAGGCTAATTTGGGAAAAACTCCTAATACCAGTCAGAGGGAAGGAAACACTAGAACTTCACATACAAATTAAAACACTCTGCACAACATATATTTTTTCAGGTTTTGGGTGTAGTTTTCCTTTAAAAGATTACCTTAATTGTTTGGTTTGGTCTGGACTGAATTAAACAGAAGTTTACAGAGGTACAGTAGTTAGGACAGAAGTCACTAATATCCACTTGAATTCAGACCATTTGTTTTGGGGGAGGGACAAGACTACTATACAGTGGGCAATAATGGGTTCTTTCATCACATTTTAAGGGAAATCTGCATAAATTATCGAATGCTGTGGTGATGACTGTAGCACTACGTCATTGGCTAATCTGTACATTTTGCTTCTGTATTCCACCACCAGTAGCAGGGATTGTTGCTAAACTTTAGCTTTTGGGCATTGTGGTTGAGGCAGCTACGACTGCAGTACAGCTCCTCTCATTTTTGATGAGAACTCCCAGTTGTCTTGTTGATCTGCTCTCTGAAACTCTGAGAACAAGCCACACCCATGGCCAGGTACCAGAAGCACTTAACATTTTCCAGAGAGGGATTATGCTGTGGGAGGACTGGGAGCAGAGCTGAGGGAAGTGCTCCTTAGAGTTGTTCAGTCGGAGGCTGTTGGCAGGTCATTCAGAACTGTGCTCTGTCAAAGACTGATTAAAGGATTGTGTATAGCTTAGAAATGCAGTGGGCTGCAGTAGTGGAATTATTGTCATATATATGTGTATAGAGGTAGTCGATACCTACCAATAGCTATAGAAATATAGAATCTGATGGCGGATAAGGACCGTTTGGCCCACCTAGTCTGCCCATTTCCCTACCTAACGGATAAGCTGCAGATCCTAGTTAACCAACAGCCTACTTCCTCCTACCCCCCCACTAGAATTGCCTTATGTCTGTCCCATGCATTCTTGAATTCCCCCACTGTTTTTGACTCTACGACCTCCTCAGGAAGGCTGTTCCATCTACAACCCTCTCTGTGAAGAAATACTTCCTCACATTACCTCCGAGCCATCCCCCCTCCATCTTCAAATTGTGCCCCCTTGTTCTTGTACATCTCTTTTTCTGAAAGATGCTACCCTCTTGGACTTTGCTGATTCCCTTAAGGTATTTGAAAGTTTCTATCATGTCCCCCCTCTCCCTCCTTTCCTCGAGGCTATACATCTTAAGCTCCTTTAGTCTTTCTTCATATGTCTTCTGGTGCAGACCCTGCACAATTTTGGTTGCCCTCCTCTGGACAGCCTCCACCCTGTCTATGTCTTTGCAAAGATGGGGTCTCCAGAGCTGTACACAGTACTCCAGATGTGGTCTTACCAACTGTCTGTACAGAGGGCCAACAACTTCCTGTTTTCTACTGGTAATGCCTTTATCTATGCATCCCAGTATCCCCCCAGCCCTCCTTGCTGCCTTCTCACATTGCTGGCCCCCCTTTAGGATGTCTGATATGACTACCCCCAGGTCCCTTTCCATTTTTGTTGTTGTCAGTATCTCACCCCCATTGTGTACTCTTCCCCTAGGTTTTTGCTTCCCAGGTGCATTACTTTGCACTTCTTTGCGTTGAATCTAAGCTGCCATATATTTGACCATTCCTCCAGCCTTGCCAAGTCCCTTTTCATCCTTTCCACCCCACCTTGTGTATCAACCCTGTTGCAGATCTTTGTGTCATCTGCAAAGAGACATACTTTTCCTTCCAGCCCCTCTGCAATGTCACTTATAAAGACATTAAAAAGGACCGTCCCCAGTATTGAACCCTGCGGTACCCCGCTAGTAACCCCCCTTTCTTCACAGTGGACTTCATTTACTTTTACCTTCTGTGTCCTGTTGTCTAGCCCGTATTTTACCCAGGCTACCACCATGGGACCCACTCCCAGGCTGGCTAATTTGTTTATTAATCTTTTGTGCAGGACTGTATCAAAAGCCTTGCTAAAGTCTAAGTAGGCCATGTCCACAGCCCCTTCCTGGTCTACTACTTTGGTCACCCTGTCAAAGAAATAAATTAGATTTGTCTGACATGACCTTCCTGCTGTGAATCCATGCTGCCTTGGGTCCTGTGCCCCAGTGGTTTCTAGATATTCAACAATTCTTTCCTTCAGAAGTGATTCCATCATTTTCCCTACCACTGAGGTCAAACTGACAGGTCTGTAGTTTCCTGCCTTTGTCTTGCTTCCACTTTTGTGAAGGGGAATCACATCCATCCTCCTCCAGTCCTCAGGTACCACACCATCCTCCCATGATTTATTAAAAAGGGTAGTCGGTGGTGTTACTAGTTCTTCCCTTAGTTCTTTTAGAATTCTGGAGTGAATCCCATCAGGCCCTCATTGCTTTATCCACCTTCAGTTTTAAGAGTTCTTTCAGAACCCTTTCTTCTGTGACAGGACTAATATCAACCCTCCTATCCAAAGTGCTTCTACTTGACTGGATTAAGTATTTCTCCCTGCTCTTCCATTGTGAATACTGAACAGAAGTATTCATTTAGTATCCCTGCTTTTTCACTGTCGCTCTCTGTTCAACCTCCTTCCTCTTTATTCAGTCTCAGTATCCCTGCCTTAGTCTTTCTTTGCTCCCCAATGTACCTATAAAAGGTTTTATCCCCCTTCTTAACTGAGTTGGCTATCTTTTCCTCGGTATGGGCCTTTGCTATTCTGACTGCCTTTCCCGCTTCCTTCTGTTTTAACTGGTACAGTTCTCTGTCCTGCATCTTCTGTGTTTCCTTATAGTTCCTGAATGCTATCTTTTTCTCCCTAACCTTCCCCGCCACTTCTTTTGACAGCCATAGTGTTTTTTTCTTTCATTTTGATTTGTTTATTTGCTTCACACAAAGGCTTGTTGCTTCTATGATGGCGGTTTTGATGTTTCCCCGTTGTTGCTCCACCCCACCTTCTTGCCCGTTTGCGAGTGCTTTTCTGAGGCACTCTCCCATTTTGACAAAATCAGCCCACCTGAAGTCCAGTACCTTCACTTTTGTATGGCTTGACTCTACAGCTAAGTTTATTGTGAACCACACTATTTGGTAGTCACTTATTCCCAGATGGCTACCCATTTCAAGATCATAGATCCTCTCCCCATCCCCATTTGAGAGTACCAGGTCTAAGATTTCTCCCTCTCAAGTGGGTTCCAAAACTAGCTGTCTGAGCTGAGGCATGCCCCCTGTAGGGCATCAAGAATGGCCCTGCTCTTGGATGTGGCTGCAGCAAAGGTGCTCCAGTTAACATCTAGCATATTCAGGTCCCCCATTAGCAATATCTCCCCTTTCTCTGCCATCCTAAGGATGCCTTCTCTCATTTCCTTGTCCATTTCCTCCCCCTGAGACAGGGATCTGTATACAATCCCTGTGCGGATTGTGGTGCCAATTCCAGTCTCCAGGGTGATCCACAGTGCCTCCTCTCCTCCCTGTCTACCTTTTATTTCTGTTGCTTTGATCTCTTCCCTTACATAGAGAGCTACTCCTCCTCCTCATCTTCTGTCCCTGTCCCTGCTGTAGATTGTGTGCTCTGGTATAGTGACATCCCAGTCATGGCTCTCTGTGTACCACATTTCTGTGACTGCTATGATATCCAGGCATCCCTCTTCCATCAAGGCCACCATTTTGGGGAGCTTTTTACCTAGACTACAGGCGTTGGTACTCATTACCCTCCATTTTTTATGGCTTTATTTCTTTTTGCCCCATCCCTGTCCTTACTGCCTTTGTCTTTTTCTCCATTTACCCCCTCCCTTCCCCCTATTGACTGCTCTGTCTTGGTGTTTACCTCACTAACTACCCTGAATTTTTTTTGGGGGGGCTAGGATTTCCCTTCTCCTTTTCAGTGCCTCCCCCCTTGACTAGTTTAAATGCTTGCCAATGAAGCAATTAAACCTGTCACCTAGGATCCTGGCTTCCCTCCTGAATAGATGCAGACCACCGCACCAGTATAGGCTTGCATCCCTCCAGGTGGAGCCCCAGTCCCCAATGAAGCCAAATCCCTGAGCTCTGCACCAGTTTTACAACCAGTCATTGAATCCCATGGTGTGGAGTACCCTAGCCTCATCCATGCCATAGACAAGTAGCACTTCCGAGAAAGTTACCATGTGTGCTACTTGTCTAAGGCCCCTCCCCAACTCCATAAACTCCTGTTGCACTGCTCTGATCCCATTCTCAGCCAGGTAATTTGTCCCTAGGTGGATAATGACATCCAGCTCATTCCCCCTTGCGGCTGCTCCCATGATCCTGAGGATTTGTTTCCTGTCCTCAAGTCATGGTGCTGGGCAGGCACCCTTACCTCGTTCCCCTCCCTCCCCAGTTCTACCCCCTATCAACTGGGTTCCCCACCAGGAGTTGTTTCCTTACCTGTGGGGTCCTGTCCACCCTCCTGTGGGTCTCCATTGTGAAGGTTCCCAGCATCCTGCTTGGTCTCCATTGCAGGTGCCTCCATAGAGGAACCATGCTCCACCAGAGTGGCAAATGAATTGTGGAGAGGCACAGCTGGGGGGATGTGCCTCTGTTCCACCACCCTCACCCTCCCTGAGCCCACCATAGTCCAACCACTCCTCTTTCTTGGTAACCTCTGAGGTAGTGGTGGTGGTCTGGGTGGTCCCTGGGTGGGGGAAACAGGTTTCCAGAATCCTTGGCAGGTCAGTATGGAGACGAACAGCCTCCTCCCTCAGACCAGAGAAGTGCCTGCAAATAGGGCAGCAATGCAGTCTCCAGAATGTCTCCTGGAAGACTGCTGCTCCGCAGCCAGTGCATTGCACCACTCCCCACATGTCTGTGTCCCTTCCTGTTACAGATGCTGCTTTTTTTTTGTTCTTGTTTTAGTATGTGCAAGCTTGTGAGTGTCTCTATCCCTATTCAGTGTGCTGTGCCTTTAAGGATATGAACAGGTGTATGTTGTTAGCTAATTTTGGGAAGTGATGTCAAGCCCTGCTATAAAGGAAGCTATGCGCTTAATTGGGTGGGGGCGAGGGCAGGGTGGGTGGGAGTAAAACTGTGCCCTCCAGAAACAATCAACTACAACTCTGACCCTCTACCCCGGGGACTGCCTTCCTTCCTTTCAGACCATAATGGGCCATGTCACATGCTGATATTGTTTTTTGTGAATTGGGAAACATGGAGCTAATGATAACGATATTACCTCATGGCACACCAGAATGCCCAATGTCATTGGCCATGGCAATGGTTACCAATGAATAATAGTGTTGGAGCTGCTGTTGATAAATAGTAGGTCAATAACAAACCAGCTGAACAGGAGGAGACTGACAGTGGTTCCTTGAGGGACACTGTGGCTACACATTTCCGCAGATGAGAATGCTCCATTGTCTCTAACAACTTGCGATCATCTCTCTTTTTTTTCTTGAGGTGTTTGTAGTCAGTCTCTGACCACCCTCAGTCTAGTCTGCCCTCCAGCCCTGTCACTCTCCAGGAACTTAGTTACCCTGACCTCCATTTCCTGTGGCTTGCCCCCCATGGTGGGGCCTTTTGGGATCTCTCTCAGAACCCCTACAGGAGTCCCTCTGGGGAGCAGGATCTGGTTGAGGTGGGTGCTGTGGTTGGTGATGCAGGGCAGACCTTTATGTGGCACTGATTGGTTTTCCCTGCCCGCGCTCGTCTCTGTCCCCAGGCCACATGTGCAGCATTAGTGTGTGTGGGGTGTGTGTGCCACGTGCTATCACAGCATACTTCTGCCAGGAGCGCAAGCTCCCCAGACCATCAGTGGGAGCTGCTGCGGCTCTGAAATGTGCCACCTTCCAACCTCTGGCTGAGACACAGTGCCATCGGCAGCATGTTCTCCCAGCCTGGCAGCCTGCGTGCTGGCTTCCAAGCTTGCTGCCGAACTCCAGTTGCTGTCAAGGCAGCACAATCCACTATCATTGGGCTATTGGGCAACCCTAACTTGCGATCCTCTTGATCTGTGAGCTTCTTTCCTTTAGTGCTGCTTACCTATCCTAACCCGACGCTATCATGGATCAGCACTGTGGTGGAATTGGAAGGTAAAGGACAGTTCAAAACTGTTTACACCTTTGGTGAGATTCAAATCCAAAATTCGTACCTTCCAAGCCTCCTTATTTTCAGGGAGTCTCCCTGATTTTGCCCTTTCTTTGACATGCCCCTACTTTTATAGCACCAGTCTATGTCTCTAAATCATCAGAATAAATTAAAAATATTTCTTCTGTCTTTAAATGACTTTAGCAATGCTTTTCTAGCACATAGATTCAGCTATGCATATATATTAGGGCTCTGTGAAAATCCTTCTGATTTCAGTGGCCAAAATTAGGAACGGTCCCTCATTTGAGGAGTGCTGACTCGGAGGCTGGATTGTAGTTGTGTGCTTTAACCACTAGGCCATGCTGGCTGCTTTTTTGCATGGTTGTGAGGAATATATCTTAAAGACACATCTCAGAAACAAGTACTGACCCCCAGTCAGGGCTCATAGTACTTCGACCCCAGATAAGTGCTGCTTGTAAAGTGGCCCTGGACAGGAGAACAAGCTATCTGCTTTAGGAAGCAGCTGCATCCCCCCCCACCCCCGGTAGAAAAAATGTTTATAACTACAGTACTGCATAAGGCTGACTGACTGTGGCTTTGTATGTAAGTTGCATCAGCTCGCATCTCTTAACCTGCTCTAGACAGAAAATATATTGACAAAAGGTAGGTCTTTGTGGAAAATACCTTTTAACCAGGGAGGTAAATGTGAGTTTGATATTCATCTGTCTATTTATAGCTAGAAGCCTCATCAGTGGCAGTGAAGCAGCAGCATGGCTCCCAGTTTGGCAACGTATAGTAAAGTGCCTTATTAATCTGTACAATTACAGTAGCTGCAGGACTTTGGTATTAAGTACACACGCATACAGTGCTTGAGGTCCAGAACAGGGCATGCATTCTTTCCGTACACATAAACACAAGCATGTAAAAATATATCGATACTCATTTTACTCACTTATTTATTTAAAAGTCAGTAATCGGGAAAGGCATGCTGAGCCGAGGCTCCTTTCCAGGTGTGACCCAGAGGAAGGGGATGTAAGGGGGGAACAACTTACAAAACAAACACAGATGCAATATTACATTGCAAGATAATGGATACAGTTGGAAAAATACAGAGGCAGCAGTAAATGAACAAACCTAATATAGTACTGTTAGAGCTTTTATACAACAGTGAAAGGTGACCAATCATGGGTGAGGCAAAGTGCTCAGTGTGCGTTGGGGTAGGGGTCAAATGCTGAAAGGCATCAAACTTGGAGACTGAGCAGGAGAGGGACAAGGGAGAGGATATGGGGTTAGGGAGGAGGTAGACAGGAATAGAAGGGTGCAGAAAGTCACCTAAGGTGATGTCTAAAGACAGGGAGAGAAGGAAATAGGTGGAGGGGAGAAGGGAGCAGATTCCAGAGGGAAGGGAGGTGGTAGAAGAAGACAGCTTGGCCAGTAGAAGCGTGAGGGTGGGGAATGGAAATGGTGTGGGACTCCCTGGAGTGAAGCGAGTAGGAAGAGTATGGAGTGGGGAAGATCAGTGAAGAAAGGCAGGAGGGAAGAGCCCCAAACCAGTATTTGGTGATGAAGGCAGTGCAGTGGGCCTGGCAACGTGATGGCAGGGGGAGGATGGAGAGGGAAGAGTAGAGAGAGCAGTGATGGGTATGGAGGGGAGAGTTGATGGTGAAATGGCAGAAGGCATCGCACAGGGTGTCCAGTCGGGCAAGGGACAAGGAGGGGGTGGCACCCTAGACTATGTCCGCATAATCAAAGACTGGGAGAACCATTTTATTTACTAGTTCCCTGTGGACCTGGAGAGGGAGGCAGTCCTAGAGGGCACCTAGTTTAGGACAGAGTTTAGTGTGGATGGCGTCTATGTGGACAGAGACACAAGCCAAGGTACCTTAAAACAGGGATCTCTTCCAAAGGGGTGCCAGAGTGGTGAAGACGGAGGGATGAAAGCATGGCCAATTTCTGGCAAGTACCGAAGGTCATGGAGACTGTCTTCTTGGTGTTGATTTTAAGCTGGTTGTTGTGGAACCAGCGCAGTACATTGTGGTAGTCCAGCTGGAGCAGCCTGCTAATGGTTGAGGCCATGGGGCTGGAAGTGTAGATGACAATGTCATCCGTGTACATGTGGATGTGCAAGGAGACAGATGCAGAGGGGTTCACTGAGGAAAGTGAAGAAGAATATGGGACCCAGGATGGGGGTGGGGGACAGGATGTCTCCCACCTGCACTGACTATTGATGGCCCAAGAGGTATGAACAGAACCAGTCAACAACATTGGCTGAGAGGCCAGTGGAGCACAGTTTGTTAAGGAGGAGAGGGTGGGAAATTGAGTCAAAGACTTTGGCCAGGTCAATGAATATAGCTAAGGTGTTCTGGCCCTGATCCATCTCACTGAGGACAGAGTCAGTAACCCACTTACTGTGGTAGGATATGAGAGAATGGTGCTTCCTAAAGTCAGACTGGAAGGGGGAGAGAAAATCAGAGGAGTGAAGGAAGTTTAGTGAGTCTGGAGTAGACAAGGGTATGCTGCAGCTTAGCAAGGCAGGGGAGGAGAAAGATGAGCTGGAAGTTTCCCGGGGAGGAGGGGTCATACCCTTTAAGCAGGGGCAGTACCTTAGCAGCTTTCTAGGCCTAGGGACAGTGCAGAGGGAGAAGGAAAGGTTCAGAATGTGAGCTAGTAGAGAGGCAATGGCTGGGGATGAGAGACGTAGGTGTTTAGGGTCTATCTCATCATAGCTGGACTTAGAGGGGTTGAGTAAGGTTAGGGCAAGGAAGTCTTTATGGGGGGAGATGAGGGAAACAGAAGCCATTAGGTGATAGTGGAGATGGGAGACAGAGGGGATGGGGAGACTAGAGGAGGGAGGGTGGAGCACAGGTGGTGAAGAAATGATTAAAATAAGCAGTAACAGAGGAAGGGTCAGAGACTGATAAGCCATCCACCATGAGGAGTGGACTGGGTGGGGGGGCAGAGATGGAGTGGATAACTTTTCAGAATTTTGCCAGGGAACTAAGGTTTGACTTGAGGTTAGATATGAAATAGAGGGCCTTAGCAGAGTAGATAGCCTTAGTGCAAGAATTCCTGAGTGACCTTTAGAATAGTAGCTTGGATAGGGATTGGGAAAATTTAAAATGGGCCCATGCTTGGTCACGGGATTTACACAAGGCAATAAGGTCAGACGTGATCCGAATTTGGTGGGTATGCCTGATCCTTGATTTTCTTAGAGGGGCACGAGATGGGTAAGTATGGCTTGGATGCGGGATAGGGCAGTATCAACATCAGGGGCACGATAGACAGGGGACCAGTCAGAGGCAGCAAGATCATGCAGTACGGCATAGTGCTGCATGGAATTTTCAAATTCTGGCGGAACAAAATTTTGTGGAATTTTTGAAATTCTGCCGAAATTCTGCTGATTTTCACCAGAAATGCAACGGCAGAATTCTGTGGGAGAAAAATGTGGAATGAGTTTTTCTGCAACATTTCTGTGGAATTCTATTCCTTGAATCTCAATATTTTCAACAGATATGGCTGCGGAATGATTTTCCACAAAAGAAATGCTGTTCCATGGGATATTATTCCAAAGATCACAGCAGGTGGAATTCCGAAGAAGAACCAGTGAAATTCTGGTGGAAATTCCACCAATGGAATGGTTATTCTGCGCCAATTTTGCCAACATAATTCCATATTTCGCACAGCACTGGTAAGGCATGAGTGTTGAGAGACGTGAGTGATCTAGACCATAAGTATTTGGAGGTGGAGTGGGTAAGTCTCACTTTTCTGACACAGTAAGTCATGCTGTGGTGACTGAAGGCATCTGGTAATGTGCCTGCAGCAATGATGTGGCGGGGGGTGGGAGGGAAGTACCCCGTCCAGGAGGGAATGATTGGGGGAGTGAGAGCTGAGTCAGGTGAGTTCAGAAATTAGTTGGGTGTGGTTTAGGGACTCCGTTCTTTGGAATGTGGGTCTGGAGGTGGGGAAAGCCAATTTAAGTTGAAATCACCAAGAAGGATAAGCTTGCTGGAGGCAGCATGGGAAATAAGGGAAGACAGGGTGTCAAAAAGGGAGGAAGGAAGGAAAGATCTTTGGGGAGACATACAGGACACCAGCATAAATAGGGAGGGTGAAGGGGAGGGATAGCTTGACAAGTAGGAGCTTGTGAGAGGAAGGGACTGACTGATTCTTTGAAGATGATTGCGCAGGGCAAGTTCTGACATATATATAAGGCTACTCCACCACTGCGCTTGCCATGGCCCTGTTGGAAAAAATGGAAGTCTGGGAGAGCCAGGCTGGAATCCAGTATCCTAGATGAGGGCCAGTACTCAGATATGCACAGGAGGCCAGGAGAGTACTGTGAGGGCCAAACTTTGAATAAGTTGAGCTTAGGGAGAAGGCTCCTGACATTTAGGTGGAATATGCTGAGGCCTTTCGGGGAAGGGGTGCCAAAGTTAGGTTCAACGTTGCCAGCTGGGAGGAGATAAGTGAAAACAGGTAGGAGAACTGAGTTGGACTTCTGCCCTCCTTAAGTGACATGAGAAGAGGGAAAGGGGGAGATAGAGTAGGACAGGAGAATATGATGAAGTTCCAGGCTGAGGGAGGGGGACTGGAGAAGTCAAGGGTGGAAGGCTGGGGTAGGGTTTCGGGAATAAGAGGGGAGAGGAGAAGGGAGGGGTGTGGCTTGGGCAAGAGGGGGAGGAGGAGAGAGTGGGAGAAGAGATGGGATTGTATGAGAAAAGGCTGGGGGGATGGAGAGGGGAGTGAGGGGATGGGAGTAGGAAAGAGAGAAGGAAGATACAGATGCGGAGGTTAAGGAGCATAGTGAATGATGTTAGAGTCAAGGTGATCTAGTGAAAATTGGGTTAGCAGGGATACCTGTTTGTGAGGCCAAGAATGCAAACAGTAGGGTACAGCACTAACCAGGTAGACAGTACACAGGACCAAGGTGGGACGAATCAGTCTGTGAGCTGGTGGTCAGTTTGGCCACCAGCTTTCAAAATCTGATAGCCAAACCAATATTTGTAGTGGCCATTCTTTTTAAGGGCTCAAAAAATCACTGTGTAGGCAAGTAGCCATGTTGACCAATAACTTTCAAAATCAGGTAGCCAAACCAAATATTTAAGTAGCCATTGGCCACCTGGCTACCCTGTTTGTCCCACCCTGCACAGGACAGTGTGAACAAGGCAGCAGTGCCAATAAAATTGAAAAATAATTACTAAGCAAGCTTGGTTTAGTAGCAATGCAGAGGCAGCAAATTAGAAAGAGGGAATGTATGCTAACTGTAGAAACAAACAGTAAGCACACTGAATAATTAGAAGCAGTTAAACATAAATGTAATAGGCAGCAAAACAGTGGCAGACAATCACCAAGGTAAAAGAACCCTGAGGCTAGGTAGGCTATCTGTAGAATCGAGCAGTGTGTGGCCTGAGTAAATTATATGCAGTTAAAACAAGCAGACAATCTCAGAGACAAAATGAACCAGGCAGTAAATTTGAAGACGAAGCTAGGTAGGCTAACTGAAGAATCGAGCAGTAAACAGCCTGAGTAAATTTATGCAGATAAAACCTAAGTGTACTCAAACATACACTAGATGCACATACACATCTCATACAAATAAACTCATGCAGATTCACAGATGTATGCAAATATATCACCTAGAAATGGACAAGTGGACACACACATATTGCGAATTCACGAAGCTACGAGTGTGCATAGCAACTGCTCAACGGGTGCTCGTAAAACAGCCATTTTTTGGAGTTTTTCCACCAAGTTTGCTACATAGGCTTTTTGAGAGCCCACCTCATGAACACTGCCACTGTCCTTGCATTAATCGGTCCCAAAAGGTGATTCCACGCAGTGACTGTGAAATCACCTTTTGGGACCAATTAACATCATAACAGTGACAGAATTCATGAGGAGAGGTCCCAAAAACCCCATGTTGAAAATTTGGTGCCAAAATTCCAAAAATGCCTGAGATATGCATCAAAGTTGAAAAAAACCCTATTTATTCCATTATACAGTTTACCGGTATTTCCTCAGTTCACGGTTGGCTTTGAAGAGTGCAGACGTGTTCCCGGTCCATCGAAGATCGTCGTGCCTAGCTCCAGAGGTAAGTATGGAGTGAGGGGGGGTGTGGGGAGGCAGGGTGCGCAGTGGGTGGGTGTGGGTGGTGGGTAGGGAGACTACGAGGACCGTTTTCTGTTTACAGGTAAAAAAAAAAAAAAAAAAGTCACGGGACAGTTTTTGTATTTCAGAGATTGGCATGCTGGGGTGGGCTCCCAGCATGCCACCTACTGTTTTTGGAGGGTCTGCAGCCGATGGGGATTGGGCACCTTGTCGGCACACAACTGGGGGTTAGGAATTAATGCATATGGGGACTGGGCACCCTGTCGGCACCACAAAGAAAGAGGCGCCCGAGGCCAAGGGATTGGGCACCCCCTTGGCATTTCACAATGGGGAGAAGATTCTTTCTGCCTATGGGGAATTGGGCTCGGCTCCCCGTGTACCTAAGTAAAGGGGGTTAGTTAGAGGGGGATTGACCACCCCATTGGCATATAACAAATGGGGTTATTTTGCTAACGGGGAGTGGGCTCCCCTGTTGGCAGTACAGCGGGCAGGGGTAACCGAGAGGGGGACTGGGCACCCCCGAAGTTGGCAGTTCGGAGGCCGGTGTACCGCCATGTGCATAATGGCGGTGAGCATGGCAAGAAAAGACCCGCTGCATCTGACAAGCTTTGCTCAGATTGCAGCAGACATTTTCTTAGATGCGCTCTCCACATTATGTATGCATGGTGTAGTGCCCACTTGCAGGCTGATTGGGGAATGAGGGACACACCTACTGATGCGTGCCCTGCATTCACCCAACAACGACAGCGCCTCCAAAGCTGCACTGTCCCAAGATGTTGGCTGCACAAGCACGCCAACATAAAAATTTAAACTCCTGCAGTCATCCTGACTCTTAAAAAATTTAAACTACAGCAGTCATCTTAAATCTTGAAAAATCTAAATTCCAGCTGTCATCTTAAGTCTCAAAAAATCTAAACTCTAGCAGTCATCTTAAATCTCAAAAAATCAAAATAGTAATAAGTATATAATCAACATTTAGGTAGGATAATTCAAGGAAATATCAGGGAGAACTACTTCATACAAGAAGTGGTTGATACTTGGCACATATGAACGAAAAAGCTGCACTTGGTCAGACAAATAACAAAGGCTGAGATGATTACATATAGAACTCATGGTTTATTCATCAGAAAGTGCAGCACAGAAAACACAAGGTGCTTTAGGTCTCTGCAAGACCCTTCATTTGCATCTCAGCCCTTTTTATTTTTCTGATCAAGTGCAGCTTTTGTACTTATATGTATCTGTTTTTTTTCCCCCACCAGCCCTGGCTGGAGCACTCTGTGCGCGTGCAGATCCCAGTACCTCCCCTGAACACGTGGCACAGACTTGAGAACAGATCATATCAGTCATCACTGTTTTGACCATTAAAACTCAGACTAGGTAAGTATCTTGAAAAGAAGGGGTGACAAGGTATTCCAATTGAGTTTATGGGTGTGACAGATTCCACCCAGCAGTCAAAAACGTTTTATTTTATTATTTCTTAGGACGGATCTCTCTGTGTTGAAATGCTGCATGCAATGAGTTAAACTAAACTATGTCAGTTCCAATGTGACTGTGGAGTGGAAAGCAGTAAATATCCAGTAATCACCTTGTAATTGATCTTCAGAGCATTAATACACTGCCAGAAATTAATAGTATCTTTTTAAAGTAGTCAACTGTTACTTTTTTTAATATCCTTAATGCTTTTTCTTCCCCCATTTGTTTCCTAACTTGAAGATATTCTACATGGCAGCAGTAGGCATGATGTGTGGATCAGTACTGTCTGGAGGCTGACCTGTCCCGTTAACCTGGTCACATTTGCACCGTAGCAACATGAGTGCCTGGGCTGATCTGGCGCAAAGGTGGTCATGTAGACACTGTATCACGGCGCCACTTCTGAATCTGCTTGAAACTTGTGGATGCTGGTCAAAGCAAGCGGTTTAAGGAGCCATGTGGACAGGCTGCACTGCTCACTGTCATGTAACAGGGACAGACTTATAATGGTGCCTCCCATGATTCCTTGCGTTTCATAAAGTAAAGTGGGCAGCGGCATCTGCGTTTATTTCAGCATCATCTCTCACTGCCGGTGTAATCAATAATACCGCACATTCAACTATACAATGACTCCAGCAATCTTTTTTTCCAGTGGGTTTTTTGGTTTCTGCTTAGTGCTTCCTGCTTCACCTGAAGTCATGGCAACTGGGAAAAATGTCATCAGTGGGTAGTGCATCATCGGTCGCATCACTGCCAATGTCACCAACTAGACAATCGCACGTGGACTTATGGCTCCTCTCCAGCACGACTTGCATCGGCACTGAGAGGGGCTATGTCGACAAAAGATTTATTCGTCTCTGGTGTTCGGTGCAAGTTAAAGTGCTGCAGGAGTCGCAGCGCATTGGCTGTGTAAACACAGCTCTGGCACCCGTCATGCCTCATCAGCATCGTGACTTCACTGACTGTGACATCACAACTGACCTTGAAGAGGCAATTGACTCTCTCCATATTAGTCACTTGTGATCTCACAATGAGTAAGGTCAAAATGCCGATGAGGTATGAAGGGATGCAGAACTAGATATGCTAGCCTGATGATGAAGTACTGCTCTTCACATTGCACCTAATACTATCAGTTAGGAAACCTCTCACAAGCAAAATGAAAAAATAAACACTTCAGAAATTAAAAGTAACAGCTTGCTACTTTTATGAATAAAGATATTATTTATTTCTGTGCTACTGAGAATGTCATTAAAGTAGACTCTGTTAGACAACATGCCTGGCTCCGGTCAAGGGGAGTCTGAATGATTACCTGTAGAGAGCCAGTCAGCCAGCTTTAATTGTTTGGAGTTAATAAATCTTTGACCTAAAGGTCAAAAGGTTTGCTATCTTCTAGAAGCCCGAAAAGAGAAGGAGAGAATCTATTCATCCCAGGAATGTACCATATACCTCTGGTTGGACAGGCAGAGGAACTACTTGGAGAAATGGTATGACCCAAGTATGTGGGCTCATGGGAGCATTTTTGTCTTTAATGTTTAGTCTGTTAGGAGTCAGTTAACCAGCAGATCAACACAGTCTGGTGTGTTCTCTGTTCATATCCTGTCATGAAGTTAGGCCAGAGTATCAAAACAGTGCTGTGGGTTCTCTGTTCATATCCTGTAACAAAGTTAGGTCAGGGCATCAGAACAGTGCTGTGGATTCCCTGTTCTGTGCTGCCTGAATGACAGACAGAGAGAGAAATTTCCAAGACTGAAGAACACCATTATATATTTTCTGTTCTATCCTGAAGAAAAAAAAGGGCATTCCCCCAAACTGCTTCATGATCTGTTTTGTGGACAGTAAAGCTGTGTTTAACACTCTTTCAAGTATAACCTGTGTTGTAAGACTCTCTAGACTATTCAGTTTAGTCTTTTTTCTCTTTGAAATTCTTTAATGTAAAATCTTATTTTAATTTCTCAAGTGTGTACTGTATTTCCCAGTGCATTGCTTTTAGATCTTGTACATGTTGTACATATTATATATGTTATAGTTAATCCATCAGTGATCATGTAGTATTGTTTAAGGGTACAGACCATTTATTTTACTGGCAACTCTGTGTTCTGTCCCTGAGAGCATGTGCAAAATTAAAGTGAGATTACTTCTACTACAGGAGTAGGTTAAGGAGTAGTTGAAGGGAGTTGGGGTTCCTATGTCCAGAGGCCTTGAACTGTGTGAGCAAGTGCCTAAAGGTGGATGAGAACAGCCTAACTGTGAAATTACAACATGCTGATGGCAGCAGTGGTGAAGTGTGTTAAGCTAGTTGTCAGGCGATAGCTTTGTGACAGTGGGAAGAACTGAACTGGCCAATGGTTTTGTTGCTTTTTTCAGTTCATATGTTTGTAAATGTATGCAAAGTGCAATACTCCAAAAGAGGCTTGCCAACGTGAATCTTTTAGTAACTGTTACAGCTTGCAGCAGCATAGAGCTCCATGCCACCTCTTCTCGTTCACAAGGGTTTTCACATTATAATAGTGCACATTCTCTGTTGACTGTAAACTAACAGGTAAGTGCAGTGTTTACTGTTTGAGCAAACATTTCTAGACATTCTAATGGTGCTGTACAGTGGGAGACCAGGGTTCTATTTGGACTTCATGATGCCCCTCCGCCGGACCCAGGGAGCACCAAGGAGGTACCGAACCTGAGGTATAGGGGCAGAGTTAGGCTCGTTCTCTGCTAAAGTGCCTTCAAGTGGCTGGTTCATGAAATGCTTTAATGTTGTGGCACAGAGGCATCAGTGCTTACTCTCAGTGGGGAAGGTGGAGGCATGGTGACTCAAAAACAGTTGGCGATATGGGGTGTGCTCGCTTTCTATTCAGTTCTGTAAAATTGGGGTTCATTTATCGTCCCCATTTCCCAGATGAGTTCATACAGTCCTGTGGGACAATGCAATATTGGTATCACTTTCTAGTTGAATTACAAGGAGCCCCTCCTCCACAACCTGAAGGGCACTGTGAGCTCATACATATTTAGCTCAGGACACCCATGGTAAACAATATGTTTCCCCTCATACAGGTTTTCCAAGTAAATAATTTTGTAAATAAATAAATAATTACTCATTAACACCTTGTCATTGAATTACCATGGACTTTTCACACTCTCCTGCAGGAGACTGTGATGCCATTAGCCCTTTCTCATAAAATTACAATGGGCCCTTCCCCTGAGTCGTGCAGGAAACTATGAGGTCATCAGCTTTTTCCTCACATAATTAAAATAGACCTTTCACCTAATCCTGTAGGAAACTATCATTTCATCAGCACTTTCTAATTTAATTACGTTGGGCCCCTCATCTAGTCCTGCAGGAATCCTGTTCTACACGGCAATGTGTAATGCCATTTGCACTTTCACTTTCACTTTGAATCACAGTGGCCCACTCACCAGTGTTGCAGGTCACTGGCCCTACGGGAGATGTAGAACTAAAAAGAAAACACTCTGTCATTTATCGTGTGGACTTCAGATTCCCACATTTGTCTGCATCTCACTGGCTTCCAGATGTGACACAATCCGTAAATTCCTGGAGGTTTATTTTCTCTGCCTTAACCTGCAGGTTCCGGTTCTGAGCTTGTTTGCAGCTTAAACAAAGTGTTCATGAAACGCAGAAGAGCAGGAGCAATGGAAACTGCCTCAGGAAATTAAATTGTTAGGTGAGAGGGTGATGGAGGGAAGACAGCAGTTAATGTGCATGATAATAGGCAACTGCGATTGGAACTCTGTGAAGGTCGAACTGAGGAGGCATGCATGTATTACTGGAAAGTGTTTCACCATTATTTCATCCAATGATGCAGAAACAGTCTGCAGCACACCTCTAGGAGTGATGTAACATTAACAGTCACTGTCCCATCAGCCTGAAGTCACAGAAAACACTTTCAATAAAATGAGATGTTGCTGCCCTTGGAGAACTGACATGAAATGTATTTATTTCAAAAGTTTCACCAGGAAAGACATACTGAGCTACTAACAGCTTGTTTCCAGATGCATCCAGAGGGAGAGGGGAAGTAGAGAAGACTAAACAGTAAAACTATTAAAAATACAAAAATAGGAGTCATATACAATAATCCAGTATTGCAAAGAAGCATAATCATAAACGTAGAAACAGAGGTGATGGCAAAAGGGGACCGCAAGGTCCATCTAGTCTGCCCAGGATTCGTAGGTTGCTACACTCCTCCCTGATTACCCATTCTGCATAACGATACCCCTATGCCTGCCCTGTGCTTGCTTAAAGCCACCAATAGTTTTGGCCTCGGCAGCCTCCGGGGGCAGGCTGTACCAGGTGTCAACCACCCTCTCTGTGAAGAGAAACTCCCTGATGTTTGTCCCTAACATGCCCCCTTAGCCTCAAATCATGCCCTCACATTCTACTACTTTCTTTGAAGTGAAAAAGTTCATGCACCTGAACCTTGTTTACACCCTTGATGTACTTGAATGTCTCTATCATGTCACCTCTCTCACTCCTCTGTTCCAGGGAGTACATTTAAATCCCTTAACCTTTCCTCCTTTGTACTGTTTCCAACCTGTCTATGTCCTTTCTGAGGTGTGGTCTGCAAAACTGTATGCTGTACTCCAGGCTGGGCCTGACCAGTGCCCTGTACAGAGGCAAAACCACTTCCTCCCTTTTACTTGTGATCCCCCCTCCTGATGCAACCCAACATGCTACCAGCTTTTAGTGCCGCCTTTTCACACCGTCTTCACACTTTCAGGTTATCTGTTATTATGATCCCCAGATTGCATTCCTCACTAATTGTTGCTAGTCTTTCTCCCATGATAGTAGCCAGTTTTTGGGTTGCTCCTTCCTAGGTGCATAACCTTGCACTTTTTTGTGTTGTATTTCATCTGCCATGCTGCGGACCATTTTTTCAGTTTCTCTAGGTCTGAATTCATTCTCGTCATTCCTTCTGAAGAATCCACTCTTTTGCATATTTTGGTGTCATCCGAAAACGTATACACTTCCCTCAAGCCCCTTTGCAATGTCAGCTATGAATATGTTGAATAGTAGAGGCCCCAACACAGAGCCCTGTGGCACCCTGCTGGTTACCTCCCATTCTGCAGATAATGTATTGTTTACCTGCACCCTCTGCGTCCTATCATGCAGCCAGTTTTTTACCCACATTACTACCTGCTGTCCCACTCCCATGCAATATAACTTCTTTACCAGCCTTCTGTGTGGCACTGAGTCGAAGGCCTTGCTAAAGCCAAAGTAGACCACATCAGTGGCCCCTCCCTTATCCACAGCCTTGATCACCCAATCGAAGACCTCGATTAGGTTAGTTTGGCATGATCTTCCTGCTGTAAACCCATGCTGTCTATGGTCCTGTTGTTCACTGGATTCCAGGAATGCTATTACCCTCTGCTTAAGTAGCAATTCCATCACTTTCCCCACTGCAGAAGTAAGACTCACTGGGCGGTAGTTTTCTGCCTCCTCCCAGCTTCAGATTTGTGTAGTGGAACCACTGTTGCCGTTCTCCAGTCCTTGGAAACTTCCCCGGCCTCCAGTGATTTGGAGAAGAGTTCTGCTAGAGGTTCAGACAGTTCTTTCCCTGGTTCCTTCAGTATTCTCAGGTGCACACTACCTGGCCCCATGGCCTTGTCCACCTTCAGATTGTTTAGTGTTTTCAGGACTTTATCCACCGTGAAGGGGCTCATATCAACCCCTATACCTTGGGGGTTGTTTCTTTGTATTGCTGGTCCATTTCCCTCTTCTTCCTCAGTAAACACTAAACAGAAGTACCCGTTTAGGACTTCAGCTTTTTCCCAGTCTCCTTCCACTATAGTCCTCACTTCTGCTACTAGTCTTACTATACCTCCCTTAATTTTCCTTCTTTCTTTTTTGTACAGTACCTAAAGAAGATCTTGTCACCTTTCTTTACCCCTTCTGCAATCCTCACCTCGGTCTGGGCTTTAGCATTCCTTATCACTTTTCCAGCTTCCTTCATTTTCTGTTTGTATGTTTCTTTTTCTTCTTCATTATTTGTTCCTCTGAACTTCTTGTAGGCTGTTCTTTTCTCTTTCAAATTTGTTGCCACCTCCTTGGAGTACCACAGTGGATTTTTCTTCCTTGCCTTACACACGGTTCTTGTGTATTGGTCCATGAGTTTCAATAGCTCCCTTAATGTTCTCCCACATTTCTTCCACCTTCCCTCTCACTCTAACCTTTAGGATCAGACCGCATTTGGAGTATGGTGTTCAGTTTTGGAGACCTCATTTAAAGAAGGATATTGATGGTTTGGAGAGGGTTCAGAGGAGGGCAACCAAAATGGTTCAGGGAATGAAAGACAAGACACATGAATCTAGATTGAAAGAGATAAATTTGTACCCTCTGGAGATTAGAAGGGAGGAGAGAGGGGATATGACTGAGTCATTTACAGGTAAGTACCTCAAGGGGATAAAAGGGGTAAGAGATGTAGGTATACTCAAAAGGAAACTTGAAATTAAAACAAGGGGTCCATAGCTTGAAACTTGAAGGAGGTAAATTTAAAAGTGATGCGAGGAAGTATTTCTTTACAGAGATGGTGGTGGAGCCATGGAATGGTTTATCTGAAGAGATGGTGGGTACTTAAAATGTAAAAGGTTTTAAGATAGCATGGGACAGGTATAAGGGGTTGGTGGAAGACAGGCAAAAAATATCTCTGATAAAGAGAAACAGTTAAGGAGAGGAAGGATACTGGCAGACTAGATGGACCAGGATGGTCCTTTTCTGCCGTCACAATACTATGAAACCATGGAAGGATTTTCACTATTTTACACCTCATTTCCTTGAGGTCTGTTGCCCTGAAATCCAGGACCCTAATACTGGAGTGAGCATTGTCTCTTGCAGTGATAACTTGGAATCCGATCATACGATGATCGCTATTTCCCAGATGGCTCCCTACTGCTACATTTTTAACCCTCTCATGGTTTGTGATGACCAGGTCAAGGATAGCTTTGCTCCTAGTTGGAACCTACACAAGCTGCCTTAGATCTCTCCCTGCAGGGCCATTAAGAGGTCCCCACTTTTTGTTGTTGCAGCTATTTTTGTTGTCCAGTGAATATCAGGTAGGTTAAAATCCCTTACTAGTATCACCTTGCCCCTTATCAGCTAGTTTGTGGATTGTCTCGAGTAGTTCCTTGTCCTTGCTGTTGCCCTGTGTCGGGGGCCTGTAGACAACTCCTGTTCTGATGCTTGTCCCATTCCCAGTGTCCACTGTCCGCCATAGTGCCTCAGTGAGGCTGGGAGGCCCTTGTATCTCAGTGGTTTTTATTCTCTCCCTGACGTACATTGCCACTCCCCCCAATCCTTCCTGAAAAGACTGTATCCTGGGATTGCTGTCTCCCAGCTGTGGTTTTCAGTGAACCAGGTTTCTGTCACTGCCTTGCAGTCCAGCCCCTCCTCCACCATGGTGACCATGAGATCAGGAAGTTTGTTGGCTAGGCTTCTCACATTTACAACCATTGCCCTCCATACATGTTCCCTCTTTTTTTGTGCGGTGGTGTGTAACCCCATTTTGTTGCCATGATTTGCTGCATATTCCTGGGGAGTTTTGCAGCTCCTCAGTTTCTCCAGTATGTGGGGGAGTGGTGACCAGTTCACAGTTCTCTTTGGTGTATGCCGTCACCAACTCACCTACTTTCAGTTTAAATGACTTGCATAAACATCAAATTTCTGGTTAAGCACCTTCATCCCTTCCTTTGTGAGGTGTAGACCATCATACCTAAAAAAGCCTCTCTCCCAGAAGCTCTGCCAGTTCCCTATGAAGCGGTATCCCATCTCATGACACTATTCTCGCAGCCATGAGTTTAGGTCATTTATTTCATCTGCTCTGAGTCGACTGGTGCTGTTGCCTTTATCCCAGACTGGCAGAACATCTGAGAAGGCTATTGTGGATGAAAGAGGGATCAGTCTATGTGCTCTGTTAAGTGTTTTTTGACCTCCTCCTTCATCTGGTTTTCCAGGTCATTTGTCCCAGTATTACAACATGTGAATTTTTACCTTCTGTTTGAAAGAGCTTAACTATGCGGTTTGTCCCTTTCTGCGGAAGCACCTGGGAGACACCTGACCTCTACTTCAGTGTCATCTTTGGGGTTTAGATGGGTTTCCACACTGCAGATCATGGAATCCTCAATAATGACCAGTTTTTCTTTCCTTTTTATGTTGTTGTTCATTTGTTTGTCTTTTTTGCCGTATGCAGTGCAGCGCTGGTTTGTTACATTGAGACAGTCTGGCTGATGGTTTTCCTCCGGAACTGCGTATCTATTCTTTGCTATAGTGTATGGGAGAAGGTTTTTAATGATTGTCTGGACAACCTCTCAAAGTGAACACAGCAGTGTTGTTCACTGTTGCCCATCCACTGTCCTTTATGCTGTGCACATTCTAAACCATTTTGCGCATTCCGAAGTGTTGTGCGCATCCCGAACAGTTGTTCTGCACAGTTCAAAGGTCACACAATTTTAAATTTCTCATTTATTCCACACCTAGCTACCTACTTAACCACCCAGTTCCCAAAGTTGTACCATTTAATTTTCAAAAGTCTGTAAATTAGATTTTGATAATTGAATAAAACAAAGAAATGGCACATTTTTTTGTTTTCACTTTAGTGGGGGTCTGTCACTCTGGTGTAAAAAAAAAAAAAAAATATATATATATATATATACTATATAAAATAATGTATGGGCAACCACACAACTCAGCATGTGTTTCCACCTAGCAGCTGAGATTACATCATGGACCTCTTGAGCTTCGCTTTCGAGGTTCAGATGCTGTCATCTCAACCCCTTTATGGAAAAGCAGCCTTGTTGCATATAGTTGCCCATACATTATTCTCTATATCACTCTGCACTAGAGTTAGGGTATTTTAATTTTAGACACTGGTCCTTCTGGCTCCTGTTCTGATTCCCAGAAATTGGAGATCAAACTTTGGCTACCTTTTTCTGTTCATAGGTAGTTTTGCTAATTTCATTAGTTACTTGCCTCCTTTTAGTAACTGATCCTGTAATTTATTATCATTTATTTGGTGTCCCTGAGAAGAAACAATAGTACGCGGTGAGTCATTTTCTTCTTTCCACCAGCTGTTGGGGCAGCGGAAATATTACCCAGTCACAATGCCGGTGACCAGGATTGTTGGGAACAAGCCAGAATCATCAGAGGGCTGGCTGGTGATGAGGACCAAGCAGGGGATGCTCACCTCCTTGGGGAGGGAGGGAGGGAGGTTCCCAGATTCCACCTCAGTGCTGCCCCCTGGATGACTAGAGGTAGTTGTGCAAGTAAGGCAAGGCAAATTATTTTTCATATAGCACCCCATCCAGATGGCTCGGATTGCTTCCCAAACCATCATACACAGGAACGAGGAAACACTAAAACGTGCATGTAAAATAATACACAAAATACAGCTAATATAGCAAAACAGAGGATGTGTCATTTTTAAAAGCCAAATTATAGATTCGAGCAAACAGTTACATTTTAGCACTCTTCTGAACCCCTCCACCGAGGAGGCATTCCTCATTTGAGAGGGAGAGAGTTCCATAACATCGAAGTAGCTACTGAGAAAACATCTCCCCAGAAAGTTTCAAACATGCCCTAGGAGCAACCAGGAACCTACCCTCGGTGGAAAGGAGTGGGTACTCAGGAGCATACCAAAGCAGGAGCTGAGGCATAGGGAGGGGGATGCTGACGGGCTTGACATGGGCTGAAACACATCAGCATGCATGTGTTACTGAGCCTGCAATGTAAATATCCTAATATAGGGCAAAGAAGAAAAAAGTGGAAACTCCTGCAGGCATGTGGGATCATGTCATCACTCTTGGGCCCTGACAATCTGGCTGTCCCCCATCTCCTGAAAACATGGCCTTCCACTGGGGAATTTGGGGGTAGCTCCCCATGGACCCCCATTCCCAGAGGGGTAAATTCAGAGTCAGAGGAGATAGGTAAGTGGCAGACAAGGATCGGGTAGGAGACTGTCGGAGCTGATGGGGACTGCTGGCGTGAACCATGGAAAAAACCAAAAGTCAATTCAAAAAATAATAAATTAAGACCCTAACTCCTAGAATAATGGGGCATTCATTATTCGGGACTGCATAAAAGCATTTTCTTTATTTGTGGTATGTGTACTTAGGGAAATACAAATAAATTAAAAAGCAAAGTCTGAAAAACTTGTAGCCCTTCCCTAGGTGGCCAGGGCTAACATTACGACCACCCTCCATCATCTCCCATTCTGCAACCCCTTCATCCTCCTATACAATTGCAACAGTGAAAGTAATTTGTTAGTACAGTGCCAGTCTCTGAGAGTGTCTTTTCAGAAGGGCTCATCCCTTAATCTGAACCCTAACTCTGTAATGTTCCCTGTCTGTTAGCTGACAGCCTGCAGTGCATTAGGGGTGGTGATGGTGGTTGAAAGAAGTGGTTTGCTTGTCATTGAGTGACATTATGACACTACGTAGACTGACCAATCACTGTGCCAGGCCGCTCTGCCCTCACACTCAGCAGGCTGTCAGTCAACTGGCAGTCATACCACATAAGAGGGATAGCAGCTCACTGTGAGTTGGGGAGGGCACTGTGCAGGCAGTATGTTGCCAACTACTTCCCCCCATTAGGGGTCTGGGGGCTATTTGCCAGAAATGGCCTTTACAGCAGGGGGGTGGGACTTGGGGGGCAGGCCTATAGAAAATATGCCATCTTGGGGATGGCAGCACTTGTATAAAAGAACTGGGAAGGGGGGGGTTACTAATTTCTTGACCTTTTTTTGGCAGAATAAGTCATAATAAGCATATGGGGAGTCTTGTGTATAAATATTCACTGAGTAGTCATGAAAGGTACTCACAAACCCCTAGTGATCCTGTGAAAAATAATTCCCTCAGCAGGACTGATAATGGTTGCTTTGTCAGTGAAAAATCAAGAGGAATGATAGTTTAATTGCCTTCCTTGCACAGCTGTCTCACCCAAGGAACTCAATAACAATAATAATATTAATAAATTATAAAACTTTATTTATTAAGTGCCTTTCAGGCACCAAGATGCTGTACAAATGAACAATAAAATCACAGAAAAATAAATATATGCAAAATCAGAAAGTCACAACACATCAACCCATAAAAACTTGACTCCATGAGTAGGTCTTAAGTCCCCGGTTAAAACTCTCCATGGTCTTGCAATCCCGAAGCTAACTGGGCAGAGAATTCCTGAGGGTTAGGGCTGTAAACATAAAAGCCCGGGCCTCAAAAGATTTTAAAATAACCCTTGGAACCTCCAGCAGCCCCTCGCCAGCCGAACGGAACTGTCGTACAGGGCTGTAGGGAATCAGAAGCTCTTTCAAGTACTCAGGGCCCAGTCTGTGCAGGGCTTTGTAGGTCAAAAGACCTACTTTAAAGGTGATCCGCCACTGTATTGGCAGCCAGTGCAGATCGTGCAAGACCGGGGTAATATGTGTCCTTCTCGACACCCCTGTCAACAACCGAGCAGCAGCGTTCTGCACTAGCTGCGGGTGGTGGATATCAACCCCAGGAAGCCCCAGGTATAGGGAGTTGCAATAGTCAAGGTGAGAGGTCACTATAGCGTGGACCAACACAGGTAAATCGCTGGATGGAACAAGGTGTTTCACCCTGGCAATGTTCCTAAGATGGTAAAATGCAGACTTCACCACTGCTGACACCTGATAACAAAGGGTCAGCCCGTCATCAAGTACCATTCCCAGGTTACACACCTGTTCAGAGGTAAGGATCTGATCACACCCCAGAAATAAACCAGAGGGCAGACCAGATCCTAACCCCTCTATCCTGCGACCCGGGTCCACAACCATAACCTTGGTCTTACCTGCGTTCAACTTTAACCAGCTCAAACTCATCCAATCATTGGATTTCAGCGAGGCAGCTATTAAATACTGAAAGAGCACTAACCTGGTCGGGAACAAAAAAGACAGGTAGAGCTGGGTATCATCAGCATAGCAGTGAAACCTCAGCCCATACCGTCTTACAATGTCTCCGAGGGGCAGCATGTACACTGCAAACAACACGGGGGAAAGCATCGAGCCCTGGGCTACCTCACAAGGCAGAGAGAAAGGGTCAGAGGAAAAAATTCCCGACACAACTCTCTGTGTTCTCCCAGAGAGGAAAGATGTAAACCACCCGAGCACTGTACCAGACAGTCTACAGATGGTCCTCAGGCGCTCGAGCAAAACCCCATGGTCTACAGTGTCAAAGGCTGAGGAGAGATCAAGGAGAACCAAGATAGAGCAGTTCCTCTGATCTCTCGCCATCAGGAGATCGAGCACCTGAACCAGAGCAGTCTCAGTACTATGCCTCTTACGAAAACCAGACTGGAGAGGTTCAGAGAATTATGAATGGTCAAATGGTCCTCCAGCTGGTTTGCCACTATCTTCTCAATAACCTTCCCAATAAAGGGAAGGTTAGAGATAGGTCTGTAGTTGGCAAAAATATCAGGGTCCAAAGAAGCTTTCTTCAAAAGGGGAGTCACCACCCCCTCCTTCAGGGAGCTTGGGAACTTGCCCAATTCTAGGGAGCACCAGATTATTTGAGCCAGAAACGGGCCCACAATTTCAACACAACCCAAAATCAGGGAGGTTGGACCCAGATCTAAACTACAGCACATAGGGTGTATCCCCTGGACAATCCACATAACATCCTCGAACTTCGGCAGGTCAAAGGAACTCCAAGAGGCTCGGAGAACCGTGACCAAATGCCGACCAACAGCATCCCCCATAGTGTGTGTCAGGCAGATCTCAGATCTGATGTCGGCTACCTTATTTGCAAAGAATTGGGCGATCTCATCACACTCCTTTTGTGAAAAAGCTTGACGGAGCTGGAGACAGGCTGGGTTGCACAACCTGTCCACAGTTCTGAAAAGCTGAGCCGGTCGATTCTGAGCAATAGAGATCTCCCTGGACAGGAATTTTGGTTTCTTACGGGAAATCTCTGATTGGTAGAGCTGATAATGCCTCTCCAAACTAAGGCGGTCGACTTCAAGAGCAGATTTCCGCCAATGACGCTCTAACCGTTGTCCCACATGCCGCAACTCCCTCAAGGACACATCAAACCAAGGGGCCCGATAGCGGAGAGGGAGGGGACGAACACGGACTGGAGAAATTGAGTCGAGAGCCAAGGAAATGGCCTGATTATAAGCTAGAACCATTGCCTCTGGACTCATGCTGGCAACAGGAAACTCTGATAGGTTCATCACCACCTTCAGGTCTTCAGGGCACACATCCCGCAAAGGGCGGTAACGAACCATCTCCACAGGGGCGGACCTATGAAGGGAAGCATAAAAATTGAAGCCCATGGTGTAATGATCAGACCAACTGGCAGGTTCCACCACCAAATCAGAGACCTCAATCCCCAGGAGGAAGACCAAATCCAAAGAGTGACCGTAATTATGAGTAGCTGAAGAAACAATCTGTGTAAAGCCCAGCGACGTCATTAGCTGGAGGAAGTGTTGACCAAAAGACGAGAATTCGTCGTCGACCCAAGCGTTGAAGTCGTCCAGAACCATCAATCTGGGTGACTCCAATGCCATATCGGCAACGAAGTCCACCACTTCCTGCAGGAATCACTTTTTTTTTTTTAGTTAGTTATTTAACCAGGTAAAGCACACTAAGCTGAAAGCTTTTTTACAGGAGCGACCTGGGAGCACAAGGAGGTTAAGTGACTTGCTCAGGGTCACACAGTATGCAAGTGGAAGCTAAGGGATTCAAACCCAGGTCTGGTCTGCTGGGTGTCACCAGATTTGCAGCTCAGAGCCTTAGACCACTGCGCTATACTGCCTCCTACTTGTCCCCTGGTGGACGGTAGACGAGGGCTATCCTGCAACCCACACCAGCTACTACAGTACATTCAAAGGATTCAGCCTCCTCAACCGGTACACCCGAGAGCCCCAACCCAGTATTAAAACAGACCGCTACTCCCCCCACCGTGATCCAATCTCAGGCAGTGAATCATCCAATGCCCGGCTGGAACTGCTGCCTCTAAAATGGGGCCAGCATTTCTACCCAGCCAGGTCTCGGTGATGCATGCCAGATCAACCGTTCCAACAAGATCTGCAATAACGGCAGACTTGTTTTTAACAGATCTGGCATTGCACAACACCGCCTGAGTTGGCACTCGTATATGAACATGAGGTTAGCTTGAGGTGTCCCGTCCCTGAATAATGGTGTCACCTCATCAATTAAATAGTGACTCTGTCAGCCCAGACTGCATGAGTATGACGTGAGGGACACCTTTGCAACTGGACTCCCTTACACAAGTCCCGTGCCAGGCCATATCATGTCTGATGCTCTGCCTCCCTAAATGCTACCCCCTGGATGCACATGCTACAAGCGCCATGTAATGGGGCATCGGAGGGTGCAGCTAAGGATATGGACTATGGGTAATGGAGGATGGTGAGAAAGACTTCTGTTCCCCACACAGATTGGACCAAAGTTTTTTTAAATTAGCAACACACAGTGATGCTGGATGCCCTCCACTCCAAGCTCATAAAGGAAGGGTGCAGGAGATGACCCCCTGATGAAGAATCACAGTGACTTGCAGCTCTGGGGTGAGACTGTACTGGTATCCTCAGTACGTTATTCTCCACTAAAAAGTCAGGCACACTAGCACTTTAAACATTGGTGTTTTTCCTTTTACTTGTTTCAGCTTCTGAACTTCATCCTTTCTGTATGTTGTGGGCAAAGGATGGGGCAAAAATTGCTGTGGCCACCACCCGTATGCATTACTTTATATGGTAAGGGGCCAGTTGCAAAAGGGTGGTCATTTAGGCAGGGGTGGAGGGTACCTTACACTAATCTCGGGGAGGGATGCACATCAGGCCATAATCAGGTTGTATCTGCATCTAGCCACCAGAATAGATTCTCAGGCCCAACCCATTGTGTGCCCCTAGATACGAGACTTTTACTGAGTAAGAGACTTCTTAAATGAACCCCATATACATATTATAAATCACTCAAGTGAGCCAGAATGATTTACAAATTTTAAGACCTTTTTAATTTTTTTTTTTTTTTTTTTTAAAAAAGCAGTACTCTGTGATGGCCATGTGCCCTGCCATACTGGTGACTCGGGTTTGAAAGCAGGTCTGGGATGCTAGAAAATGGATGACCTGCTGAGAAGCGTGCTCCTTATGACAGACTGACAGTGCTTCCAGCTGGGGGTAGGGGGGCTAGTGGCACTTTCCTGCACTGCAGTGACCACTGACCATGGGTAGGGAAGGGGGAACTTGTCCTCTACCAGCAGCCATGCTGCATGGGAGTAACGCAGTTGCATGTCTAGTGCCTTCAGGGGAGGAAAGAGGATTGGGGTCAAAAGGGAGGGTCAGGATACTATTTAATGAGGGTAGTCATTTTTTTCAGGCCCCATGCTGGGGTGAAATCCACTGGGTGGTAATTGCTTAGGGGCTAGGAGGTCAGTGGAATGACCCGAGGACTTGAAGGATGATGCCAGAGGGTAAAAAGCCTGATGGAAAAAAATATAAAAGTAACAGTTCAGCCAAAGCACTGTTCCACATGAAAATGATGCATGAAATGCCAGCTGTGCACATTATAGGATGCCCCACTGCTCCGGATGCTGTAGTCTCTATCACAGGTGGCTAAAGCACAGTATACTGGAGGCAGAAGCAAAGTAATCAAGACGTACTCACACAAAGAAGCTCAGCAACTCAATCCCAGACAGCAGAAGCAGACACCCCAGTTGAGTTGCAGGATGAAAAATGTCTTTAATAAAACAGTAGTGAGCCAGTGACACTCCTGTAAGAGCCATCAAATGTTTTTACGTCTCCTGTGCTTTTTCAAGACAGGATGCTAATTAGCTGAAATCACTCAAATGATTTTCTAACAGTCATAAAAGACACAGTACATAGAAACATGTCACCGCCTGCCATGATGGCAACCCGAGTTCACGAATAGAAAAATGGGTCACTCGAGGGCCAGTCAGAGGAGGAGGATTGAGCGTCCCTAGGACAGCTCTTCTCCCTCGAGGAAGGGTTTGAGTGTGTCCCAATGTTCATCCGTCTCCTGGTGGTGTCTGGGTGACAGCACAGTGACACCACAAAGGGGGAGGGACCCCACATGCAGGGCACTGGGGGCATATCCCTGAAGTCAAAGACTGGACATCATGCCCATTGCACATAAGATGGGCTCGGGGTGAAAACGGGCAGGGTGAAAAAATCCATGACCACAGGATAAAGGCCCAATCTCTTGCAGGCCCTGCACTAGGAGCAGGGCTCCCCCCTCAGTCCTTTGGTAAAAGATGACAGAAGGAAGATGAGTCTCAAAGAAGCTAGGTGATGGGGCCAGAGGAACCAGTCAGAAAAGGGCGATCGGGGCAGATAAAGCAGCAAAAACTGTAAATAAACAAGCATTTGTCAATGCTGAATGTTTGCTTGCTGGTATTAACACTGGAAATGCAGGAGTTAGACAGATGCAGAGTAGGAATGGCAGTGAAGAATTGAACTTTATACCACCCCCACCTCCACCCTACAGAGACGGACAAGGCACTGGGGCATGCATTTGGGTTGTCATCCATAATGTTCATGCCATTTCACCTCACCCTATCCTGCAGACACCAACAAGTGTTGAGGTGTGTCTTGGGGTGTTTGGCTTTACAGTCACCCCACTCCATATGGACATACGCTGAAATGGGTGCAACATAGGAGAATGGGGTGAACTCTGGGGCTGAAGAGTTCAAGGCACACTTCGATGCCTGTCACTGGCTGCAGGGTGGGGGTGGAATGGCATGAGCATTACAGTCAGCAATCCAAAGGCACACCCCTGATGCCTGTTAGTCTGTACAGGGTGGGACATTATGGTTAGAAACCCTAATACCACGGGCGTTTGTTGGTATTTGCACTACAAATTTTCAACATGGCCTTTTTGTGACCACCACCTCATGAAAGCATTTGGAACCTCTTCTCATGAACAGTGGCACTGTAATTTTGTCAATGTGTCCCGAACTTTGAGTTCCCACAGTGATCGTGCCATTGTGCACCAGATGTATGAAAACACAGATCAGGCAGGATGTGAAGAATGTCAGCTGCACCATTCATAGGGAGGTGTGAAGAGATGGCAATGTTGAAAATCTGTAGTGAAAATATTAAAAATGCTTGAACTTCCGAGCGTATGTGGAAACTGCGCAACGCATGCACGTAAGAGTCATTTAGTGGAATTATTTCACCAAATTTTCAACATAGGCATTTTGTGACCTCTGGTACCACCCCTGTGTTGAATGACTCAGTGAACATGGCTGCCAGAGGTGCTGCTATCTCCCTTCACAGTTCTTTTCATATCCTTGGGTGTATGCCATCTGCTCCCATCGCTTTGTCCACCTTCACTTTACTCACCTTCTGCAGGATTCTTCCGCCTGTGAATGGACTATTGTCCACCTCTTCACGCCTTTGCAACTGCTGTACTACTGTGGTCCTTGCCCCTTCCCCTCTTCTGTGAATACTGAACAGAAAGACACAGTGGAAGTCTTGGGGTGGGGGGCCACATGACAGTTCTTAGGCATGGTACTTTCACTTCCAAATACCTAAACAGCACATATAAGCAATCAACATTCAGCATTGACAAATGCTTGTTATGTTGGTGCGCTTGAGCAGCCAACATAGTGGGACAGTGCAGCTTTAGAGGTGCAGTCACTGTTGGGCGAATGCAGGGCACACACCAGTAGGTGTGTCCCACATTCCCAAATCAGCCTGCATGCTGGCACCACACCATGCATACATAATGGGGCGAGCACATCTAAGGAAAGGTCTGCTGCAATCCGAGCAAAGCTCATCAGATGCAGCGGCCCTTTTCTTGCCGTGCTCGCCACCATTATGTACATGGCGGGACACGGCAGTAGAACTGATGACTTCAGGGGTGCCCAATCCCCCCGTTGGCACCCCTGCCCCCTGTGAATGTGCCGACAGGAGAGCCCACTCCCCATCGGCATAAAGCACCCTCCCCATTGTTTAACGCCAAAGGGGTGCCCAATCCCCCTCAGCTATAACCCTGCCCTCCTTTCCTTGTATGCTGATGGGGGAGCCCAGTCCCCGTCGGCAGAAATAACACCCCAAAATTGTTAAATGCCGAGGGGATGCCCAATCCCCCTCAGCTCTGCACCCCCCTTCTTTGTGTGCCAACGGGGGTGCCCAGTCCCAGTCAACATAAATCCCCCCATGTTGTTTCGTCAAGGAGGGCCAATCCCCATAGGCTACAGACACCCCCAGACAGTTAGGTGGCACACTGGGAGCCCACTGCAGTGTGCTAAATGCCCTGCAAACAAAACTGTCCTGCAATGTTTTTTCTTTTTTTTTTATAACCTGTAAAATGAAAGCGGTCCCTCGTCGTCTCAATGCCCCCTCCCCACCCGCACCCACCACTCGCACCCTGCCTCCCTCACCCCTCCACCCCATGCCCCTACGGAGTCTGGTGCGATGATCTTCTATGGACTGGGAACACGTCTGCACTCTTCAAAGCCGACCGCGAACTGAAGAAATGCCGGTAAGCTGTATAATGGAATGAACTGGGGTTTTTCAACGTTAATGCATATCTTGGGCATTTTTGTGGATTTTGGCCCCAAATTTTCAACAAGGGATTTTTGGGACCCCTTCTCATGAATTCTTGCACTGTCATGGCGTTATTCTGTCCCGGAAGGTGATTTTGCAGTCACTGGGCGGAATCAACTTTCAGGACTGAGTAACAAAATGACAGTGCCACTGTTCATGAGAGGTGCTCTCAAAAAGCCTATGTTGCAAGTTTGGTGGTAAAAATCCAAAAAATGACTGTTTTACGAGGTGCATAGCAACTGCGCAATGCATGCTAGTAACTTAGCGCATTCGCAATATTTTCATGCCAGATTCTCAAATGTGGCATTTTACTACACCTTCTTGTGAACTGTACAGCTTCCATTTTACACATCCTTGCCAAAATGTGTTTTCGCACTTTCGGCTCACAATAGCTTGTTTGCTGTGCGAAATCAGTGTTCGGGACACATTACGAAAATGACAGTGACACTGTTCATGAGTAGAGGTCATAAAATGCCTTGTTGAAAATTTGGTGACAATGCTCCATAAAGTGACTATGTTATGAGCATGCATTGCGCAGTTTGCACGCACGCATGCTTGTACGTTCTCAAACTTCTAATATTCTCACTCCAGATTTTCTACAGTGCCATTGTTCTGCACCTCCTAATGAACAGTGCAGTTGTCATTTTTAACATCCTGACCAAAATCTGTTTTCGCAGTTCCAGCGCAGAATAGCGTGGTCGCTGTGGAAAGTCCGTGTTTCAGACACATTATGAAAATGGCAGTGACACTGTTCATTAGCAGATGCCCTAAAATGCCTATGTTGATAAATTTGGGAACTAAAGTCAATAAAATTAGTGTTTTATGAGTGTGCATTGCACAGTTTGCACGCATGCTCATGACTTTGTGAATTTGTAATACTTTCACTCCAGCTGTTCGTCATTGGCATTTTTCCATACTTCCTTATGAACACTGCAGCTGCCTGAAATGTGTTTTTGCATGTCCGGCACAGAGTTGCACGGCCGCTGTGCGAAATCAGTTTTTGGGACAGTTTGAGGAAATGACGGTGACACTATTCATGAGCAGAGGTCCTAAAATGCTTATGTTGAAAATTTGGTGCTGAAACGCCATACAATGACTGTGTTGCAAGCGTGCATTGCGCATTTTCCACGCACCCTTGTAACTTCGCCAATCTGCAATATTTTCATGCCACATTTTCACCACTGGCATTTGTGCACATCTCCTTATCAACAGTCCAGCTGCCATTTTTCACAGCCTGCCCAAAACGTGTTTCCGCAGCTGTGGCGCACAATGGCTTGCTCACTGTGCAAAACCACCTTTTGACACACATTCTCAAAATCGCAGCACTATGCGTCTCTAACTATGCCACTGTCAATGCCAACGTGACAACATTCAGCATTGACAAATGCTTGTTTATGTTAGTTTTGAATGTTTGTATAACGTAATTGTGTTGTATTATGACATGTTCCTTTAACTGTATTAGTTGGTCTTGTTATTGCAATTGTCATACCTGTATGGTTTCCTGTGTCAATTATTGCACTATCAATGTTCTGCACTTACAGGGTCACCACTAGAAAAGGGACTGTCTTGTCTCAGTGGGCCTACCTGGTTACCAAAATTCAATAAATAAAAAATATCTAATGTACACAGTCTATAATCATAACAAGATGTGTTTTTCAAGACCTTTTGCCATTTTTGTTGTTTATCATTGTACAGCTTCCAGTACCTAACAGCCAGTGATGAAAGTGAACAGAAATGCTCAGGAACTCAGTTCCTGTACCTTTTTGAGCAGTAGGAATGGCGTTCCTGTGCTTCTTCCCACTGATACTGGGAGTTGGAACAGACATTCTTACACCTACAGCATAATGACAGTTTCTTGGCTTGAGACCTGAGATCAGTGGATTCCATCACGGAATTTGACTGGCATAACAATTTAATTTGTTTTAGAAGTACTTTGACATCTCTAGTTGGTTTTGCTAATATCTATACAGATAAAGAAACAGAAATATAGATGCTGACAGCAAGAAAAGGCTCAACAACCCATTGAGTCCCAGGAGTTATCCTTCAGTGTGAAGACTGCCATTCTGCTTTTCATTTCTGCCAGTGTTTGAGTTCCTGTACTTCTTGTTCACCTCTTACACCACTGTAAATAGCACCCTTACTGTATGACCTCCAGAACTGTGAACAATGGTCCAAATGGGGTTGGACATAATTATAGAGGGGTACTATCACCTACCTAGTCCTATTGGTGAACACCATCCTGATACAGCCAAGGATTCTACTGGCCATTGCACTGAATTGTCTGTATTGGTTGTGATTTCTGAAATTATTAGAGAATAAGGCCCCCATATTCTTTTGTGTATTGATCTGTTTAAGTTCTGTATCCTTTAGGTAATGCTTTGCCCTGGCATTGTTGTTGCAAGTTTATAATACAACACAGTTATCTAGGTTAAAAACACAGTCCATTATTGTTGGGCCAAGTGCATCATTTGTCCAGGTCAGATTGCATAGTAGTTTATTCCACTGAGTTACCAACTGCACTGTCAAGTTTGTTGCCATTGGCAAACCTACTTATCCAACAGTTACAGTCCTCTGACATGTCACTCACATAGTTTGCAAACAGAGCTGGTCCCAAAAACCAATCCCCGGGCGGATGCCATTACTCACCACGACCACCACTGCAACAAACCGCCAGCCAGTATCCTCCTCACACCTGGCTGCCACATATCTCCACCCTGGTTCTCCCCATACATGCTGCTCTGCCCATGCTGAGCTGTCTGTGAAGGTGACATGCCCTAGAAACCTGGACCCTCTGAGCCCAGTTACCAGTCCACCTCCTGTATCAAGCCAAAGGCAGACTGGTTGAACACTGGGGGAGTGTGAGTTATCTCATTAAACTTTATCAAAATCACTTTTGTGTGTCAGGAAGGATTTTGTTTCTCAAATTACTTCAACTAGGTTAGTGTGTCCCTGCAGACTGATGGCTACCTTAGAGGTTCACAACACAGATGATAATGTATGGTCAAGTATCCACAACAAGCACGTGTAGCAACTGAGAGCTTGCTATGGCAACCGTTTAGCCCTTGAGAGCGAAGCTCAAGAGGTTTTGGTCACCATGGCTACCTCAAGATGGTCACAAATGTTTGTTGTGGATAGTGGACCATGTGTTATCATTTATAGTGTATGGTCCACATATACTATAAACAAGTTTGTTTTGTTTCAAATATAACTGTAGAGTCCTTACTTTTTCATTTGCTTTTTCACCGCCACTCTCTTCCGGGTCCAACACTCACTACCGTGGCCATTTCAGGAAGAGTAGAGGTTTGTGTAACACACATGCGCGGAGACGTTCCAAGTTGTTGTGCTGCAGTAGCCATTTATCTACTGCAGCACAATGATGAAAATGATGTAGCTACCACAGCACAACAACATTGTTCTAGGTATCGATTTCTACCTAGAAAGTTTTACCATACACCATAATACCATCTTGAAAATTCACAACCAGTAAGTATGTTGTGATAAATAAAAGGCTACTTTATTTACACAATACTGTATATTAAGCATTGCCAAGAATTAAAATGAAAGTGCTTACAGGAGAAAACCTGCAAAAGAAAAAAAAAGATGATTATACAAAAATGCAAAACTCGTCTTAGGTGGAACATAACAAATGATGCAATCTTTCAGGATATGACCAAGACGATCCCTGCCTTTTGGAGTTTCTGATCATGCCAGTGTTCTCCCCTCGTATCTTATACACAGCCAGCCTGTACAAAAACAGACTGACCCCCCCCCCTTCATTTTTCTTGGACCCAGGCCACTTTTTTTTAATACCCAGTCTTGGGTCAGTCTCATTAAACATCTGTTTTCTCAATCTTGTAAATTAACTGGTTCTAAGAAACAACATTTGTTTGTGCATTTTGTTTGTGAACCAAAATGGTACATGCATTAGCTTGTACCTAGAACCACCACCACTTGTGTTTCCACACTTAGAAAGTATTTAGCTACACACTTAATTAACAACCAACTACACTGAGTTAGCCACACACGTAAGACGCATTTGGCAAACAGTCTTTCCATGGCGCATTGGTGAGTATCTGTTTACAGCTGGATGCCTTTATTTCTGGGCCATGTTTTTTCACTAAAGTGCCCATCTGCTGGCAGTTAACCCTCAGCCTCCCCATATTTGTGGGGTGCCAGATAGGGATACAAGCTACATCCTTGTACGTCACAGCTACCATTAATGCATACCCTTTGTGTACAGTTTAACAAATGTTTATTCCAGTTTATTGTATTTTCATCTACTGCTTGAATATATAACTTATTTAAATCAATTTCTTTGAGGCACCCATTGTGTGTCATGGCTAATCAATGGACTGTTCCAACTTCAAACAGTATTGGACAAAATTCGATTTTAACATAATGTAGTGGGCAGTTCTTCAAACTTTACTATAGTCCACATGGCTTGAAACTTATGTTCTGAACATTTCTTTTCGGTCCAATAAAAAGTATCAAATCACCCACCCTGTTCATCTTTTGATACAAGGACTTACACAGCTACAAAAATTCTCTATGATAATGAGGGAATGAGAGAGATAGAGAATGATAGAATGAGAGAGAATGAGAGAGGATGAGAATTGCCAATGTGGGAAGCTGGTATTGAAGCTGCCCATGGGAGAGCAAATACTGCCTGTTGTGTCTGTGTAGAAAGCTATGAGAAGTGAATCGTATGCTGTCCTGTTTTAAGGGTCATCAGCACAATGTCCCAGTGGATGATAAACACTTCTATTATGGATTTATGGACAACGTGTGGACATTGATTTACGAGAACCCTCGGTCCAATGCCTCAATGTTTCCCCAATGGGATAGCTTGCTGTCAAGTTACCATCACTCCGTGGAGAAATCAAGTTTCATTAAAGGCTCCAGGCTGTTTATAATTGCTGTTTGGACTTTATTTCAATGTCTTCCTGATTTTAAAGTGTTGCTAATCAAGTTTGCTTCCTAGCCCCGCACCCCATGGATGCAGTCTGCACCCTAGGTCCAAGGAATCAAAAATTTAAGTCATCTTTTGCAGTTTCTGTTGTGGTCCCCCTTCCCCATGGACGTTCCACCATCATACCCCTAGACACCAGGGAGGGGGTGGGCTACATGATTATTTATATACATACTAAAAGCATGACAGCATACTCCTGGTAAAATCCTGAAATTATGCTAGTAGTCGTTGGTGCAATTCCTGGAATTTCAAGACTTGAAAACAGAATTTCATTACATTAATCACCATAAATCAGTGACCTTGCTCACGATTAAAAATCATGTTTTCATTCTGTTGTGTGCTTGCTGGGTTACTATTCATACTTGCAGCAGATGATAGTTCAGCTCTGTCATTAAAGACGGAACAAAAGTAGTCACCAAGGACATTGAGAATATCGACAGGGTTTGTTAACTCGGTTCCACATAAGCGAAACTGGCCTTCAGTACCTGCCATGCAACTGATTAATATTCCCGACACAGTTAAAAATGCTTTTCTGTTATCTTTAATATGTGTTATTTAGAATATATATATTACTTCTTTTATTTCTTTATGGTAGTTTTGCATCTATTCTGGGCCTGGATGTATCTGCAAGAATTTTTGGGGTTGGATGTTTCTTGCAGTCTCCTACTGTGTTCAACTAGCTTCAGCATCTTATTTGGTAGCTTTTTAAAATATCACGGTCTTTTAGGCTATTTTCCCAATGCTGTTTTATTTACATATTTATTTATTTATTATATAGTGTATGGTAGAACGTGATTGCCGATAGAATTCGTTTAGTGGAATCAGCTTGTTGTTGCATTGCATTTGCTACATTATATTGTTGTTGTGCTGCACTAGCTCCGTCATTAGTGCAGCACAACATTGAACATCTTTGTGTATGCATAGTCATGAACCTTCTGAACATCAGAAAGCAGCCGCAGCAGTGAGAACTGGCCCTAGAAATAAGCGGTGACTGAAAAAAAACTGCACAGTAAGGACTTAATTTTATCACTAATATTGCCCATACACTATAAAAGATTGTATATGGGAGATCATACACAAAACAAGGCTATGTTTTGATCTTGAGGTTTCCATGGTAATGAGACCTCTCGAGCTGTGCTTGCAAGGTCTCTAGTTACCATGGAAACCTGCGCTCTCGAGGTCTCTAATTACCACAGAAACCTCTTGATCGGGCCTGGTGGTGCAGGATGTCACACCTCATGCCATGCTGTGACCTGGGCTCAGGAACGACCTCGGGTCATTGGGGTGCCGGCACGTGGAGAGGGGGTGAGGAGCAGGAGTGAGCAAGCCGCAAGCTTCTCTCCTCTCTCAGGAGTGGTGGGTTGTCACCCCCTCCCACTCAGTAGTTCCGCTTCACCGGGTGGAGGTCCAGTGGCTAGCGTAGACAGGAAGGGGGTGGCAATGTTATGGGTGGGCAAAGGGACTGAGTTGGCACCATGGTGTGTGTGCATGCTTCTACACACACGCACGACTGTGTGCCAGGGCCTCAGGCAGGAAGCGGGAGAAAAACCTATAGAAACACCACAAACACCTATATATATATATATATATATATATATATATATATATATACAAAAAGAAACCTCTTGATTGAAAAAGAGCCTTGTTGTATATGACCACTCATACACAATCCTCTATTTTTTATTTATTTGAAAATTGGTACCTGGGAGAGGCACACTGATTCAAGACTCATTTCCAGGTGTGACCCGGGAAAAGGGAAAGGGAATACAATAAAGCATATACAGCATTCCAAAAGTGAAGTGAAAACAGTGAACAATTCAACATGGTACAATGCAAATAACAATAAAGGGTAAACAGAGTTTGCTTCCAGGAGCAGCACCAATGCCCAGTTAAACTGACAATTGAAACAATTCAGTGCCACAGCTGTTGTAACATGAACTGACCCCAGGGGGGACCACAGTGGAGGTAAAAAGGCTACCAAAGGTGGAGCACGAGGGGGAGTGGAGGAGCTTTAGCTGGTGCCTAAGGGAAATGGAGGAGGGTGAGTGGCAGAGAGAGGAAGAGAGTAGGTTCCAGAGGAAGGGAAGATGAAATGAGAAGGCTGACTGCCCTGCAGAGAAGTGAGGTGGAGGAGGGTGCAAGTGCGAGGATCCTTGGAGCAGAGGAAGTATGAAGCTGAGGGAACAGGTGAGAGGAATGCAGTAAATTAATAAAAAGGGAACTAGGAGAGCTTCAGTAGGAGACAAGTAGTGGAACAGCAGTATAATTGCAGTATAATGTGGGGAGTGGTGCAGTACAGTGGCTGTGGGGCAGCCATATTCAGGCAGAGCTTCTGGACACTGAGGTGCTGCCCTATCTGCATGCATCTCTCTGGACTGCGGGATGAGGTAGCCAGACTCAGAGCGGAAGTAAACTGGGTCAGGAGTACCATCACCCCTATCCAGAGACCACCCAGTCCAATGCAACTGCCTCAAAGGATGCCGTAAACGAGGAGCACTTGGATGACAGTGGGCTCAGGGAGGGTTAGAGTGGTCAGGCAGAGGCACATGCCAGATCCTGTTCCACTCAAGAACTCATATGCCACGCTGGCAAATGAGGACAACCAAATAGAGGTACCCAGAGAAGTGGAAGGAAGGGATGTGGAGGTTAGCCAAGGAGGTGACCTCAGCGGGGAAAGCAATGGACCACAGAGGAGGAGGAAGTGAATCCTGGTGGGGGACTTCATCATAAGAGGGATCCAGCTAGGAACACAGGAGGGGGAGGACAGGGAGGTGAGGTGCCTACCAGGTGCCACGGCATGGAGGGATGGAAGGAAGATCCTGGGGATCACTTGGAAGGCAAGACAGGAGGGTGAGCTGGATGTCATTATCCACCTAGGTACTAATGACCTGGCAAATGGGAGCCAAAGGAAGTTCAGGAAGAGTTTAGGAAATTGGGAGGGTCTCAAGCAAGTAGCTACTTCTGTCACTTTCTCAGAAGTACTACCTGCGAGAGAGGCAAGGGGCGCATAAGTGCATGCACCAGGAACTTTAACTCATGGTTGAAGAACTGGTGCTGTAGGAAAGAGGTTTGGATTCATTGGTGACTGGGGACCCACCTGGAGAGATGGAGGTTTGTTCAAGCCTGACGGCCTGCATCCATCCTGAGGGAATCAAGCACTCAATGATAAGTTTATGCTACATTGACAAGCATTTAAACTAGCAAAGGGGTGGCAGGCCAGCAAGGAGGGTACCTACTTGCTCACCCCCACAGCTAGCAGGAACCAGTGAACCAGAGGAGTGGCTATCTCTGCAAAACAGTGTGCAAAAGATGGAGATTAGTGCCCAAGAGGTGGATAGGCAGAAAAGGGGCAAAATTCAGCAGAAGGGCAGACAGCGAGGAGAACCAGGGATAAAGAACAACCAAGGAAGGGGCTGGAGTAGAATAGCAAAACCGTCTAGGAGGTCAAATCATGGAAAGTCATGTGCAAATGCCAGAGCCTTAGCAACAAGATGGAAGATCTGGAGGCTGTCATGGTGCAGTCAGACCTGGACATTGTGGCCATCACTGAAACCTGGTGTAATGATAACCACGACTGGGAGATGGCCATACCTGGCTACACATATTCAGAAGAGACAGAGCAGGCAGGAAGAGGAGGAGTGGCACTGTGTGTGAAAAATGACATAAGAGCCACAGAGATCCAGGAGGAACAAAATGGGGAGAGATACTGTGGGTTAAGCTGGAAAGGAAAATGGGGACAGCCATCTGCACAGGTGTGGTCTATAGACCACCAGCCCAGGGGGAAGAAACAGATAGGGAGCTGATGCTAGCCATCCAAAAGATGGCAGACAAGGGTGAGGTAGTACTGGTTGGAGACTTCAGTATTCCAGATGCGGACTGGAGCATCCCAGCAGCAGCATCAACTAGGAGCAGATTTATCCTGGATTCCCTTCAGGGTGCCTTCCTCAAGCAACTAGTCATGGAACCAACTCGGCAGAAGGCAATACTGGACCTTGTGCTCACAAACAGGGACAGTGGATGGGGTAATAGTGGGGAGCATCTGGGGAACAGTGACCACCAGTCATTGTGGTTTGAAATCACAGAAAGAGCAGAACCAAACCACACAAAACATGTATCCTGGATTTAGGGGGCAGACTTTGGGAAAATGGGGAGATACTTGAAAGAGGCATTAAGGGAATGGGACAGGAATCAGGGTTGAGGAACAGTGGGCAGTATTTAAAATGGGGATTACAAGAATAACAGAATTATGCATTAAGCAGGTTAGCAAAAGGAAGAGGAGACCATTATGGTTTTCCAAAGAGATAGCAAAGAAAGTGAAAGCCAAAAAGATTGCATTGAGGCAATACAAAAGACACAGGCAGAAGGGGATAGGGAGAAGTACCAGGAGAAGCAAGGGAGGCAGGAGGTCAGTAAGGGAAGCCAAAGCTCAGACAGAAGAACACATTGCAAAATCAGTGGGTGGAGGGACAAAAACCTTTACAGGTACATAAGTGAAAAAAAAGAAAGACAAAGGGAGGGATAGTGAGACTGAAGGGGGAGGATGGGGGCCACATGGAGGATGACAACAGTAAAGCTGACATACTGAACAGGTATTTCTGCTCAGTCTTTACTGAGGAAGAGGAGGATAATGGGTCTGAAGGGAGTACAAGGGGTGAGAATGGTGCAGAAATGGACACAAGTCCCTTTACACGAGAAAAAGTCCTGAATGAACTGGAAGTAATAGTTGATAAAGCAATGGGGCCAGATGGGGTGCACCCCAGGGTCCTTAAAGAACTAAGAGAGGTGGTGGCTTAACCTCTGGCTATCCTGTTTAGCCGATCACTAGAAACAGGGGAGGTACCCAAAGACTGGAGGACAGCAGATGTAGTCCCCTTATACAAAAGTGGGAACAAAGAGGAAGCAAGGAACTACAGACAGTCAGCCTCACCTCGGTAGTGGGGAAGATCATGGAAGCACTACTGAAGGAGAGATTGGTGGAACATCTGGTTGTCAATGGACTACAGGACCCAAGGCAGCATGGTTTCACCAGGGAGGTCATGTCAGACCAACCTCGTTGAATTTTTGACTGGGTGACTAGGGAGGTGGATCAGGGAGGGCAGTGGACATGGCCTATCTGGACTTCAGCAAGGCCTTTGACACTGTGCCACATAGAAGACTATTACACAAACTGGGGAATATGGGTGTGGGCAGGACAGTAGTGTGGTGGGTAGGTAACTGGCTGGGTGGCAGGACACAGAGGGTGGTGGTAAATGGCTGTCACTCCACAGAGGGAAGAGTGACCAGTGGGGTACCACAGGGATCAGTGCTGGGACTGGTTCTATTCAACATCTTCATCAGTGACATTGCACAGGACCTAGAAGGCAGAATTTCACTATTTGCTGATGACACAAAGCTCTGTAACAGAGTAGACACACCAGAGGATGTAGACAGAATGAGAAGGGACCTGCAGAAACTTGAAGAATGGTCAAGGGTTTGGCAGTTGAAATTCAATGCAAAGAAGTGCAAGATAATGCATATGGGGCACAAAAACCCTGGCACAATATATCAGTTGGGGGTGAGGATATAGCATACACAAGCAGGAAAGGGATCTTGGGGTTGTCATCTCTGATGACCTCAAAGTAGGGAAACAGTGTGACAAGGCAGCAGGTAAAGCAAATAGGATGCTGGTATGTATAGAAAGGCATCACCAGCAGGAAAGGAGGTCATAATTCGCTATACAAGACACTAGTGAGGTCCCACCGAGTACAGTGTACAGTTCTGGAGACCATACCTCGTAAGGACATAAGACAGGGTAGAGAAGGTTCAGAGGAGGGCAACAAAGATGGTGCATGGATTGCATCACAAGTCCTATGAAGACCGGTTGAAGGAACTGAACATGTACTCCCTGGAGGAGAGGAGGGAGAGAGGGGATATGATAGACATACAAGTATCTCACAAGGAGGAACAGGGTGCAGGAATACACTATTTTTAAGCAAAAAGATGTTCCAGGACTAGAGGGTATGGGATGAAGTTGGAGGGAGGACGATTCAGAGAAAACATGAGGAAGAATTTCTTCACAGAACGGGTGGTGGACAAGTGGAACACCCTGCCAGAGGAAGTGGTGGGGGCTGAAACAATCATGTGATTTAAGAATGCATGGGATAGACATAGAAACATAGAAACATAGAAACATAGAATTTGACGGCAGATAAGGACCGCTTGGCCCACCCAGTCTGCCCATTTCCCTACCTACTGGATAAGCTGCAGATCCTAGTTAACCAGCAGCCTACTTCTTCCTACCCCATCCCCAGAACTGCCTTATGACTATCCATGCATGCTTGAATTCCACCACTGATTTTGACTCCACAACCTCCTTGGAAGCCGTTCCATGCATCCACAACCCTCTCTGTAAAAAATACTTCCTTAAATTACCTCTGAGCCGCCCCCCCTCTATTTTCAAATTGTGCCCTCTTGTTCTTGCACACCTCTTTTTTTGAAAGATGCTACCCTCTTGGACTTTGTTGATTCCCTTGAGGTACTTGAACGTTTCTATCATGTCCCCCCTCTCCCTTCTTTCCTCGAGGCTATACATATTAAGCTCCTTAAGTCTCTCTTCATATGTCTTCCGGTGCAGACCCTGCACCATTTTAGTTGCCCTCCTCTGGACAGCTTCCATCCTGTCTATGTCTTTGCGGAGATTGGGTCTCCAGAACTGCACACAATACTCCAGATGGGGTCTCACCAGCTGTCTGTACAGAGGGATAATAACTTCCTGTTTTCTACTGGTGATGCCTCTCCCTATGCATCCCAGTATCCCCCCAGCCCTCCTTGCTGCCCTCTCACATTGCTTGCCCGTCTTTAGGTCATCTGATATGACTACCCCCAGGTCCCTTTCCATTTTTGTTGTTGTTAGTATCTCACCCCCCATTGTGTACTCTTCCCCTGGGTTTTTGTTTCCCAGGTGCATTACCTTGCACTTCTTAGCATTGAATCTAAGCTGCCATACATTTGACCATTCCTCTAACCTTGCCAAGTCCTTTCTCATCCTTTCCACCCCACCTCTGTTGCATACTCTGTTGCAGATCTTAGTGTCATCTGCAAAGAGACATATTTTTCCTTCCAGTCCTTCTGCAATGTCGCTTATAAAGACATTGAAGAGGACCGTCCTAATACTGAACCCTGGTACCCACTAGTAACCCTCCTTTCTTCTGAGTGGACTCCATTTACTATTACTCTCTGTGTCCTATTCTCCAGCCAATTCTTTACCCAGGCTGTCATCTTGGGACCACTCCCAGGCTGGCTAACTTGCATATTAATCTTTTGTGTGGGACTGTGTCAAATGCCTTGCTAAAGTCTAGGTAGGCCATGTCCACAGCCCCTCCCTGATCTACTACTTTGGTCACCCAGTCAAAGAAATCTATCAGATTCGTCTGGCATGACCTTCCCGCTGTGAATCCATGCTGCCTAGGGTCCTGTGCCCCTCTGGCCTCTAACATAGAAATAAAGGAAATTTGGAGGTCAGGGGTAAGGGGCAACAGACTTCTAGGAAAACATAAACTGAACTTACAAGCTCAAATGGGCAGACTGGGTGGGCCATAGGCCCTTATCTGCCAACACTGTCTATGTATCTATGCAGCTAAATAATATGGTAGGGACCAAACTAGTATTAGGAGATGAAGGAGCAACAGCAGGACTGCCGATGTGAGGGTAGAGAAGGCAGATAGGGAGCAGTAGAGGGAGCAGTGGTGAGTAGGTGGGGAGTGGTATTGGTAGCAAAACAACAGAAGGCATTACAGAGAGGAGGCAGTACCACAGAACACATCTGCAAAGATGAAGACTGGGGGCGCTATTCTGTAATCAACTCCCAGTGGACCTGCAGAGACAGGCAGTCTTTATCGTACAAGGTTCCATGTTTGGGGTGGAGCTTGGAGTGGATGGCTTTGATGTGTGCAGAGAAGTCAATTAATTCATTATTGATTTCAAAAGTTTTACCAGAAAAGACATACTGAATTGGTAGCAGCTTTTTTCCAGCTGCATCCTGGGGGGGTGTCAACTATCTCCCCATTGAAGTAAAATCCCCTTTACCATAGGAGTTGACAGTGCTGTTTCCTAATAATCAGTTTAGTTTCTTTTGGCTTTAAAGAAAGTATTCCCATGATTACCCGAGCCTAACTGTTCTGTAACAGAGCCCTATGTTATTCCAGAAGACTGTATACAAGTGATTACTAGGTCTAGAAAGTTATACCCCTAGTTGGCTTATCAATCAGTTGGTTTATCTCATCTGCTCTGATAGATATAACATAGTTTTCTTGATCAGCATGAGATAAATGGGAGTCCCAGTTTACACTGGGCAACATACAAACATAGACGTTGTCAGTAGATAAGGACCTCTTGGCCCACCTAGTTTGCCCAGTTTTCCCTGCCTACGGTGCCGCTGCAGACACTACTCAATCTCCGGTCATCTACTCCCCTTGCCCTACAACCAAGGTCCACTTGTATCTGTACCATGTATGCTTGATTCCCATCACCATTTTGGCACCCACCAGCTCCGCTGGAAGGCTGTTCCAGGCTTCCACCACCCTCTCTGTGAATAGATATTTCCTCACATTTCCTTTGAGCCCCCCACCTTCATATTGTGACCCCCTGTCCTTGTGCTTCTTTTTCTAAGGAAAATCATATCTTCCTGTACCTTATTAATACCTGTTAGGTATTTGAACTTTTCTATCAGTCCAAACTAGGGTGTTAAACGCTCCCATTATAACAAAATTGCCCATACGTGTCTTTATTTAGTTTAATATTTGTATCATCATTGCTCCCTAGTGGTCCATCGCCTACTCCTCTCCTTGTTAAATTAATTGTTTTATCCCAAATGGTTCTGGTAGTACTATCCTGCTGTCAGATCTCTTGCACTGCAGTACAGCATATATCATTTGTAGTGTACAGAGCCACACCATCAGCTTTTTTTACTCAGTCTGTTCCTTTCAATCAGCCTCATTACCATTCGGATCGCGACTCCAGCACTACTCGCAGCTCTCAAGGACAACAGCATTCAGACTAATGTTTAAAAGCAAACAAACAACTCAGAAAGCAGAAGCATGAATCATTAGACACGGTAAACGATTTAAAGAGCCCCAGACGTCTCCAGTGAAACTTTGGGAAAACAGGATTTTTAGACACATTTCCATATAATGTTTTGTATATTTTCTGTTTCTGGCTTCCCTCTTTTATATATAATAAATATTATAAAATGGGTAAGAGAACCAAAGACCTGTGCTTGGTCAAATGTGATCACATGACCATGCGTTATTCCAGCACAGCTTCACAGGTCAGAAATGCTTAACTTTCTGAACTTCATTACTCAGTTTCTCAAATATAAATCAGTCACCATTTTATCATCACAATAAGACACTCCAGAGTTTGCGTTACTGTGGGATAATGGCATTTCTTGGGTGCATAATGCACTTGGCATTGCCACATGCCTCACTTGCTGAGGTGTGCTATTTGTCACAAACCCACTCAGCAGGTCAGGCCCTCTACTCCCAAAGTGCCAACCTCTGAGCACAGTCTTGTGAACAGTGTAACAGACAAGGTAACCCTCTTGTCTGTTTTTGAGTTTGGATCAACCTTTGGTTTCAAGTTCTGGAGGGATTCAAACTGTTAACCTCTTGTTAGCATACCTAATGCACAGACTCGGATATATCTGTCTTCAGGGGGGCAGATATCTTTTCCTACGGGCACCTAACCAGGTATACAGAGATGAATCCTTTAAAACTTTAATGAAGACCTCAGATTTAAAATGCTTCTCTTTCCAGTTTGGTACCACCATTCAAGCTTATGTTTAGTATCTGCAATAACTATATACTTTTCTTACAACTAAAAAGAAATCAAAGACAGACCAAGTAAGTTCTAAAAAGAATTTTACTAAAAGAGAAAAATATGTAAAACACAAAATACAGAACTCAGATCAAAAGACATACAAATCTTTTAAAAGAAACAAGGTTTAAACAGCGCAAATTCCTACCACAGTACTTTGTCTCTAAATACTTGCTTAAGTGCTCACCAATCTTGCATGGTCAGAGTCTAGGCAAAATGTGTCTCTGTAAAACAGAATTATTTCTTAAACAACTGTGTTGGCCAACCCCTTTTTGGTGAGGTCAGCTAGCTCCTGCTCTGTCAGATTATATTTAAAAATATATCTAATAAAAAAAACAGTCTTTTCAAAGTATCAATTTTGCAATCCTTCAGCATGACTCTTGTTTCAAATGACATCTCTTTTGATCCATGCTGCATCCTCCCTCACACAGGCTTCATAGGCGCATTTACAACCTCGCACCCCTGCGTAATAACCTGGGTTTTCTCTTCAACGTCATAAACCTTTTTTATGATTTCTCTCTTAACAAAGTACTTAAACAACTCTGTAATTAGCTTCTGGTCTGCCATGTAACACATTGTATCTAAAAACTGAGTGTGTGTGATACACATGCTGTCAGCATTTCTTTTCGCTTGCATCTGTCAGCTGAAAACTGTGGGGGAGGGGTTGAGGTCACTCCTAGAACATTAGATTTTTCAGCAGAGATGGTCATTAATACATTTTTATTAAAAAAAAAAAAATATACAGCACTCAGAACTGGCTGTCTACATCACACTGTTATCCCACAATAACACATACCTTACTGCCTAATTAACATGAAAAGAGGATCACTGCTTTCTGCTGCATGTTTCTATAGCAACATTGACTCATCTGTAGCACCACGAGTGGGCAGAGATCAAAAATCACTAAGGGAGAGTCAAGAAAGTGGGGAAATAGTTCATTAAACAAACAAAAAAAAACAAAGGGAGCTTCTAGTTATGCATGCTCAGAATTATGGATTCAGAATTGTTGGAGGCCAGTTTTTGTGGGAATTAGAATGATCAGAATGGCCATTGGAAAATACTAATTTTGAAATGAAAGGTCAAAAAAAACTGGAGATTAGGATTTAGGATTCCAACTGCAATGCCTAGGTTCTTATCAAAATTAAATCAGATATTTCAAAATTCTGATGCAATCCTATTGTATCAGAATTGGCCAGGTCCTAGTGCCCCTACTTGTGATTCCATCCATTGCATTACAGAACAAACAAAGCACTACAGACCAGTGTCCAGCTGTCCAGGTTCATCTGAAGTTTGAAAGTACATGTTTCTCCTGTCCCTCACATGTCCTGTCATCATGGAGGGATGCTGGTATCTATTCCCTCCCCAGTTTCTGGTACTTATTTATCAAACTAAACTGCTGTGCAGATAGAATTAGCAAGCCATGGTGCATTTAAAAAACAGTGTCAAACCTCCCTCGCATTCCCTAACAGGCAACTTGGAGTGGCAGCTGCCCAAGATCAGATTGGGAAACCCTTTCAGGCACGAAATGGCATCCTAATCAGGTTAGAAAGTAAGAGTGAGAGAGGGGGCGGTGGAGTCAAACAGCAGACTGAGTAATGTGTCTCAGTGTTGGAAAGGAAGGAACTTGGGAGGCTCTGCTGGGGGAAAAAAGGAAGGGTAATCTCTTTCATGTACGATAGCCAGGTCCTCGTGTCATCATTCCCATACATCTATATTGGCCCAGGCACAGTTCTGCTGTGATCCACTGTTCAACATTCTGCTAGCTGTAGTTAAATGGGAAACATCTGCATGCCTTAGAACGGCATTTATTTATTTGGTTGTATTTTGTTAACCATGTAAGTAAATTAGACAACTGAATGCCTATTTATTTATTGGTTAGGGTCAATAAATCACTGCTGGCAGACGCCTACAAACTCCATAATTCACACTTGTGAATTACAGAGTCCTATAAACCATGGTTGGCAGAAACGGCCGTGAGTCTCCCTCAGCACCTCTCTGAGTAGCTGTCCAAGCACTGACGGTCCACTCATGCTGCTGACAGAAAACCGCCAGCACAAAAAAAAAAAAAACACACTTCTCAGACAACTGTAATAAAAAAGCCATGTGCATTATTAGCCAGTAAATATAAAAAGTAAAATATGGGGAATTGTGGAAATTTGGATTTTATGCACACCCTCAGTTTGTGATGCCCAGATAAACCCCTCAGGCTTCGCCCTTGGGGTTTATGGGGCATCACGCACCTAGGGTGTGCATAAAATCCCCATAAACCACACTTCCCCATGCATTATTCTATATTTAAACAATAACACAACTGAGACACTTGTCATTTGTGAGTGATTAATAACCAGTTAGGGGGATGGGTAGCCTGAGGCGAAACTGAGGGACATTCCCCTCCTTCAGCCCATCATTAATCCAAGGAAATGATTGTGCTTGAGTTTGTTATTGTGATTATAAATCTAATTGCAAAAACAACTTTACCTTTTTCTGCTGTTTTTAATGGTTTGGTGTGAGCAGTGTGGTATGAGTATGTCTTACATTTAAGACACTGTGTGCCACATAGTGTCAGTTAACAACTGGATTGGTAATTTCTAGGACATTATTGACCAATCTTGCTGCCAATCAGCAGCCTCGCTAGGCTCGTGAATAATTTGTAAGACTTATAACTAATAACATAAGTGGATAAGTACAAAGAGCAATACTAAAATACAATGTAATCAAGACACGAAGGCAGAAACAAACATTATCAACAAACAACGTTTGGGCAAAACAGTTCGATAAGTACAACAATGTAGGTAGTTCAACTTAAGTGCACAATAATATTAAAATTGGACTATAATATGATGCATAATTTTCCTCCATGCATTTATTTTTATGTCTGACAGGCCTAAAGTAGAAATAAGTTATATATTTCAATGCTAGGTGGGTCATCAGCATTTAGTTTCACTTTTGGCTTTAGGAGGCAGTATAGCATAGTGGTTAAAGGCACAGAGCTGCAAACCTGGAGACCTGGGTTTGAATCCCATCAGCCCCCACTTGCATACTGTGCGACTCTGAGCAAGTCTCTTTACTTCCTTTTGCTCCCAGGTTGCATCTGGAAACAAGCTCTGGCTTAGTGTGCCTTTCCTGGTTAAACAGTTTCCCCTTTCCCCTAGGCTGACCACAAAGGAGCTCTCAACTAATGGGAGAATAACTTGTGCTGTGCCTGTTAACATAACAATGGCCTTTGCCGAAATAAAAACAGAGTAGTGAAATCAAACAGAAACAGTTAAAGAGCTAATGAACGGCCACATTCTGGGTCCTTGATCTACAGCAACAACAGTTTACTGGTCCCCAGTAGTTCACCATTTCCTGTGGATTTGATTATTTTTCATCATTTGACACCTGGTACCTTGGACAAGATTACTATATTACATATCCCTGAACATAACTATCTTCGTGGTTTAGTATTACTACATCAAGAAAGCAACCCAACTCCATGAGCCGGCTAGGGTATATCGGGCTGAAGGGAAATGGCTTGAAACTTGTTACGATGAATATCTGCAGCCTAATTCCACAGATGCCTCAACTGCTGGCATGGGCTGCCCTACATAACCCTGATATACTTTGCCTGACTGAGACCTGGCTATACACCTGCGTCAGGGATAATGAGACAGTGCTCCCAGGTTACAATATCTTTAGATGTGATAGGAATGGTACAAGAGGTGGCGGCTGTCTCATTTATTTATGGAATACCCTAAAAGGTATTGTGCTCCCCATCACAACTTGCAGCATTGACCATGAGCTCCTTGCAGTTAGAATCATTTTTGGTGCCCATAAAAAATCTCTGGTCATTGCATTGGTCTACCTCCTGCTGAAAATGGTCAAAGACGGTCTAATTAAACTACTAGGGTCCTTGGTTGGCGTTAACAACAACTGTGAGCTCATCGTGACTGGGGACTTCAACATCAATTGGCTCAGTAATGAATCGACCAACCAGAAGGATACCATAGCCAGCTCCCTCCTCACGCAATTAGTCACGGAGCCCACTAGAATGAACCATAAGACCAATAAGCACACGCTCCTAGACTGGCTCCTTGCAAGCTCACCTGACTTACCAATGTCTTGGTACTACCAGATTCGCTAAACGATCACTCCCTTATCACCTGTCTGTGGTCCAATAAATTAAAAAAAGTGCCACCTGTCTTTGTGAACAGCAGAATTCTCAGGAAAGGGCAGCTCTCAGCTTTCAAGGAGGCACTTTCTCAGATTGATTGGTCTCCCCTTAAGGTACTGCATGACCTTGTCATAACACTCCAGTACTTTATTGATAACTTTAATAGCATTTGTGACAGATTTGCTCTGTTCAAAAAAAGAAAAACATGCAGCCATAACAATGGGTGGATACTAGTGGCCTTCAAGATCACATGAGGGCAAGGAACAACCTTTGGTATCAAGCCAGGGCCTCCGGAACAGCTCTTAGCCTGGTAGCTGACATATCTTTCTCTACTGCCCCATACGACATCATCAGCACTGTGACCTCACTGACTGTGACATCACTGCTACTTAGGAACAGCAAGTGAGTGACTGCCAGGTCATTCACCTGTGATGTCACAGTCAGTGAAATCATAATGCTGATGATGTAGTGTGGGGCAGCAGAGCTAGATATGTCAGCTGCCAGGCTAAGAGCTGTTCCACACACACTCAGCACAATATTATCAAATTGAATACTTTCTGATGAGCTGAAGGAAAAAGAAAAATGCTTCAGAAATAAAAAGTTACAACTGACTGTTTCTTAAAATTGTTATTATTTTCCTGTCTGCCTGTTTTGGCTCCACTAGTTCTTTAAATCATTATTAAAAGAATGAATCTTGCCAGAAAGGCACTGCCATTGTATAAATTACATATTCCATGAGCTGGCTAAAAATAGCACTCACGAGGTCATACAGGTCAAACCTACAGATCACCCCATGGCATATCTCATATATACACACACCACACAAGTGGTGAATAAATTGGGTAAAAAAATCATATTATTTTGGGCTAAACAGAATTTTTATTGTTCTCTTTATGACCCCTTCTTTCTCTGGCTAGGTCTCCATCATGCTGGCCTCCCCAGCCCCACCATCCGGCTTCTAATGGGTTTACCTGCTACACCCCCTGCCCCATGGCTTACCCCTTATGGAGGGGGTGATGAGGAATCCCAACCTGCCGATGTTTCAGGATCCAGACTGGAGGAGAACCACTCACCAGTGCGAGACCTGTGGGAGGGCAGAATTTCATCCTGCCTGTTGCCGGGGCTTTTCCTCTGTTCTCGTCCTGGTCCTTGAGATGCAGGTGAGGAGGATGCACCTGGGTGTGCAGGTGAGTTTACGTGGTGTGGCAGCAGCCTGCATTCCCACTCCCCTAACCACACTGGTTTCATTGTCACCTGTGATCATCCATGTGGCAGCAGAGGTGACTGCCCTCCCCTCCTGGGGGAGGCGGGCATCCTCTAGAATGCTTGATCCTCCCCCCCCGGCCCCTGACGACGTACGCTTACTTCCGAACTGGGGTCATCGGTGTCATGACGTTAGAACTGGCTACACTGGGGGGCTGGCCAATAAATATTTACTGTATTTTCACTTAGAAACATGATATTACATATTTTTATTTATTTATTGAAATTGTTTCATCAGGATAGCACACTGAGCAAAAAGATGCTCGTCTCCCAGTGCGGCCTGGGGGAGGGGGGAGGGTACAGTGGGAGATAACTCGCAGGTTATCAAGAGTTACATATGCAAGGAAAAACAGTAGGACATAGCTGAGCACAGTTACAGCAATACAGTAGACAGATTCAGTTGAACAGTTTACAGAAAAAGCTTCAGTTATGCAGTTGCAGGATACAATTGTGTGACGGAATAGGAACAAGACAAACAGTACAGTTCAACAACAACAGTAGGCAGGCATTGATTAAATTACAGAATAGGATAGCATTGGATAGATGAGGTGTGACACTGAGTGGAGAAAATGTGAGGATCAGCAACAGATGGAACATATATTATTTCCATTTAGAATATGGAAATAGAATCCAGCAAACAATGGGTGAGATAGCGTTTACAATGGAAACAAAGGCAGTTTTAAGCTAAAGTTGGGTAAAACTAATAAAAACATTAAACACAGTGTGGTATATATCAAATACATGATGCATTGTAGCAGAAAACCTATTTATTGCCACACATGAGTGGTAATACCTTTGTAACTAACTCGTGGCTTCGCCACTCCCGAGTTATGGGTTTTACCATTCACTAGTGGGGATAAATGTGTTACTCCACTGCAAACCATTTTGTATTCCCTATAAATGGACAAGCTCCCAGCCAATTACAAAGCTGCCACTGTACGGCCAGTGCTATCATGCCCTCAGGTGATCCGACACTGTCAGGCTGGCAAAGTAAAGTGGAAAGGATGAGAAGGGACTTGGCAAGGTTAGAGGAATGGTCAAATGTATGGCAGCTTAGATTCAATGCTAAGAAGTGCAAGGTAATGCACCTGGGAAACAAAAACCCAGGGGAAGAGTACACAATGGGGGGTGAGATACTAACAACAACAAAAATGGAAAGGGACCTGGGGGTAGTCATATCAGATGACCTAAAGGTGGGCAAGCAGTGTGAGAGCAGCAAGGAGGGCTGGGGGGATACTGGGATGCATAGGGAGAGGCATCACCAGTAGAAAACAGGAAGTTATAATCCCTCTGTACAGACAGCTGGTGAGACCCCATCTGGAATACTGTGTGCAGTTCTGGAGACCCAATTTCTGCAAAGACCTAGACAGGATGGAAGCTGTCCAGAGGAGGGCAACTAAAATGGTGCAGGGTCTGCACCGGAAGACATATGAAGAGAGACTTAAGGAGCTTAATATGTATAGCCTCGAGGAAAGGAGGGAGAGGGGGGACATGATAGAAACTTTCAAGTACCTCAAGGGAATCAACAAAGTCCAAGAGGGTAGCATCTTTCAAAAAAAGAGGTGTGCAAGAACAAGCGGGCACAATTTGAAGATAGAAGGGCGGCTCAGAGGTAATTTAAGGAAGTATTTTTTCACAGAGAGGGTTGTGGATGCATGGAACGGCCTTCAGGAGGAGGTTGTGGAGTCAAAAACAGTGGTGGAATTCAATCATGCATGGGACAGTCATAAGGCAATTCTAGGGGTTGGGGGTAGGAAGAAGTAGGCTGCTGGCTAACTAGGATCTGCAGCTTATCCAGTAGTAGGGAAATGGGCAGACTGGGTGGGCCAAGCGGTCCTTATCTGCTGTCAAATTCTATGTTTCTATGTAAAAACAGAATCTGGAAAACAAGCCTTGGTAAGTAGTGCACTGGAAGGATGAAACCAATTACTTGATCCCCCCCCCAAAAAAAAAACACCTCCTCAATCCTGTCTGCTACAATATTTTCTCTTTTTGAAATGTACCTTGTAACTGTAGTTTGATGATTAGCACTTGTATTCTATCTGCTTATTGCATGCACTGTATGTGTGAACGCTTCTGTCCCCCAATACATTCTCATGAACCTCATGAAGCTATTTTGTTTAGAGGAAGGGAGGGAGGGAGGAAGGAAGGAAGGAAGGAAGGAAAGAGACAGTGTTTTCACTAATTTTCTTTATTGCCACGTTTAATCAGACGCAACACTGACAAGTAATCATTGTGGGTTCTAACTCTGGTTCCCTTTAACACACACCTAATTCAGATTAGAACCCCCACACACACACACGCACCTTGATCATTAGGTCTGTTTCTGAACATTCTGCATTGCCAGTTGATGATGTTCCTCAATATTAAATAATCAGCGTAGAATAGGGGTAAGGACATCATAGGATGTCCCCAAAACACTGGAAGAGAACAAATATAACCAGAAAAAGAGTGCGAATGTAAGGCAGGGATTTATTTAACTCTAAAAATTGATGAGCGTTTTGCTCATAAAAGTGCTAAATCTCTGTGAAAATGCATAGCACTTGCCTCACTATGTTTAACAAACACAGCATTTCTAGAAAACCTATATAAATGCTTTCTGTACAGTTAGCATTGTCCCAAGAAAAAACTGCTAATCAATTATTTAAAACCCTGTAAGGCCATCTCAGAAGCATTACAAAGTCAGAAACTAGTTTTGTGAATCAATAAACAGCTAAAAATTCTTCTTATTTCTGTAAAGTGCTCCAGGTTTGGGGTGGAGCTTCTTGTGGAGAGCATTCACACGAACAGAAAAATCAAGGAGGTGATCCAGCCAGACCCCAAGGTACCTGAAGGAGGAGACATTTCTAATCCCTGCAGCGTCAAGGGTACAAAAGGAAGGATGGGGAGACTCTAGCAAGCCTCTGCCTGGTACCAAAAGTCATGAAGACTTTTCTGAGCATTGAAGGAAAACTGATTTACTCAGAACCAAAGCTGGATGTTGTTAAAGTCCTGTTTTAGCTGGTTCATCAGGTCAGGGCAGAGGAGCCAGCGGTGAAGAGTACCGTGTTATCTGAATACATATGAAAGGACATAGAGGAGCAAGCAGTGGGGAGGTCATTTAGAAAACTGGAGAAAAGAATTTGGCCAAGGACAAACCCTTTTGGGAACGCCTGAGCTGATTGGGAGTGCGTGGGGGTGAGTAAGTCTCCAATGTGAACAGCTTGCGACCTGCCCTCTAAGTAGGAGCGGAACCACTCAACTGAGGAGGCAGAGAGTCCTGCTACCTTTAGCTTGTCCAGGAGAATGGGGTGGGCAACAGTGTCAAAAGCTTTGGCTAAGTCAGCAAAGATAGCAGAGGTGACAAGGCCCTGATCCATGCCAGAGAGGATAGTATCACTGAGCCAGAGGAGAGAGGTGGAGGTGGAGCGTGACTGTCTAATGCCAGACTGGAAAGGAGTGAAGAAGAAGGCTGAGTTAAGAAAAGGAGAGGGGTGTGAGAGAACAAGGTGTTCCTTTCCTGGAATTTAACCAGTAGGAGGAGGAGAGACATAAGGCAGAAGTTACTAGGGGTAGAGAGATCACGTCCTTTAAGAAGGGGAATAACAGTAGCCAGCTTCCTAGAGTTAAGGGCACAGGATAAGGAGAAAGAGAGGTTGAGAAAGTGCGTGATAGGAAGGGTGATGACATGAGCAGAGAGATAAAGGAGTCTGGAGTCAAGCCAATCAGGGCTCCCACCCTTGTGAAGGTTTACAGCCAAGAGGGCCTCAACAGCAGAAGGGGTAGTTGGGGTAGCAGGGGTAGTTGGTGAGAGAGAAAAAAGGGAGGAGGGGCAGTAGGATTGTAGAGGAAGACAGTGAGATGGTATTTAAGAAGACAGAGAGTGAGAGGAGGAGAGGAAGAGGAGGAGGAGGAACAGAAGAGGGAGCAGGCACAGGAAGTGAAAAAGAAATTGAAAGATGAGGTGACTGCAGCAGGGTCAGAGACAGAAGTAGGGTCAGGGGAGAGAAAAGGGCATGAACTATCTTCCAGGAATTAGGGAGTCATTAAGATTCTGGAGTGCAGATGCAAAGTATTCAGACTTCATAAGCCTAGTATCTTTTGTACAGGCATAGTGAAGGGGTCAGGTAAATTGTAAGGTCAGAAGTGGAACCAGAAGACTTGTAGGTCCTTCAGACAAGGTCACACGCATGCTGAGGAGCCAGCAATTCCACTGAGATCCATGGGAGATGAGATTCTTGGACCCTGGATCTTCTAAGGGTGGATGGGGGTGATGGATCCCAGACACATGAATTTAGAAGTGAAAAATTTCAGGACATTGTCAAAGTTGCCAGCTGTAGAAATTGGGGGACCAGTCAGTGGCTACCAGGTCAGCATCAAGGTGGACAGGTCCAACGATTGGAAGCAGGGCCCTTGAGAGGGTGGGGGAGCAGGGGATAATTCCCAGGGCCCAGCACCAAGAGGGGCTTAGGCCTCCCAGCATACCATATGCAGGCAAGGGGCTGTGAGCTGGCAGGGGCCTGAGAGTCTGAACTTCCCCCGGAGCCCAAGATTCCTCTCAAGGGGCCTGATTGGAAGGACCAGAGCTGAATTAATTTTATGGGAACTTTGGGACAATGAATCTTATGCAGACAGTAACCATGTGATGGTCACTGAGAGCATCAGGGAGGGTACTAGCATCTAGAATATGATGGGGATGGGAGGAAAGGACCCAGCAAGAAGGAGTGATTAACAGATTTGAAATTATAGTAAGTGGGGACAGAGCTGAGTTGGGTTAGAAGAAGAGACTTTACATTAAGGGAACATTTATGAAGTGAGGGGGAGAACCAATTTAAATTGAAATGATCCAGTATGAATAACTCTCCAGAGGAGGTCTGGGAGGAGATCTTGGTAAGCAACTCAGTTACTGAAGGAAGGGACATGCTAGGGCAGCAGTAGACATGGACAATAAATATGGTACAGAGAAGGGAAGGGAGATTTTGAGAAGAAGCATCTCATAGGCAGAGGGGAGAAAGATGGAGAGCACAAGCTCAAACTGAATGTTTGAGTAGAGGTAGATGACAACTCCACCACCCCGTTTGCTCGATCCTGATGAACAGTGGTGAAACCAAGGGCTAGCAACAGAGGAATCGGATCCTGAGGGACAGTCAGGATTCTGTGATAGCCAACATGGCCAACACATCATGTTTGCAGTTAGCCATGAGTGGTTGCAACAAGTCGATCTTAGGGAGAAGGCTGTGTATGTTGACATGGGCCACTCTTAAACCTTTGGGGAAAGGGGATGACAGGGAAGTGCCAGAATTAAGCTCAATATCTTCTGCAGCAAAAAGCAGCAAGGAGATGAGGTTAAGAGACTCTATAAGACGCTTATGGGAAGAGGAAGGGGGGAGTAGAATGAATAAGAGTTAGGGAGGGAGGGAGGAAGAAGAGCAGGAGGGCCCTGAGAGTTTTGAGATCTAGCCAAGGAGATGAGAGGAGACTGCAACCTGGATGCCAGAGAGAGTGAGGTAATGCAGGCAGACAGGAAGGTAGGAGAGGGTAAAGAAAGGAGGGTGGTGAACAAAGGGAAGTCAAGAAAGATGGAAGGGGGAAGGGAGGTAAGAGAAAACAACAAGGGGAGAAGAGAAATTGTTAGGAGCAGTATAGTGGAATAGAAGATAAAAAAAAAAAAACACAACCTACACTACACAATAGTATGGGGGACAAGTTTCACTCAAGGAGCGAAAGCTGAGTAAGGTGACTGCATTCTTAACCAGATGTAGGAGGCCAGAAGTAAAATTATTTGCTTAAAAGCCAAATAAAGAAATAACACTGGAAGGGAAGTAAAAGATCCCTATTGGTCGAGCTGGGGCCTTCATTAATCTCCAACTTGGCATCATAATGTATAAAATAGTAATCAAAAAAGACTCCCATTCATGTTAGTGGGGTGTGCCCCTGCACTCTACCTTGTTGCACATCATAACATGCCTGAGTGCAGGGGCAGGTTGATGAACAAGGAAGTGGAATGGATCAGTTGGTCAACTTGTTGGGGCCAAAGTACGATACCTTCCAATTAGATACAGGCTGCACAAAAAAATTTAATTATGGCAGAAATGGACTATCGGCAGCAACCACTAACATTTTTGGTAAGCCATACTCTAAACATGGAAAATCCCTTTAAACAAAATGGGGAGGGGGATAAGGACCAACCCAGATAGAAAACTGCAGTATCAGCCCCTATCACTACACAGATGGAGTGAATTCCTCTTTCCTCCAAAGTATGCCAATCCCCTGTTCTTTCCTCAATTACGCACAGTCTCAGGCCATTCGAGCTGCCTAGTTCTGCTCATCTTCTCCACAATCAGTTTTCAGCATTTCCTATACAGTAATTCCTACACTTAAAAGTCAGTTGTGTAGCCTGGAGGGATGGCAACCTAAAGTCTTGAATACCCAGAGGTTTCCTCCACAGGGTTTTTTCCTCTCCTCCATGCTGAAGGTCATAACTAGTGATAGGTACTTTGCATTTCTAGTTCTTTCATCGGTTGAGCTGGGATCTGGATGGTGGCTCCTTTCCTGGTACAGCAGTGGCCTTCCCATGCCCCACAGCAGAATGATGTCCCAGTGGTTTCTACATCTTTGGGTCTTAGTTTTTGGACATCTTCCCTATGGTACCTTCAGCCAAGGGACCTCACTCCTGCAGCACTTCTAAGGGTGAAACCCTCATCAGGAAGGTTCTGTATCATTATACCCCAAAAGGGAAGTAGTTCATCTGGAACAGAGAACATGAAAGGGCACATATATATTCAACCATAACCTCTTCCAGTGGCACAAACACTAATATGTTACACACATATCCTGCACACTTAGTCATCTGGTGGATCAGTGAACTATTGGTGTATGATAACTAAGTGCACATTTAAAAAAACTCTAAGTTGGATCAACTCCTCCAGGAGAATCCTATGACTGGGTGTGGCATTTAATTCATGGGGCAAGGAAAGGTTACAAAGAGCTTGTCTCATTGCCAAATTACTATGCCCAGGAGAAATGGGTGCCTCACTTGGCCTCAGATTGATGGGAGTTTCCCATACTGGTGGCCTTCCTCTATCTACTTTGCCAAACTCATTATAAGACAAAAGCCACATAAAGGCTTTCGATTTGCCAGGTGATAATGCCCCTTTATTGATTAAAGCATTCTGTGTGAACAAAAGCTACCCCTTAAAACAGAAGGGGATAGCAGTAGTATACGACAAATCATGACATTCATGACATCATACTTAGCCATTCAGGATTGTTTATTTCTATACATTGCAGGTACTCGTAAGAGGGTGCATCATGCCCATAGTTCTAAAATTCTGACATTCGAAGTTCGGTTGGCAATCCATTTCCCATGAAAGGGATTCTCTAGTATTTTTGCAAAGTGAAACATTTTGATTTTAAATTCAAATTTCATTTTGTTTTTAAACAAATAGTCTTTAGCAAGATTTATATGTTTATATGTAGAGTTCCTGTGTCTCTTATGGTTCTAAGAGTTTCTTCTCAAGTCCTTTGTGTGCCAGAACTGCTTAGCTACATTTCACAGTTCTCTCACTCACAGAACATGATAATGCACTTTTATGTAACCATAAGAGACTCAGTAACTGTACGTATATACCGTACATATAGAATCTGGTCCACCTAAAGTACTTGGTTTAGAACTGAGCTATAAACTAAGCACCCTTACCTACGTTGCTTTTGACTCTGACAGGGAGCTTATTTTTAGGTAGGCACACACCTGAGGTGGGGGAGTTGCTTTATAAAGGTCACTGTTGTTCTGTTTAGCCAGATTACAGCTACCAGACACAGCAGAGGTGGATCATACCAGCAGGAAAGTTTTGAGATGGGTGCTCAATTCGATCTCCAGGGCCCACCTAATGTTAAAGTGATCAAAGCTGGTAAAAAGCACATCTTTTCTGACGTCAACCAACTGACTGACTATCGGATCCCAATACTCCACAGATTGTCATAATTCAGCATCTCCATCCAGACTGGATGTAGCTGTCTCTAAAGCAGCAGACACTCTAACCCTTATAGATTGCTAATGGCTCTTCTTTGGATCTCTCAAGTAGAAACAGAAACTGTTGGCAGATAAGGACCGCTTGGCCAACCCAGTCTGCCCTTTTCTCCCCTGCCTATACTGTCACAGCAGATCCTATCTGATCTCTGGCTACTTTCTCCCCCACCCCTGCTTTCCTACCGAGATTCCTTTATTCCTATCCCATGCATACTTGAAGCCTACTACTGCTTTCACCCCCACCATCAGATATCACCAAACGTGATATACAGTGGATTTACTCTACTTTGATTTCAGCAAGGCGTTCGACTTGGTGCCTCACAGAAGGTTGCTCAAGCAGCTAGGGAATCTGGGTACAGTGAAAAGACACAGTTGGATGGGTGAGAAACTGGTTGGAAGGGAGATAGAAGAGAGTTGTGGTTAACAGAGCCAAATCAGAAGAGAGGAAGGTCACCAGTAGGGTGCCACAAGGATTGGCTCTGGATCCAACCCTTTTCAGTATGTTTACTAGCGACATGGGAGAAGGAATCCAGGGCAAGATTTGTCTCTTTGAAGATGGCACTAAGCTCTGTGGCAAGGTAGACAGCAAGAAGAGGGGTTAGGAAGATACAGAGATACTCGCAAAGGCTAGAGAGGTGGTCAAATATTTGGCAGTTGAAATTCAATGACAAAAGGTGCAAGGGGAGCACATAGGTAACAAGAATCAGAGGACAGAGTACTGGATGTTGGTGGGGGTAAAGTTGTGTATGACCTCTGAGAAAAGAGACCTCAGGGTCATCATTAGTGACTCCTGAAAACAATCAAACCAGTATAATAAGGCCTACAGTAAGGCAAACAGGATGCTAGGGTGTATAGGAAAGGGTATTGACAGTAGAAGGCAGGCGATGTTAGTACCTCTCTAGTGAGGCCCCACCTGGAGTACTGCACCCAGTTCTGGGGTCCTGACCTAAGGAAAGATAAGGACAGGCTGGAGACAGTGAAATATAGGATGATAAAAATGATTCAGGGCCAGCAGGACAGATCTTGCAAGGATCGGCTCAAGGCATTGAACATGTGCTCACTGGAGGCCAGATGAGAGAGGGGAGATATGATAAAGACCTCCAAGTTCCTGAATGCAATGAACAAGATAAACTGTGAGGAAATATTTAGTATGAGTAGCACATCAAGAATATGGGGGCATGAGTGGAAACTGAGGGGGGAGAATCAAGAGGGAAGGGAGAACATTTTATTTTACAGAAAGGGTGGTGGAGTCATTGGACAATCTGCCAGCTGATGTGGTGGGGGCCAAACTATCAGTGGTTTCAAACATGGCTGGGACAGAATGAAGGGCTTAGTGGTTGCTCAGGGTGATAGCAGTAGGGTAGGGAGCATGGGGGGGTAGATAGTGTGAGTTAGAACCATGTATGGACACTAGACTGAGTTTTTTTTAGGATTTATGGGCAGACTGGATGGACCATTGGTCTTTTTCTGCTTATACTGCCTTTGCTTCCATGTTATAGAAACATAGAATGTGATGGCAGATAAGGACCGTTTGGCCCACCTAGTCTGCCCATTTCCGTACCTAACGGACAAGCTGCAGATCCTAGTTAACCAACAACCTACTTCCTCCTAACCCTCACTAGAATTGCCATATGTCTGTCCCATGCATTCTTGAATTCCCCCACTGTTTGACTCTACGACCTCCTCAGGAAGGCTGTTCCATGTATCCACAACCCTCTCTGTAAAGAAATACTTCCTCACATTACCTCTGAACTGTCCCCCCATCTTCAAATTGTGCCCCTTGTTTTGCACTTCTTTTTCTGAAAGATGCTACCCTCTTGGACTTTGTTGATTCCCTTGAGGTATTTGAAAGTTTATATATGTCCCCTCTCCGCCTTTCCTCGAGGCTATACATCTTTAGATCTTTAGTTCCTTTAGTCTTTCTTGATATGTCTTCTGATGCAGACCCCGCATCATTTTGGTTGCCCTCCTCTGGACAGCCTTCACCCTGTCTATGTCCTTGTGGAGATGGGGTCTCCAGAACTGTACACAGTACTCCAGATGTGGTCTTACCAACTGTCTGTACAGAGGGCCAACAACTTCCTGTTTTCTACTGGTGATGCTTTTCCCTATGCATCCCAGTATCCCTCAGCCCTCCTTACTGCCTTCTCCCATTGCTGGCCAACCGTTAGGTCCTCTGATATGACTACCTCCAGGTCCCATTCCATTTTTGTTGTTGTCAGTATCTCACTCCCCATTGTGTACTCTTCCCCTCGGCTTTTGCTTCCCAGGTGCATTACTTTGCACTTCTTTGCATTGAATCTAAGCTGCCATATATTTGACCATTCCTACAACCTTGCCAAGTCCCTTTTCATCCTTTCCACCCCACCTTGTGTATCAACCTTGTTGCAGATCTTTGTGTCATCTGCAAAGAGACATACTTTCCCTTCTAGCCCCTCTGCAATGTCACTTATAAAGACATTAAAAAGGTCCGGCTCCAGTACTAAACCCTGCGGTACCCCACTAGTAACACTCCTTTCTTCACTGTGGACAACATTTACTATTACCCGCTGTGTCCTGTTGTCCAACCAGTGTTTTACCCAGGCTACCACTCTAGGACCCACTCCCAGGCTGGCTAATTTGTTTATTATTCTTTTGTGTGGGACTGTGTCAAATGCCTTGCTAAAGTCTAGGTAGGCCATGTCCACAGCCCCTCCTTGGTCTACTGCTTTGGTCACCCAGTCAAAGAAATCAATTAGATTTGTCTGACATGACCTTCCTGCTGTGAATCCATGCTGCCTTGGGTCCTGTGCCCCACTGGCCTCTAGGTACTCAACAGTTTTTTCCTTCAGAAGTGATTCCATCATTTTCCCTACCACTGAGGTCAAACTGACAGGTCTGTAGTTTCCTGCCTCTGTCTTGCTCCCACTTTTGTGAAGCGGAATCACAACCACCCTCCTCAAGTCCTCAGATACCACACCATCCTCCCATGATTTATTAAAAAGGGTAGTCAGTGGTGTTACTAGTTCTTCCCTTAGTTCTTTTAGAATTTTGGGGTGAATTCCATCAGGCCTCATTGCTTTATCCACCTTCAGTTTTAAGAGTTCTTTCAGAACCCTTTCTTCTGTGACAGGACTAATATCAACCCCCCTATCCAGAGTACTTCTATTGACCTGATTAAGTATTTCCCCCTGCTTTTCCACTGTGAATACTGCTTTTTCACTGTCGCTCTTTGCCCAACCACCTTCCTCTTTGTTCAGCCTCAATATCCCTGCCTTCATCTTTCTTTGCTTCCTAATGTACCTCTAAAAGGTTTTATCCCCCTTCTTAACCGAGTTGGCTATCTTTTCCTTGGTTTGGGCCTTTGCTATTCTGACTGCCTTACCCGCTTCCTTCTGCTTTAACTGGTACAGTTCTCTGTCCTGCTCCTTCTATGTTTCCTTATACTTCCTGAATGCTATCTTTTTCTCCCTTACCTTCTCCACCACTTCTTTTGAGAACCATAGTGGTTTTTTCTTACGTTTTGATTTGTTTATTTGCTTCACTCAAAGGCTTGTTGCCTCTGTGATGGTGGTTTTGATGTTTCCCCATTGTTGCTCCACCCAACCTTCTTGCCTGTTTGCTAGTGCTTTTCTGAGGCACTCTCCCATTTTGACAAAATCAGCCCTCCTGAAGTCCAGTACCTTGACTTTTGTGTGGCTTGACTCTACAGCTAAGTTTATCATGAACCACATGGTTTGGTGGTCGCTTGTTCCTAGATGGCTACCCACTTCAAGATCAGAGATCCTCTCTCCATCCCCATTTGAGAGTACCAGGTCTAAGATTTCTCTCTCCCAAGTGGGATCCAAAACTAGCTGAGGCATGCCCCCTGTAGGGCATCGAGAATGGCTCTGCTCTTGGATGTGGCTACTGCAAAGGTGCTCCAGTCAACATCTGGCATATTCAGGTCCCCCATCAGCAATATCTCCCCTTTCTCTGCCATCCCAAGGATGCCTTCTATCATTTCCTTGTCCATTTCCTCCCCCTGAGATGGGGGTCTGTATACAACCCCTGTGCAGATTGTGGAGCCATTTCCAGTCTCAGGGTGACCCACAGTATCTCCTCTTCTCCCTGTTTACCCTTTAGTTCTGTTGCTTTGATACCCTTCCCTTACATAGAGAGCTACTCCTTCTCCTCCTCTTCCCTCCCTGTCCCTCCTGTAGATTGTGTACCCTGGTATGTTGACATCCCAGTCATGGTTCTCTGTGTACCATGTTTCTGTGACTGCCACAATATCTAGGCATCCCTCTTCCATCAAGGCCACCATTTCAGGGAGCTTTTCACCTAGACTACAGGCATTGGTACTCATTACCCTCCATTTTTTATGGCTTTATTTCTTTTTGCCCCATCCCAGTCCCTACTGCCTTTGTCTTTTTCTCCATTTAACCCTGCCCTTCTCCCTATTGACTGCTCTATCTTGGTGTTACCTCACTAATTACCCTGATTTTTGGGGGGACTAGGAGTTCCCTTCTCCTCTTCAGTGCTTCCCCCCTTGGCTAGTTTAAATGCTTGCCATTGAAGCATTTAAACCTATCACCTAGGATCCTGGTTCCCCTCCAGGATAGATGCAGACCATCATGCCTATATAGGGCTACATCCCTCCAGGTGGAGCCTCAGTCCCCAGTGAAGCCATGTATCAATTTATTATTTGAATTTAACGAATAATAGACCAGGAAGATAAGGGACCATACAAGAGATTTGTGTTATGTCTACTGCGAAAACTGCATTTAGTAATTTAGTCTTTGCAGTTTAATGTACCTACAAAAACCTATCTCTAAACCTTTATCATGGAAATGTGGGACGTGACACCCTAAATGTGGGACAATGGTGGAAACTAGCCCTCATAAGGTAGTACACATCATCAAAGATGGAGACAGAAGCTCAGAAAACAATGGGGAAAAGTTCCTTATGTGTGCAAACTAGTTTAATGTTGGTTTAACATCTTAGAATATTATGAATTTCTGCTTAAAAGTCTTAAAGTACAGCTTCTTCTTTGAGTGGGCAGCACCTTTTCCATGTAGGACAGAGCAATTTTGAGGGGGTAAAATGAGAAACATCCCTGGTAACATGGAACAGTTGAGAAGTATGTATGTTGTGAAGAATTTTATTGTGTTTTATCAAATGGCTTGAATGAATTGGAGTTTCCCTTTGACTGCAAGCAGCTAGGTTATTACTGATTGCTATTATTTTCTTGCTTTTCTTTACGGCTTTTATCTCCCCTCCATGAATTAGCCTTATAATATCCTTACACTAAATGTAGGTTATACTGATAATATTTTTGTGTTTTACAGTGGTAACAGAAGCCTGTATTTAGCTTAAAGGAGAACTGCACTGAATCTATATGTAATTTTCCCTTGTAAAAGCTTGTTTAAATACTGGTTTAAATTTTGTTACTGTTCCATTTCTACAGGGTTTTTAGTTATCCTAGTGGGTAGGAAGACTAGGTTTGCTGGCAAAGGCACAGAGCTTCACCTGAGCTCTTTTCTTCTAGGTTGCGTGTAAGGACAGAACAAAGAACCTTACCAGAGCAAGGAAAAGGATTAAGGCTTCTTTTGGCTAGGTAGATTTATTGCATGTTGTTATTTTTTTTTTTACTCACAGGGATTGTTACTGTTTGTTGTTAAGATTTTATTGCTTTACCTTTCTCTGATTCAAATTGTTGTTGCTGGGTATACCTTCTGCTGCATTATTACAAGGGTATGCCTACAGGTGTGTGCTTACAGATTACTGCTGTAATCTTCTGATTCAAATTGTCTTTTGCAAGGTGTATCTTCTGTTACTGCTTTATTTTTCTCTGTAGCAAAGTGTTTCTTACAGGGTATATCTTCTGTGAAATTATTACAGGTGGTGCTTTACAGGTTTTACAGTTTTATCTATCATTAGGATAAGCTTTCAGGGCTACTGCATTTGTTGCTGGCTGATTGTTTCTGCTCTTACCTCCTTGTTTCTTTCATCTGTGGTTCTTCTTTTTCGGCAGGGGAAGGGCCCAGCCACCCACCCCCATCCCCAAACACCCCATGCTGCACTCCTTTTATAGGGTATCACAGTCGTGACATTTCCTGTAGCAAAGCAGAAAGGGGTGGATCAGATAGGGTATCCACACAGTGACCTCATTTATGGGGCAAAATAATTTAACTTGTTATAACAAGTTATACAGAAACAAACAAACAAAACACAAAATCAAACTTTTGCTTTCATTTTCCTCCTCCTAATTACTCTGACTAGGTTATAAACCCAGCAACTTATCTGGAATAGGTATTATTAACTGCAGGTACTGAGGGACACTTCTCAAAAGGGCAGTTATACAGGATTTAGGACACTGTCCTATATTCTGGGCCATTGGAGATCTAAGAGCTCAGCTCCAGGCAGCATGGGCAGAGATTGCGTGTCTCAAATCACATATTCAGGAGGAAATATATTATAAGAACCACCCACCATTTCCCCAACATCCAACAGAAGCACCTCAACCACAGAAGGTAGTTGGTCCAGGAAGTTGGTAGGTGGTTAGGAGAGGCAAATTGGGTACCCCATCACTCAGTGCTCTCCAACATATCACCTCCACAAACCATATAAAAACTACAGACAGGTATCTGCCTCTATCACCGAAATCAAACAAAGGGGCAGAGGACACTGCAGAGCAGGACACTGCAACATGGGAGCTAGCACAACAAAACTCGCCTAAAACAGGAACCGAAACAAAAAAAGGAAATCCAAAAAACGTCTGATCATAGGAGACTCCATGATTCAGGGAGTCGATACCTATTTCCAGCCGGGGTAATGGTCAGATGTCTCCCAGGTACATCAGCGTGGAGAGACACCAACTGCATTGCTAAAATTGTTCAGGAAGCAGGAGAAAACATTGACATCCTGGTACACATAGGGACTAATGATCTCGCCAGCCAGTCACTTGTGGAGACCAAGGAACACCTGACTAGGCTGGGTGACAAACTATCATCCATTTCATCCGGCATCTTCTTCTCTGGGATCCTGCCAGTCTGAAAGAGGGGGGAAAATAGATGGAAGATCAGAGAAGGGGAAATTGGGGAGCTAAACATGTGGCTCAAGGGCTGGTGCTAGGAAAAAGGACACAAATTTGTAGGTAACTGGCAACAGTTTTGGGAATGAAAGTTCTTTAAATGCAATGGACTGCATCTGACTAAGGAGTGAGTCAGTGCACTGGGGCAGAAGTTTGATGTCTTTGCAGAATATTTAACCTAGCAAATGGGGAGAGGGGTGCAGCACCCGATACGTTGAATGGGAAGAACATCCCTTCCCCTCAGCTAGTGGTCAAACAGGAGTTCAGCATGCTTTCAGTTCATTTGCATCACCAAGTAAGGAAAAAGGTCCGGCTCCCCATACAATGCACAGGTAAAACTCCAGACCTCACCCAGCAACTAATACACTGAAATCTGGCCAATGGAAAAACATGTACACAGTTGCTTGCAGTCTGGGAAACAAGATCCCAGACCTACGGGCAGTAATGAGAGGCTAAACTGGACATATTAGCCATTAGTGAGACATGGTTCACCAGTAACCACACTTGGGAGACTTCAGTATCTGGCTATGTACTGTTCAGAAGAGACTGAGGTGCAAAAAGGGGGGGTGGAGTGGCCCTTTATGTCAATGAAAATATCAAAGCTACAGAAATTCAGAATACACTTAAGGAGTCAGAAGAACTGTGGGTCACCCTGGAAACAGGAAATGGGACAGCCATATGAACTGGGGTTGTCTACAGGCCTCCAGACCAAGGAGAGGACACAGACACATTACTGTTAGAAAATATTCAAAACATGACAGCTAAAAGGGAAGTTCTGATATTGGGAGACTTCAACATGCCAGATACAGATTGGTCAATACCAGCAGGAACATCTTCCAGAACTAAACACACAGTGAATTCCCTGAAGGGGGAGGGCCTCAAACAACTGGTACAACAAACCACAAGATCTAATACTGACTAATAGGGAAAGGATCACAGATCTCCAGGTAGAAGGTCACCTGGGGACCAGCAATCACCACATGGTATGGTTCACTGTGGCCACTGTCATCCCATTCCAAGGCAAAACTATGGGACTTCAGAGGAACTGGCTTTGATAAGATGGCCAACAGAGTTAAGCAAGCCCTGGAAAAAAGAAATACAGGTGAAGGGTACAGGAAAAGTGGGCAAGCATTAAGGATGCAATACTTGAAGCAACATCCCATTGTGTTAGAGAGAAAAGGAAGTACAAAAGAAGAAAACCACTTTGGTTCTCAAAAACAGTAACAGAAAAGGTCAGAGTCAAAAGGCTGACCTTCAGGAAATATAAGGGAATGCAGTGGGATGAAGATAGGGAAGCATACCAAACTTCCCTAAGGGAAGCAGGGAAGACAGTAAGGCAGGCAAAGGCCCAAGCCGAGGAAACACTAGCACAAACAGTAAAAGAAGGTGACAAGACTTTCTATATATATATTAATGAAAGGAGACAGTCCAGAGGGGGGTATTGCTAAGATCAAAGGGGATAAGGGGCATGTGAGGAGGAGGACCATGAAAAGCATCTATCCTAAATAGATACTTTTGCTCAGTATTTACTGAAGGAAGATAGGACAGGGCCCACAGTTTAGCACCATGGACACGGGGGAGGGGAGGGAGGTGTGCACTAGTCCTTCACAAAGAAAGGGTCAACAAGGCTCGATAAGCTCAGGGTGGACAAGGCAATGGGACCTGATGGCATACATCCTAGAGTACTAAAGAGGCTAAGGGTGGAACTAACAGAGCCATTATCAGAACTGTTTAGTGAGTCTCTGAGCACAGAAGAGGTCCCAGAAGACTGGAGAAGGGCTCACGTGATCCCACTCCACATGAGTGGTAACAGGGAGGAGACAGGGAACTACAGACCAGTCAGTCTTACCTCAGTAGTGGGCAAGATTATGGAGGTACTCCTTAAGGAAAGGATAGTGCAACACCTGGAATCCATAGGAGCACAGGATACAAGACAGCATGGGTTTACAACAGGAAGGTCTTGTCAAACTAATCTCATAGATTTCTTTGACTGGGTAACCAGAGTGGTAGACCAAGGGGGAGCAGTTGATGTTGCCTACCTTGAATTCAGCAAAGCTTTCAATATTGTTCCACATAGAAGATTAATTAATAAGGTGGGTAGGCTCGGGTGGGTCAGAAGTTGGTCAGCTGGGTGGCAAACTGGTTGATGGGCAGAAAACAGAGAGTGGTGGTAAATGGTATACAGTCAGAAGAGATGCAAGTCACAAGTGGGGTACCTCAGGGATCAGTCCTGGGGCCAGTCCTCTTCAATATCTTCATCAGTGATATTGCAGATGGACTGGAGGGTAAAGTTTGTCAGTTTGCAGATGACACCAAGATCTGCAACAGAGTAGATGATCCAGATGGAGTGGGCAGAATGAGAAGAGATCTGGATAAACTAGAAAAATTGTCGGAAGAGTGGCAACTGGGGTTTAACGCAAAGAAGTTCAAGATCATGCACATTGGGAAGAGAAACCCTGAAGCCACCTATAGGCTGGGAGAGGAGTTACTGGCAGTCACAAGGAAATAAACAGACTTGGGCATCATCATCACAGATGACCTGAAATTATCCAAGCAGACCACTAAAGCAGTAGGTAAGGCTAGGGGGATGTTGGGGTGTATTAGTAGGGGTATCACAAGTCGTAAGAGGGAGGTAATAATCCCTCTTTACAAGACACTGGTTAGGCCCCATCTGGAGTACTGCGTGCAGTACTGGAAGCCACACCCCCACAAGGACATTAACCAAATTGAGGTTGTCCAGAGAAGGGCAACCAAAATGGTGCAGGGACTGCATCAGAAAACATATGGGAACAGATTATCAGAACTCAATATGTATACCCTAGAGCAAAGTAGGGGGAGAGAGGTGATATGATTGAAACATTCAAATGTCTTAAGGACATTAACAAGGTGAAAGAGTCTAACATGTTTCAATATAAGAAAAATAGCAGGACAAGAAGACACAATGAGATTAGAGGGAGGCTGATTAAGGGGTAATGTGAGGAAGTTCTTTTTCACAGAAAGAGTGGTGGATGCATGTAATGACCTACCTCAGGAAGTGGTGGATATGAATACAGTACAGGGCTTCAAACAGGCATGGGCTAGGTGTAACCCCTAGGTGGCACTATCCCAAGGGCTACTAACCCTGCCTCCTTGGCTAGTAGCAGGTTAAGGGGCCTGAGTTCTGAAACGGGTGCCTCCACCCAGAGATCAGGGTCGGCAGTGGTCAAGCTAACCTGGGCACAGCCCTCCAAGACACTGTAACCCCCCTCTTTCCCCTCTAGTGGCCTGAACACTGTACAATAATCACTTTCACAATACCCCTGGTACACTATACAAGTACAGTACCCACACTATTTGCACTTACCACCAGGGCTGTTTCCTCTGGCTCGACCCTGGGGACCCCCTGTAAAACAAGGTTATGCACAGCAAATAGCAACAGTACAGTACTTTGAGCACAAACTGGAACCCCAGTCAGATTACATGCAGAAAAAGTTAGATCTGATTTATTCAGGGGACTTGAACAAGGGAAGGGCAAAATTAGGTTAATTAGCTTACAGGTTATATAAATCAAGCAGTTATGCATGCGCTTTGAGTCCGCCCACACAGTCACACCTTTGGGTACCCAGGTGGAGAAAAGATGAGCTAGCCAGGACCGATGCCTGGGGTTGCAGCTGGTTGGGGCCCTGTGATGGAAAACACAACATGCACAGTACAAAATATTTGTAATCCGGAGCCAAAGGACTCCATTCGAAAAGGAAACAAAACAACAAGACAATCAGATGACACACTCAAATTAAGCTGTTGTTGCAGGGAGTTACACTGGTATTTACTCACGATACCCAAGACTGGACACAGGCTGGACGCAAATCGAGACTGCAGGTGGTTGATCTGGAATGCCAGGAGAAGCAGGGCCCACATGAGTTGCAGAGATGTCGTTCCTGTTCAGGCGTGGAGCAGGGAGCTGACCCCCAGGCAGGTCTCTCTTCGATGGCTTCTCTGTGCAGTGGGTAGTCTGGCTGGGCCAGTCTGACAAGGCCCAGACCGCAAGGAGACAAATTCAGTTGCAGTCCGTTTTGGGCTGGATACAGCTTCCAGTAAGCAGAGTACAGTTCACACAGTGGGGACTAACTCACGACCCACTAGCAGCTCATAGCGCATTTATATGTAAGGGAATTCTACTGTACCAGGCAAAGCGCTCCCCGGTCACAATCGCAAAGTCTCTGCACACACCAGGAGCTTAGGGGTTGATGGAACTCCTGACAGGCCGATCGCATTCAGCAAAATCTTCTGTCTTCTTCAGGTTGAGCCTGGCCCACTTCAGTAAGCTACTTTAGTCACACAAACTTGGATTTAGTCCAAAATAATTCTCTTCTCTCCCTTCCAGGAGCAGCACACTGACATGCAGGCCAAAACGTTAGCCTTTTCAGAATTCTCCCATGCAAATCCACTCAGGATTGCTGCTCAGAATCACTTCAGCTCCTTTTTGTTTCACTTCCCAGCTCAGAACTAACTGAAAACTGCAAGCAGCTCAGGACTTCCCCAAGATCCAAAAGATTTGGTTGGCTCATTTGGCTGTCAGTCAAAGCAAGAGCTCCCCCTTCAGTTGCAAAAAAGGCACAAAAAAACTCCAAACTAAAGTTCCAACAGATTTTGAATTCAGACAGCTCCTGTAGTCCGGCTACATTTTAGGTCCCACCGGTACTGTTTGGTCCAATTTGCAGTCCAGGACCAAGATAGTGGAGACCAACAAAACAGTCCTTGCTACAAAGAAAGCAGGTTAGACAAACTACATTATCATTATCACTCTAAATGATTTTCAGTAACTAGTTACATCTTTCAACAGAGCTCCCTCTCAGATTACTTAAGCTGCAATAAGGCAGCTCTCAGAGACAGTACACAGAGGCTATATAGGCTCTGGTAATCACATTTAAACTGCTACAAACGCAGGACACCAGCCTGGCAGTGAACATTTAGGCAAGCTCAAGGAAGACTTTTTTGGGAACCCCATTTGTAAGGCGGTTACACCTTTCCTGCCTGGGAAAACTTGGCGTCCGTGTCAAGTCTGTACCATCATGACATTGAAAATGCAACATATACAAGATATTTATACCATTAGCATGCCATACAAGTACTATCTGATTCATCAATTGGCATAACGTATCACTTTGCTTTACATTTCAATGTACTCCACTATATAATTTCCATTCTGACAATACATTATTTTATTTATTTATTTATTTATTCATTCACAATTCAGATTTACAACCTTTGAGTCAGAGACTCATTTACAAAGGCACCTCATCACAGGGAGGGGAGACAACATATTGGTGGAGCAAGACAGTGAAGAACAATAGAGGTGAGATACAAAAGAGCATACAAAGCAAGGCATATTTCACACAGGTAAATTGAACATTACTGTACAGAATCATGTAATAACTTCTTGTACTCTAAACAATGCAAGAGGGGACCCTTCCCTATCAGCTAACTTGGGGCTGGATGGGGCAGGGGCACCATGGTGAGAGGGCAGGACAAGTAACATGGAATGGGCCGTCAAGCTCAATTTAGGCAGTGAGCTCTGAGAGACATAAACACCTTTGTGGACTACATTGAGAGGCAAATCCACTGGCCTCCCGGAAGAATCGTAACTGAAGCACACCACTAGCTTGACAGCTTGGCCAGTCTTTCTGGGGTGAACAACCACAGTCTCTGTACTTTCAGCAATGGTCTTGGAGCTTTCTTCACTTGTGAGGGGGTGCCTCTGCATGAAGGGGAATGTCCAAGCTGGGAGCACTGTCAGCCCCTTGCTCTGTAGTCTCTGTTTCTACAACACTTGGCTCATTTTGAAGACACTCTGGCACTGAAGGGGGGTTGTCAGCACTCTCATAGTGTTCCTCAAGTTCTGGCATGTCACCAGAAAGACTCATACCATCAGCCTCTCCTTCAGACAAATCATACAGTTCCACGATACACAAAGACTCAGCATCCTCAGACGTGATACTTTGCACTTCACCTTCAGGGAGCATTGGCTCCAAAGATGATACCGGGGCGTTAGGCAGTCCAGAAGGCCCAGCTTCATCCCCATAATTCAACATAGGATTTCCACGAAACAACTGACTCAGTTCATATGAGGGGTAATAGGCATTATCAATCACTTACTGTCATCCGAGTTAGACTGGCAGTCACTATCATTCTGGGCCTGCTGTGGGGGGAAGCTTTAAATCGGCAGCCATAGGGGTAGGCTGACTCTGTTTCTTTCTTGCAGCAGCATGAGTCACTGGTCCAGGGGAATCATTCTCAGTGGGTTCAGCCTCAATTATAACTTGACCAATAGGTAACAAGTGGTTACGGTGCATGCTCTTGACAGCTTTGGAGTTATTCTCTGGGTGCACTTTGTACACTGGCAAATCATCCAACTTTCCAACTATGACATGGGGAAAATGGTGCCATCGATCAGCAATTTTGTGTTTACCATGCAATCCTAAATTTCGCAACAACACACAGTCTCCAGGCCTAAGTTCTTGAGCCTTTACTTTTCTATCATGTCTCTCTCTGTTGGCTAGATTTCTTTTGGCGGCCATTGTCTGGGCCAGGTGATAGGCGTGGTTCAACTGAGCTTTCAGTTTTTGTACATATTGCAGGTAATCTTCGGCTCGGACCCCATCAGGAGAAACACCAAAACAGACATCAACAGGCAACTGGGCCTCTCTTCCGAACATGAGGCAGTAGGAAGAGAACCCGGTAACATAATTCTTTGTGCCATTGTATGCATGTACCAAGGTGCTAATCTGCTGGCTCCATTTATGCTTATCTTTTGGGTGGAGGGTGCCTAGCATGTCTAGTAGGGTGCGGTTAAAGCATTCTGGTTGAGGATCCCCCTGAGGGTGATAAGGGGTGGTTCTTGACTTTCACACCCCCATAGAGAGAGCATTTCTTTGATTAGCCAACTCTCAAAGTCCCGGCCCTGATCAGAGTGAATTCATTGGGGGGCACAATAGTGGACGAAGAAATTTTCCACTAGCACCTTGGCCACAGTAGATGCTTTTTGATCTTTGGTGGGAAAAGCTTGTGCATGCCATGTGAAATGGTCCGTAACCACTAACACATTGCCAATGTTTCACTGATCAGGCTCTAAACTCAAGAAGTCTATGCAGACTAGTTCCATTGGGGTGCTGGTAGTAATGTTGACAAGGGGGGGCAGCCCTCTGAGGCAGGGCTTTTCTCTGCAGGCAGCGACTACAAGTCCTTACATGGTGCTCAACCTCGGCCCCAATCTTGGGCCAGTAGAATCGAGATTGTACTAGGTCAAGGATCTGGTCAATACCGAGGTGACCCATTTGCTTGTGGAGGGACCTCAGTACGAAATCTTTGAAGGCTGTGGGCAGGACCAATTGTTGCTTATCTAGTTGGCCATCCTGATCTGCAGTCAAGCAAGAGCTCCCCCTTCAGTTGCAAAAAAGGCACAAAAAAAACTTCCAAAGTAAAGTTCCTACAGATTTTGAATTCAGACAGCTCCTGTAGTCTGGCTTCATTTTAGGTCCCACCAGTACTATTTGGTCCAATTCGCAATCCAGGATAAAGATAGTGGAGACAAACAAAACAGTTCTTGCTACAAAGAAAGCAGGTTAGACAAACTACATTATCATTATCACTCTAAATGATTTTCAGTAAATAGTTGCATCTTTCAACAGAGCTTGTAGGGAGGTTACATAGGCATAAGGGAGAAATACAGATGAGTATGAATAGGTAGGCCATTGACAGAGCAAAGGCCGATGGCACATTCATAAGGTAGAAAAAGAAATAGTCAGACTGAATGGGCCTTGCGGTCCTTATCTGCCGTCATCTTCTATGTTTCTATATTTCTATTTCTGATTCACACTGGAATAGTAAGAACCATTTTAGAACTGTGCGATGTAGTTTATGTCCCTTGCTCGCTCTTCCATTGTTGGCACAATGCATCCGTGTTCTATTATAGAACTCTGTGGCCGAGAGGGACATAAAGTACATCATACAGTTCCAAAATGGCACTTAACATCAGAATGTAAATTAGAAACCTCCAATGTGTTTACTAAAATGCTTGCTTAGAGGAAACAATAACAGAATTGGAACTAGTACTTAAAAACAGCTGCTACCGGTGGACATGGCTTACAGGTTCAGCGCAGTTCTCCTTTAAGTAAGTTGAAAATCTTCAAAAAAAAGTAAAGTATATGGACTAGCCCATTGGCGCAGTGGTAGAGCAATGGCTTGCGACACCAGAAACCCAGGTTCAGGAATGAACCCATAATGTCAGGGGCCTGTCAGGAGGAGGAGGAGGATGAGGCTGAAATGTCCCAGTGGCTACTCGGCCTCTGGGGAGGGAGGGAAGTAATGCTCCCTCTCAGATTACTTAAGCTGCAATTAGGCAGCTCTCAGAGACAGTACACAGAGGCTATACAGGCTCTGGTAATGACATTTAAACTGCTAAAAACGCAGGACACCAGCCTGGCAGTGAGCATTTAGGCAAGCTCAAGGAAGACTTTTTGGGAACCCCCATTTGTAGGTGGGTTACACACTACCCTGCCTGGGAAAACTTGGCTTTCGCGTCAAGTCTGTACCATCATAACATTGAAAATGCAACATACACAAGAAATGTATACCATTAGCATGCTATACAAGTACTATCTGATTCATCAATTGGCATAACTTATCACTTTACTATACATTTCAATGTACTCCACTATATCATTTCCATTCTGACAATACATTATGCATATTTTCACACAGGTAAATTGAACATTGCTATACAGAATCATGTAATAACTTCTTGTACTCTAAACAATGCAAAAGGGGGCCCTTCCCTATCAGCTAACTTGGAGCTGGATGGGGCAGGGGCACCATGGTGAAAGGGCACTGGTCTAGGGGAAGCAATCTCGGTGGGTTCAGCCTCAATTATAACTTGACCAATAGGTAACAAGTGGTTACGGTGCATGGTCTTGACAGCTTTGGAGTTATTCTCTGGGCGCACTTTGTACACTGGCAAATCATCCAACTTTCCAACTATGACATGGGGAAGATGCTGCCATCGATCAGCAATTTTGTGTTTACCATGCAATCCTAAATTTCACAACAACTCACGGTCTCCAGGCCTAAGCGCTTGAGCCTTTACTTTTCTATCATGTCTCTCTTTACTGGCTAGATTTCTTTTGGCGGCCATTGTCTGGGCCAGTTGATAGGCATGGTTCAATTGAGCTTTCAGTTTTTGTACATATTGCAGGTAATCTTCGGCTCGGACCCCATCAGGAGAAACACCAAAACAGACATCAACAGACAACCGTGCCTCTCTCCCGAACATGAGGCGGTAGGGAGAGAACCCAGTAGCATCAGTCTTTGTGCAATTGTATGCGTGTACCAAGGTGCTAATCTGCCAGCTCCATTTATGCTTATCTTTTGGGTGGAGGGTGCCTAGCATGTCTATTAGGGTGCGGTTAAAGCATTCTGGTTGAGGATTCCCCTGCGGGTGATAAGGGGTGGTTCTTGACTTTCACACCCCCCATACAGACAGCATTTCTTTGATTAGCTGACTCTCAAAGTCCTGGCCCTGATCAGAGTGAATTCATTGGGGGCACCATAGTGGACGAAGAAATTTTCCACTAGCACCTTCGCCACAGTAGATGCTTTTTGATCTTTGGTCTGAAAAGCTTGTGCATAGCGTGTGAAATGGTCCGTAAACACTAACACATTGCCAATGTTTCACTGATCAGGCTCTAAACTCAAGAAGTCTATGCAGTCTAGTTTCATTGGGGTGCTGGTAGTAATGTTGACAAGAGGGCAGCCCTCTGTGGCAGAGCTTTTCTCTGCAGGCAGCAACTACAAGTCCTTACATGGTGCTCAACATCGGCCCCCATCTTGGGCCAGTAGAATCGAGATTGTACTAGGTCAAGGGTCCGGTCGATACCGAGGTGACCCTTTTGACTGTGGAGGGACCTCGGTACCAAATCTTTGAAGGCTGTGGGCAGGACCAATTGTTGCTTGTCTTTTTGGCCACCCCGATCTGCAGTCAAGCAAGAGCTCCCCCTTCAGTTGCAAAAAAGGTGCAAAAAACCTCCAAACTAAAGTTCCAACAGATTTTGAATTCAGACAGCTCCTGTAGTCCGGCTACATTTTAGGTCCCACCAGTACTGTTTGGTCCAATTTGCAGTCCAGGACCAAGATAGTGGAGACAAACAAAACAGTCCTTGCTACTAAGAAAGCAGGTTAGACAAACTACATTATCATTATCACTCTAAATGATTTTCAGTAAAAGTTACATCTTTCAACAGAGCTTGTAGGGGGGTAACATAGGCATAAGGGAGCAATACAGATGAGTATGAATAGATAGGCCATTGACAGAACAAAGGCCGATGGCACATTCATAAGGTAGAAAAAGAAATGGTCAGACTGGATGGGCCTTGCGGCCCTTATCTGCCGTCATCTTCTGTGTTTCCATTTCTGATTCACACTGAAGTAGTAAGAACCATTTTAGAACTGTGTGATGTAGTTTATGTCCCTTGCTCAGCTCTTCCATTGTTGGCACAATGCATCCGTGCTCTATTATAAAACTCTAGCTGACTGGGACATAAAGTACATCATACAGTTCCAAAATGGCACTTAATATCAGAATGTAAGTTAGAAACATCCAATGTGTTTACTGAAAGACCTGCTTAGAGGAAACAATAACAGAACTGGAACTAGTATTTAAAAACCGCTGCTACCAGAGGACATGGCTTACAGGTTCAGTGCAGTTCTCCTTTAAGTAAGTTGAAAATCTTCAATAAAAGTGAAGTATATGGACTAGCCTGTCGGCGCAGTGATAGAGTGACAGCTTGCGACACTAGAAACCCAGGTTCGGGAATGAACCCATGATGTCAGGGGCCTGTCAGGAGGAGGATGAGGTTGAAATGTCCCAGTGGCTACTTGGCCTCTGGGAAGGGAGGGAAGTAATGCTCTGCATTGCTACTGCCACCTGTGGGTGCACAGGTGGTGGTGGTGGTGGGGCAGCCACGGTGTAGGGAGGGGTGAATGTCATTAGGTGCGTAACTCACTGCGCTGATGCATGCAGCAGCCTAGATTTTGATCCTCATGTCAGTGTTCTCACTGGGGTAGGGAGGGGAAACTAAGACGTAAATCTCTGCCATCCCAGCAACATGATGGCTAAAAAGCACCAAAAGGTTGTCAGATCTACTTGATGGTGGAGAAGAAAAAACAGATTAAAAAAAAAATTACAAGAAACAAAAGCTTTGTGTGTTTTTTTTTTTTTTGTAGCAGTCCCTGGGTGACATACACACTAGACCCTTGGTCTATTTTTGGCAGCATTTACTAGGTTTGTATAAGTACTATTTTGTTTTCAATTAAGCTTTTTCCCTACTCATCCTCCGATCTGCCCCTGCTTTTTTTTTTTTTCCATGTACATTTTATCTTCCTCAGCCAGGGCAGGCTGACCCCCCCCCCTTGGCTCTGTCCTCACCTCACTTCCACCGGTGACCATCTTCCCAGGACTTACTTGTTAGTTACATTCCCCACGGACTGCCCCCCTGTGGTGGGGCTAGGAGGAGAAAGGCCACCCCGGAGACAGACATCCTGATTAGCCAACAGGGCTCATAGCAGAGGCAACAGTGAGGGATGGGGGGGGGGGTTAATGCAGACAGTACAATACATGTCTGCCCCACCATCCATTTTCCTCTGTTTTCTCCCCTATTCCCCATAGCCAGAGTGCACATGTTGGTGCATGCTTGTAGGGACACACATGCATTACAGGGTCCTGCAGCTCCCGTCCCTTACATGCTGGTTCTGTCTTGCACTACCAGCAGTCCTCCACTTGGTGGCAGTCTTGTAGCAGTGCCAACATATCCTCCTACCCTGGAAGATGAGAGATGGACAATCCATCTTCTCCCCACCCGGCCAACCCCCAGCAACCTGTGCTCGGTCTTCCATATGGGTCCCTGGTGTGGCAGGAGGTAAGGCAGTTGATGCCTCTGCCCTCTGTGCCACCAGGCCAGCCCTAGATCCACCCCTCCTTGACAGAAGCACCCCACCCCACCCAGTCACCTGCCTTACATGCCCTGCACTTGCACAGAACCACTACAGTTATGGCTGGAGTACCAGTTTCATAGTGTGCGAGCCTGCAGGGGTGCCATTGTCACCTTGCTGGGCTGGGTTTTCTTCCCTAGGGAGCAAACTTGCAGTGACACACATGTGAGCACCCATGCTTGCGACATGCTGGCATCTGACAGTGTCTGTCGAACTTGGTGACCCTGGCTGACATACCATGCAGCCTCCACTAGATGGTGATCATGATGCAGAGCACAGCTGCCACCCTCCCCAAAGGAGGGGAGTCCTCCATGGGATGCTGCATCCTGCTTCTCCCAGCTGGCCCCCAATGACGTAAGCACACTCTCAAACTCGGTCGCTGGTGTTACAAGCGGTAATGCTACCACTGCGCTTATATGCCAGCTATAACAAGTACTACTTTAAAAGAAATGATTAATAAACCAAGAATCTGACCTAGCCAAAAGCCTAGAAATAATTCAAACAGCTTTTATAAACATAATAGTTTTAAGCTTCTTTCTTTAGCAGATACCTGCTCTTTAGCAGCTTTGCATGTCAAAACCAGAAATATCAGAGTAATCACCAGCGTCCGCTCCGTTTATCAAATCCTGTGATTTATGAGATGAAATGATGTTCTCTGATCCCTTTAACCAGCCCCCCTTCCCGTTGTTTAGGTTCCATTTTCCATTTCAGTCACTAAATCCGTTATGTCATTCATCAAAGCTGCCATACTGCTGCTAAGCAAAGCTGGTGGAAAGTCAGACTCTACCAGGTGTCAAACAAAGAAACGACCTCCACTGATGTAGTCTGCTGCCTGGCAACACTCCAGCTCTGCAACAAACTGTAGCTGTTGCTAATAAAAATGCCACAGACAGGGCACTAGTAGTTCTAACAAAACGGGGAAAAAAGAACCCATTCGAATCTGACTGGTTCTAAAATGTAGAACCAATGAGATCCTGCTCTTACAATCAGACTGTAAATGGTGAATTTCTATGTCATTGCACCTCAACCACTACAACTGAAAGTGAACCGGTGCCTGAGCAGGCACGGGTAAATGACAACTGAAAAATAAATAGCAACAAATAAAATACACCCTTGCTGTACAAATAAAGCTGTAATGGCATGGTGCAAACCTCCTGCGCTTTGCATTGGTGGTTTATAAATGCCACTACTGTAGAATCCCTTGATGCCATTGCAGAATTATAGTGCGTGGCATTGAGGGGTTCTACAGTAGTGGTATCAAGGGGTTCTACGGTAGACCCCCCTCAATGCCATTGCAGTATTATAGTACATGGCAAGGGCTTATTGTGCATGGAAAGCAACCCCTTCAAAGATGTTGCTGTACGTGTTCTAAGTTGTCATGCACATTCTAAATACATTGTTGTGCATGTTCCAAATCAATTTCAGCTGTGTTGCTGTTTGTGCTGTCTCCCATTGCACTGTAGCACTTTACTGGGAAAAATGAAAGTAAAAGTCATGGCATCCACGGACGGTATGTTTAAAAACATAAAAAAAGTAAAACTTTCACTCATTCAAAATCATATACTATTAAAAAATAAACTATGAGTTACCAGACACAACATGCCCTGTGTTCCTATTTTGGGGCTGAAATAACAGCATGGACCTCTTGAACTTCACCGTCGAGGTCCATATGCTGTTATCTCAACCCCTCAATAGAAACCCAGGCTTGGTGTGTGTCCATTTTGTATTAGGTTAAGCAACGGATGGTCCAGACATCAAACAGGTGCTCGTGCGTCACACTTGTGGTTTACTTTTATTTATTCGTTTTTCTTTACCAGGTAAGTGCGCTAGGCAAACAGATGCCTGTTTTCTGGCATGGCCTGCTAGAGCTACAGAGCAAGCAATCAAGCAATACACAAGGAATTAAAACATGAGGCGGTAGGTGCAAAAGGCGTCGGTGGCTTTAAGCATGGCTGGGACAGAATGAAGGGTATAGTGCTTGCTCGGGACACCAGAATCGAGGAGGAGAAAGGAGGGGGAGTGGGCAGGGCTAGGACCCTGGAGGAACAGTGGCCCCAGGACTAAATAGGGAACTCGGACAGACTGGATGGGCCTTTGGTCTTTTTCTGCTGTCATTGTCTATGTTTCTATCACAAACAGTCAGCAAATAGTATGCTACAGGCATGAAATTGAGCAGATCACGTTACAGGCATCTCCAGAACCTTTCAATACCATTACAGCATTATTATCAGTGGTTAAACTGGGATTATGTAGGTAGTGGGATTCTCACCTTTGGATTTGTAAGTGCAGGGTGGAACTGTCCTCGCTAGGTGGTGAACTCTCTTATAGAATTAAATGTAGACAAATGAAAGGGGTGCAGGAACTTTCATACAGTGATATTAGAGGTAATGGAATGAGGAATTCCTCTGGGTTCCTGCCCAAATTAAGCGCTGAGAATTGTGGCACTTGAGTGTATTTTATTTACTTGTGCTTTGCCCTCTTGGTTTATAAACATCCACAGAGCCCTTCAGTGCCATAACAGCAATATGGATACTCGGGTGTGCTTTATACCTGATGTAATTACTACGCAAAGTAGTGTCTCTAACCGTTAGTTTTGCCTACTTGTATCCATGCACAATCTTGCCATCTTTTGTGCATATGCCTCTTACCCTATCAGAAAATGTTATAATTTATTTCTGTAACTTTCTGTACATGCGACAAGAGGCTTTCCTGTCCCTAAAATATGACCTGCTAGCTGCAACACCTGTTGGGGGAAAGACTGACATTTAGGGCCAGAAACAGACCGTAACTGCAGTGCCTAGGAGGGATTATTTATGACACTGAAAAAGATCCGTCTCAGCCAATCAGAATACAGAGCTACTGTCCTGTTATTCTGCGATGGCTGGACTATAGACTCAGTGATGGGACTCTATGCTAATTACAGTATTCTGATTGACTGAGGCTAACAATACAGTGCATCTGGGAGAAACCACCTAACATTTCCATTTTTCTTGCAGATGCACTGTAGCACAACAAAAGTGGTTTTGACACATTAATTCAAAGCCTCCCCCCCCCGCAGTTTTTCCTTTTTTTCCAGTAGTCATAGGCTTTACTCGGTGATAGCCAAATCACGCGGTTAATAAATGCCTCAGCTTACAGCCTCATTGTTCATTATCTCCTGGTCTTATTATCTTGTAAACCTTGGCCACTGTACTGTTATTGCTCAATTCTCCCGGCAGATAAATAAAGCAGTGCTACTGGTAGCTCTAAGGTCTAAACTGAGAACAACAGATGACCAAGCATGCTTAGTAGTCACTCCTGTCCCTTGCAATGCACTGCCGTATAATATGCGTACAAAAAGCCACCATTCTAGAAAGTTTTAAGAACTGGCTAAAAGCCCCTGATGCCAGTGACCCAGGTTTGGGAATGAGCCTGGGATGTTGACGAGTTGGGCTAATGCAAATGTCGAAGTCACTGTGCCAGTTTTCAGATCTCTGTTTTGTAATGTTAGAGCACTCGTTTTGAGGTTATGGATACTTTGGGAAGTTCTGATGACTGACAGTTTGTTATGCATACTTTCCCTCTTGTTACATGAACATTCAAAGACTTTTGCATGCATGAGTTTGCCAGCTCCTCAGCGACACACTGCTGTCATGAACGTGTGTCCTGAGTCTGGTGGCAGTGAGGCAGGTGGCTCACTCAAAATAGGCTTTTTATAAAAAATACAAGAAATCCATAATTATCTCAAAATCAGGGGCACAATATAATATCTGTTATACCACTGATGGCAACATGCATTATTATCAGTAACTATGTCAATAATCACCCGAAACACCTGACAGTGTCCCTTTAAAGACTAGTTTGCTCCAGTGTTCACCTAAGGCCGTGGTGGGGAGAGGGCTCATTGGGTGGGCCCATACCATTAGGGGTAGTCGCAATGCAGTCAGTGGACATCATGACTACCTGGCAGATGACTACTTGGCAAAGATCAACCAGGTAAGTTCTAAATAATTGATGTGATACACCCCAGGATCACAGTGGAGCTAATGGAACCATTAGTGGTGCCGCTTGCAGTAATCCTTGAGGAGTCTGTCTGGACAGGTAGGTGTGGCAGAGGACTTGAAAGTGGCCACTGTGGTCCCATATTCAAGAAGGGGGCAAGGGCTGAACCAGGCAACTACAGGCTGGTTAGCCTGATATCAGCGCTAGGCAAGCCCCTGGAAACTACTGTCAAGGACAGAATGACAGAGCAGTTGGCTGAGATGAAGCTTCTTTTACACAATATGCATTAAAGTTTTTCACCAGGATAAAAACACTATCAAAGGCACAGAACTCGTAGCTAGCTAGCTAGATGCTTTATCTTGCTAGTAGGGTACGTCATGATGTTTATCTTGCTAGTGGGAGTACGTCACTCTGTACCTGCACTAAGCATCGTGCCTCATGCTCTGCTGAACCACGCAGCAGCCACAGTTTTTACAAAAGCGTCAAAAAGACTGCCTAAACCAAACATCTGATAGGTGTCTGTCAGATATCATTTTTATCTTCATTTGTGGTCAGCGACCTCTTGAAACCTCACTCAAAGCTTTGCCACTTGTGAGAGTCAAGAGGTCACTGACCACTCAAAGAAACATAGATTCTAACGGCAGATAAGGTCTCTTGGCCCACCTAGTCTGTCCATTTTTACTACCTTTGTACTTGCCACAGGCCCTGTTTGATCTACAGCTCATTCCTCCCCACTTCCTTACCGCTATGAAATAATATCAGATATCCACCTATCAGATATCCCTTATTTCTCTCTCGGCATGGATTTATGAGGGGCACATCATGCCAAACCAAACTAATCACTTTCTCTGAGTAGATGAGCAGGGAATGAATAGGGTCAGGGGCATGGACATAGTCTATCTGGACTTCAGCAAGATTCTTTGTTTTTTTTGTATCATCTATTGTAGCACTGACCAGCGAGGAACTCTCTTGGGCATCCTCCATTGCCCCCAGCACTACCTCCGTGCCCGGGAGGCCTCCAGCTCCTGGCACCAACCCAGCGATCACCCCAGCTCTGAGGCCCCCAAGATAGGGCTGCCCTATCCCCTCAGGGCACTCTATATAGAATTAGGCAGGCCGGGCTGGACTCGTCCCAGGAGAGGAGGACAATCGGCGGTGGAGTGTGGCTGAGTGGGTGGAGGTGGCATCGTCTATCCTCTTGGTTGGGAATTTTCTACTCATATGTTTCCTCTGGGAGTGCGACATGCAATGACGTCTGTGCATGGCCACCCTGCTGATGTCTGCCGCACTCCCGCCCCAATGTTCTGGCTGGTGATCCTGCAGTACCCCCGATCTCCATCGGGGTTATGAGGACACCGAGCAGCCCCAAGATCCCTCCCCAGGGACAGGAAAGCAGTCCTCCTAATGCTCAATCCTCTCCCTCCCCTGCCGACCCCAGGCTTCCCAAGTCGGTCTCTGAACCTGGGTCGCCGGCATGGGGCAAGGTGTGGCGTCCAGCGCCTCAACCCTGAGTGCCACCGGGCTGGCACAGAAAGATTTTTTTTTTTTTTTTTTATCATGTCACTTTTTTCCCTCCTACAGTGTAGCAGGCTCTAGTGACCTTCAGCCGCCGGCTCCTGCACCTCCTAGACCAGGTCGTGCGTGTGAGTGAGAGAAACTTCGCCTTTCAGCCCAGGGGCGGCTGTACCCCTGAGGGGTGTGCCGCTGTCATGTCCGGGGGTGCAGGGCATGGCCATCAGCCGGTGAGATCGCCCCACTATTTTCTGCCTCCATTTTTCTTCCTGGAAGCTGGATGTGCAATGGCGTCGGAGGCACGTGGTGCCGACACCCGCCGTGCTCCCCCTACTCATGCACGCAACTGCAGTGCAGCTGGCCTCCGCCAGCTGTCACTACAGCACAATGCCTTACACCCACCCATCCCAGAGGAAGAAGAGCAGTCATGGGACACTCAATCCTTCTCCTCTGCCAGCCCCTGGCAACCTGGGTTCATTCCCAAACCCGGGTCGCTGGCGTGGCGCAAGGTGTGGCATCCAGCACCTCAAACCTCAGTGCCACTGGGCCGGCTCAGCAAGATTCTTGATACTGCAGTGCAAGATAAGCTATTGGGTAAAGTGATCCAAAGGGGTATACACAAGATATTAACAAGTTGGATTTGCTTAGTGAATCAAGGGCAGGAGGCAGAAGGTGGTGGCAGATGGGCACCATTCTGAGTGGAGAGGTGCACTCAGCAGCAGCCCTCAGGGATCTGTGTAGGGGCGCTGCTTTTCAACATCTTCCTCATAATCTGAAAGCACCCATGTCAGCTTTAGGTGAGGATCCTTAAAGCTGCAGTGTAACAAAAAAATACTTTTCCAGAAACCTAATCTCCGCTACAGTTTAATAAAAATATTACCACATGTCTACTTTTCTAGGTACTTTCTATACTGCACACCAAGAGTTTGTTTTTGATCCAAACCCTTACCGACTGTACAGTGGTATTTCTATGTCAAATGTGACAGCCAACATTTCTTCTTGAGAAAAAACTAAATTAAAACATTAATAAAATACTCAGATTTTGGAGGAATTACATACTTTTGCCACCAAATGAAACTGGGAGATGCCCGAAATCTTTTACAGTGAAAAAAGGTAGGGTCAAATGTTTTTTGCTGAATTTCGTTGCATTGCTGCCTTAAAACTTTCATGAAATGGGCCAGCCCACCAGCACAGTGGTAGTGCTACTGCTTGTGACGCCGTGCAGCTTGTGACGCTGATGACCCAGGTTCTGAAGCAAATCTGGGGTGTGATAGGACCAGCTGTAGGGAGAAGGATCAAGATCTGTAGGACTGCTCTCCTCCTCCGGAGGTGGGCAGAGCCCCATGCTTGGCTGGCTCCTGGTGGAAGCTGGGGGAAAGGCAGCCTGGACTAGAAGGTCAGGTGCAGTAGCAGATGTTGGTGCATGACACACAGGAGCACATGGCGTGTGCCATGATGTCATTGTACACCATGCCTCCCAGGAGCACAGAACACCAGAAAATGCCAGCGGCAGGATGCCAGCAGGTGCTGTTAGGCCAGCTGACTACCTGGGCTCACCAGCCCCAACTGGATCCAGACCTCAGCAGGAACTGGGGCCCCTGTCAACCCTGCTGGGGAGCAAGCGCTGGGAGATGATGGCTGGCGGTAAGTCCCAGTGGAGACCCAGATGACAGGGCTGCGTTGCCCGCCCAAAAGAGGGCCATCCAGGGAGAGGGGAATAAAAAAACTTCCTTGAGAAGCCTGGCTTGGAAAAGCTCAGAACTTCTAGTAGCTAAGATTTTTTTTTTTTTTTTTTTTTACATAAACTAAGACAGAAGGAGAAACTATGATAGTATCAGCAACCAGAGGTAGTAGTAGAAAAAGGTTGGATCATTTGTATGCCTCAGACCATTCTAAGCTTTGCCAAGATATGGTAGTAGCTGCTTAAAAAAAAAACAAAAAGTTTACTGCAGCAAATAGTACCTCAGATGTCCTTAGAAATCTTCCTGCAATCTAGTGAACTGCAGGACTGTGCTTTTACTCTTTGCACCATCCAGCCAGAGCTGTTTATAATTGCACAGCTATGGTCTACATATTTCAGCTGTTTACATGGGTGGTTTTTACAGGCATTAAAATGGGCAGACTAGATGGGCCTGGTAAGTCCTTATCTTCCGACAATTTCTGTGCATCTGTGAAATACAAAATCACATACGCCCTCATAATGCAAAGCATCATGGGCTGTATATGCAAATCACCACAAAATATTATGCTGGTTCAACTTTAAGCAGAAATGCATGGTGCTGAAAGGCCTCTCACACAGTCTGCAAAGGGTGCCAACAGAAGACACAGACACGTGTTTCGTCCTACCAGGGCTCATCAGTGTTCCTCATGTTTGACACCCCAGTGGAATGAACTAGCTATCCTAAGTTGGTCTATCTGAGTTGGGTTGTGGTGAGCCCAATAAAAACCAAAAACAAGTTAAAACACAAAGAACCATAGTATGTATCTGCTGCCAGCTAGAAGGGAACATCTACCAACACCATGTTCCAGGAGCACCCCTCACCTACCCCGAGTAGCCCAATGTTACAATTATGGAAACTAAATATTTAATTCTGAAAAGAAAATGCCTAACTGTTCTTTTACTTTACCTAAGTAAGTTACTTGCCTAGGGCATGTTAGCCAGGACACAGGGGAAAACTCTCTGCTCGTACAATAAGTGCCATGGGATCTTTAACTTCTGCCAGGAAAACCACCAGTGATGGGCAGAAAGGACCTCGGTTTGAAGCCTCATCCAAAAGATGTCTCCTCAGCAAAGCAGCACCCCATCCGTAAGACAACCCCTCAACAGAGCAACAACTCCCATCCGAAAGATGTCTCCTCAACAGGACAGCACCCCCCTCCAAAAATGGCCCCTCAAAAGAGCAGCACCCCTCCATGTGAAAAACGGCACCTCAACACGGTAGCACCCTCCCATATGAAAGATGGCCCCATAACAGATCAGCACTCCCATCCGAAAGACAGACCCTCAACAGAGCAGCACCACCACCATCTAAAAGATAGCACTTCAAGAGAGCAGCACCACTCCATCTGAAAAGCAGCACCTCAAATGAGCAGTACCACCCCATCCAAAATTTGGTCCTTCAACAGAGCAGCACCCCCATCCAGAAGACAGCCCCAAAACAGAGCAGTGCCACTACGTCTAAAAGGTGGACCCTCAACAGAGCATCACCCCCATCGGAAAGACAGCACCTCAGCAGAACATCACCACCATCTGAAAGACATCACCTCAACAAAGCAGCATCTTCCATCCAAAGATGGCCCTTCGACAAAGCAGTACCCCATCTGAAAGATGACCCCAACAGAGCAGTACTCCCCCATTTGAATGCTGGCTCCTCAACAGAGCAGCAACCTCTATCTGAAAGAAAATACCTCAACAGAACAGCTCCCCCTCCTTCTGAAAGACAGCACCTCAACATAGCAACACTAACACATCTGAAAAGTGGACCCTCTACAGAGCAGCACCCCTATCCATAAGACAGCCCATCAACAGAGCAGCACCACCATCCAAAAGACAGCACCTCAAAAGAGCACCACCCCATCCAAAAGATGGCCCCTCAACAGAGCAGCACTACTCCATCTGAAAGATGGCACCTTAACAGAGTAGCACCCTCCATCCAAAAGACAGACCCTCAACAGAGTAGCACCCCTCATCCAAAAGACAGCCCCTTAACAGAGAAGCACCCCCAACAGAAGACAACACTTCAACATATCAGCACTACTTCTTCTGAAAGACAGCACCTGAACAGATCAGCACCACTCCTTTTGAAAGAAAGTAGCTCTACAGAGCAGCACTCTCAGTCCAAAAGACAGCCTCTCAATAGAGCAGTATGCTCATCTGAAAGATGGCCCCTCGACAGAGCAGCATCCCTCCATCTAAAAAATGGCACCTCAATAGAGCAGCTCCACTCCATCTAAAGGACAGCACTTCAACAGTGCAGCACCCCCATCTGAAAGACATCCCTTGAACAAAGCAGCATCCCCATCTGAAAGATGGCCCCCTCAACAGAGCAGCATCCCCTGGCTGAAAGATGGCACCTGAACAGAGTCGACCACTCCATCTAAAATATGGCCCCTCAACAGAGCAACACCACTCCATCTGAAGGACAGCACTTTGACAGAGCAGCACTCCATCTGAAAGACAGCCCCTCAACTGAACAGCACCCTTCCATCCGAAAGATGGCCCCCCAACAGGGCAGCACTCCCATCAGAATGATTGCATCTCAACAGAGCAGCACCCCTCCATTCAAATGATGGCTCTTCAAAAGAGCAGCACCCCCAATCTGAAAGACAGTCCCTCAACAGAGCGGGATACCCCTCCAAAAGACGGCCCTTCAACAGAGCAGCACCACTCCATCTAAAAAGTGGCACCTCAACAGAGCAGCAACTCCCATCTGAAGGATGGCACCTGAACATTGCAGCACCCATCCATCTGAAAGATGGCACCTCAATATAGCAGCAACCCCCCCCATGTGAAGGATGGCACCTCAACAGAGCAGCAGCCCCCCAATCTGTAAGATAACACCTCAACACAGCAGCATTGTGTCTCTCTGTGCACTGAAGTGTCAGTATTGGGTAATATCTCAGGTTCCTTGTAGGGGACTGGAACCCACAATTTACTGATTGTCTAGCCACAGAGGACAATGTACAAGATACTGACAGTGCATGAAAATGGGCACTGAGCGCAAAGGGATACAGCATCTTATACTTCAGAAATTTTCCTGGATAAATATTTTTCTAATACATAAAAAAAGCTTGCTTCTTTCATATATGGGCATTCCTACAAAATGTCCTTGGCAGGTACCAAGTTCTCAATGTGAGCATTTTTAATGTATTTTGCTTTGACTGCCCTTTTCATTTTCAAGAATTTTCCATCGAGTCCATAATGGTCTAGGCTTACTGCATTTTGAACAGTTGATACTTCTACCAGGCATGCCCCCTGGTGGCTGTGTTTTTATTGTTTTCAAAAGCTTCCTCCATCATCCACGGTGAGTGATGGCTTTTAACCTTAATGCTGCTTGACTGGCACAAGCTTATCACATGTTAACTGAAGTGCACTCATGAACTGCTCACATGCACTTTCCACAAGGGGTAACGCATCCTGTCGATTTTGGGTCAAACCGCTCCTGAGCTAGCTTTAGAAGGCCTGCCATGGACAGCCTTCCAAGTCGCATCAAGTCAATACATTTAAAAAGCCCTTTTGACGAAGCCAAGGAAAACTTAAAACTAATTGAAAAAATAAAATGTACTTCCTGTTGTTTTCATTGCAGTACAGTCGTAATAAAAATACACTTTTTTTTTTTGGTTATGCTCCCTTCCAATCTGCAATGACGGACTCCCTCAGGCACACCTCTAGGCACACTCAATCCCCCTGTGCTCCTCCCTAAGTTCTGGCCTCCATGGAGCCTTGACTTGCTTCCTAACCAGAGATGAGGTGGAGGATTTACCCTCCAGTATTCAAGTTTTATCAGGTGGCATCTCATGTGGTAGCACAGGGCCCGGGAATACCAGGGGCCATCATTGTGGGGGCTGGGGCCACTTTCTGTGTTTTCCCCTGGCCTCAGGACACCAGCACACAAGGAATGCAACGCAGAGGTGCATGTGACCGTGTCACAGCCGTGCATCCTCCTGACATTCTTCCACCCTCGCCACCTAACACTGTACTATTCCCTATAAAAAAAACTTTTCAGAAATGACAACCATAGCAATAGTTGAGTCTCCAATGAAAATTATGCCATATGGAGATGTGCAGAATTCATGTGGAATGGCCATTCTGCTTCCGAAACACTTTTTGGCATTTCTTTTCTAATGCTGCAGAATTCCAAAAATCATTTCTGCAACAGAGTATTATTCCATGGATTATGTGATTCTCCACTTTGCGGAAAATTAATCCATAGCTCATGTAAGCTGCTGAATGCTATTCCATGGTTTATGTAAACTGAGGATTACCGAGCTGCAGTTTTAAAAATATTCTGCTTTTGGAATTTTAGAATTCAACTTGTCAAAATTCAATGGAATTAAGCAGAATTTCTGAAATTCTGCAGAATTCTAGTGAAAGGGGAATTTGAAAATTCTGCATAGCTCCAATGTCGGTATCAGCATGAAGAATCACGAGCCAGCCAAGATCCTCCTTTGTTTTGAACAGAACTTCCCCTCAGCCACCACTCATCCAGCCCCCTCTGATCGTGAGGTGAATGGCAGCAAGACAGGACTTCTGGATATTCTGAGGCCTTGTTACACAGTCTCCAACTCCTTTGAGGCTCAGTCTCCAATGAAAGAAATACCAACATGAGTTCAAGGAGGGGACATGAGCCAGCTGGGTGGACCCTTTGTTCTGCCCAAGAATGCAGAGCAGAATTTCTTCCAGGCACCCTACATGCATCCCCCTTCAGTCAGGAGCTGGGCAGCACTGCAAAGTGGGACTTTTCAGTCACCTCATATTTGCCACCTCTTCAAGCACAGTGAATGGAACCAACAGGAGAGTGCTATGGTGAGTATTCGCTGGTCGGCAAGCCACATAGACATTTTACCCCAGTGTTCCTCATGTCTGTTAGTACTATGAGATAGATTCTGGAATGGATACCATTGGTGTTTACAGAGGTATCCGTCCCATTGCAGGCAGCCAAACCTCATTTGCTGCAAGACAGGGGCACCCAGCAATGGTCCCAGGGTGAATGTTGCCTACTCCCTCTAACAGCAGCAGAAGCAGCCATTGTAGTACCCAGAACTGCCAAGCTCATTTGCATGCACTCTGCACCGGAGCTCTGCATATGGGATGGGAAGACCAGTGGACATACAGGTTGAAGTGAAACCTGAAAATGTTCCAACTTAGATGCCTGCTGGTCTTGTGCCTCCTGGATCTCATCCACAGAACACAGGAACTGGATGGCAGGATAACCTGACTCAGCAGTGCCTGTGACACTGGACCAGACTTTAAAAGCACTGCCTGTTGCTGGGGTGGCTTACTTGCCATCTTCTTTGGTTCAGTGCCTCCATGGCTGTTGGGCATGTTGGCTACAGTACGTAGAGAGGCCCACCTGCCGAAATGTACGGACTACGCCACACCAGCGGGTGGCACATTCGCAATGTTCCCTACGTGCTTGTGCTTATTCATAAGCTGCTTCTGCCTAATGCACAAGCAGACTACTGCTACGTGGTACCGCTGGGGCATGGGTTCCTTTATCCCACAGTAGGCAGGCAGAACTAGGTCAGCCATTAATTATGGAAGTATGACTTGGATTCCTGCATCCAGCCCTATGTCTCTGTTACCTAGCCTGGACTTATGTAGTAATTCCTACTATACCTTGGTTTTGTAAACTGCTACACTAGTGTGCTATACTGTTCAAACTAGGTACCTGATGACCAGACATACCCTCCCCCCATTGGTATGTATGTTCATTTTAGGACTCTTGGGTATGACATTGCTATTGTTTTGTAGTTTCTTTGCCTTTATTGCATAAGGTAATGGAGCTTCTTTTGTACATAGATGACACCTTTTTGCCTTCTCTTTCTGTTACCGCTCTCCTGTTCATTTTGCCACCTATAATTTATCCAAGCAGTTCTGTTGCCTCCTACCTCGGCCTCCCTCTCTCATTCAAGACAGATGCCCATGAACACAAGGCAGAGAGGATACATTTTGTGAGATATGAAACCATTTATTTGAAGAGCCTCTGACACCGCTGTGATAACTCTGGAAAATGTAAGATTTAGACATAATTCAGTTTGCATTTCTTATATTTTCAGCAATTGCGTCCCTTTGTTTAATATGACTAAGGGCAAGTTTCATGAAAACAGGATCACTGTCCTCTGACTTCATCTACTCTGGCAGCTTGTCTGCACCTGGCATCATGACCCTCAGTTTGACATCATAATTATTGTTATAGCAACAGACTGTGATGTCACAAAGAGAACTGTGATGTCATATATAGGCAAGCAACCACAGCAGGTAGGGCAGAAATCCTGTTACCATGCAAAAGTCCTTTGTAATGAAGAAATAAGGGTGAGAAAGACAGAAACATAAAATATAAGCTGGATGTTGTCTAAATATTAAATTTTTCTAAAGTTGTCCCACTGAGGTCAGGGGCTCTTTAACTCACATCTGTGTAAGACTCTGGAATGAAACATAGGTCCTATCTATGGAAGTAAAATCTCAGCTGATGAATTAAGATATCACAGAAATATTGGGATTCTTAGTACACCACCGCCTTCTCCTGCACTTTTCCTGTCGTTAATCCTAGGCATGTCATAGTTGTCATGAGATAGCTGTCCGATCTTACATGTTTGTAGTTTCATCCTATATGTATATATAGTTTCAGTTATAGTTATAGCAAATATCCTGTTGAAAGTTTCAGTGCTTGGCTGTGTGGTTTGTGTTTTGTATTTTTGAGAAAAAAACTAATAAAATACTAATTACAAAAAAAAAGAAAGGATGGGCTGTATCCAGTTTTTTTTTTTTTTTTTTAGGATGCTCCCCTTACTGATGGTTTCGCCCTTTCAAACCCACCTCACCCCACCTGCCTTGTCCTCACTTAACTTGAATTCTGCTCCACTTTCCCTTTATCTTGTAGATTAGGTCTCATGACTAACAATGTGATAATTTGTAATCTATTGTTTCAACAGTTTTGGCAATTCCCCTGTGTAATTCTGTTTTGCGTTTTGTACCTTACTATCAGTGCACTGTGGGTTGGATATTTAGACTGTGCCAGGCTGTTGCGCAAGCCTGGGCGCAGCGCAACTGGGATGTGCCAGGGTGCTGACAGGGTGATATTCAATGGTGCTGTGCCATGGCTCAGCACCGTTGAATATCGCTCTGTGGCCACCCGCAGTGTGCATGGCGCAGTGGTACTGCACCAGCGCAAGTGGCCAGAAAGGGGCAGGGGGATGCGCTAGTGCAAGTGCCATTGCGCTAGGTGCATCAACCATGATATTCAAAGGTGCACATGCAAATGGGGCCATAATGCATGCAAGGCATAAATGGGGCCATTTGCATGTCATTATGGCCCCATTTCCATGCAGGTGCATCCAACCCTGGCAACTTGTGCCTGGCGCCCTGCCAGGCTGTAGCCGTCGGGGACCGACTCCCCCTGCACAAGTGGCAAAGTGCCCCACAGCCCGATCACGGGCATAAGTATTTAAATAATGATCCCCTATAACCCTGGTGGTCCAGCGGACCACTCGCAGCCTGATCACGGGCAGAAGTATTTAAGAAATGATCTCCTATATCCCTGGTGGTCCAGTGGACCGCTTGCGGGCAGAAGTCTAAACAAAGATTAGAACCCATCCCTGGTGGTCCAGTGGTACCACCCTCCCACTGAGTCCCACCACTCCACCCCGGTCAGTGGCGGGTGGCAGCTCCCCCCGCCAGCTGCCCGGCCGCCCGGCTGACTGACTGCATACAGTATAACTGTCGCCCATTGGTCCTGGCGTGGGCCAATGGGCATCTGAACATGCAGTGCTACGATCCAGATATGTGAATGAATCCATTCACATATCTGGACCGGTGTAGCACGGCACGGCACCAGCATACCGCATTGCCCACGCCAGACCACGGGCATACAGCTGTACTGCACGCAGTCAGTTGGCAGCGTGCCAGGCGGTTTGTGAGTGGGGAGCTGCCACCCGCTGCTGACTGGGGCAGGGTGGCGGGCTCAGTGGGGTACCGCTGGACCACCAGGGATGGGTTCTAATCTTTGTTAAGACTTCTGCCCGTGATCGGGCTGTGAGCGGTCCACTGGACCACCAGGGATGTAGGAGATCAGTTTTATAAATACTTCTGCCCGTGATCGGGTTGTGAGTGGTCCACTGTACCACCAGGGATATAGGAGATCATTATTTTAAATACTTCTGCCCATGATCGGGCTGCGAGTGGTCCACTTGACCACCAGAGATATAGGAGATTACTATATTTATACTTCTGCCCGTGATCGGGCATGGGGGGGCGCTACCCGACGGAGGGTGCCGCCGGAGCTCCAGGTGGCCACCCACAGCTGACAACTGCCGTGTTGTGCCCTGCAATATGGCAGCTCACCTGTGGGTGGCTGGCTGTTGCTCCTTATTTTTGGAACAACTTTATGCGGCACATGTAGGGGTTACACCTGCATGGACTCCAAACATCCCGGGCTGAATATCGGGATGTGCGGGGGTATGCATGGACATGCCCCCCCCTACTTGCACCGCATACATTACTGATGCGCCCCAGTGCATTGGGATTTGTGCCATGCACTTTCCCCCTTTGAATATCACGCTGGGGCATATCAGTGGGTTGCGCATGGCGCAACCCTTCTGAATATCCCACCCTGTATATACTTTGCCTCTCACAAATTCCAGGTCACCCCTGAAAATGGGTCTTCTTGTTCCAGTAGACTTACCAGGCTACTAAAAACAAAGAAGAAAATAAATAAATACATTTATCTTGGTTTATGGATAAGTTTGGTAAATTTTCTGAGCACTTAACTTTTATAACCCAACAGGATTGCTTTCCCTTTAGATAATCACTCCTTCTCACTTATAGTTTCTCCTTAGGCTATTATTTAAGCAATAATGCATGACAGGGCATGAGTTATTGTGGGATTTACCCACATATGCGTGGTGCATCAGAAGGTGCAGCACAGTGACTTTAACCACCCCAGAAGTAGGTCAATCCCACTACTACACAAGCCATGAAGTGTATTATAGCAATTATAAAATGGATACATATAAAAAGTCAACAAACAAATGGTGTAGTTGCAGTATTGGTCCTTTTAAGAACAGATCCAGAAACAAATGATTTAAAACCTTTTATTGGACCAACATAGAAAATATTATTAATATATTTTATTGGACCAACCAGGTTCTTCTTCAGAAGTTTATGCTTTTAAAGCTTCTGAAGAAGGACCTGGTTGGTCCGAAAGCTAGAGCACTTTGTTTTTTTTTTGTGTGTAACTTCTATGTTGGTCCAATAAAAGGTATCAAATCATTTATAAAAAGTCAAGAAACATGAATTAGGTTCAAAGGAAGTAAACATTTGATCAGCAGAATCTTTACCCATTGTCTATTCCAGGATTTACCCATGGTCATGTGAAATGTTTTGACCAGTGAGGTTACACAATTTTAATCACCCTTTTTATATTTATCTTTAACTCGTACAGCCAGTTGTAAGTTCTTAGACCTGTGTTTACCTTCACTGTTGTGCATTTGACATTTTCTACAAACTGTTTTGCCTACTGTATAAAGTGTTCTGTGAAAATGCTAAAATTGCTGAAAAACCATTGCATGAAGCTTTCAAATTTTGCATGTAAATCTTGGCTCTCACATAAAAAGTACTCTTTGCACGTGATAACCAATGACGTTTTGTGCAGAAATGATGACATGTGATTTTTTGCACAATTTTAACAGATGTTCACCCATGCACAAAAACAACTAAATCTTTAATATTCAAAAAATTGTGTGAAAATGAAAACATTTACCCGGCCCTATTACTGTGCATATGCATCCATATAATTTTATTTATTGTATTTTTTGCAATTTGATTTTGATTGGTTGCTAATTTATCATTCTTTTCCTACACTGTATAGGTCTTTGCTATACAAGCCAGTCCCCCCCCGCCACTGCTAGCTCTCTCTTCATTTCCCTTCCCTTCCTTCTATTCTCTCCCATCTCCACCTGTTTTTTTTCCATCTGACTGTTTCCCAGTATCCTTAAAGTCTGACGCCCATCTCTCTCTCTTCCCCCTTTTCCTCATCCACACTGCTGGCAAGCTCTCTTTCCTGCTATTTCTCCTGGCCCTTGTATATACTACCCACACTATGTTGCTTTTCCTCCTCTGCACCCTTTCCTACCTTCCTTACTCTAAGTCCCTTGGCCCCCCCCATTTTTATTTCCCCACCTCTGCTTTTCTACCCATAGCCCCAAAGACTGGCCCATTAGTAACAGTGTACTCCCTGCCACCTGGTTCTAATATGAAATTCTTCGAAATTACTCTCATGCTAGCCTCCGTTACCTTTCCCCCACTTGAAATCCCCACTGTAAGCTATCAAGCTCACCGAGGCTCCTTATCAGCCTACTACTTATGTTGTCTGTGGAGCTCAGCCCCAGCCCCTCCTCCCCTCCCAAAGGGGCTAACGATTGCCAACTTCAGTGTCCTCAACTTTATACCCGCATGAGAAAATCCTTAGGTTGTAGGGTCTCCTTCTCTTATCAGACATGCTGATCATGGGTGTGTCCTGGCTGTCCACCAGGATTAATGATGCAGACACCTCCCTACTTAGTTAGATTGTGTTCAGATAGGATCACGGTAAGAGGGGTGGTGGGGTTGCAGTGATTGTGTTCAGATAGGATCACAGTAAGAGGGGTGGTGGGGTTGCTGTGATTGTGTTCAGATGGTATCGCGGTAAGACGGGTGGTGGGGTTGCAGTGTACTTCTTGCCCAGTGATAAAGTAGATTTAGATTATTCATATCTCTTCCTCCATTGCCAAATCACATATGCTCCTGCTTGGCAAACTCTCCACGCCTTTGTCCCTTCCCATTTTTGTTGCCTCTGCTCACTGCTGCTGTTTGGGATCCAAACCTGAATTCCTCCATATCTTGCTCCCCTCTATTGCCACCCTTCTCTCTACTAGTGAACTCTTAATGCTGGGGGATTTTAATACAGTACTAACTGGTCCTCACCATTCTTGAAAAAACTAATGCAAAACATCCAGGCACTTCATCTCATTCAATCAAACCTGAGGGTGCCAATTGAGGGGACTAATACAGACAGATTTTCAACCAGTTGCAGTATATTGCAGAAACCTAATGAAACTTTGCTGTGCAAAGGCAAAGAAGACAGGGCTGTTTGTCAGCATCTTCTTTGCCATTGCAGACAATAATTTTTCAGTAAGTTTCTGCAATATACTGTGACTGTTTGAGAATGTTTCTATACTAGTCCCCTTGAGTGCTACCCTCTGGTTTCGTTGTTACAAGTGTGGGCTGACGAGCCTGGGTAAGCACCGCATCTTCTTTCTGTATGCACGGCAATCTCTGTTCTTCTTTTAACTCACTCAACATGCATATCATCGAACCTACTCATATTAATCCATCTGTCTTCAACTCTCCTTTACTGACTGTGCTCTCCCTGCCCACCCCATCACATATTGAAAGCTTGCACCTTCCCAGATGCATTAAGTAACTCTAGGATGGTCTACTTGTCCACAAAATTTACCACCCCATTTCCTCCCCCTCAAGTTATTCAGTGCAGGTCTGTTGACAAATCTGTCTTTATAGGTTGACCTGTTCAACACCGACTGGTCCTTCATCTGACCCATCCAACCCAACACTGATTGGTCCATCATCTGACCCATCCAACCCAACACTGATTGGTCCATCATCTGACCCATCCAACCCAACACTGATTGGTCCATCATCTGACCCATCCAACCCAACACTGATTGGTCCATCATCTGATCTGTTCAACATTAATAGGTCCTTCATCTCATTAGAGTCTGATCCAGATGGTGACCTCAGTACCATTCAAAGTAAATTGATTGCTGTCTAGAAAAAAAAAAACACTCTCTATTTAATTCTGGGTTAAAGGTTCCCATCTTACACAGGCCTCTGCTGAACTAATAGCCTGGCCTAAAGCTCAGGATTCTGCTTGATGCCTTTATAAGTCTTGTGGCTTTCCTAAGGATTTAGCAAGATACAAACAGCTTTGGAATGCCTGCAGCACAGCAACCAGACTGCTCAAGTCTTAATATTTTGCTTTCACCCACCAGAATAACCAGACTAAGTGACTTAAATACTGCACATTGCTGCACTCTCTATCCTCCTAATCAACCACTCAAATTAGTTTCAATGTCAAGTTTAATTTTGTCTGGATGTTAATTTCTGTAGAAACTATAGGTATTTGCAGCCTTATTATCAGTTCATTCCTATGTCATTTCTTATTATGAGATGACTGTGATGAAGGAACTCACCAATAACCCTGAGGGGAGTCGCACTGCAAGTATCTTATCTTATTCAAAATTAAAGAAATACCTACCTACACCTTCAAGTGTTTAGGTAGATCAGTTGTTGTATCAGGTTTCTGCTTAAGTTATTTGGTATGTGTAATGTATTTTATCGGTATTTGTGATAAGAATGTTATTTATGACATTTTTTATAATAGTTTTATGACTGTGTTTACATATTGTTAGTAACACTTTGTACAGGTGCTACGAGAATTGGAAGGGCATCATTTAGAAATAATTAAACCAAAACAAACCAATAATAAATAGAATAAAGTATGGAGTGGTGTGTGTAATAAGAAGTTTACATGCCCCCCGAGGTGTTAGATGCCACATAAGCCCTGAAAGAGAAGCTTGAAGGGTTTTTATTAAAGCAACTAACACCCAGGGTGTGTGTAAACTTCAAGTTTATACACACCACCCCATATTTTATTTTATATAATTACTGGGTTTCCCTTTTTTGCCACAGCAATTATTTAAAATACCAGCCATTCCAGAGCTGTGGTGCTCCAGTTCCGTTTTCCATCACTCCCTACATTTGTCATCTCCAGCATTTTTACAAAGTTTTATGTTTTCTTTTAGCCCCTTGAGTTGGAAGTTAGCTATTTAAAAAAAAAATAACTTATTGGCAAGTTCTACTGGCAGTTGTCTTTCCAGGCAGGCAGCAAGCAGGCAAGCAGTCAGGAAGTGATGAACTGTGACGCACGCATGCACAGAGTGAGGGAAACCGTGAGTGTGTTTGCTGTAATGAACACTCCTTCATTATGGCAAACTATGCCATGGTTTCCCTGCAGGGAAAAGGAAAATCCATTAATTATACAGAGGATAAAATACAGCCAACCATACATAAGGGTGTAAAACTATCAAGAGGCTCTAATTACATTTTTAAACCATAAGGCCAAAGGCTGAGTGCTTTGTATGTGTCACCAGAACCTAGATATAGCTTTTACTCACTTTTATGTGTACATTTGAGCAAAGTTTATTTGTCATAATACATTCTCAAGATTAAAATATTTAAGCAACAATTGGACCTAGATAATATTTCAAAATCCAAATTTTCACCATAGTATACATCAAATAAGGTATGATATACTGTAGTTATAAATTTTATTTAGACCATATTCAATCCTAAAAAGAGAAGTGATTATATGTGTTTTAAGATCTTTCCCAGGAACATACTCTATGTCAGATTTGTCCACATTCCAAATACCTGTGATGCCCCCTGCCTTTGTACAGCTGAGGTAAAGAAAATGTATATCACGTTCTCTTCCAGTGTATGTGGTATAAAACGTTAAGGGCTACATGGATAAATAGCATATTATCTGGCTTAAGTTACATTCCAGACAGTCCTCTTGGTTTTCTCTTTTTGGTGAATGATGTGTTTATCAGCAACCAACTTGTAAACTAATTTCCACTGGGGTGTCAAACAGACGAGGCATACTGATGAGTCCTGGTATGGACGAAACACATGTCTGTGTCTTCTGTTAGCACCCTTTGCAAACTGTGTGAGAGGCCTTTCGGCACCATGCAATTCTGCTTAAAGTTGGATCAGCATAACATTCTGTAGTGATTTGCATATGCAGCTCATGATGCTTTGCATTGTGTGGGCATGTGTGATTTTGTATTTTCTTGAAACTTGGCTTCCCAGCCAAATGCCCTTTGGGGTAACCCTTGCCTCAGTGTTTGCGCACAGAGGTTCTTTGTCTTTTAAATAGTTTTTTATTTTAATGGGTTCACCACAACATATCCAAGACACACTGTCTTAAGGTAACTGGTCCATTCCACTGGGGTGTCAAACAGACAAGGCATACTGATGAGTCCTGGTAGGACGAAACACATGTCTATGTCTTCTGTTAGCACCCTTTGCAAACTGTGTGAGAGGCCTTTCAGCACCATGCAATTCTGCTTAAAGTTGGACCAGCATAACATTCTGTGGTGATTTGCATATGCATCCCATGATGCTTTGCATTGTGTGGGCATGTGTGATTTTGTATTTTCTTGAAACTTGGCTTCCAAGCCAAATGCCCTTTGTGGTAACCCTTGCCTCAGTGTTTGTGCACAGAGGTTCTTTGTCTTTTAACTAATTTTATGTTACTTAGGGGATTAGGAAGAGTAAATATGTTTTGTATCCGAGAAAATCCTCTCTGGATTAAAATTTTCAGTGCAATGTTTATTTTCTTACTATTAGTTATATTTACTGTGAGGGACATAAACAATACTCATGACCAGTGGTCAGGTTTGGGTCTTTTGGGACTCTCTCTCATGTCTGAGAATTCCAAATTTAAAGATTTTTTTTCTTTTTTGGATTACATATAGTTCGCTGCATTTGCTAATGCTTCACCTTGGTGGGTCACCAAACCTTTGTCTTGGTTCCCACAAAGCTATTTGCATTTTTTGTCCCAGCAGGCTATTCTTTCATTTAGATACGTGATTATCAGCTATATTTCGATGTATGTGCCTTTAGGATAAGTATTATTCTTCCCTTGATCTGAATGTCTATATCCACAAAGCCTATTCATTAAATTTCTGCTGATATAAAAGGATTCCAATGCTCTGTTGTTTATGCAGTCATTCTATTATATAGAGGCTATTGATTTTGTAAATATACACTAATTTTATGTTCACATGTTATGAAATTGTATACAAATTTTTTATATTGGTATTCCTATACTATTGTTTGTATTTAGTTTTAAGATGTAATGGCATATTGCCGAATAATACGTTTTTGTTTTCAATTGTTTAACCAGGAGTAGCACACTAAGCTGAAAGCTTGTTTACAGGTGTGATCTGGGAGCACAGGGAAGTTAAGTGACTTGCTCAGGGTCGCACAGTATGCAAGTGGGGGCTGTGGGATTCAAACCCAGGTCTCCAGGTTTGCAGCTCAGAGCCTTAAACCACTGTGCTATACTGCCTCCCAAAAAATAAAGCTGACTATAATACATTCTGAACAATTACAGGACTGTATAATGCTAGAGAAAGGTTCACGTTCTTTGTAAGAGCATTTGCAGGTTTGTCTTGGGTGTGGAAATGGCGATTATAGGATGCATCACTGTGAGCTGTACTCAAGTTTAGGGTGGTTGTCATCTGAAAAAAAAATAGAATAATAGATAGATAAGTGTGTATTACAAGGCAGTAATACCATCAAGAGGTTTTGGGGACATGGACCCTCGAGAGTGAAGCTTGAGAGGTCCTAAAGTCCCCAAAACCTTGAGATGGTATTGCTGACTCGTAAAACACTTATCTTTGTGTTATTTTTTGTAATATATGGATCCATTGATAATACTACAATTGGAAATGACCTTTGAACTGTAGTATTATCAGCAGAAATGATAGTATTGTCACTTTTCAGGATAGTATTATTGAGAGTAGAGATGTATTACTGGGAATTTTTTATAACTTAGTATAGTATTATTAAGGCTTATCCATATATTACATCATAGTAAATGATGTATATTGACAAACCTATGGCACATTCTTAACGATAATCATTGTACAACGTGGCTCCATTCAGACCTAAAGTTGTGGGTCAGCAAACTTTTAGATACAAGGCTATAGAGTTTTGGAATACGCTACCTTCTGATATCGCTGAGGCCAACTCTTTTTCACATTTTCAATTCTTGTCAAATAAATATCTGGTTGAGTCTGCTTGTTGTAACTGTGTCACTTGATTGTATTACTGTATGATATATGTATTGTGTTATTTATTGTATGTTGCTGTGTTTGTATTGCCCATGAAAATGGGCAGGTATGCCTTCAGGTTTTTACCTGGGAAATAAATAAAAAACCCAACTAACTAAATAAAAACATCAATGTGTAATAAGTTAATTAGACTGCATTTCTGGCACTCTTTTAGCACATGAGCACAGTATTGGAGGTTGCCACTATCAAGGAAAAGAAGGGGACACTAAGCATTTGAAGAGACTACAGAAAACAAAGTTGGGAGAGGTTGAGTAAGGCAATACAGGATGCATGTATTATGAATGAAAAGGACAAATGTAAGAGCTACTGGAGGCCCTTAACATGTTACACTTGGAGAGAAGCAGGCTGAAACTTGATTGCAGCCTTTTCATATACTCAAGGGGATCGACACAATCAATCAGTCAGAGTTGTTCAAGCTGGTGTGCTGAGTAAGATGTGAGGACACATCCAGAAGCCCAAGGGTGGTAAATTAAGGAAACATTAAGTAGTACTTTTTCTTCCAGTGGGTGGCACACCTACAGAACAGCCTACCAGTGGAGACTGTGGACATGAAGACAGTAGAAACCTTCAGGGTAAGACTTGACACATTTCTGCTTATCAAGGAAATCACACAGGTTGCACCAAGTAGCAGAATGGACAGGGAATCCCTGTAATTTGGTGCATGTCTGCACACATATTTATAGCCTGTACAGTACACAGGACATACAGTCCCTGTACAGTACACAGGCTACACTCCTCGTACAATATATAGATGATGCATGCCCAATACAGCAGATTGGAGCTCCCTGTCTTTCCACATGGCAGCTGGACTAGGAGGTAAGAAAAGGGCTGTGCTGGTTACTGTGTGGGATCTGTGGCACCACCACTTGTTAGTCAAGTGGTTTCCTCCTTTACTGTCCAACTGGTCATCCTGAAGCATAAAAATGATAGGAAAAAGAAGCCCCATTCACTTCAATGGGGCATGCCCCCACGCTCTCTCTGGTCACATGTCATTACATGATTGAGCGCGGGAGCATGTCGGCAGGACTGCAACTCTTGGAAACAACTGGAGAGCCCAGCAAAAGAAAAAATTACAAGCGATACTGTACAGTTATGAGGTACGATTATGAATTAAAACCTGGCTACAATGACTGTCGCTGAATGTAGCTACCACAGTATGGGAGTGGTAGCTGCTTTCAGTTAGATCAGAAAATCACTTAAAACAAGGATCCCATATCGGATGACTGCAGAACCCACCTGCCTCCATGAATAGTGGTGTCTCTTATAGCACATTTGTCATTTTTCTAACTAGATCCTAGGAAATAAATAATGCCCCAACCCTTCAACCCTGGCAGTAGCACCTAACTCCCAACCTCCCCCCCCCCAGCACCCACATCTTCATATTGTGAAGCCCCAGGTGTGAGAAGGTGACCAACTCAACCTGTCCTCCTACATGGTCAGTCACCTTCTTGTGAATGAAAGCACTCCTGTGCTTGCTTGCACAGTAAAACACCTGATCACGTCACCTGTTATTCCAGCTGAACAACATGATCAGCACAAAAACACCACACACAGAGGAACTAGGAGGTGCTGGCCATAGAGATAAGTCCACAAAAGCACAAAAAGGCCACACAAATTGCATCATCTTGAAACTGCTATGAAGAAAAACTCACAATATGAGAAAACAGAAGCCTTTGAGTATTTTATTGAGAGCTTGGGTGAGCGTTACTCTCAGTACTTCACATCTCAAGCATGATACTTCATCAGGAGGTGGAGTCAAAGGTGATACACCAGTGCTATTTAAACTAAACAGTTAAAGATACAGTTCAAAGTGAAAAATAAAGTAAAAACAAATAACTTGTGTTGAATGCTAAAGATCAAATCGTCATAGCATCAGCTTCAACCTGCTATGAAGAAAAACTCACAATATGAGAAAACAGAAGCCTGTGATTATTTTATTGAGAGCTCGGGTGAGCGTTACTCTCAGTACTTTGCATGTCAAGCGTGATGCTTCATCAGGAGGTGGAGTCAGAGGTGATTACACCAGTGCTATTTCAACTAAATGGTTAAAGATACAGTTCAAAGTGAAAAATAAAGTAAAAACAAATAACCTGTGTTGAATGTCAAAGATCAAATCATCACATTCCCTAGACTACATTAACCAAATTAATATTCAGAAATTTTCATAAATTTATGTTTATAGTAGCAGCCAAAAACAGTGTGCATACTTAATACAGTAAAATTTAGGGAGAGACTACAGTTCAATCAGAGCACAAAAAAACATGTACTGACTCCATGAAAGACACCTAGAAAACCTTGTAAAAACCACAGTGAAAAATATTATGTGCAAAAAAGTGTTAATTAAATTCATATAACTCCAATGCTGATATTTCTCAGAGGGGGGGGGGGAGAAGGAAAGAGAGAAAAAGGAAAGGGGAAGGGAAGGAAGAAAGAGAACAGAAAGGGAAAATGGAAAGAAAAAGAAAAGGGGAGAGAAAGGAAGGGCGGGGAGGAAAAAGGGGAAAGGAATAACTAGTGAGGACAAGATATGGGGGAGGGGGACATAAAATGAACCCATCAAGTGAAGGGCATTGCCTGTAAGAATCACAATCAAGATCTAAGCCAATGTCAGAACATTAGTATAAATATAGGGTGATGTCAATATTCCTATTGTTAAGCCCCATGTCTGTATTACTTTTTAAAGTGTAAATCCAACGTGCTTCATGTTGCAACAGAACAGTCCTTCTGTTGCCTCCTCTGGGATTGGGTTTGATATGTTCCAAACTCAAAAACACAAAATCTGCCAAGCTGCCAACATGCTTTTCTGAAAAATGTTGGCCTACAGGGCTATCCAAATCAATATTTGTTATTGTTTGGACATGTTCTTGTACTCGTTCCTTTAAAGTATGGGTCGTACAACACAGAAACGTAGAATCTGACGGGTGATAAGGACCGCTTGGCCCACCTAGTCTGCCCATTTCCCTACCTAATGGATAATCTGCAGATCCTAGTTAACCAACAGCCTACTTCTTCCTTACGACCTACATACACTTTTGGACAGGAACACATTAGAACATAGATCACATAAGATGCCGAACAATTAATTAATTGCTTGATTTGAACTGTCCTGTCCAAAACTGGATGTTCAAACAACTTAGTCTGGTGACAAAATTTACAAATGCTACATTTTCCACATCTGTAACAGCCTAGAGGAGGAGGGGACATCCAAATTGGTCTTATATCAAACCTCTCTTTAGTGTACAAACTGTCTGTGAGACTGTCCCTTAGGTTTGCACCACGACAAAAAGAAATCCGTGGTGATTCCCCTAACTCATGGTAAAGTAAATCATCACCTCTGAGAACATTCCAATGTTTTCGAACAATAGTTGCAACATCCAAAGATATATGGTTATGTGTTGTTACTAATGTAACTGGTTGTCTGTATTCTTTTTGTTTAATTTTAGGTTTTAGTAGCACACTTCTTTCCGTATTCCTAGCTCTGTCTTGAGCTTCTAGTATCAGTGGTTCTGAGTACCCCCTCTACAAAAAGTGTTTTTTAAGGTCTAAAGCCTGTTGCTCAAATGTGTCCAAATCAGTACAATTTCTCCTAAGCCTAATGAATTGCCCAAAGGGTATGGAATTTTTTAGGTGTTGTGGGTGAGCACTTGAAGCATGCAATAGCATATTGGCAGATGTTTGCTTACAAAATGTTGAGCTCTGAACAACTTCTCCATCCACCCCAAGTAAATTCAAATCCAGAAATGTGATTGTACTGGCATTGGTCATATATGTAAATTTTAAACCCACATCATTTCGATTTAACCTAAAACTAAACAAAATGAATACAGACAAGACAGTTTGTACACTAAAGAGAGTTTTGATATAAGACCAATTTGGATGTCCTCTCCTCTTCCTCTAGGCTGTTACAGATGTGGAAAATGTAGCATTTGCAAATTTTGCCACCAGACTAAGTTGTTTGAACATCCAATTTTGAATAGGACAGTTCAAATTAAGCAACTCATTAATTGTTCAACATCTTATGTGATTTGTTCTAATGTGTTCATGTCCAAAAAGTTATGTGGGTTGTATGACCCATCCTTTAAAGGAACGAGTATGAGAACATGTCCAAGCAATAACAAATATTGATTTGGATAGCCCTATAGGCCAACATTTTACAAAAAAGCATGCTGGCAGCTTGGCAGATTTTGTGTTTTTGAGTTTGGAACATATCAAACCCAATCCCAGAGGCCAAGAGGAGGCAACAGAAGGACTGTTCTGTTGCAACATAAAGCACGTTGGATTTACACTGTTAAAAGTAATACAGACATGGGGCTTAACAATGCAAACATTGACATCACCCCATATTTATACTAATGTACTAACATTGACTTAGATCTTGATTGTGATTCTTACAGGTGATGCCCTTCACTTGATGGGTCTCATTTTATGTTTCTCCCCCCTTCCTACATCTTGTCCTCACCAGTTATTCCTTCGCCCTTTTTCCTCCCTGCCCTTCCTTTCTCCCCCCTTTTCTTTTCTTTCCACTTTCCCTCTCTGTTCTCTTTCTTCCTTCCCTCTTCCTTTTTCTCTCTTTCTTCTCCCCCCTTTCCTCCTCCTCCTCCTCCCACCTTTCCCTTACCCTCTAAGAAATATCAGCATTGGATTTATATGAATTTAATTAACACATTTTTGTTGCACATAATATTTTTCACCATGGTTTTTACAAGGTTTTCTAGGTGTCTTTCATGGAGTCAGTATATGTTTTTTTCTGCTCTGATTGAACTGTAATTTCTCCCTACATTTTACTGTATTAAGTATGCACACAGTTTTTGGCTACTGCTCTAAATATCAATTTATGAACATTTCTGAATATTAATTTGGTTAATGTAGTCTAGGGAATGTGATGATTTGATCTTGAGCATTCAACACAGGTTATTTATTTTTTACTTTATTTTTCACTTTGAGCTGTATCTTCAACTGTTTAGATTAAATAGCACTGGTGTACCACCTCTGACTCCACCTCCTGATGAAGCATCATGCTTGAGACGTGAAGTGCCGAGGGTAACACTCACCCAGGCTCTCAATAAAATAGTCACAGGCTTCTGTTTTCTCATGTTGTGAGTTTTTCTTCATAGAAGTTTGAAGTTGATGCAATTTGTGTGGCCTTTTTGTGCTTTTGTGAATCACATGATCAGCTGTTTTTCAAGCACAGGAGCACTTTCATTCACAAGAAGGTGGCCAGCTGTGGAGGAGGGCGGGTTGTGTTGGTTACTGTTCTGTGCTGGGGGGAGTGGGGCTTTACAGTATGAAAATGTGGGCACTGGGGTGAGGAGGTTAGGATTTGGGTGCTGCTGCTAGGGTGGTGGGGAGATTATTTATTTTTTAGGTCTAGTTAAAAAAGCACAAAAGCCCTACAAGAGACGCTGGTTGGCCATGGAATCGGGTTGGTTGTGCCAATCACCCATTGTGGGATTATTATTTAAACAATCAACTATGAGTGACTGGGAGGTGGAGGGTGGGCAGGGATGGGTCTGTGGATTTTTAAACACTCTAGCTAGGGAGGAGGGTGGGGGGCTGTGTTTTTTACTTCCTCCAACAGGAACACAAATAACAAATATGAATACTGAATTCTGAATATTTGGGGACCCCAGTACTCGGCTGAATATTGAAAATAAGGATTCGCTCACCCCTAGCGTCAGCTGCTCTGTAACTGTACATAAATTACAACTCATGTAGAACCCTGCATTTTGCATTGTTTTATCTTATGGACAGCTTTCTGCTACACTTCTCTTCATGGAACCAGTTATCTGGAGTTTTAACCATGTCACAGTTTGTGTACAGAACTCTGAGCATGGTTCTGATTGGCTAACAGGTCATGCTTGGTATTCTATACACAAACTGTAACATAGTATTAACTCCAAGTTACTGACTCCGTGAAGAGAACTGTGCAGAATATTGCAAATAAAAAATAAATTGAAAACAGTTTTTAACATCAGTGGTTACTCAGGTACAGCTAAATATGGATTATTTGGAGGAATGCTTTTAGATTTTGGTAAATAGGAACATGAATAACTGCTGCCAATACGTCTAAATTTCCTGTCCCCTTTAGAAAGCTGGGGGGAGGGAGTAGCAAATGTGATTGACCCAGAGCACCTTCTGACCTTAAATTGTTGTGTTACTATGTTAGTTTGTTACAACTGGATGTCATTCTCAAAATGTAATCAAAAATGTTGCAGCCAGCTCTACGATGCCGGTTTGACAACACTTATGTCAACCAGCATCTCATTGACAGGAATTATGCCGACCGCAAGTTGCAGTCAACATAATTTCTGTTTGTCTCCTGGTCCATTTTCTTCATCAGGGGTGCCCCTGCGCCCCCCAACCACGTCTCTAGGATTATCAACTCCAGCCAGAGTTGATTGGGGCTGGGGTGCAGGACTGGGAGACGGTGTGCCCCTGTGTCAAGCACACCAGCACAGTGACCTGTTGGCAGCCTGTCAATTTTGTTGAAGAGTTGGTAGGTCACTGTGTTGATGTTGCTGTCGGCGGGCATACCGTTACAGCAAATTGCTAGTCAGACATTGCACATAATTATGTCATCAGGGCTGAGATTTGGGAAGTCACAAGAGGCAGTACTAAGATATGTCCCTACCACACTGAATAACAATTACGGGCTTGGTTCTCAAGATATAGTCAAAACTGTAATATCCAATCACAAGCCAGGATTCCCACATCATTTCACTTAGGTCACCCTGGCTGCTGCTATGAAAACTTTATGAAATAGTAAGGCATGGTAGTACAGTATGACATTTATTTGATCACATTTGGACACCTAGATCTCAAGATATTGTCAACAATATGAGAACAATTTACAATCCAGATGTATTCATAATCCACTTACCACAGCTAAGAGCCTGAATCTGTCAAGAATAAGTGCAAACAAATGTCCTAGGCAAAGTTTGATCATAGCTGGATAAGTAGTTCTAGAGATATATTCAAAAACATAACCAGTCATAATCCAGTTTACGCAATTTCATGAAATTCTAACCTTGGCAAAGTCTGAATCCTCCAGATGTGTTCAGTAAACTTTTGCCCCATTCCACAGTATTTTCTGGCTGAATTGTGGAATGATACACACACAACCATGGAAGAAAGTTCTGAGGAACTCCAATCCAAAATGTAATATACTGAGCCACAGTATTTGAAATAATTTCACAGTTCTGTAGATAGAGTGGTCACTTATGTGGAATTCCAATCTGTAGTTTAATCCATGCATTTGCAATACATAAATTCATTCTGTGGTTTTAAGTTGGAATTTTGTGAAAGTTGCCAAAGTGCATAAAGTTCATGGAAATTCTGCATGTGGAATGTTATTTTCACACAGCGCTACAATCCAGAACTCAGTCACGATTAGGTCACCTGGGTGAATGTTCTGAAAGCCTCATCAAATAACACTGTGGTATGCCTGTATCAAATTTGATCACAATTGAAAGCAAGATCTCAGGAGTATAGACAAAAACATAGTAAAGAATCACAGTTTGAGAGGTAAAGAAGGATTCTGAATTGTAAGATGCGTGACATACCTCTTAATATAGGACAGGTGAGAGGTACGAATAGAAGGATTCTGAATGGTAAAACAAGAGATATCCTTCTAATATAGGAAAGGTGAATAAGAGGTATGAAGAGGGGTTTGAATGGTAAAATGAGTGATGTCACTCCTAATGTGGGACAGATGAGCAGTATGAACAGAGGGGGTCTGAGTGATACAGTGAAGGCCATCCCACCTAATGGGGGAGAGGAGAGAGAGAGAGAGAGAAATATGAACAGAGGGGTTCTGAGGGTTACAATGAGGGACATCCCTCCAATGTGGGACAGGTGAGTGGCATGAACAAAGGGATTCTGAGTGCTACAATGAGGGAAATCCCTCCTAATGTGGGACAGGACAGAAGTATTGACGGAGGGGTTCTAAGACGTTTAATGACAGACATCCCCCTGCTGTAGTGCAGGTAAGTAGCATGAACAAAGGGGTTCTGAGTACTACAATGAGGGACATCCATCCTAATGTGGGACAGGAGAGAGAGAGGGGTATGAACATAGGGGTTCTAAGGGTAAAAGAAAGGATATCCTTCCTAATGTGGGACAGGTGAGAGGTATGAGCAGCAGAGTTCTGAGTGGTATAAAGAAGGACATTTGTCCTAATGCAGGATAGGTGAAAGGTATGCGTAGAGAAGTTCTGAGTGGTACAATGAGGGACTTCCTTTCTAACGTGGGTCAGGTGAGAGGTATGAAAAGAGAGGTTCTGAAGGGTTAAATGAGGAACATCCCACCTAAAGTAGACCAGGTGAGAGGTATGAATAGAAGGGTTTCAGTGCTACACTGAGGGGCATCCCTCCTACTGTAGAACAGGTGAGAGGTATGAACAGAGAGGTTCTGAGGGGTTCAATGAGGGACATCCCTTCTAATGTGGGACAGATTAGAGTTATGAACAGAGGGGTTCTGTGGGGTTAAATGAGGGACATCCCTCCTAAAGTTGGGACAGGTGAGAGGTGTGACCAGAGGAGTTCTGAGTATTATAATGAGGGTCATCCTTCCTAATGTGGGACAGTTGAGAGGCATAGATAGAAGGGTTCTGAGTGGTAAAATGAAAGATGTCCTGAGACCATGGCATCATGCAAGAGGGGGTGGGATAGGGCAAGGGCTCAAAGGGTACCAAGGGTACAAGAAATGGGTAGGGGGGGCTTGGTCCTGGAATCCATAGAAGGTCTCGGAAAGCCTTGGGCAGACTTGATAGACCTCTGGTCTCCTTCTGCCATCATTTTCTCTGTTTATATGTTTCTATGTGGTTACCAGTTGAGAAGTGTGAACAGAGTGGTTTTGAGTGATAAAATGAAAGATGTCCATTCTATGTGGCTGTCAGTGAGAGGTGTGAACAAAAGGGTAGTGAGTGGAAGAGAGGCATGTCCCTTCTAGTTTGGGACAAGGGAGTGGTATGAAAAGAGCATTTTTGAGTGGAGTAATGAGTGATGTCCCAGCCTCCCATGTGGTTGACAGGAATGTTTAGAGTTGGCACACACTGAAGCATTGGTGAGCTGGTCTCACAGTGAGTCAGCAGCTATAGTGGGATTCAAATCTGTGAGACCCTCTGCCTGTGAGCTGGTTTCACAGTGAGCCAGTGGCTATAGTGGTACTCAAACCCACTAGACCCCTCTACTTGTGAGCTGGTCTCACAGTGAGCCAGTGGCTATGGTGGGATTCAAACCCACTAGACCCCCTCTGCCTGCAAGCTGATCTCACAGTGGGCCAGTGGCTATAGTGGGATCAAACCTGCTAGAACCCTTTGTCTGTGAGCTGGTCTCACAGTGAGCCAGTGGCTGTAGTGGGATTTGAACCCACTAGACCCCTCTGCTTATATGACCCTGCTGCTCAGCACCATCATCCATTCATCCACTTCTCGGGAGAGGGGGATATGAGGACTCAAACCCAGTAATGTTCAGAATCTTTCCTCCTTCATGAAAAAACAGTTAATCATATTAGCTAGCTGATGCATCTTCATTTCACAGGGCTAAAGAGCTCATTCATTCTGCAGCAGTCTGCTTCACATGTGCAGTAAATCAATACTCCACCCTCCTTCCAATTTATTGTAACTAAAAAAACAAAGCACCTACACTAGAATGTGAGGGCAGAAAGAGAGAGCAAGAAAGACAGAACGAAAGGGCTGGAGCCAAGGAAGATAGGGACAGAGAGCAGACAAGAGATGGAGAGAGAAGAGGGGGGATAAAGAGAAAGAGAGAGGGAGGGAATGATAGAAAAACAGAGAGGAATACCACTAGGCAGGGAGTGTGACAGAGAACCAGAGGGAAAGAAACAGGAGTGAGAGGGAAAAAGGAAAACTTTGAATTCCACTATTTCTGTCTGTCTGTCTGTCTGTCTGTCTGTCTGTCTATCTTTCCACTATTTCTCTCTGTCTGTCTGTCTATCTATCTATCTAACTGCCTGTCTATCTATTTATAAATGGTTAACCAGGAAAGGCAGAGTGAGTCAAGGCTCATTTCCCAGCTGCGATCTAGGGAAGGGGTAAACATTAGAAGAGAAGGTAAGCAATAAATACAGAAACTGGTGAAACACAGCATGGCCACAATTACACTTGAACCAATGCAATTAAAATACTATATATACTAGTAACAGCACATTTAAATATATTAGGTGGCAGTAGCAAAAGGAAAAGTGTCAGTGTGGAGACATGGGATACTTGCAAACTATATAGCATTCTAACACAACCATCAAAATATACCATACCATAAATACATAGTATTGAGTAGCTCATTGAAGTACGTTTATGTTTTATGAACAGTTTAATGTATAAACTTTGGCAATACCTGTATGCTAGAAAAGTGTGGAATACAGAATTCCACCCCTTGAATTTGTGCAAAATGGCAATTCTGCTTCTAAAATGATTTTTGGAATTTCTTTTTGAATTCCACACATTGCCAAAAAGTATTTCTATGTAAACTGTGGAATATCTTTATTTATAAAATGGGTTAGGAAAACGCACATCAATAAGTGGCCAAAGATCATCAGGTGACCGTGTGTATATCAGAGCACGATCGCACCCCTGCACTTTTACCCCCTTCAAAACAATTTTGACATTTTATAAGATAGATGAACCATTCTGAGGTGTGTGGTCACGCTCTGATATATGCATGCCTTGGGTGGTTGGCATGACCTCTTGACCTCCACCCGTCTTACACACACAGGTGTGTGTATATCAGAGCACGACTTCACAACTCAGAGTGGTTTATCTATTATGCATATCACATAAACTGAAGTCTCTATTTCCTTGGTTTGCAGGAAAATAATCTGCAGTTTATGTAAACTGTGGGTTACTAATCCATGAGACATATTCTGCTTTCAAAATTCCGTGATTCCCCTACCTATAGAATTCCATTTAATTAGTAGGAATTCTGTGAAATTCTGCAGAATTCCTGTCCGTCAGAATTGGAAAATTCCGCACAACACTACCGTATACCTTGTCATGCCATTAAAGTTCTTTGAATTTGATTGAGAGAGACAGAGTGTAAAAGAGACAGACAGACAGACAGACAGACAGACAGAAAAAAAGAGATGGAAAGGGAAAATGAAAATGATCAGCAGCAGGTGAAGGGAGACTGAGAAGTTCAGCTGTTGACCAGAGGCTTCAGGATACAAAATGATGATGTCTGCAATGGCACGTTACCCACTATAGATTGCTTCAGAAAGAAACACAGAAACCAAGGAACTGATGGTAGAAAAAGGCCCACTGGCCCACCTGGTCTGCCGGTCCTAGCAATACTATGATGTAAATGCCCTAGTGGTCACAAAGTCTTCCCTCCATGTCATCCTCCTCTGCTGAATTCACACCAGCCCCACATGTCTGCCCCACTCTCACTTGAATCTCTCCACTGATTTGGTACAGACTAACCCCCCTCCAGCAGCCTATTCAATTTATCCACCACCTTAAAGCAATACTTTCTGATGCTATTCCTGAGTCTTCCTCCCCCTTTTTCTAGTTCCCCCATGTGCCCATGTTTCTGCTCACTGTGAACAGTTCCCCAGTGTCTACATTGTCTATCCCGTAAGGATATTTGAAAATTCCAATCTTGTCTCCCCCCCCGTCCCCACTGTATACATGTTGAGGTCCTTAAGCCTCTCCATATAGGGCTTCTCTTGCTGCCTCTGACTCATTTTTGTTGCCCTCCTCTACACTACCTTATCCCTATCCCTGTCCTTCGTTGAGTGCTTGCTTCAGAACTACTTGCAGTACTCAAATGTGGCCTCACCCAGGATCTTTACAGGGGCAGGATGATCTCTTTTCCCCTGCTACTGATTCCCCTGCCTACGTACACCAGTATCCAATTTGCCTTCCCCCCTCTGCCCTTCTACACTGCACTGACTGCTTTAAGTGGCCTGTTATTAAGATCCTTCTCCTCTCTCATTTTCTCTAACCCTACTTCTGCCATTCTATATTCTGTCTTTGGAAGTCACCAACAAAGCAAAATGTAACTGATAATGCCATGGAAGTAGGCTTAACTTGTAACTTTCATTTTAGTACTGAGTGCCCACACCATGACTTGGTCAGAGGGCGTTTAACATCCATCGCTCAGCATGAACTCATGGAAACTGGTCCTGAATACAACAAAGGCATATGACTGCTAGAAAGAAATAAGCTGCCTTCATGCCGAAGAGAAGTACAATGCAGTACTGAAGGACTGCTAGACTAGGAAGTCAAGGAGGGGCTGGAACATAGGATAATGGTAGAAACTGTGGATAAGCTCACAGCCTTCCTCTGGTACACAAATGGAAGGGAGAACTAAGATAAAAGAAGAGACAGGGGACATGGGAGGAAACTATAAGAAAGACTGGAGGGTGATGGCTGAGATGCTGAGTGAATACTTAGCTTGGCTGTTCACCATAGAGCCACTGAGGTAAGAGGAAGCTCACTTTGGGCAACTATGGCATCAGAAGTAGCAGCATGTGGGCATCATGCCCACCCTTGCAGTTGACTGCCTGGTAGAACTGTGTACAATGTGGAATTCCACCAGCAGAATTCCTGCAGAATAACAATTCCACTTCCAAAATGCTCTTTTGGAGATTCTTTTCTAATTCTGTGGAATTCTGAAAAGCATTTGTATATAAACCGTTGTTCATGTACGCTACAGAATCTTATAAAATGGACAAAGGATTTCAAGCAATCTGATTGGTTGTTAGCCATGCATTAGATGTGTCTAATGCACAGCTAAAACTAGAACCCCCATTTAGAATACACAGGCCCATTTTATAAGCGCAATAAGACACTCCGGGGATGTGCATTAGACAGTTCTAATTCACGGCCATGGGACTGGACGCACTCGGCCTGTGGCCTCGTGCCTCACTACATCCCCCTAGCCATGCATTAGAACTATCTAATGCACACCCCATCATGTCTTATTACTTACATAGTCCACAGTTTATACAACTGTGGACTATGATTCTGCAATTAACATTCTCCTATCAGAATTTCAGAATTCCACTTCTGACAGAATTCCACGGAATTAGGAGGATCTCCATAAATTCCATAGAATTCTGGAGGGTTGTGGAATACAAAAAATTTGTACAGCTCTACTACCTAGTGAAGATCAAGCCCCGTAAGTATCAAGGGCAGATGAGATATTACCTAGGATCATATACTCCGTTTACATGCAGGGTCAGAATCAACTGCAAAGCAATCAGTTGCTTTTTAATTGATCCTAACCACGCATGTCAATGGTTCTGTTGATGACATTTGGATCGATCACGGAATCAATCCAAGTGGACCGATAACGGGGGCATTGGTTGTGTTTTGACATGCAGACGGGATTGGAGCTGGAACCGGTCTCGCGGGCATGCTCAGTTAACATGTACCTTGTTTATATGCAGGGTAAAATCAATTGCATAGTAATCAGTTATCTTGTAATTAAATATTACCCTGCATGTAAATCCATTCTCTTCTTGGCACATTGAATGCTGAACTTCATGTAAATGCGAATACAGTTGGTGATCGATTACCTAGAATCAGACAGTAATCAATTGCCAACTCATGTAAACCTAGCAATAGAGGAGCTAAAGGAAAAATTGGCAGAGACACTTGCAGTAACCTTTCAGGAGTCAACCTCAACAGGTGCAGTGGTAGAGTACTGGAACATGGCCCAGTGTGGTCCCCATCTTCAAGAAGATGAGTCGTGATAAAGATGCTAATACAGTGAACTACTATGGCAGTTTGTGGGACAGGTCATGAGTCTCAGTAGACATCATTTTTGATGTCCACCTTAGCCTCTTGCTTGAGTAACATGATCTGTACTTTGTCAGTACTTGATGTTGTGGCATGCAGGGAAACAGGACTGCACAAATTGCAGTGCAGTGTGTCTTGTCTTTCAAGTCACCAGTGCTGCTGAACTCCCCCCACATCTCTTGTTGGTTGTCAGTGAGTGTTTTCAGTCTAGCCAAGTAGAACATCAAGTGGTGGAAGGGATACACCCCAGGATCATAGTAAAGTTCAAGAAATAATTTGCTGGTCTGTTTACAGTAATCTTTCAGGCATGTCTAGATAGATGTGGTGCCAGGAGGCTGGAACGTGGCAAAGCCTATCCTCATCTTCAAAAAGGGGTCAAGTTTGCATCTTGGCAGCTACAGATTAGTCTGATATCAGTGCTGAGCAATGTTCTGAAAGCCGATTTTAAGTGCTGAACACTGCAGCACTAGGTTGGGCTCAAGGTTCTTGCCTTCTCTCAGTGAAAGTGGGATCTGGCTATACCCATCATAATGTCATGGTCTTTGTATGGAGAATTTCCTTTCGTATATTAATATGTCCACCAGAGCCACTTGTTGCAGGTTAAGAGTGGTTTTACACGCATTTTGCTTGAGAGAGAACAGCAAAGTGAAGCTGAGCTGTTCTGGCTTAAGCAGAAAGCAAGTGAAACCGCTCTTACCCCACAATGAGTAGCGACGGAGGAGGTATTAAAATATTATTGATCAACAACCACTCAATGTCATTTAAAAGGGGAAAAAAAACTGTCCCGGAATGTGCCCATTTTTAGCGCATCTGTGCATGAGACACTCTTCACAGAATAAGAGTGTCTCTCACGTAGGGGAAAGGAGCGTTCTGATTGGTCAGGAGCACTCCTTCGATCGATAATATGGTATATGATACCCTCTGCTATTTATCAAAACTTGGAAATTGGGCTTAAACATGGTAAAAATAGCAGAGGGCTTCATATACCACGTGGGGAAACTCTGCATCTAGAACATTGCATTATGATGAGCATAGCCACGTCACACTTTCATGGGGTTCACCACTCTCATAATGCACAACCTTGGGGGCAGCCAACCACAGCACATTAAATGTCTGCCCGCATGCTGGTCACTCATATTATATCAAGGACTTTGTTATGAAAGAAAGGCATATTTTCAAATAACTCTACAAGCCAGCAGTTTCTTCTACCTGCTGCCTCTGCACCTAACCTTGTTTAAGGTAAGCCTGTAGGTCTCCTTTAATCCAGATGAGCCCAACAGAGATTCATTCCCTTAGGTTCTATGTCATATGAGTGAGTATTAAATCACGACCAACATAACAGCGAGTGCTAACCCGAAAACAAAATTGGCGATCAGCACTATGCCGAAAACAACATGAGTGACAAATGAAACCCATACCGCTGATATAGGAGTGCCATATACACTTTCAATGTGGGGAGCTATGCCCCCACAAACCCCCCTTTGCAGGAGCAAGCCTCCATACCTCATAAATATAATCAACTACAGGGGGAGAACACTGGGGGAGGGAGGAAAACATGGGAGGGGGCGACCAGTGCTGGAGGGACAACCTGCAGGTGGGGGGGGGGACAACCTCGGGGGAACGGGAGGTAAAAAAAAAGAAAATAAAAAATCAAAGTGCAAACACCACAACAGTAAAAGTATTCAAGCAGGCTAGCTGCAGTCCCAAACCCAGGTCCTTTCGCTTCCCAGGCGATGGCCATAACCACCATGCCAGGTGGCCAGCTCAGCAGTGCCTCATTCAGTTCATCTACTTACCCTACCCATTAATGGACTTTTCACTGTGTACCTATTACCATTCACTATAATGTCCCTCCACAGTTGCTATTCATTCTCCCTCACTATTGTTCCACAGTCACTGTTTCTCTGGGCGTGCAGATTGGGTCACTCAATCTGAGTCACTCAGTTTGCTTTGCCCAAATCACTGGATACCATTCCTTTATTTTCAGTGTGATTTGTTTTTTCACCCAGTTTGAGAGCTGTATGGATTGAGGTACAGTTACATTGAAAGATTTGCTCAGGGCAGCCCAGAGAATATGTCTCTGGTTGGACATGAACCTCAGTTTTTTGGTTCCAAAGACAGTGCCCTAAACACTGAGTCATGCTACCTCCCAATTTTTATTCTTCACAGGCAAGAGATAGAAGTCCATTGTTTCAGCGAAGCTGGTACAAGGAGACATCATAAGTCATCAGACAGAATTGCCTTTGATGGACTGGACTTTGTGAACAGAGCATTTCAAATGGAACAGACATTTGTTTATTTCATTTTGTTATGGCTTAGTGAATGCTCCCTCCCCCACATAAATAAACACATTGAGCTAATACCAAGACTGTAGTCGACAAAAGGCAAGGCTGTTTTATTAAAGCCATCCTTCAGAACAGAAGCCTTAAATCCAGTTTGGACATTTTCTGAGATGTCAAGTAAGCTGCTGGTCAAAGAAAAGAGAGAAAGCGGGGGCGGGGGGGCAGAAACTGGAAATCAGAAGAGTCAAGAGCAACTAGGAACTGGGAGAGAGAAAGTAACTGGGAAGGAGAGAGACACTGGAAGATTAAACACATTAAAGAGATTGTGAGACGAGAGAGAGAGAGACAAAAAGAATGTGAGATAGAGAGAGAGAGATGTTGGAAGAGGGAAGAGGGATGAGAGACTGGGAGAGGGGACAGAGAGATTTGGAGAGGGAAACAGAGGGAGAGTGATTTGGAGAGTGACAAGAGGAAGAGAATAAAGAGACAAGAAGATAGAGAGAAATGAACAGGACAGATCTAGAGAGGGATGAGAGATTGGGAAAGAGATTTGGAGAGGGAAGCAGAGAGGTGAGTGATTGGGAAAGGGAAGTGAGGGAGAGATCGGGGGGCAGGGAGAGAGTTTAAGACTGGGAAGTAAGAGTGAGAGCTTGAAAGAGGGGAGAAAGGAGGAAGCCTACCTTTGAGCTACCCTTGATTTTCAGATATGTTACTGATGTTGCTCTTACAACTGTAGTGTGTGTATTTTGCTCATAAAATAATGACAGCCATCAGTGTCACAGACACAGAGAATAATGTATGGGCACCCATACACAACAAGGTTGTGTTTTCATCAAGGGGTTGAGATGACATCATAGAGAGACCAAGTGGTCCCTGATGTCATCTCAACCCCAGGCTACAAATACATGCCAGTGTGGGCTTAGCTGTCCATATATTATTTTTTATGGTATGTGGTTTTTAAATGTGTTTTTAAACAAAAATAGTTGCCCTACTTAAAACAAAAAAGTTTTCCACCGTCATTACTTTTAAAAAAATAAACCCAACCTCACCCAGCTACCTAGTACCCACCTAGTCCCAGGTACAAACTGAAAACTTCTCTTTTAATTCACTGTAACTGTGTTTTATTTGCTAACAAGGTCAAACGCCGGGTGACATTACTTCACAAGCTTCAGTTTGAAAGAATGGTGATTCAAATGGAAGCGCTAAATGAGGATTGTTGCCTGGTGTGGAATGTTGTTAAAAAAGAAAATGGAATCATAGAAATAAGTTTAGTTTATTTACTGATAGCGTGTGTGTGTGTGTGTGTGTGTGTGGGGAGGGAGGTATTAAGCAGTTGTGTATGGGTGGTTTCTTTTCTTTCTAAAAGCAGTGGAAACAGGAACATTTTTTATTTTGAGGAAGGTAGTGAATGAGTGATCATTTTAGAACTCTGCATGATGTTATAGTATATGGTTAGGGCTTATTGTAAATTTAAATCGGTGGCTTTCAAAATCTTGTTGTAGGACAGTTTAAAGGTAAAAAAGTTGTACTATTGTTCTGACGTCACATCAATAATACAACAATTTTTCAGCCTTGTCCTACCTCCTGATTGGGTGACTTGACTGGCTATAATAGTGGGAAAAAAAGTAAAAACATGGTGACGGGATTAAGTGGTCGTGGAGCGGTGGATCTTCCGAGGAATCTTCCTTCTACCACACAGCTTTGTGGCGCATAAGAATTTTTTTTATTTTAAAAAACAAACAGTGCTGCTAAAACAGAGCGAGCGGTTGTGGGAAGAAGCAGCAGTCAGCGGGAGTGCAGTAAAGCCGAAATGAGTGGCACTGGCAGTGGAGAGAAGCAGACGCTAATGGAAACAGGAACACCAAATAAAAAGATGGTAACCAGCATCATAAAAAAAAGACATAAGCCCTTACCATATACTATATAAAATAACAGATGGTTCACGATCCACAACCAGGGCAGTTTTCCCATCTTGGGAGTTGATGACATCAGGGAGACCTCTCGAGTTTCGCTCTCGAGGTCTCTATGATGTCATAAACTCCCTCGATGGAAAAACAGCCCTGCTGTGGATGGTCACCCATCCACTATTCTATATGCTCATGTCTTTCTTAATGAGTGCTTTCATTCTTGTCACAGTGGACCTGTACTCTACCATAGAACTCGCTGGCTGAAAAGGACATCAGCTGCATCATACAGTTTTTTAACGGTCCTTAACAACTGTTTGTCAATTGGAAATACCCACTGAGTTCATCAAAATGCCAGTAGGGCTGAAAAATTACAGAATTGGCTACAGTATCTAAAAAATAAAATTAAAAAACATAACAGGTTGTACAGCAAAAAAAAAAAGTCTTTTTAGTTCTGTGCAGTTCTCCTTTAAAGACTGAATCAGTTTGCTAATAGGCCTTAATAAATAAACATGGTTCCTAACCAGTGCGGGTGATGTAACGCCCCAAGTAGAGGGGACACAACATAAGGTTGGGACTACAGCTATACAAAATGTGAAATTCCACTGACAGATTTGTGCAGAATGGTAATTCCTCTTCTGAAACGCTTTCAAATTTTATTTTTTTGCAATTCCCAGAATTCCAGAAAGCTTTTCCATGTACTCAGCCATGGAATATGTATTCTGTGGTTTGTGGAAAATGCATCTGCACATTTACATTTAAACTGCAAAATAAAGTTCTGCAGCTAACATTCTGCTTTCAGAACTTTAGAATTTCGCTTCTGATGGAATTCTGTGGAGTTAGACAGAATTTCTAAAATTCCCCAGAATTCTGGCTGAAGTGGAAGTTGAATATCCCCCACAGCTCTAGATGGAACAAGAATAGAATGTGAACCAGTATTTGAGAAACAGCGTCTACAGAAAATACAGACTTGCAGGTTAAATGCGATTCATGTGAGAACCTTCTCTTTTCGGCCAACACTGCAGAAGGTGTTGCATCAACAGAACACCATTAGGTGTTGAGTCAGTCTATACAAGACTAGGCTGACATGTTGTCAAATACTCAGCAGCTAATTCTATGGTTTCTATGTTTTCGATTACAGTGATGTGAATCGTGCCTTCGTCATTCAATACAGTACACTAAATGTCGTTTTGTGTTACAGACTGTCATTTAAACCAAAGTATTTCCTAACGATTTATAGAATAATCAAAGTACAAAATCTGTTGATTAAATTACTACAAAGTACAGATAATGCAATAATAGGAAAATTGTAATCATTATATAGAGGATAATAGCTGGGGATCAGGTGATAACCACACTGTAATCACCTCGAGTGGTTGCTAGCGCAACATGGTAAACCTCGAGAGTGCAGCTCGAGAGGTTTACTGTAGCATTAGCAACCACGAGAGGTGATTTCAGCGTGGTTGTCACCCAGTCACCAGCCATCATCTTTTATAGTGTATGGTCAAAAAACACTGTTTGCATTCTATGTGTGAGAATTATGGAACTCTTGTGCATTCTTTTTTGTTTTGCCACTGTTTAGAAGTTCTGAAGTGTGGTTAACAACTTTTAAAATTCTAAACAGTGCATAACAAAGCTGTGGAACTGCTGATTATGGTGGTTAATAGGCACTTACCATACATTATATGTAGAATACTACATGGTGGTGGTGAATAATGAGATTTTTATTTACACTACCAAGGTGTTGGATGACACATAACCCACAAAAGTGAAGCTCCAAAGGTTTATGACATCATCCCACACCAAGGGTGTGTTAAGTTACTCCACCACCCCCTCATGCTTTTATTTTTAATTTCATTTTGTTTTATAATTGTTTTAGTGTATCTAATTGCTAGTGCCAAACTTGTATAGTCCATGTAGGCAGGAGGACTCCATTAAAGAAAAAAAAAAATAGCACCTGGATTATTAATTGCAGTGCAATGCAATGTGATACACACAGATAAGACAATACATAGATAACAACAATGACAGTGATGGCATAAAAAGACCAAAGGTCCACCCAGTCTGGCAGAGTTCTCTATTTAGCCCTGAGAACTACAGTTCTTCCAGCGTCCTAGCCCTTCCCACCCCCTCTATTCTCCTCCCTGATTTTGACACCCTGTGTAACCACTATTGTCTATCCCTCCCTGTTCACCCCCCCTGCTCCCCTCTATACTGTTACCAACCTGAGTAACCACAACCAAACCCTTCACTACATCCCCACCATCCTTGAATCTATTTATGGTCTTGGCACCCACCACATCTGCTTGCAGACTTCTATGACTCCACCACCCTTTTCATAAAATACAACTTCCTCACATCCTTCTTAACCCCCCCCATGCTTTTCGACTCATGACCTCAGGTTCTTAATTCTTTGTTCTTGCAAAATGGTTCCCCGTAGTTCACCATGTTTAGTCCCTTCAAGAACTTTAAGGTCTCATTCATATACCCCCCCCCAACCTGGTCTCTAGCGAGTACATGCTCAATGCCTTGAGACAAGCTTCATAATATCTAACCTGCTGGCCTTAAATCACCTTGGTCACTCTGCTTTTCACTGTCTCCAGCCTGTCCTACCTTAGATGAGGACTCCAAAACTTAGCAGACTATTTCAGGTGTGGCCTCACCAGTGGTCTATATAAGGTAGCAATATCTCCTATTTCCTGTTGTCAACACACCACAACATCCAATAGCCTTTCGATAGGCCTTGTTACACTGGTTTGATTGTTTGAGGGAGTCAGTAACACTAATGGTGACTCCAAGGCCTTCTTCTGTAGTGCTTGGTTTTACAGCTCCCATCCAGTACTCTGTCCTGGGGTTTTTGTTCCCTAGGTGCATAACCTTGCATTTTTTGGCATTGCATTTCAGCTCCAAACAATGTGAGAATAATTAGCTGTCCCACACCAGGCTTGCTAAGATCATTAAAAATGGACCAGTCACTCTAAACAAATAAATTGCTCTGGCCACAAAACTTCTGCCCCAAAAGTTGTCACTGGCCCCTGCCAGCTTTATCAAGGGGGAGTGGTCCTGTAATTCAAACACATATATGCACAACTTGCAAAGCCTTTGATGATTTGGTAAGCTTGCTATTTCAATATCTGAGTTTACTTTTGGAGACTATGTATATTACTAAGCTTAAAAGGTATTTTGAGAAGAAATACTGTTGTTGTTGTGTTTGGTATCCCGTTAGTAGGGCATGGGAAATAGGGTGTCGTAATGTGGGCTCTCACACTGTGATCATCTTGTGGTGTTTATTCCTCTGACCTTCTGCACTCCCCAACAGAATGTGGTGGATGTTGGCATATATATATATATATATATATATATATAGATAAAGATATATGGGGTGCAGGTGGAGGCTATTATATATATGTAATGGGGGTGTGGAAAATCAGCAAGGACTGCTTGGGTGGGCTACGCAATCGTAGTGTAGCATAGCACAATTTGATATCACTCATGTTGCTGTTGGCATTTTCCCAGCACTCTAATTTCCCTTTGCCCTAGGAAATTTGCCCTAAAATGGGTGAACCGTTATGTTTACTGCTACATAACAGTTATACTGGAAATGTGCTTTATATGTTTATGAATAACAGGACCACTACCCCGTGATAAATCTGGTAGGGGTCAGCAAAAACATTTGGGACAGAAGTTTGGTGGCTAGAGCAATTTAAAAAAATACTTGATGACATTTTTTAAGAAGATGGTGTTCACTGGTGATGCATTCAGCTGCTGTTTGGGTTGAACTTTAGACCACCTGTCTAACCTTTGTAGATCCCTCTGCATCTACATCATCCCTCCATCGCTATTTACCCTACCATGGAGCTTTGTGACATCTGCAAAGAGACACAACTTGCCCCAGATACTTTCTCCAGTGTAGCTGAACATATTGAGGAAGAGAGGACCCAGGACAGATCCTAGTGGCACCTCACTCATGACCTTCCCCTCTTCTGATTGGACCCCATTTATCACCATCCTCTGGTGCCTCTCCTTCAACCAGTTTCCCACCCATCTATGTTCCTAGCTGCAATCAGGTCCCCAACTTCTTCAGCAGTGTTCTGTGAGACACTGAGTTGAAAGTGTTGCTGAAATCGAAGTAGAGTAAATCCACAGCATGGCCTTTATCTACCACCTTTGTTACCAGGTCAAAGAAAACTATCAGAGATTGGTCAGACAAGACCATCCTGCCACAAACTCCTGCTATTTACTATCATGTAGACCACTGTAACCCACTACACAGGTAAGGCTGACAGGTTTGTAATTCCTTGGTTGTCCCATCCCTCTTGTGCAGTGGGACTATGTCCACTACACTCCTGTCTTTTGGAACTACCACTGTCTGAACTGAGCTACTGAATAGCCTTACTAGGGGTTCAGCCAGTTCCGCTGCTTATTCCTTGAGCAGCACTGAGTTCATCCAATCCTTTCCTGGGGCCTTATCTACATTTAGGGCTTCTACCCTTTCTGGACCCTTTCTCTGGTAAAGACCAGCTGCCTCATTTCAGAAATGTCCCTGACAGCTGCCATAATGCCACTTTCAGGCAGGGACTCACTGTCTTCCCTTGTGAAGACGGAGCAGAAGTAATTGTTAAGGATGGCTGCTGTTTGACCATCCTCTTAGCATCCCTAGCTGTCATTTTGTACTGTCCTTATTCCTCCTCCCCCTGATTTTTCTTGTACCTAGCGAAAGCCTTTGCCTTGGTTCTCACTACTTTGCTGACCCATTTCAAGAACCATATTGGTCTCTTGATCCTGTTTGTAATGATTCTTGTACATGACCCTGTTGCCTTGAGAATGGACCCCTTGATTGCCCCCATATTTTCTCTACACCTCCAATGCTGTCCACCCTGGTCAATTTGTCTTGGACCAGCTCTATAATCCAGCTGAAGTCTGCTCTTCTGAAATCCGAGACTTCAGTTTTTAATAGGCATTCTGATCCTGAGGCCAGGCTGAACCAATGGATTTATGGTAGCTGGACTCGAGTGGTTCACCTCACCTCATTCCACCCACCGTCTCAGAGCTGGTGGGCACCACATCAAGAATGACTGTCTAGTGGGTTCCTTAACCAGCTGCACCAGCAGGCTGTCCTGCAACGTATCCAACAAGAATGACATTGATGCAGCATGACTCTGGAAATACTGAGGGTGCCAGGAGAGGGCAGCCAGCCCAAATACAATTGTTTATTCATGCACAAACCTTGCCTCATATCCCGATCCTTGGAGTGCAGGGCTAATACACCTTACAAATGTGTCCAACAGGGCCTGACTTCTGGTGCTTCAGGTTACTGGAATGTCCCAGTCAATATCTGGCAGGTTCAGATCACCCATCACCTTTTTTTTTTTTTTTTAGTTGTTTAACCAGTAGACAGCTGACTGAGCAGCTTTTTGCAGTAGGAACCCGGGAGCACAGGGAAGTTAAGTGACTTGCTCAGGGTCACACAGTATGCAAATGGAAGCTGTGGGATTCAAACCCAGGTCTGGTCTGCTGGATGTCACCAGATTTGCAGCTCAGAGCCTTAAACCACTGCGCTATACTGCCTCCCAACTTCTTCATAGAACACAGAACATAGAAGATGATGGCAGATAATGGCCATTTGGCCCATCCAGTCTGCCCATTTCTCCCTACCTACACTATTACATCAAACCATGCCTGATCTACAGCTCTTTCTCCCTCCCTCTTCTTTTCCACTATGATTCCTTTGTGCTTATCCCATGCATTCTTGAACCCCACAACTGTTTTTGCCCCAACCACTTCTGCAGGAAGGCTATTCCAGGAATCCACCACTCTTTCTGTGAAGAAGTAATTCCTCACATATCTCCTGAATCTACCCCCCTCCAGCTTCATAGCGTGACCCCTTGTTCTTGAGCGCCTTTTTCCTGAAAAATACTCCCCTCCTGCACCTTATTTATCACTGTGAGGTATTTATAGGTCTCTATCATATCTCCCCTCTTCCTCCTCTCTTCCAGGGTGTACATATCGAGGTCCTTTAGTCTCTCCTCATAGGGATTTTGATGCAGACCCTGCACTATTTTAGTTGCCCTCCTCTGGGTAGCCTCCGCTCTGTCTATGTCCTTCTGGAGATGTGGTCTCTTGAACTGGACACAATTCTCTAGGTAGTGTCTTACTAGCACTCTATACAGAGGCAAAATCACCTCCCTCTTTTTGCTGGTGATACCCCTCTCCATGCACCCCAGCATCCCATTTGCCCTCCTTACTGCCTTGTTGCACTGCCTGGCCACCTTTAGTGTATCTGATATGATCACCCCCAGGTCTCTTTCCTGCTTGGTGGTCATCAATACCACTCCACCCATTTTTTACTCTGCCCTTGGGTTTCTGTGCCCTAAGTGCATTATTCTGCCCTTTTTCACAATGAAATCCAGCTGTCATACCCTTGGCCACTCCTTTAGTTTTCTCAGGTCTCTGCTCATCCTTTCTACCCCTAGAGTGTTCACCCAATTGCAGATTTTGGTGTTATCCACAAAGAGGCAGACCTTCCCTTCCAGCACCTCTGCAATGTCACTTATAAAGACATTAAACAGGACTGATCCCAAAGCCACTCCACTGGTTACCATCCCTTCCTTGGAGTGAACTCTGTTTACCACCACCTCTGTTACCTATCCCCTAATCAATTTCTTATCCAGTTTACCACCTTTGGACCCACACCTAAGCTACCCAGTCTGCTTTAGTAGTCTCCTATATGATATGGTGTTGAATGCCTTACTGAAATCTAGGTAGGCCACATCTACCGCTGCACCCTGATCTAGCTCCTTGGTCATCCAGTCGAAGAAATCTATCAGATTCATTTGACATGACTGCTCCCTTCTGAAACCATGCTGCCTTGGGTCTTGTAACCCACTGGATTCAAGATATTCCACAATCCTTTCCTTCAGCAGGGATTCCATTAACTTTCCCTCCACCGATGTCAGGCTGACTGGACTATAATTGCCAGCTTCCTCCCAGCTACCACTTTTGTGTAATGGGACTACATCCACCTTCTTTCAGTCCTCCAGAACCACTCCTTCACTCCCCTTGCCTGCTCTTTCCTGAACTAACTATCTCTCTCCTCCATGTCCTGGTGATCTATAGATCACCCCACCCATATTTTGTTGCCTGAGGGTGCCGTGAGGTGAACCCACAGCAACTCAGTTTCCCCTTTGCTGCCCTTGATAGGTCTGTCTTCCGCAGCCTCTGTGCCCTCTCTGACATACAGGATCATACCCCTGTTTACCTTTGCTGCCCCTATCCTGTCTAAACATTGTTTAACCTGGGACTGACAAGTACCAGTCATTATGCTCTGTGGCCCAAGTTCTTGTGATGGCTACTAGGTCCACCTCAGTGCCTACCACTAATGACTGTAGCTCACTGGTTTTATTACCCAGACTTCTGCCATTAAGGCAGACTCCTTCCAGCTAGCTCCAGATCCCCTTTTGCAGTTTTGTGATTCTACTTCTGCATTCTTTCCCATTCTCAAGTTCTTATTTTTCATGTCTCTTGCAGAGCTTTAGAGTCTTATACCCTTTGCCTCTTCCACTACTCCTGTTTGAACCTCAAACTTATTTTTATCCACTGTACAGCTACCAGTCCCATGTATAGGAGCACTAACAAGGTTCCCCTTCCTCATTCTCTTTAACATGGGTCCCCTAGCCTCAGTGGGCGTGGGGTCATTATGTCACCGATATTAACAGCGTGGTCGAAAACCATGCAGGCAAAATACCGCAATCAAAGGTAGCGCTCAGCAAAACATCAATAGATAGAAAAACAGCGAGCGCTACCTTTGAAATGATGGCAAACAGTACAAAACTTTATAGTTGTCTCAGAGGACTGTAAGCCTCAGGAGAACAACTGGACCAGCAAACATTTGAGTGGATCTTATAGAAGCTCAACATGCACTGCAGGCTACTGAATCTCTTATTGTTGCACCATCCTCTGACATCAGCTGCCGGGGATTCTGGTATTTGTAGTTGCAGAAAATGTCAGGCTGCAAGTCAACTGTGATTGTACTTAGTCCTGGGAGAACAGCGAGACCAGCAAACCCTTGGTTATAAACTTAGTTATTCCGAGCACCACTGCAACATGTTCCAGTGTCAGAACTGGACTAGCCTGTGGGGTTGAAGAGATTTTTTATTTTTGACCATAGGGTTCATTGAGAATCCTTGCCTTCCTACCTCACTCATACGAATATACATACGAACATATGAATCTGCCAGAAGAAATGGGCCTTATGGTCTATCAAGTTAGTCTGCCAAATGCGCAGCTAGCACCCTTATATTGCAGCTGCCCCACCTTCCTCTTCCCCCATCTTTACCCCACCTTGCACCCTGTCCCATGCCCTTTTAAAACTGCCCACCATCCTACAGGATACCACCTCCTCGTGTAGAGTGTTCCATTTCCCCACCACCCTCTCTGTGAAAAAATGCCTCCCCATCTCTCTCCGATATCTTCCACCCTCCAACCTGAGACCATGCCCTCTTGTGTCCCTTCCTATCCTCAGCTTAAATATCTTTTCTGCGCCCATTTTGTTAATCCCCTTCAAATATCTGAAGGTCTCGATCATATCCCCCCCGATCCCTCCTCTCCTCCAGGGTGTACATATTCAACTCAGGCAGCCTGTCCTTGTAGGTTTTGCCCTCCAGACCCTGGATCATCTTAGCTGCCCTGCACTGCAGCCCCTGCAGCAATCTGATATCCTTCTTCAGAAAGGGATGCCAGAACGGCACGCAGTACTCCAAATGTGGCATGACTAGTGACCTGTACAGCAGCAGGATCACATCTCTATTTCTGGATCAGATTCCTCTCGCAATAAACCAAGTTACTAAACTGTTCATGATGTTGCAGAACCTTCGAAGGACCATAATGACCTGGGAAAATAATCAATTTGCACAACTAATTAGTATATCAGAATGCATGGTTTCCCACTGTGGGAGTTATAAAGTATCACAAAATCTGAACTTTTTTTTTTCTGTTTAGGAATGGAAACTGTCTGTTCTACAAAGCAATTAACTGAGCACCCAAAAGGATTAGCATTTAAACTCACAACATTTTAGAAGAGCTTCAGATTCTAATGATATAAATAGCAATTTGGCCTTTCTAGTTATAAAAAGAAGGCAGGCAGTGATTCCATTTGAAAGGAAAACAGAACCAAGTAAGTACGATGTAAATTGTTAATTCTAAAATGGATGGTAAGAAAAGCCATTTAGCTGAAAATGTCACATTTGTTAAGAGAATTCAGTTGTTGTGTTTAGTTACATAGGTTCTGTGATAAAACCCCAAACCTACGAAACAGCTCCAGATCAGTACACAGTCAGGAGACCCCATAGAGGTGGTTAGTACTTTTAAATACCTTGAGGTTCACTTAGATGCCTCCTTCTCAATGGAGCATCATGTAACTCAGCTTACCAAAACGGTAAACCAGAAGCTCAGGTTATTATACCACCCCCGCCCTCTTTTATCCAATGCCACCTGTAAAAAGATTGCGTCAACATCCCTTCTCCCTATTTTGTTCTATGGTGCCCTTTACTACTCCCCATCCATTCCTCTTCCCTTGTACAGTCAGTGGCTCGGCAGGTAGCACACTTGCCTCTGAGGCCAGGAGATCAGAAGGCTTTGGGTTCTATCCCCACACCAGCCACTTGGATTAATATCCTAATACTGACACTGTAGTGCAGCATGAGAGGGGTGCTGCACTCCTGAGGTGCTGTCCTTTGGATGAGACGTTAACCGAGGTCCCATCTGTCTGTTCTAGTGGTAGTTCAGATGGATGTTAAAGATCACATGGCACTTCTCGAAAAGAGTAGGGGGAGTTTTTATTAGTAAACCAAACAAAGGATCAAACTATAAATGTACAAAAGGGAATAAGAAAACAAATATTAGTAACAAAAGTGGGATAGAGAACAAGCAATCAAACAGGAACATACAAGCAGCTGAAAGGGTAAGCTGTAGCACTCATGTAACCGGTACATCAGTGTCCGTGATCCAAGGCAAATTTCTCCACAGTTGTAATAACGGAGTCCTAGTCAAAGATTTCATTTCATGAAAATAAATATTCTGTAATTCATGCAAAATTTTAGCATAAAGTTCAGTATGAGAAATACAAAGTTGCTGTAAGGTAAAAAGGCATCTAGAATTCCAAACAAACCATTTCATGACAACAAAAACAACATTCAAAGTACTTCTATCCCAGTGTGACCAGGAAAGTGGCTAGTAAAGGTACATTAGACTGGGATAAGAAACATGGCGGAAAACAGACAAATTGATCATGGCATACAAAAAATTCCAAAACGAAAGAATATAAGCACATGAAAAATATCGATGATCAAGAGTTTCAGGCTGAAGAATACACAAGGGGCCGGAACAATTTCATTCTGCCAGCCGCTTATGCTTTTGATTGCTTTGACATTCAAGCATTCATGACAAGTCGGCCAGTGGAAATCCTTCATTTTATCAGGGATTCCACAGTCCACAATATAATGCAGTAATGCCACATGGGATAGCAGTGGGTATTTGGGAAAAGGAACAACCTGTTGGAAATACGATAGAAAAGCCTGAGAATAAACCTGCTTCTTGGTTTTAGTTAGTACCGAGGAATGGGAAATACCCTACTGTCCGAGTTTAACGAAAATATCACAAAGATAAGACAAGGGAGGAGCAGAGTTCCTGATTTGTCAGACCAGACCACCAACCCAAGCCGTATATCATAAAGAAATGGAATGCAAAAACCCCGTACACCAGTATCTGTCGGAAGAAAGTAATAGAGGCTTTAGATTAGCATGAAGAAACTGGCAGAAAAAAAAAGAATGTGGTTCACCATGTTTTGTCCTCCCTTCTTCAAAGGCAAATACAGAACATTTCATCGAATAGGTTTCAACCTGCTCCCCCAACAGGACTGAGGAAAAAAAAAAGACTATAAACAATGGAATCTCTGGATTTGGGCACCAGAAAAATATCACTCAAAAATATAAAAAATGGGGCCAGCCCGGTGGCTCTGAGGGTTGAGGTGCTGGATGCCACACCTCACGCCACGCCAGTGACCCAGGTTTGGGGACGGACTCAGGGAGCTGGGGGTCAGCAGGGGAGGGAGAGGATTGAGCATCAGGAGGACAGCTCTCCTCTCCCTGGGGAGGGATCCTGGGGCTGCTTGGTGCCCTCTCAATCCCTGATGGAGATCGGGAGTATGGCAGGGATCACCAGCCAAGACGAAGGGGGCAGGCAACCTTCTATGGATGTCATGGCATGCTGTACTCCCGAGGAAACATAACAAGAAAATCCCTGTCTCAGGGATAGGCGACGGCACATCCGTCCACCCAGCCACACTCCACCGCTGGTCATCCTGCATTCCTGGGCCGAGCCCAACCTGGCCTGAATTGAAAGATAGAGGACCCTGGGCGGATAGGGTGGCCCTACCTGGGGGCCTTAGAGCTGGAGAGATAGCCAGGCTGGTGCCAGGAAATATCAGAGGCCTCTCGGGCACGGAGGTAGAGCAGCGTGAAATGGAGGATGCCCAAGAGTTCCCGGCTCGGTGTTAAAATTAATTAAAAAAAATATATACAGTATATAAAAAAACGGCAAAATAAAAGTTTTAATTAGAAAAGTCTTTTTCCAAAAATACATTTTTTCTTTATTCCAAGTATGCAACAAATTGGTCCCAAGTTGTATCTTCGCATCCCAGTTCACAAAATCCGTTTGGGTACCTCCAAATAAAATTCCCAAAATACGCAAATCCTCAAAAGTGAGTGGGATCCCTGCCACTGTAGTAGAAAAGGTGTCAGGGGCCCTGAAGATGCTCCCTTTACTTTTTGCAATATTAAGCTGAGTCCCAGAAACAGATCCAAATTCATTGAAATGAAGAATGGCCGTCTCAGCCGAAACAACATCCTTCGTTAAAACGACCGGGTCATCTGCATAAGCCAGTGCAATGTATGGGACCACCCGACTGGGCAAACTTATTGGGGTGATGTCAGGGTCTAAATTAAGAAGGCACAGGAGTGGGTCAGTAGAGAAGACATATAATAAAGAGCTAAGAGGACAGCCCTGGTGAACACCCTTCTTGATTGGGACAAAAGGCCCTAAATAGCCATTTGGACAAGTTTTAACAGTAGCAGTCTAGTACAACATCTGCAACCAGTCGATAGAGGAGCGGGGAATACCATAATGGGCCAAGGTAAACCATAAAAAGGAATTATTGATATTGTCAAAGGCCTGTTTCTGATCCAGGGAAAGGATGACCCCCTCCAAAGGAGAGGTACTATTATAGTCAAACACTTCACGTAATGAATTAGTGGATCAGTTATCGAACCACCCAGAACAGTACAAGATTGGGCAGGGGAAATCAAATACTTAGCCACCATCAGTAGTCTGTTATACATAACTTTAGCCAGCAATTTAAAATCAGTATTAAGAAGGCTAATTGGCCTCCAATTCTTAATGTCCGACTTCTCCCCTTTTTTGTGTAAAAATATGAGCACACCAGTAGCCATATCCAGTGGACTTCATGCTGCTGCAAAAGGTAATTAAATTCTGTGAAAAAATACTTCCTCATGTTGCCCCTGAGCCTACCCCCCCGCTAGCCTCATATCATGCCCCCTTGTACACCTTCTTTTCTGAAAGATGCAACCTCCTGTACCTTGTTTATACCCTGATGTACTTGATGGTCTCTGTCTTATCCCCTTCTCTCTCCTTACCTCCAGGGAACACATATTGAGGTCCTCTAGCCTTTTCTCATATGACTTTTGGTGCAGTCCTTGCACCACTTTTGTTGCCCTTCCCTGGACTGCCTCTAATTTTGTCTACGTGCTTCCAGAGATGCGACCTCCAGAACTAGACACAGTACTCCAGATAAGGTCTCACTAGTGATCTGTACAGTGGCATAACCACCTCCTTTTTCTGCCAGTGATACCTCCCCCTATGCACCCTGACATCTCACTGGCTCTCCCCTTAGAAGGGATGTCTCTCATTATATAACTCAGAACCTTTCTGTACCCTACGCAGATAGTGCTGCACCACATGCAATAGTTACATAGTGATTCACAGCAGATAAAGGCCTCATAACCCATTAGGTCTACAGATTCTACCTAATTTGAGAATTGTACCCTATTGGGCATTCACTCATTTCCCATGTTTAACCCCCCCCCAAACTCATGTTCACAATACCCATATGTCTAGCCCATCTATGCTTACATTTATTTACAGTACTAGAACACACTACTTCCTTCGGAAGCCTGTTCCACTTTTCCACCACCCTCTCAGTGAAATAATACTTCCTGATATATTTCTCGAACCTTCCTCCCACCAGCTTCATAGAGTTTCCCCTTGTGCTAGTGTCTGCTTTAATTTTAAATAACTCTTTGCATTCCACTTTATTTATTCTATTTAAAACCTTAAATGTCTCTATCATGCCACCTCTCTACCTTCTTTTGCTCAGTATGTACAGCTTCCGGTCTAATAATCTTTCCTCATATGACTTGCCCTGTGTCCTTGTATCTTTTTTGTTGCTCTCCTCTGCACTGCCTCAGCCCAATCCCTATCCTTTTTTTTTTCCAAGTGTGGATTCCAGATTTTCGCACAATATTCCAATCATGGCCTCACCAGTGATTTTTTTAAGGGTAGTAATACCTAATTTCTTCTACCACTGATTCCCCTACTTCATAGGCTTTAAAGTGGAAATTAATATCAGTATCATTAGGGTGCAAAGAGTGGGGTCTAGGGTTACCCATGGGGTGGGTTAAAGGGTCAGACTGGATGGGCCAAGGGGTCTTTTTCTGCCAACAGATTTCTATGTTTCTGTGTTTCTACTTGTTGCTTAACAAACAGCAAGCTTCGAGGCTATTGCAGGCACTTTCTGTCTCCATGTCTTGATCTTCTGCCTTATGGATATGATCAACAGCACTCATTTTATTTTGTTTTTTATTTAAAATGTTGGTAACCAGGTAGGCCCACTGGAATCTTGCAGTCCCTTTTTCAGGGGCGACCTGGATTTAGTTACTTGTACCTAGAGGGAGTGAAAAACCAATGCAATCGATATGTACAGTACAACAAGACTTTACACAGAACGCGTGGACAAACATTATGGTACAGAAACTGATATAACCAATGCTCCAGACTTTTGTTAGGTACAGACAATTGACAGCTGTAAAACCTATATAAGTGTGAAGGACAGTTCTACCCCCAGGCTGAAATGGACCTATCCGTTCGTGTCCCACTTTTTCTTTTTTAAGATGCAGGGGAATCACCCTGCGTTTGGTCCCCTGGCAGGACCCTAAGTGAGGCAGCGGCACTTAGTCCCCTTCCCTAGGTGTGCTTTTAGCCCTTGCTTGAAACTCTCGGTGGTGGGGCTGTCTTGTATCTCTCTCAGGAGCTCATTCCAGAGTTTGGGGAGGGCAACCCTAAGCGACCGTTGACCCAGGGATGATCTAGCCCTGGGGATTTCTAGTAGTGCCCGGATGGTGGATCTGAGCTCTCGTCTCATGGTCTTAGGGATGAGCAGGTCACATGCTGAGAGAGGACAGAGGAGATTCCTAATTATCTTGATAGCAGTAGGGATGAGGAAAAATGTGTTGTGGCAGATCAGCTGCCCACCTCACTAGACCACCTGGACTGTCCTCTTAATTCAGTTTCAATTCAATTTGGTTTATTGATCGATAAAAATACCATTACATTCATAAACATTTTAAAAAGCTGTATCATAGTAGAAACAGATGTCAAATAAATACAGTGTTGTACAAACAAATTATACAGATGTTAGATATTTCATACATTCATTGAAAAGATCAAAGTGCAAAGTGTATACAGAATATTGTAATATAACGCTCATTAATTAAATAATACATTTTATTTATTAAGCGCTATATCAGAAAACTATCAAAGCGCTGTACAGTTATTGCATTACTAAAAATAATTCACAAATAAATAAAATAATAAAAAACATTTAAAATACACAAATATACATGCTAAAAGTCAGAAAAAGCTTGTGCAAATAAGAATGTTTTTAAAGCAATTTTGAAGCTCTCCACTGTCTGGCACTCTCATATCCAACGAGGTAGAGAATTCCACAGGGAGGGAGCAGTGAAAACAAATGCCGAGCTCCCAAGGTCTTCAAATGCACCTTGGGAATCTCTAGCAACTCTAGCTTGCTGCGGAGTGGTCTAAGCAGTAGGGGCTCAGAAGTGCTTATAGGTAGCTCGGACCCAGACCATGTAGGGCTCTAAAAGTCAGCAAGCTGACTTTAAAGGTGATCCACCACTAAACAGGCAGCCAGTGCAGAGCACACAGAACAGGTGAAATATGACTGGATTGAGTTGACCCAGACAATAACCTGGCCGCAGCATTCTGCACTAGCTGCAAGTGGCAGATATCAACCTCCGGAAGCCCTAGGTACAGGGAGTTACAATAGTCAGGAGTGAGGTCACGAATGTGTGGACCAAAGTTGGAAGGTCGCTGGATGGAACAAGATGCTTAATCTGGGTGATGTTCCTCAGATGGTAAAAAGAGCACTTGACGACAGCTGACACCTGAGAACGATGTGTCAGCCATCACCAAATATCACCCCCAGATTCCGCACTCATTCAGAGGCCAGAAGCTAGGAACCCCTGAGCCAAAGCCTAGACGGCCATCCAGTAACTGACCCCTCTATCTGGTGTCCAGGATCCACCACTAACACCTTCATCTTGCCAGGATTCAATCTCAACCAACTGGAATTCATCCAGTCTTAGATTTCATCAAGACAGAAAAAACTGAGAGTGCACTATCCTGGTCAGGCACAAAAGACAAGTACAGCTGAGTATCATCTGCATGACAGTGAAAACTCAGCCTGTACTGTCTTACAATGTCTCCTAATTGAAGCATGTACACTGGGAACAACGTAGGGGACAACACTGAACCCTGTGGGACCACACATGGCAGGGAGTAGGTGTCGGAAGAAAAAATTCCCGATACTATCCTCTGCAGCCTGCCCGTGAGGAAAGAATGAAACCATCTAAGGACTGTACCAAACAGGCCACAAATTGAACCGCAGGCAGTCAAGAAGTACCCTGTGGTCCACGGTGTCAAAAGCTGAAGAGAGATCAAGAAGAACCAAGATGGAACAGCGCTTCTGATCTCTAGCCATCAGGAGATCATTGAGTACCTGAACCAGAGCAGTCTCAGTACTGTGTCTCTTACGGAAATCAGACTGGAGAGGATCATAGATAGCATGGATGGTAAGATGGTTCTCCAACTGTTGTGCGACAACTTTCTCAATAACCTTCCCTATAAAGGGAAGGTTAGAGATTGGTCTGTAGTTTGCAGCAGAATCTGGGTCAAGAGAAGACTTCTTGAGAGGGGGTGACCACAACCTTCTTCAGAGAGTTGGGAAACTCCCCCGACTCCAATGAACACCAGATTAATTCCACTAGAACTGGGCCAATCACATCTATGCACCCCATTAAAAGGCAAGAAGGGCCCAGATCTAAGCTACAGCAAGTTGTACGCATACTCCAGAGAAGCCGCATGATATCCTCAATCACCAGTCCGTCAAATTCGGCCTAGCAAAATGGAGGAGTCGCGACCCTGCACCGACCACCAGTAACCCCCATAGGGTGCAATAAGTGAATCTCCGACCTGATGTTGGCAACCTTATTAGCAAAGAAGCAATCAAACTTGTCACTCTCTACTTACAACAAGGCTTTCTGAACTCATAGACAGGCTGGATTACATGGTCTGTCCTCGGTTTGGAACAGCTGAGCTGGTTGGTTCTGTGCGAAACAATATCCCTGGACAGGAATTCTGCATTCTTATGGGAGATTGATGACTGATAGAATCTGTAATGTTCCATCAGTCTAAGCTTGTTGGCATCTAAGCCGCATCTATGCCAAACGCGCTCTAGTCTTTGCCCCATCTGCTTCATCCCCCTCAAGGTCCCACTGAACCATGGGGACCGAGGGTGGAGAGTAAGTGGGTGAACATGGAAAGGAGCGAGGGTACCCAGAGCTCCCTCCACTGCTCAATTAAAAGCCTGGAGTAGCTTCTCTGGACCCTTGCTTGCTGCCAGAATTCCCGATAGGTCCAATACCACCAAAAGACCATCAGGGGTCAAACCCCGTAAAGGGTAGTATCGGACCATCTCCACAAGGGGAAACCTAGAGCTTAAACCTGAAGATGTGATGTTTGGACCATCTGACAGGTTCCACCACCAAATCAGAGGCCTCCAACCCCATGAGGAAGACCAGGTCCAAGGAGTGACCATGATTATGAGTAACAGAGGAAACTTCCTGAGTGAAGCCCAACAAACTCATAGGTTGGAGGAAGTCTTGTCCAAACTGCGAGAGTTCATCATCGATTCATGAATTGAAATCCCCCAGCACCATCAGCCTGGGGGAGTCCAACACCATGTCGACAATGAAGTCCGTTACTTCCTGCAAAAACTAATTCTCGCCACCTGGTGGACGATAGACAAGAAAGATTTTGCACCGCACACCTGTGGCTACAGTACACTTGAGGGATCTGGTGTCCTCAACTGGCACATCAACAAGGGCCAACTCTGTTTTAAAACAAATTGCTACACCCCAGCCCCTACGACCCCGACCTCGCACAGTGCATCACCGAGAAACCGGCTGGAATCGCTGACTCCAAAATGGGACCAGCATTTCCATCCAGCCAGGTCTCAGTGATGCATGCCAGATCAGTTGATCCAACAAGATCAGGTATAATAGCTGACTTGTTTCTAATAGATCTGGCATTGCACAACACCATGCGGGTCAGGTGGGAAACCAGAGCAGTTCGAGGTACCGACATATTAAACATGGAGCCCTTGGGTATGGGCACTAAACAAGGAGACCCTCGTTGAGCCAAGAAATCCAGCTAAAGCCCATAATTTTACAATGTGCTTGGATGTAAAAAGATCTTATATTATTAGATTAGGTGGTAAACTCAGGTTACCAAGTATTTCCCCCAACCATTTATCCTTATTTTGATTATAAAGGGGGGCAAAGCAAAACCACGTGTTTTAAATCATCTTCCTGTTGTCTCCCACACTTAAATAGTGGTGAGACAACATCATCTCTCCTTTGAAGGTAAAACACAGTTTGATGTATATAATTCCATCCTGAATCTGGAACCCAAGCGCCTATCTTCTGATTTAGTCAATATACATAAGTAAGGTTCAAGAAGATATGTAGATTTAAATTGTTTATATCACCTAAAGCATTTCAAGTCATCCAAATGAGAGTAATTTTTTGCAATGTCTATGTCTCTAATTCTTGTAATCACCTTATTTTTGATTTCTTCCCAAGGTTGAATATATATATATATCAGTTAAAAGATTTCCAAGGCCTAGAGGGAAAACTTGCTTTCTTATCAACAGCAAGGAGGGGAAAGAGGAAACCTTTCTCCAAATAGTCCAACTCCTCTTTGATGCACCAACAAGGAAGATGTAAGCCTGGAAGTAGGAAGAGCTTTAACAAAAATAAGATTCTTCTTTCCAAGACCAGGGATTCCAGAGAATGGCCCAGTTCAAGTTGTAATACCGCCGCTGGTACCAAGTTGGGGACCATTAAAAGATGTCTATATAGCTTATTAATTGGGACTTCTATGTCCCTTATACCTTCAATGCCCCAGAACTCAGTGGCATAAAGGGAACATGTTTTAATTTTAGCATTCAATACTTTAAGAATGCTTGGTATCAAGGTCTTTTCTAACTTTGCATTAAAGGACTGAAAGGTGTCTGATGCTGTTTTCATTTTATTTTTTATTAAAATTTTGTGTTTTCTCCAAGTGGCATCCTGTGTAAATCTTACCCCCAGGAAATTATAAAGTTTAGCTGTTTTCAGTTTATCCATATCTACCCAAACTGAAGGAGGATTCTGAACTTTATTCCAAATATAATCATTTTAGTTTTTTATTTATTTATCTTTAGTTTCAGATCCCTGCATAGGCTTGAAAAACGATTCAGTTTTCTCTGGAGTCCCAACAGTAATGTAGAGATTAGAACAATGTCATCTGCATACGCTCAAAGTAGTACTGGTCCTTTACCTATCTTGGGAGAGTAAAAGTCTGAGCTATCCATGTTTTCCAGTAGTGAGTTAATATATATATATATATGAATACGAGAAAGAGTGAGGGTGCCAGTAAACAACCCTGCCTAACTCCCAGGTTTGTTCAGATTGTAGAGGTCCTTTGGCCATGCTAATTATATTGAATTGTAGCCCAGGTCTTAGAATATAGCCTCATAATAATACTAGCCAATTCTGGATCCAGTCTACATTCATCTAGTTTCCTCCATAGAATACTCCTACTTATACTGTCAAATGCAGAGGAGAAACTGACAAAGCAGCAGAAGAGTTTATGGGACTTAACCTTAACATATTTCCAAATAAGGTGGTTCAAAACATAACAGCGTTGAGTTGTAGACCTCCCCGGTCTGAATCCATTTTGGAATTCACTTAAAACAGAATTTTTCTCTATCCACATGGACAGGTACTCCAACAATATGTTGGTGAATAATTTCTGGGTGATATCAGTTAAGCTAATGGGGCAATACATTTTTGGGTCATTACTATCCCCTTTCTCAGAGATTGGGTAAATAATGCTACCCCACCAACTTTCAGGCATCCCAAGGCTTTGTATTATAGAATTAAATAAAGTTTTAAATATAGGGAGCCACCAGAATGGAAAGACTTTATATACATATCACCTATTATGGAGTCTGGCCCTGGAGCTTTATTTGAGATGAGCGACAGAACTGCTGCATGTATTTTCTCCTCATCAATACAAAGTGGAACAGGATAATGTCTGTTTACTTTTTTAACATTATATTGAGTAAGTAAGTTCTGTTCCTCATCGGAGAAATATAATTTTTCAAAATATAGTGTCCACATGCTAGGTGTTACATAGGCTTCCACCTTCATAGAGAAGGTATTGTAGCCCATAGCTACTTGTTTCCAAAATGACTTAGTGTCCTTTTGTAACACAGCTTTCCCTAGTTTTTCCCACCTTTCTGCATTTTGTTTATATCTCTCTTTCTCTAAGACATCTTTGTAATCTTTCCTATATTTATTTAAAGTAGAAGCCTTAACCTTTGGGTCTCAGACCTCTCTTTTCAGTTGTCTTATCTTATGATTTAGATTGCGTTTGGCCAGCTTGCAAGTTTAATTGAACCATGATTTACTAGACGCTTTGACATTCTGGTTGAGAACTTTGCATTCAGTACAGTGAGGTCTTAATAAGACTGTCCTCTCAAAGTAATAAGATCTATTTGTAGTTCAGCTGTTACTTGTTGTTTTGTTTTATTGACTTACAGTATACTGATAGGACCATGGGCCAAAAATGACCCATTTTCATGGGCGATCAGTGTACAGATAACAGTTAAGTACAATATAAAATACAGTCTATTGATCGGGTTTGGAGTTGTCAATTGCTGTGTTTACATATACTGGGAATCAGTTACTTTGTAATCAATTCACTTCATTCAGATTGTAATCATTTTTTGTTTGCATGCTGGTGGATTGATGAGAATGAACTGAACTGATAACTAGTTGACTGAGTCCCATTGCATGTACACACACAGCAATTGAGGATTTTGAATCTGGGTGCATTCCTTTTGCTGCAGTTTCAACAGTAAGTATAGCAGAGCCAGTTCATAATGAGGTTTAAATGCACAAGGTAACTGGATTCAGAATAATCAATGCTGTTGAACCACTGCAGTTGAACCTGGTTCAGACTGAAACAGGAACTCAACTCGGAATGAGTTTACATGAGCTTCCAATTGAGGAATGCAGCATTGATTCCACTGAAACTGGAGTTTGAACCTGATTCCATTGTGCATGTAAACACGGCAAATGACTTGGCGCTGACCTGGTGTGAATAAATAATTAAAACTTTATGTTTAGTCAGGGTGAGAATGTTAGGACAGAGTCCTATTTTCAAAATCATGCTGCATACTCAGAGTTCCAGTACGTAAATTATTGTATTTATTTAAAGTATAATGACCAGAATGGGCAGACTAAACCAGGGCTTAATTCCAGGCATGGCCCAGGGGAGGGGATGCAGCAAGGAGTGTAACAGGAATAACAAAGTGATGATAACAGGTGCAGGAACATGAACAGGGAAGGACGGGGTGAAAAGCCACTGACCAGGTAGAGTCAGTGGCCACAAACTAGTGTAGGGCTTACAGGCAGACTGGATGGGCCTACTGGTCCTTATTTGCTAACAATTTCTATGTTTCTATGTACTACAAATGGCAAGTACTGAAAAACTATGTAAGAAGTGTGCATCAGTTATGGGGTAGTCAGGGAGAAAGGTGAGTGAGCATGCTGTAACTGCCGGCAGTGTGCGGCAAGTGCATAGCACCACCACTTGGGAGAAAAATAAAATAAATGTGTACAGTAGGGTCATGGCATTTATATTATATGGCATGGATAGGGATTTTCTCCATAGGAGTCATGATCACGTATTTCCCTGTATCCCTCACCAAATAAAGCTGTATATCTCACCAATGAAAGCTGTGTACTGTGGGAAAAGCACACATTAAACACCAGCAAAAACACAAAAAATATGCAAAAACCACCAATTAAACAATTACCCACCAATTAAGACCTACTTAACAAATCAATATATCAATTATCACAGCAATGAAATCTACCAAACTAATTAAACAAATCCCCATGCCAATACACAAACTTGCTAGAAGATGCTAAAAGAATCCCGGACCTGAATAAAAAAAACCTGCTTACAAAAAAAGAAAAATAGCCGCTGCAGCCTTATATAAAACAACAGTTCCTCCTGTCTCTCACCAAACAGTCGTGTCCCTCGATGTTATAGCTCTGTCCTGAAATGTCAGTCCCTTCATGTTCCTGCCATAATTTCTCCATGCTGCTCACACACTGCTTCCAACTGTAGATTCCAACAGCTCCCAACTGAACAAGCCACTTTTCATGACTGCCAGTCTCAAAGAGGAAAAATTTGTGCATTAAAAATTGCTTGGAGCTGCACTCTGAAGCTTGTGTGGTTGGCAGAGTGAAGTGAATGGTTGATTATTCATGTCTTCTTCAAGTGTAATTTTTAGAAAAATGTTTTCATATAGGAGTTTTTCCTGTGGCATCATGGGAACTTCTTAGCTGTATCACTGCCCCCACAGATTGGCATCTGCTTCCCTCGGAGTTGTCTATGGTAGGTATTCCCATGGATTTCACCCCCACTGGGAGGGATGGTAGAAGGAGGGCCATTCTCCCACCGCTGAGTATACAATCCAGTTGACTGCAGGTCTTCTGGATGGCAGCGTGGATCTGCAGATGGAGAGGCAGGGTGCCACATAGCCAATGACCTCCCCTTTTTCCGCTTTTCTCCCTGTCCCCCTTCTGCGGCTGTACGTGAACGTGCATGTGGAGGCATGCGCCACTCAGCAGGCTGCAGACCCTCCCATTCTTTGCCACCATCACCTGGACTACCACCAAGCCTCCACCTGGTGGCAGTAATAGGCTGGGCTGACAGACCCACCCTCCCTGGGTGAGGAGAGCTGTCCATTAGACACTCAATTCTTCCCCCCCCCGGCCGACGCCTGGCAGCCTGAGTCCACTTCTGAACCCGGGTCACCAGTGTAGTGTCCAGTGCATCTACCCTCTCTGCCACTGGGACAACCTGTGTTGTTTATTTTTTTAAACAACAGCTCAACAATCAACATTACACCCAACTCTGTCAACCACAGAAGTTTCAAAGCCGAGTTCAGAGAATTTTTTTTCATTTCTGATGCACAATTTTCCCTTCTCTTACCTACTTCCATGACAAACTAAGAATAATGAAGACAGAAGTGTTTGCTCATGAAAATGGATTTTCATCCCATGGAAACGCAAAATACTGTTGTGAAAAACAATTCCGCCACTCGTGAGTTATGGTCCTGTCCCCTAACACACGCAGATGAATGGCGTATTTTGACTCAGAGAAACAAAACAGCTGCTCCACGATAAAAGACTGTGTCGAGTAAAAGAGACAAGCAGTCATAACAAAGCACACTGGTAGCAGTCACAGATGCACACAGCAGTTAAAGTGCAACAACGTTAGGTGCAAATAAACTCACTATTCACAGCAGAAGCAGCGTGATCAGGAGAGCCGACACACTAAACTTCCCTTGACCGGTTTTGTACAAGGCTTCCTCAGAAAGAAAACAGAGAGGAAGCCTTGAGTGGAACCGGTCAAGGGCCACTTATCGTGTCAGCTCTCCTGATCATGCTGCCGCTACGAATAATGAGTTTATATGCACTTTATTTCTGCACTTCACAATACTGTTCCTTAATAATGTGTTGTGTGTATCTGTACCTGGTGCCAGTTCACTTTGTGTTGTCATACTTTGAGCCAGCCTATTGCATATATATATATATATATATATATATACACACACATATACATACATACATACATAGACAAAGAACCTCTGTGCACAAACACTGAGGCAAGGGTTACCCCAAAGGGCATTTGGCTGGGAAGCTTCAAGAAAATACAAAATCACACATGCCCACACATACATACACACACATATACATACATACACACATATCTATCCATATCTATCTATCTATCTATCTATCTATCTATCTATCTATCTATCTATCTATCTATCTATCTATCTATTTTATTCTTTGCAAAAAACTGTTAATGCAGACTTATAGAATGCAAAACAAAGGGAAATGAAAAACATTAGGGATTTGGGACTCTGAAGTATTGGCAAATCAGTGGTGGGTTCTTACTTGGGGTTGTCCACCCTAATGCCCACCCTCTCACCTCAGCACATTCCTCCTGTGCAAAGTACAAGATACACCTTCAACCTAGTGCCTCATAACAATGCAGTGTGACCAACATAATCTATTGGAGCTTTCTTCATGCAGGGCCCTACGTGAAGACATCACATTTGACCTCATCTGATCGGGGGAGAGGGTGGGCATTAGGATGGACAATCCCAAGTAAGACCCCAGCAGTGATTCACCAATACTCTGGAGACCCAAATCCCAAATGTTTTTCATTTCCCTTCTTTTTGCACTTTGCGGTCTACAACCCTCATGTCTGCATTAATGTAGTTTTTTGCAAAGAATTTCCCTGCTTTTTGTGATAGTGAAATTGAGACTTGCACAAAATGAGATAAATACAGTACTGGAGAAGGTCCTGACCCAGTGCATGGGCCCAGCAGGCCTCGGCACACATGTCAATACCTTGTGGGTGAGGTTTCCTTATGCACCACAGGGTGTGGCATCTGTATCAAAACACTGCTCCATCCCTACCCAGGCCAGAGCCGCTGCTGCTTGCTGCAGCACCTTCCACTTCAGCCATGTCCCAGTAAACCAGTTCTCTGAGTTCACACCTGAACTCAACTCACTGGCACGGTAAGGCAACGTGTTCCCCAGTGGTGTAATGGACATCCTGCAAACAACATTACTTAAATTCTTTGTTTTTAATATTTTGACCCCAGACTTTCAACATAGTCTTCTTATGACCCCACCTCATAAACCCCATAGGGGACATTTTTCAAATTCATGCTGAAACCCCATTCCATGCCACAGGTGTGGAAACACATTTTGGACAGGATGTGAAAAATGATAGCTGTACTGTTCACGAGGTGGTGTGAAAAAGTGGCTATGTTGAAAATTTGGAGTCAAAATATTGAAAATTATCAGTTATGCACATGCATTTAAAAATTTCAACGACTGCGTGTAACTCATCCTTTTTAATTTTTTTTCACTAGATTCATAATCATTATGAGTGATTCCCACCTCATGATCACTGGTGATAAATGTCATTATTCAGTCCTGAAAGGTGATTTCCCACAGCTATGCAAAATCGCCTTCTGGGCCCTATTAATGAAATGACAGTTCCAGCGTTCATGAGGTGGTGTCCCAAAAAAGGCCATGTTGAAAATTAGGTGAAAAAATTCCCCAAAATGGCAAAGTTATGATCATAAGTTCAAAATGCCATTGAAATACATTAGACAGCACTTACCTTTATTCCTCAGTTCACGGTTAGGCTTTGAAAAGTGCAGACATATTTCGGTCCACAGAAGATGACAGCATATGACCTCTGGAGGTAAGTATAGGGTAAGGGAGGGTGTGGGTGCCCAGTGGGAGGGTCAGGATGGGGGGGGAAGGGGATCCTGGCAATGACTAGGGACGGTTTTCTCATTCTAGCCCTATTCTCAGTCAGACAGCGCTGTGCATTATCTGACTGTGAACAGCAACCTTTGACACCTGACCAATTGCAAAGCACAACACAACGCAAACATTTGACTGTGCTTTGCAACGTTTTGTGAATGTAGCCCTAGAGCGTTTGTGCAGCAAAAACCAAAAAATGTGTTGCAAATTTAGTCTGAAACTTAAATAGTCAATAATGTAGGGTATAAGGTCGAATCGACAAGTGATTTGTTTTTTTAAAAAAGTAATACTTTTTAAAGTACTTATGTAATTCGGCTGCAGCAAGCCATGAAAGCAGACACTGCTTTCATAAGTCATGAACCTGATTTTGTGACTCACATATTCAGTTTTGTGAGTCTTAGTTATCACAAAAGTGGGGAAAAGAACAGAAATTATTTGTGCCTCAAAAGCAAGAAAATCTGCTGGAAGTTATGCCTGAAACTTATGTAGTTGAGAGTGTAGGGGCCAAGGCTGATTCTTCTGCTGTTGTTTTATTGAAAAACAATATATATATATATATATGGTGAGCAGTTTGGATAGGTATAAATCAGAACCCCTCCCAACATCAAGGGGTCCAAATATGCTAAATTCGAACCAAGACTTTCAATGTCCTCTGTCTGATCTGAATAGTTTTAAAACATCATTTTTTTACATTTTTAGCATTTATGCTATTTTTGCTGGCCTGTGTGTTGTATTCCGATATCTTGCTCACCAATATGTACATGCATATTGCTGCATAGTGTAAAATCGGGAGTGGGCAGGGACTGAGTGGTATGGGGTGCTCTGAAGAAGGTGCATTCACGACAAAGTCTAAGCGTGAGTGCACAGTCGGCATCCACGATGGACCTTGTTTGAAGTTCACACTTTGTTTCCAAGCTACAAGTTGTGATTGAAGTTTTGTTTGTAGCAGCAGCCCTTTGACTCCCCTCTGACTCCAGACCTCCATATCAGATGGTGACCAGCGGACCCCCAGTTATTGTGGCAGTCAGCTGTAGTGGGAAAAAAAAACTCTTCTTAACATGATTTAAAAATAGGTGGCCAAAAGCACCTCTAACTGGTAAAATATCTGTGGTACCTTACCTGGTTACCAAAGAATAAAAAATAAGAAAGAAAAAAAATCCTTACTCATTTGCATAAAGTGCAATGCTGATGTAGAACACGCTCCACCAGACTGTCGCAGCAGTTATATCGGAAAGAAGTGCAGTATCAAGTAAAACCTATGCTGACCTCTTAAGTAATAAGGTTTTAGATTAAATAGACTGAACAATTTGATATTAGATTCATACCATGTGCCAGTAGACTGAGTAGCATTCAATTGACAAAATGATTTAGTTAAGTGCAATTCCGTAATGAGACTGGCCCAACTAATTTGCCAGAGGAAATGTGGTGAGTATATTAAAGGGACCAGACTGTTTATAATTAAAGACTATACATCGACTTTGTGTTCATGCCAATACGTTTCAAGCTGATCACGCATATCAGGTATACAGTACTGCCATTAGTACAGGGTCTATATGATCTTTGAGTTGGAAAAATCTTAATGCCGGATTTTTAAATGTTTGAGTCCCACTACTACTGCTGCCGCTGGGTAGTTTAACTTTAGTATGAATGGAAGACATTTAATGTACTTCGGGGATCGTGCCGTTAATTTTTGAAGGGTGTCATATGCATACTGTTGTTCTATTGCCTTTTGGCGTTGTCCTAATATTGGCATTGTCTTGTCACATCAAGGATATGACACAGCGGTGTTTGCATAGAGGGTGCTGATATTAAGGTAATGTCAACCACGCATCGCTTGATTGTACAAACCCCTTGGAACACCAGATCACTGATTTGACAAGGTTCCAGGGACCCTGAACCCAAACTTTTAATCTCCTCATTTTGTATACTTTACATTTCAACACTAATAGATGTGTTAACATTTTTTTTTGCTCTCTGTCTCTCACTATATATAATCATTGTAAAATCTGTATATATAAACATTGTCCTCTACAGTCCCTTCATTAATAGTATCTAACTCCTTGCTTTGTAAAGCTCCTTACAATACGGTATGTATGAACGGCATTATATTAAATTTGAATTATATTCTACAGTCCCTGCACTACCACTATCTAACTTATTGCTTTGTAAAGCACTTTGGGATACAGTTTGCATAAAGGGTGCTATATAATTCCAAATGAATCCAACACCTTTGACAATTTCTTTGCATCCTGTGCCCTTTCCCATCTTCCTCCCCCTCCCTTCTCCTCTTACTGCCTGCTCTGTCTCTCGCCAAGTGCTCCCATCCCCCACCCATTACCCCACCATCCATTTCCTTCGCCATGGTCTCCTGGGAGACCACCCTCACTGCCTTACTCTATCTTAATCCTTCTAAGGGGCACAGCCCTAATGGGTCGATACTAATCTATTATTTATTAACTTCGAAAGTTTCACCAGGAAAGACATACTGAGATGTTAACAGCTTGTTTCCAGATGCATCCCCTGAGTGAGGGGAAAGGGAGATGTATCAAGAAGTGGAAAGAAAACTAAACTGCGATAGCAATATTGCATTGCAAAACTAGAAGTCGTATACAGCAATACAGTATATCATACCAGCAGCATCATAAATACTGAAGGCAAATCTAATTTCCGTCTGTCTACACTGGTGGCCTTCGCTGCCCCTGTTGCCTCCCTTTTCAGTCTTTCTTTCCAGTTTGTCCATCCCCAGTTCTGGAAACAGGCTAAGGTTCTCTGCTGCCCCTCCTCCTTCACAGGGAGCAACTTTTCCTCCCCAGGTAATTATCAGCCCATCTTGCTCCTCCCTGCCCTGGCTAAGCTACAGGAAGAAAGTGCTGTCCCAGCTATCAACCTACTCTGACTCCTCTATTTTTTCTCTCTCCTTTCTGGTCTGGCTTCCGCAAACACCACTGCACCACCTCCTCCCACTTCCAGATCACTGACTCCATTCTCATAGGCATGGCCCAGGGCCAAGTCACCATAGCCATTTTCGTAGACCTAGCAAAGACCTTCAGTACTGTGGCCCACCCCCTTCTTTTGGGCATGTTAGGTGCTGCAGACCTATCTGACTTGGTGGTTGAGTGACTCCACTCCTACCGCTTGGATCGGCTCCAGACGGTCACAGTTGGTTATACCTTGTCCATCCCTCTGCCCATCAAGTCCAATGTCCCCTAGGGCTCCATCCTAATCCCAATCCTTTTTGCCATCTTCTTAAATGCCCTTCCCTCCACCTGTATCTCCTCACACATACAAATATGAATGCCGATGACAGTTTTATTTGCTGCTGGTGTTTTGGTCCCTGAGCTGGAATAGTCACTTCAGCATGACATTGACAATGTTCAACACTGGTTCCTCTCAACCTGCTCTTCCTAAACACCAAAAAACTCTCCCTGACCTCTGGCACTAGACCAAGACTAGCAGGGCTCCAGCATACCCCCTTCTCAAGTCTCTGGATATCTCCTTGCAAAGGTGCCCCACTTCAAGTTCTTAGTCGTGTGGTTGGACCAGAACCTCATCTTTTCCACTGACACTGATGCCATACATAAGAAGCTTTGCCCTAAGCCTGGTGTGCTGCACCAAAGCAAATCCTACCTTCTAATCTTCCAGAAGAGTGTCCTCAAGATGACCTTGCCAGTGTGTTTGACTACATGGATGCAATCTACAGTGCTGTACCAAAGTCTACATTTGTCAGGCTGAACCACCTTTTTGACTCCTGCTGCTTTGCCCTTAGTGTTTTTATTTATTTGTTTTATTTATTTGACTTTTGGATTAACATCTTTGAGCCAGTGGCTCTTTTACACAGGTTCCACATCGAGACAAACACAGGCAAAATACAGTACAAGTAAACAAACTGCAACAAACAATGCAATAAACAATACTAAGAGACTGTTATATACAACATGGAGGCACTGGAGGGCACAATTAACGCAATAAGGCAAACACTAATATATTTACAGATAGCTGTGGCGGAATGAACAAACGGGTGCAAGGTTAGTGAAAAGTAGACATTAGCAAAGATATAACCATGGAGCTGCAGTCAGAAGGCCTTGTCAACAGAAGGGGGTGGTGGGAGGAAGAGGCAGGAGAGCCTCAAGCAAAGGTGCGTGCCAGGGGCAGGACAGGACGGCAAGGGGAGAGTGCTTAGCCAGGAAGGCTTTGTAGGGTTTGCAGGGGGCAAATTAGAATACAGGTTAGCAGAGGGCAGTTGGGGTATGCAGGAGGAGAGGAGGTGAGCCGTTGTGTTCCACTTCTCATCCATCACTGCTCTATCTATGTTACTCTCTCGTTCACCTACCTGGGGTTTCGGCTTCTCTCACATACTGCTTCTCCTTCATGGCAAAATACTGGCTTCCACTGTTCTCACTTATCCCTCTCCTACTCTCTTCTTAACCCTGCCATCCCATTCTCCTTTCCCCTCAGATCATTCACTGCTTGTGTCCTTACTCGTCCCTCACAGAAAATCTGTTGCAAGCCAGTCTGCTTTCTGTAGCTGCCTTCCAATGCTGTGGATCAACCTCGTTCTCCCCGTCCATCTCTTACAGAAACGTAGAAGCACCGAGTTTGTTGGTACATAAGGACCGCTTGGCATGCCTAGTCTGCCCCTCTTTTCCCTGCCTGTTTTGCCACCACAGAAACTACCCGGAGAGCAAAAAGGAGTAAGTGGAGCCTTCAATGTAAAAAGTAACTACTTTACTGCCCAAAAAAGGTGGGGTGCACTAGATACCCCTACGTTTTGCTATTTGAAAAAGGCTTCCTCAGGGTTGCCAACTTTGGAAAAGGCAAGAAACGGACACTAAACCACACCCCAAACTCTACCCCTAGCCCCACCCCTTTTCATGTCTGATGACAACACGAGCCCTATTTGTACTTTGCTTTATTTTTTCTATGGTGCCTATGGTGCCTTTTATGCAATGTCTCCTTGACTGTATACATGCTTCAGGACCTCCCTGTGAATGAGCTTGCTCAACGGAGTCTTCCTGCAATAAACTTGAACTTGAACAACACTTGAAGCAGCAGTTCAACAAAAATATTAGCATACTGTACCTGTTAAATGTGCTTTTCTAGGTTCTTCCTAGTTATTAATTTATTTCTTTAGTTAGTTATTGAAATTATTTTATCAGGAAAACATAAAGGAAATCTCATTTACAGATATGATCGGGGGTCGGGGGGGACAATTGAAATACTGTAAATAGTATACAGTGATATATAATGAACCGTTTATTTCCTGTAATATGCACTTTACATATTTTTTTCCTGGATCCAATTCCTTTTCATGTCCACAGTGCTGTTTTGAAGCCAAGCAAACTGATCATACGTTTTTCTAGAGGAAAAACAAATTGTAGAAATAATTGATGGTAAAAGGTCCACATTCACTAATGCCTACGCGCCGCGTATGGGCAGTGTATAGACATGCCCATGTCTGGACCTGTGCATCATTCACCACAGGTGCACTAGCACCTTGCATGCTGGATCTTCCAGCTTCCCTGCAGCCACGCCAGCAATGGTGGACTGGTGTCACAGGGGGTGCCCACACTCTGTGCGATTCTCCATAAAGATGTGGAGTACAGTCCAATGCTATGGAGTTGACCCTGCCATAACTTTCCTGTGCATTTATGGACCCTCTATCAGACATCCACCAGCAGCAAACGCAACAGGATCCCTGCTGCATCAGGATCCCGGCCGCAACAGGATCCCTGCCGCAACAGGATCCCTGCCGCAACATTGCCCCTGCCCAACTGGGCTACCAGAGAGGGTCAGGCCATTCAGACACTCACTGGCCAGTTTAATTTGGGAGAGAGTATGCACCTTCTCAGGATCCCCTGCCTGTGCTCAGAAGGGGATCCATTGGGGAACCTAGAATGAACATCCCATTGGATACGCAGCTGTATCCCATGCTCCGCCCCTGCACAGGCATGATCCTCTGCCACCTGACTGTACACTGAGGGGGTGGAATGCAGTCAGGTGGGCAGCATTTGTAAATGCCGGCCTGTGCACAAACAGCATGGGCGAGTTACGTGCATTCTACGTGCGATTTGTAAATAGAGCCCAAAATGCCTAAATTCTTTTAAAGGTAGAAAAGTTTACCAACAAATGAAAGTGGAAGATAACTGAATCATTTACTGTTACCAAAACTAGGGTCAGATTTTTTGCCCACCTTTGCTGCTGTGCTGCTTTAAGATGCAGAGTGAAAAAAATTAGGTTAAATATATGTTAATGGTCTTACCGGCCATATTTTACACCTCCCAGGTTGACTGCTTTTACCAAACAAAAAAGGACTTTATTGACAACAGAACTTTTCTGTAACCTGGAAATGAGGATGGAACAATGAACGATATGATAAAATCTGGTTCAAAATATGAGAGCACTCAAAAAGCTCCAAAACCTGACTATAACTAGGCAAAACCAGATAGTGACCCTGAAAACTAGGTTACCAGGCAAAAACATTTTTAACCTTCAGTTTTGCTGCTGTAGTAAATGGTAGCCAACAAATACCCCAGATATATAAATATCCATATGTTTAAATCCATAATTTTAAAACACCACTACCAAGCAAATAGTGAGACATCGTGATCAATGTGAATATTCAGAGTGAAAGTGCAAACACAGTGCTTGAACATTAAAAACTCTTAAAAAGATTATTCCACATATTTTCTACCCTTCTGCCAGAAAGTAACTTGCATTAATTATATTGAAGTTTTTCATTGTTCAGAAACCAGTCATGAACTTTATCATTGTAACCAGCAGTAATAATAATAATAATAGTACCCCCTCAGGAAGACCTCCGGTCAAAGCACTGGGGTGGTGTGGCAAATGTAGCTACATGTCCTTTTGAAAATAAACAACTTTAAAGCCCTGCCTGGTGGCACTGAAGGATGAGGTGCTGGACACCTTACCTTGCATTATGCCGACGACCCGTGTTGTGTTCGGAATGCACACAGGCCACAAGGGGTTGGAAGGGTTGGGGAAGGACTGAGCATCCGGAGGACTGCTCTCCTTCTCCGGGGAGAGGCACATCAGCAGTCGGTGCACGGCTGGCCCCTGGTGGATACTGAGGGGCAGTGCCGCTGACGCTCAAGAAATGGGGGTGGGAGGGGGCAGATACCCAGATAAGCACATGCGGAAGCATGCACACTTCTTCCATTGGTGTCACTGCATGCCCCTTCCTGCAGGAGGGACCGCTACAGAAAATCCTCGGCAGCATGAAGGATGCTCGCCGGCACCACCACGGTTGCATGCAATTCGGCTCCCTCCTGAGTCCACCCTCCTGGTCTCCGCAGTAGTGGGGTAAGTACCCGCTGCGATGTGACCAGGGAAGGTAGTGACGGGGAGGTCAGAGCTCTGTCCATGACCGAGGCAGCAGCCAGGCTGGTTGGCTAGATGGGGGGGAGGGGTACCAAAGGCACAACCTCCCCCCAGTTGAGGAAAGTAAAATAAATCGACTAAAAAAAATAAAATAAATAACTTTGTCTTGGAAACTTTAAACTGCTTTGGATCATTTTTTTGGATGCAAACCCTGCATGCTAATTAAGTTACTGCATGCTAGCTGGTGGGTGCTGAGACTCCCTTGGATTGCCTTGTTTCATTTGGAGCTAGCAACCCCCTCTTAGCACTGGGACCTTCTACCGCAGTGCACACCTGACTTTTTGGATTCACTACAGTAAAAAATAAAGCGGTTTTAGCAGTGAAGTCAGAATATAACTCTGCTTATTACCTAGCCTCCAAAACCATTTTTAGTATTACAACTTCTAAAGCTACTTTTCTTAAGAAATGAGTGGAATAAAGTGCATACGTGATCTCCGGCCACCTCCTTCCTCCCCCCGCTTTGATACCAGTTTTCTTCTATACCCATCCCATGCATGCTTGAAGCCCATCACTATTGCTATTTTATCCTCCGTGCACTCTCTCAGTCCATTCTTACTGATCCACTTCTTAAAGGTGACAGGAAACTGGTTTTTTTTACACCTCTGCATGCCCTCCTGTTCAGCCAATATTGTGATATGTTTGGACGTTTTGTTTTTTTGTTAAATTAATAATCTGATTTTGTTGCCTTTTAACTATCCTAAATTCCTCTCTCCTTAGCAGCTGATACTCTCTCTCTTGTCATACTGCCTGAATATTCAACAGTGTCAATAACACCACTGCAGCCTACTCAGGTGAATAGTATGGACTGGAGTTATTGATGTCATAGGATGCCTTAGAAATAGGAAAGGAAAGAGCAGTAGCTGGTGAGGGGAAGGGATATCTGTGTAGCTCTAAGGGCACCTCCTAAGCTACATTGTTTATCACAAATGGGTCAAAGCATATTGGAACGTGTAACTGGCATGGAAAGGAAGCTGTAAGGCCAGTTAACTATGTACAAATAATTTCCTCCAGACTACAACCACCCATGTCCTATCCACCCCCCTGAGTATTTAACCATTTTGCACCTTACCATATTTTATAGCTTGTAACTCCGTGCACTATGCAATTTGAATTAAATAATCCTTTTTAAAATACTGTGCTATACACTGACGGCATGCTACGCCTGCTCTCATGCTTGCTGCCCTCCAACCTATGAACAGTATACACGGTCTGTGTTGTATTTTTTCTTTTCTCTGGAATACATTATGTGTGCTTTGCTTTTGTTCCTGTTAATGCACCTGTTGTTGTCAGTGTATTTGTTATTGTTGTCTCACTTCTTGTTGTTTCCCCTCTCCCACGGTGTGCACCAGGAAAACCTCTGGCCCAATCTGCCCATCCTGGTCATCAAATTTTGAATAAACAAATAAAAAATGAAACCAATCAATTACTGTATATTCTACAGTCCATGCACTACCAGTATATAACTGATTGCTTTGTAAAAGCCCTTGAGATACAATCTGTATGAAAGGGACTATTTAAATCCAAATTCTTTTGTATTCTGTAGTCTGTGTACTGCCAGCATCTAACGCATTGCTTTGTAAAGCACTTTGGGAAACAGTGTGTATAAAAGACAATATAAAAATCAAAATTAAATTCTGCAGTGTGTGCACTCCTGATATCTAATAAATTGCCTTGTAAGGCACTTAAGAATGCAGTGTGCATAATGAAAGACCCTATATAAATCCCATTCTATTCTACAGTCCTGTACTACCAGTATCAAACTCATTGCTTTGTTATGCACATTAAGATAGAGAATGTATAAAAGGCAGTAGATAAATCTAAATTCTATACTGTTCCATTCTACAGTCCCTATACTACCGGTATCTAACTCGTTGCTTTGTAAAGTACTTTGAGATATACCATGTATGAAAGGCACTATATACATCTAAACTCTATTCTGTTGCACAGTTCATGCACTACCAGTATCTAACTCATTGCTGTGTGTAAAATGGTTTGAGATATGGTGTGTATAAAAGGAGCTATACAAACCCAAATCCTATTCTATTCTATCCTGTCCTGTCTTGTCCTATTCAATTCTATAGACCCTGCACTACCAGTATCTAACTTATTGCTTTAAGTGCTTCGGGATACAGTGCGAATGAATGACCCTATAGTAGCACAAATTATGTTCTGTTCTGTTCTTCCATCTTTCAGATGAGACATTAAACCAAGTTCCTCTCTGCCTGCTCTGGTGGTTGTTCACATAGATGTTAAAGACCCCATGGTATTGCTCAAAAAGAGTAAGGAAATTTCCCTAGTGTTCTGGTCAAATTCCCCCATTCACCAATAAATATCAACAGCTTAATCTAGTTCAATTTCACTTGGTTTCCATCTGTATCACCACCCCCCCCACCCCCCGAGACAAGGCTGAAAAAAGGCAGAATTGCCTAGCCCTCATTTCCCGGTCAACAAAAACGAAATACATTCTATTTTACAGTGAGTGCACTACTAGCATCTTTCTCATTGGTTTGTAAAGTGCTTTGAGATACAGTGTGTGTGAAATAAACTATATAAATCCAAATTTAATTTTATCCTACGGTCGCTGCACTACCAGTATCTAATGAACTGCTGCAATATGTAAAGCAATTTGGGTTGCAGTTTGCATGACAAGTGCTATATAAATCCAAACTCTGTTCTGTTCGACAGTACCTTAGACAAGTCCTTTGAAATGCAATATACATTAAAGGTACTATTCATATATTAGAATTCTTTTCCATACTTATACTGTGGACCATGCTATGAATGAGAGAGCAGAAAAGGGCATATGCTCATATTAACTGCTCCCTCACAATTTAGTGGTAGTGGTTTACAGTTCTGTTTCCAGAATATAATTATCGAATTTATTCTTGAATTGAGTTCTGTCCCTACATAGTATCACATTTTCTGGAGGTTTGTTCCACAGTTCGATCGCATAGAAAAACATATTTTTGGATTTAAGTGTGTCTCTATGTAGCTCTAATGCTGTTTGATTCTACAGTCTCTGCATCACCAGTATCTAATTCCATCCCATTGTAAAGTTTTTTGAGCTGCAGTGTGTATTTATTTATTTATGTGAAAATTAATAACTGGGAAAGGCACACTGAACTGAAGTTCATTTCTAGGGGTGAGCGGGCAGGAAGGTAGAAAAGGTACGATACAAAGCAACAAATGATCGTAAAGGAACAATGCTACTTGCCGGCAGGGCAGGAGCACGGGAGAGCAAACTCGTATAACTGATGGATAATATAAAGTGCAGGCAATAAGAAAAATAATATTAAAAGTCTGAGAGCAAAAAACATAACTTAGTCAACAGCATGGGCAACCATAATCAAAATGTCATCTCTATTGGAACAGCGCACGTGAGAGAGAGAAAGGGAGAGTGAACAAAAAGCATTGTAAATCTGCCTGAATTCAGTCTAAATTACCACTATCTAACGCATTGCTCAGTGCACTGCTTTGGGAATACAGTGTACATGAGTGACCCCATATAAAACCAAATTGTATTCTATTTTATATCCTATCCCATCCTGTCCTGTCCCATTCCATTCTATTCTATTTATTCTATTCTGTTATACAGTCCATGCACTACCAGTATCTAACTCATTGCTCTGTACAGTGCTTTGGAATACAGTGTATATGAATGATCCATATATAAACTCAGACTCCTATTATGTTCTATTTATTGATGCTGCTCTTCCAGTATCTAACTCATTGCTTTGTAAAACACTTCAGAATACAGTGTGTATGAATGACACTATATAAATTCAAATTATGCAATGAACAGAAAAAAACACAACAACTTGATTGACTGAGATGTATTCTTACCTGTGCTTAAATTCCAGCACGTACTCACAGGTAAGAAAAAGTCCCAGCCATCAAGTTTTTACTTACTTTGAATCCCTGTACCTTGCAGTTCATTGTATGCTTCAGAATCGTACCATGGAACAGGCTCTAAAACTATGAACTCAAGGACATGGGGTGGACAGATAATTTGTGCCTGTGTCTGTGTATCATGGTTCCAGATATGTAATGTAGTTGTATGGTTTTGTTTGAACATGGAGCCAACTGTGCTCACTGTGATGTACTGTAAATCTGACGCATTAACTTTCTCGATAAAAATACTTTGAAGTTTGAAAAAAAAAGAACTGCACTACATAAAATCAGAAAACATCTTTTTTTACTTTAAGCATAAACATAAAGCAAAGCAATGAAATTTTTTAAAACTTTTTTGTTTTACTTTTTAATACATAAAAATGGATTCCTTACATAACAGCAACAATACATTCCAAGGTTTGGTATGTCATGGGATATCATCACTTCTCGGGTGCATGAGACACTTGGCCTTCAGCCTCATGCCTCACATTGCACCCAATGCATGATGCTATCCCTTGTCATACCCCACCCTGTCATGTATTATTATTTCTTACTTTTATTCTTTTGTCCCTCCACTACCAGCATCTAACTCATTGCTTTGTGAAGCACTTTAGGATGCACTGTGTATGAATGGTGCGATATAAAACCAAATCCTTTTTTTTTTTTACTATGGAGCTTTTTATCCCTCCTGGGAGCTCTGGCAGGTGGCTGTGGTTTCTCCTTGTGGAGAGACTCATTCTTTGGCTTCCTTGCATCCCTGTATTGTTGATCTGGCTTAGTACCCCACAGATTGCCCCCCGCAGCAGGGCCAGGAGGGAGGGCACCGGCACTCTTCCCTCCGGAGACCCAATCTAGGTATACCAGGCTGACCCCCATGGTCGCAGGAGCCATCACAGAACCTGCCAGGCTCCATTTTCTACTTTTCTCCTGTGCCCCCTCCCCACTGATGTAATGACGTCCGCACGTGCCTCCCAACTCATACTGCCCTCCAGCCACCACCAGAGGGCAGTCAGCGAGAGGGATGACGGGTCTCTCTCCCTCCCTGAGAGAGGAAAGCAGTCCTCCAGATGCTCAATCCTCTCTCACCTCTGCCAACTCCTGGTGGCCTGAGCTCGTTCCCGAACTCGGGTCACAGTCATGGTACATGGTGTGGTGTCAGTGCCTCAACCCTCAGTGCCACTGGGCCAGCAAATCCAAATTTTTTTTTTATACAATCCCTGCACTATAAGTATGTAAGCTCATTGCTTTGCAAAGCACTTTGGGATGCACTGTGTATAAAGAGAGCTATATACTGTGGAACTAAAATCCCTTCCTTATCTTGCCGATGGCTGGTTTACAAAACAAGTGCAAATCTTGGAATGAATAAGAAAGTATCCCCACAGGCCACTCTCTTAGAGAAGATCGGCTGCCTTTACTGGTCTCGTTTGAAATGAAGAGTCAGTTCTGTAACTCTATCAGCCTACCTAGGTCTGTCAGTCAGCCTATAACTTGTTTTATACCTTATTCCTTTTCAGTTCCATGGAAATGCCTCAGAAGTCAAATCTGAGACTTTGCATTCTCTTTTGCCTCGAAGCATTTCCAGTGCTGACCCCAAGGAATGGAAATGTTATGTTTAACAAGTGACCCCAGCCATGGTGAATCTGAACACAGCATACAAAGAAAAGTTGAGAGAATCAGAGAGCGAGAGGGAGGGAGGGATGCAAACTAAACAACATCCTGACACCTCCTTTGAAATACAGCATTGATGTATTATTCTAAGTGCATTGTAGTATGTTTCTGTTATGAATACTGTAGATTGATGTATAAACTATGGCAAAACCTGTGTATCTTTTTATGTGAGTAAAAATCTTGAATTAGAGAGAGCGAGAGAGAGGTGTGTGTGTGTGTGTGTGTGTGTGTGTAAACCTTACCCATAAAATATACACAGCCCCAAGTAGCAGGAAAATGAATAGATGTGGAAGATACACATATGTAGAATTAAATTCCAGAAGGCACCCCTTCCCCTGGGCATTAAGACAGCCATGCCTGCGCTGCTGGAGGGGGGGTGGGGTTCACAGTTTCAATGTAAATAGGACATAAGCTAAGGTACAATGGCCTTGCAGGAGGGAACCAATCTTTGAGGGCTTACAGTCTGCATTTGATAAAACAACCTGCTGTTACATTGCAACAAATGTGCTTTCAAGAGTTAACCCTTACAAGAGGCAAAGTAAAAAGACACAACTGCCTCCCTTCCACCAGAGAGCTTGCAGTGGCATAGTGCTCTCGCCACCTTAAAACCAACTGCCCTTGTTTTCCCTGAGTTTGTGAGAATGTGTGCTGAATGACTAATGCCCAACATGCCAGGGATCAGAATGGTGCAGTTGGGTCCCTGCCGCTGCAATTCCCATTAAAGAGCTTTTCTGCTTTGTGGACAGTTAAAGGGCGATTGCCTCTTACCTTGCTGTCGTGATAGATGAGTTTCAGTTCATACTCCGGGAGAATGTCTTTTCTTTTATTCACATCTTGCAGGGCCATTTCGATTGCGGGGTGACATGCTCTCCCTCCAGGCCAGCCCCCGCTCATGGGAAACAGGGCTCCAATATAAAGGGTCTTCTTCCCTGCGGTGACAGACAAAAGGGAAAAGAGGAGACAGAGGGTCAATCCCCTGGCGGCAGACATTCCGGCCGAAGGCTTGCTACAGATGGGGCTGCCTACTGCATCTGGCAAACCCAGCGAGAGAGAGAGACTGAAGGATAGAAGGAGGAATCAGGCACCCTCTCCATTTTAATGCAGCACAGTCAGTGAAAAAAAGCAGCTTGTGATGTCACTCTGAATGTTAGCATCCAGTCTCAGAGAGAGAGAGAGAGAGAGAGAGAGACAGCGATGGAGAGAGAAAGGGGAGATAACGAAAGAGAGAGAGAGAGTGTGTCAGACAGTGAGAGACCAACAATAAACTCAGGATTATACAGAATGGGACAGAACCCCAGCAGACGGCATGAACTTACTTCTCTATAACTGTAACCACATACTAAAGACTCTCAGAAATGTTTCCATTAATCATTGCAGGGCTGCATTCAGTGTAGGATAATTCTGTCCATTACTTAACATACAGAAACAAACAGTTAAATGCAGGGCTCATCTTCAGAAAAGTGAGGGCAATTCATGCTATTTCTGCATACTAAATCCTTCAACGCAGACAAAAACACAATACCCTACTGAGTAAGCCCACTCTTACCCTCCAGTAATACTGTCATCAACAGCAGTAACATAAGAAGCCTTACACGTGAATGTATGCACTCCAGAGCACCCAAAGCAGCCCCAATAAACCAATACATTTTATACTGGGAACAGCAAATCAGAACCCAAACTAAACCAGAGTGCCAGAGATCTCGCCACAGACATTTTCGCATTGGTTCTAAAGTTCCAAACCTACAGTAGGGGTGCAGCCACCAGATCACACTGCTAGCCTTACGCAAATTTTTTTTTTTTTACCCCAAACCTCAGAATATTAATGTATTTGTTGTTTCTGCCACAGGAAAGGTCCACCATGCTGTGGCAACTCGATATAATAAAATTGTGTTTTTTAGTTTATTCTAGTTTTTTCTCCCCTCTGGCCCTGTGTTTTGGTCGCTTTCTGTTTACCTAAAATATTGTAATTTATTACATTGACCCATTGTTTTGTCACATATGCATTGTTACCAATATTATCTATTACAGAGCAGCTGACGCCTTTGGGAAACCTTTGAAAAACATAATATTAAGGCACAATTCAGCTTGTATTTCATTTATCTTCTATATATTTCTCCCCTTCATTATTCAATATTGAAGAAATTCCCACAAAAACAAGGCTTTCATTCCTTAGAGTTCATCTGCCCCTGCTGCTTATTCGCTACTTGAAATTATAATGCTAAGTTGTGACATCACAGTCTGTTGCCATGGGAATTATTTTGTATGTCATAAGCGGAGTATCATGACATCGGGTGGGGAAGAAGCAACAGGAGCTGATGAACCCTCAAGGAGCTATTGTCCTGTCTTCATGCATATGACCGCAGTAATTATTAAAGGAATAAGAAATACATTGCTCATGAGAAATATAAGCTGCTTTGTGTCCAAAGATTATGTTTTTCAAAGTTCTTCTCGAGGCATCAGTGGCTCTTTAATGTAACCACATAAACTAAAAACCTAGCTTCTTGTTTCTTCTCTTTACCAACAGTACTATTTATTTTAAGTGTCATTATGTAACTTTGCGTTTACCTTTGTATTCTTGTCTCCCTACTCCCCGAGTCGCACCTGGAAATGAGCCTTGACTCAGTGTGCCTTTCCCAGTTACCAAAATTTTAAATAAATATAATAGCTGGGTTGCATTTTTTCCCACAGGAAAAGCCAGCTGTAATTCGTCGTTGTAAAAACCTGGTTATAACAGCGAACACACACACTGCTCTTCCTATGAGAAAACCACGAGCCAGAGTGTGGTTCGCACAATACTGTCTTCTAACAGGCACCAAAAGCTGCTATTTGATAGAACCGCGGAGTGAAAAAAACATGGATCCAGCAATTACATGAAACAAAACATGGGACGGTGTGCAACACTCGAATTTTACACACATCCTCAGTATTGGATACTTAAATAAACCCCTCGAGCTTCGCTCTTGGGGTTTATGTAGCACCCAACACCTCAAGTGTGTGTAAAATTCTCATTAAACACACTACCCCATGTATTATTCTATAAAGAATAATAGATAGGGAACTACTGATTATGAGGCAGTAATACCATTGGGAGATTTTGGAGACATGAGGGATCCAAAGTTTCACCAGAACCTCAAGATGATATTTAGCTGAGTAATACATCATTACTTCACTATTATTAAGGCACTTTGTAATCCTAGACACAAATAAATAAAATAAAAAAATAATTTTTTGTAATATATGGAACTGAGCTGGTTTCAAACTTTGCCTGAGCTGTGTACTGTCTCAGTCTAGCAGCTGCCTCTGTAATGTCCATTCACGTGCATAAGACCCAGAAATTGAGGAGCCGGCCAACATAACTTAAAATAAAATACTTTTTACAGACAGAAAAACTCTCCTTATCTGTAGTCCACATAGGGGAACCTTTAAAGAGTGAAGGCCAGATTCAAAAAGCAATTTGGGACTAGGTCGCACTCCTGAACTCCAATTGCGGAACCCAAATCTCCGAAGCTGCAGAGATTAGAATTCACACTCCTGATGTTATGCCAGGTCTCACCGGCCATAACATTTTTCCGTAGCTGCGGGGACTTCAACGGCTACACTGCCCGCAAGCTGCCATAAATCATTGAGCTGGTTGCAAACTGGCTCCACCTTTGTGAATACTGCATCTGCGGGAAAAACTGTGGATCCGCAAGTGGCAACCCACTTGCATTGGGGTTTTCCCGCAGTTGCGGGACTTTCATGAGCTTTATGAATGCGACCCTGGATGTTTTTGTTTTGCAGGTCAATGGGAACCTGGCTTTTGTTTTGCAGGTCAACAGGAACCTGACTTGTGCTAGGTAGAAGGTTTTTCCTGAACATTTCATACCATGACACCGTCCTTGTGATATCACAGTGATATTATTATGGGACAGGTAATATTATAAGGACATTATTATGGGATTTGTTTTGCTCAGTTTACCTATGGCAAAACTAACACCCACAATTTATAATAATTATCTAACTATCATGAGAATAACTCTTATTCAAACAGAGCAAAGTAAATTGCGCTTAGGATGTCTCTTCATTTGCAGTTGATCTCTAATGTTTTAAAGGTACGAAACTGTCTGTTCCATTACATTTTTAACTGTGGCTCCAAAAGGCTTGGTGGCTGTTCAGACATTTGTGGTGGCTGCATGTGGCCACACTGTGGCCTCATTTGGGAAACCCTGCACCCTAGCCAATTACCTGTTTACAGCTAGACAAAGACATATTCTAACCAAATAGAGAATCAGGGGCCACAAGCTAGACATACAGTAGAAACATGCAGGCACAAATCCAAAGGGAACACCTAGATGCCAGACTCTGTAATTAGTGTGAACTTGACACAGAAATACATTTCTGAGAATATACACTCTCAAAACAAGCAGCTCCCAAAACAACCTAAACTTTGTAATCCTCTAGGAAAAGGAAAGACATAGGAGAAATAACTGCAAACTCTACGGCATCCAATCCTGCCACAACCTTCGAAATACGGCATAGATAAATTGATCAAGGGAATCTTAGAAGTAAGAGGGGGTGTAAGCCGGAGTCCAAGTAGGGTCTCCAATGGCACTGCAGGTTGAGAACTTAGGGAAGACTAGGTGGGTCAAGTGGTCCTTATCTGCCGACAACTTCTATGTTTCTATCAAAACTCTACTTATACCTATCTATCTATATATCTGTATATGTGTGTGTATGTATGTATATATATATATATATATATATATATATATAGAATGTACAATGAATATGCATATGTCACTCATGAGGTTACCCAAGGTCAAAAGCACTTGTGCAGATAAATCATTTATCTGACAGCTCACCACTGTATATTTCATTTATGCAATGGGATGCTTTCTGTTAATGCAGAGACATTTGCTTTTGATTGTTTATCTTGTGTTTGCATATGTTTGTCAAAAAAGTGAACAAAAGATTGCATAGTCTGCTTTTAATGAAACGCCATTCATTTTGTAGATAATTTTGTGCTGAACAACTTTCATGCTCACAGTACCATGCTATCTTTTTTTATTTTAAAGTTATGTGCATTTGAATATGGGTAGTACTGCTACTGAGGCCGAATATTCTAAATGAGTTCCAGAGTGATTGTGACATAGCAACTATATGGATACATTTTATTTATTCAATGGCTGTGAAGATAAATGGATTTATTCAATGAGTTTTGAGCCCACTCCTGTTGCATATCTATCTATCTATATATAGTATGTGTATATATATATATATATATATAGATAGAGAGATACGACACAGATGAAAATGAGACACCGGAAATATCTTCATGAGCTATACTTGACCTCCTGATCTCATGAGTGAGGTCAGAAGAGGTCAACTATAGTGAGTGAAGGTATTTCTACTATCTCACTCTCACCCACGTCATACTTGATTTGTACAACTGGTGTTTAGGTGGGTTTGTGATAGAAATGATAAAAAGTTACAAAAGGAATAAAAAGGTATACAATGTAAACTCTGCCACACAAATTGTCTCGCTCTCATCCATGTCTGTTTGATTTGCACAACAGATGTTTAGGTGGGTTTGTGTTTGTGATAGAAGTTATAAAAAAATTACAAAAGGAAAAAAAGTGCAACGTTTAGACCATGCCCCTCAAAGCAGCTCGCAATTACTGGCTTCAGTGCTGCACATGGCTATTATAGTGTATGGTTAGGGCTTATTGTGTATGGAAAACAATGGTTTTAAAAATCTTGTTGTAGGACAGTTCAAAGGTCAAAAAATTTGTTATACTATCATTCTAATGTCACAATGATAGTACAACTTCTTAGCTTTCAACTGTTTCCCAATTGGCTGAAACACTGGGCTTCACAAAAAATACGGAACATGGTGGTGCTGCTAAGCGAGTGGTTGGGCATGAGTTTCTCGGATAGTTTGGACATGGAATGCCATAGTCAGCTCCGTGTTTCCAAACTATCAATTTGTCAGCGGTCTTTTTTTTTTTTTTTAAATCAGTGACTCTATTAATCTTCAGGGTCGGGAACAAGCCTAAGCTGGACAACAGTGAGAACCGGGACCTTTGGGGTCTGCAGCGGAGCAGGACTGGGAAGAAATGGCAGCATCAGCACAAGGTATGGAAATGGGCAAATCCTTGTAAATTAAACTGGCACAGTTTTGGGGGAACCATATACTACATAAAATGACAGATAGGGAACTGTGCACCAACAAGGCAGTGTTTCCATCTCGGGAGGTTGATGACACCATAGGGACCTCTCAAGCTTTGCTCTTGAGGTCTATGATGTCATCAACCCCCTTGATGGAAACACAGCCTTGTTGTGCACAGTTCTCTGTTCATTATTATGTTGATTGCGCGCATGCGCAAGAAACATATTGAGGCAGCTTTCTCCACAAGCAGGTTGTGGAGGTGCGGCACCATTGTGGCCAATGCCCCCACAGCCTTTAAAGGCTTGTCCATCATCCCCCCAATGCCGTGGCACGCTGCTGCTGACACTAGTTCAGCCAGCGTGCCACCAACTTGTAAAAAAGTAGCAGCTGCAATCAGGGGCCGCCTCGTCATTGCAGCTGCAGAATTCACTGCAATGAGGGAGGACCTGTCATGCCAGGGTGGGATCTTACAAACAATATTAACTCCCCCACCTTGTTTACTTGCCGCCTTGGGCCCCAATCCCTGTTGGCTTCAGTGCCCCAGTGTTTCTGTTGCCAACAGGGGAGCCCACTCCCCCATCAGCTACTGCATTCCCCCAAAAAAGAAAGCCTCTGGTGGCATGCTGGGAGCCCACCCCAGCACGCCACATGCCCCTGTAAAGTAAAAAACAGTCCCATGACATCTTTTTTTTTTTTTAAACCCTGTAAAAAAGGAAACTGTCCCATGGCAGTCTCTCTGCTCCCTACCCACACCCACCCACTGCGCACCCTGCCTCCCAACACCCCCCCTCACCCCATACTTACTTCTGGAGTCCAGGGCGACAATCTTCGGTGGACCGGGAACATGTCTGCACTCTTCAAAGCTGACTGCGAACTGAGGAAATGCCGGTAAGCTGTATAATGGAATACATAGGATTTTTCCAACTTTAATGCATATCTCAGTCATTTTTGGCACCAAATTTTCAACATGGGTTTTTTGGGACCCCTCCTCATGAATTCTCGAACTGTCATGGCGTTAATCGGCCCCAAAAGGTGATTTTGCAGTCACTGCATGGAATCGTCTTTCGGTGCCGATCAACGAAATGACAGTGCCAGTGTTCATGAGGTGGGCTCTCAAAAAGCCTATGTTGCAAATTTGGTGAAAAAAATCAAAAAAATGACTGTTTTACAAGCGTGCATTGTGCAGTTGCTAGGCACGCTTGTAAATTCGCGAATTTGCAATATTTTCATGCCACATTTTCAACATTGCCATTTTTTCACACCTCCTTGTGAATAGTACAGCTATCATTTTTCACATCCTGACAGAAATGTGTTTTCACAGTTCTGGTGCAGAATAACGCAGTCGCTGTGGGAAATCAGTGTTTGGGACACATTAAGGCAATGACAGTGGCACTGTTCATGAGCAGAGATCCTAAAATCCCTATGTTGAAAATTTGGTGACAAAACTCCATAACATGACTGTGTTACAATCGTGCGTTGACCTGTTTCCACACACCCTTGTAACTTCGCAGATTTGTAATATTTTCATGCCACATTTTCAAAAGTGGCATTTTTTTCATACCTCCTTATGAACAGTACAGCTGTCACTTTCCACATCCTGGCTAAAATATGTTTTTGCACTCCTGACGGAGAATAGCACAATCGCTGTGGCAAATCAGTGTTTGGGATAGATTAAGATCAAATGAGTGAAAGGGGGTAGTGACCGAGCTCAGCTGAGCTCTGTCGGGACTGCTGTGGATTTGTTTGTGGGCAGAAAAAGGCCCCAGTGCAAGAGCCCAGTACAAAAGGGCAGGCTGCAGCACTAGGAGAAATGGAACGAGAGACAGAGTGAGGGAGGGGGAGTGAGTGAACTCACCGGAGCGCTGTCAGGACTGCTGCGGATTTCTTTGTGGGCAGAAAAAGGCATCAATGCAGGCAGGGGCCCAGTACAAAAGGGCAGCCTGCAGCGGTGGGAGAAACAGTATGAGTGAGTGAGACAGGGGGACTAAATGAGCTCAACTGAGCTCTATCAGGACTGCTGCGGATCTCTTTGTGGGCAGAAAAGGGCGCCAATGCAGGCTGGAGCCCCGTACAAAAGGGCAGATTGCAGCACCAGGACAAACAGAATGAGCATGTGTGACAGAGACTGAGCGACCTCAGCGGAGCTCTGTTGGGACAGCTGCGGATTTCTTTGTGGACAGAAAAAGGCGGCAATGCAGGCAGGAGCCCAGTACAAAAGGCCAGCTTGCAGCCCCGACAGAAACGGAATGAGTGAGTGAGAGAGGGGGAGTGAGCAAGCTCAATGGAGCTGTGTCAGGACTGCTTCAGATTTCTTTGTGGACAGAAAAAAACAACAATGCAGGCAGGAGCACAGTACAAAAGGGCAGCCTGCAGTGGCAGGAAAACCAGAATGAGTGAGTGAGAGAGAGGGGGAGTGAGCAAGCTCAACAGAGCTCTATTGTAACTGCTGCAAATTTCTTTGTGGGCAGAAGAACACGGCAATGCAGGCAGGAGCCCAGTAGAAAAGGCAAACCTGCAGTGCCGGGAGAAATGGAATGAGCGAGTGAGAGAAGGGGAGTGAGCGAGCTAAAGAAACTTTGTCGGGACTGCTGCAGATTTCTTTGTGGGCAGAAAAAGGTGCCAACACAAGCAGGAGCCCAGTACAAAAGGGCAGCCTGCAGCGCCAGGAGAAACAGAATGAGTGAGTGAGACAGGGGGAGTGAGTGACCTCAACGGAGGTCTGTTGAGACAACTGCAGATTTCTTTGTGGGCAGAAAAAGGTGCCAATGCAGGCAGGAGCCCAGTACAAAAGGGCAGCCTGCAGCACCAGGAGAAACACAAAGAGCGAGTGAGAGAGAGGGAGTGAGCAAGCTCAACGGAGCTCTATCGTGACTGCTGAGGATTTCTTTGTTGGCAGAAAAAGGCAGCAACTCAGGCAGGAGCCCACTACAAAAGGCCAGTCTGCAGCGCCAGCAGAAACGGGAACGAGTGACTGAGACAGGGGAAGTGAGCAGGCTCAACAGACTTGTGTCGGGACTGCTGCAGATTTCTTTGTGTGCAGATAAAGCCACCAACAGAGGAAGCAGCACAGTACAAAAGGGCAGCCTGCAGCGCCAGGAGAAACAGAATGAGCGAGTGAGAGGGAGGGGGAGTGAGCCAACTCAACGGAGCTCTGTCGGGACAGCTGCAGATTTCTTAGTGGGCAGAAAAAGCTGCCAATGCAGGCAGGAGCCCAGTACAAAAGAGCAGCCTGCAGCACCGGGAGAAACAGACTGAGTGAGTGACAGAGGGGCAGTGAGCAAGCTCAACAGACCAACGCAGTCAACATTCTACATTGACAAATGCTTGTTCTATATGTGATGTCATCAGCACTGTTAAAGTTTCTCTCCAATTGGTTCAATATTCCACTGTTTCATTGTGACATATCAACTTGCAAGATGGCACTACTATCTTTACAGTAGCCAGTGAGATAGTAGTGATATCTTGATCAAATCTGACCCACTCCTGTTTTTTATATATATATATATATATATGTGTGTGTGTGTGTGTGTGTGTGTATGTATGTATGTATATATATATATATATATATATATATATATATATATATATATATATATATATATATATATATACACACACACACACACACACACACACACACATATATACACCCATACATACATGCATACATCTGTAAGGGGAAGAAGCCCAGTGGTCCATCCAGCTCTTCCCTTCCACTAGCTCAGTGAGAATGCCCAGTCACCCCATTTTCCTCAAAGTTTTTGTCTAGTCTGTACTGGAATTTTATTATAGCCTCAGCTGGCCCCATCTGCTCTGGCAGTCTATTCCAAGTGCTGATGGCTCATTCTCCTCAGTAGTCCTTCCTGATGCTTCGTTTGAGTCTTCCTGCCTTCAGTGACACTGTAGTATGTTTATATTTTAAGAAAAGTTTTTTTTTTTAAATTTAGAGTTTAAGTGTTATCAGACATACAGCACCATTCATTAATAATACATTAATGCTGGCAGGATATACAGAGGGTTATCAAACTTTGTGCCCTAGGCAGCGTATTGACAGTTTTTAATGTACAATCTGTCAGTGTGAAACCACATTGTGACTTTGTTTCAATGGGATCCTGCATCAAATTACAGTACTGAGTCCCCTAACTGTAGCCCATGGTGTCTCCCCTCGGACATCTCATGTTGAAGTAGTTTAGAAGATAATATCAGATCTGATGTAATGAAAGGTTTTGATGTAGAATCTTTGGCAACAGCTGTGCATCTTGTCATACCAATAAAGCTTTTGCAGTAAGTAATAAGAATCAGCAGGGCGTGTAACTGTGGGTGAATAACTGCATGGCTTGAAAATGTTGTTGGGTGTGAGGCACTTGCACCAAGTGCCTTTAAACATACATGAGTAAAGTGCAATTATTCACCATAATTACACATCTCTGAAGTGTCTTAATGTACTCATAACACAGGTCCTTTTTGAAGCTGTAACATTTTGCCACACCAGCAGTTTTTCTTCCATGCACAGCCTGCCCCATTGGTATCACACTGCTGCAGTGAAAATTTCTCGCCCATGACCATTACAATGACAGGTAGCTGTAATGGTTGCATGGGACCCTGGCACTGCTTCTCCGGATCTTGTTCCCCCTCCTTGAAACAAGAACTCTGACCTGGAGTTAATTACATAAAGGCTTGGGGGTTATGGGGGGTGCAGGCCCCCACTAAAAATTACTTCAACTGTTTCTCCTGACAGGATCAATGCTGACTACAATCACTGTTGACATTGTGCCATCGCTGTAATGCCAGTCAACAGGATTTCAGTCAAACTGGCATTGTAGAAACCCCCCATTCTCCTTTGGTCATCCACCCTGTCACCCACTGCCTGCGGGACATACCTGGGGATGAGATCCCCCATGGACATTCCCTCCTTACTGGGGTCATGGGAGGGCTGTCCTCCCCCCAAAACACAATCCAGATATCCCACAGGGCCCTGTAGGTGCTGTGGGGGTTGTGGCAACCAAGGGTTCATCCTGCTGCTTCTCTTGCCATTTCCTGTTTTTTTTTTTTTTGCCAACCCTTCTCCCTGACACAGTGGGTAGCCCCAGAGCTAGCCTTGTCATGCACGGCACACCTTGTGAGGAAATGTTCCCCAGCGCACTGCAAGTTGCCACTTCATGTTGTGGAACACTGCCCCCTCCCTCCCAGAGCTGGGAGTGCTGTCATGGAGCAGCAACATCCCCAGCCCTGGGCCATGCTGCCAGCTCCACAAGCTTGTTTCTTAATGCAGTTGCCTGCACGGGATCACAATGCACGACCCATGAGGCAGCCCAGCTAAAGATTTTAGTTTTGAAGAAAACGTTGCTTTTGTGTGAAGCTGTGTAAAAGAAAAAACAGTTCTGACATGCTGTATGCCTATAGCATGATAGAGTGGGATGGTGAAATAAAGGCTTACAGTGTGACAGAGCGGGATGCTGAGAGTGAGAATATAATGTGATGCAGAGACGAACAGAGACCTGCTGGCCCAGTCTTTGTAATACTATGTGGTGGAATGAGCGTGACTACGAGCCTTACTTAACTTTTTAAACTTTTGCAAAAGTCCACGCTGTTAACATTTTGTAGACCAGGATAGTAAAAGACATAAGCATTGCAGTCTGGATTAGAGAGATGTGTTAGAGTTCGTGTTACATGTAGTGTTACTGTAATGTGGTGCCTGTGATAAGGTCAGCAATGAGAAAACTATTACAGGCATGTAAGTATGGTCTTTTATCACTGTTTTGGTGTTTCAGCCAGTCATATCGCTGGGATTACCACACTTTTTTCTCACTATGTTCTAAACTTTGTTTGTTTGTCATTTTTGACTTGGAGAGGCACACTGAGCTATGACAGCTCATTTCCAGGTACAACCTGGTGGTGGGTTACATGCACCTCTTCTATTGGTGGGAAAATCTCCTAATCTTACAATAAGAGCCTTGGTATCTTTAATATCCACCCAGCCACAAGAGATGACAGTTTAAGTCTCAGCGGAAGAACAACCCTCAACAATGAAGCATACCCTGCGCTGCATTGTCAGTACTGGGTAATAGCCCAAGTTTTTAGTGTGGGAATTTGAATTTCAGAGACATGGAAAGAAAGAGAGACAGACAGAAACAGAGAGAGAGAGAGAGAGAGAGCGAGCAACAGAGAGAGAGAGTGAGTGAGGGAGCGACAGAGAGAAGGAGAAAGAGATGGAGGATAGGGAGAGAGAGTGAGAGAGGAAAGACAGAGAAGCAATTAGGGGCTGTTTGTACCATTACCAGACTTCACCCCGTTTTGAAACTGAAGCTTTGAATTCTTGTAGACGTTAGCAAGAGAAAAGACTGTGCATTTTAGGAAGATTAATGTTGCCTTTTAGTGTGCGAGGCCTGGCTGTGATGTGGTCTGCACAGTGACATGGCCTTTGGCATATCTTGGTGCCATCAGTACTTTGATTGCAATTGTTTCTGATGTAAACGCAGATGCCAACATCCCTGCAAGAGTACATGCCAGAGGCAAATGCCATATACTGCTGGAAAGGTGAGGATCAGGCCTTGGAGCTTTTGCATGTAAGGTACAAAAAGATACTGGCTTATAATGTTGCATTGTCATCATTAATATAAAGAAAATACAATGGTGCAAAGATTAGTGTATTGATGTAGCCACATGACACGGCCATGTCAACTGAAGTCAAAGGCAAGGCATTTTTATTTATACAGCAAGCTACCCTAGGGTGCTTCTGAAAAAGAATAAAAAAATCACATAACCAGCGTAAAATTACATGAATACCTGCTCTTAAAGTAACAGTATTTGTTAGTCGACAAAAGAATGTCATCATTTTGGTTTTTTAGCAAAAATGTTTTTCTGACATCCTAAGATTCATGCTTAGCCTATTTTTAGTTTTCTCAGATACTGTTAAACCAGCATTTAGAGCTAATTTTGTAATTAATGACTCATGTCATTAAAGATGAGTGTCACTTGCCATTTTTAAAAATCTTTTCCACTGAGGTTACCTGTTGAATGTACGTGCTGGATATTCATACTGCGGATGCATTAGCATGGTGCTGCCACACCTTTCTGATGGTAAACAGCACAGCACTGGACCAAAATATTGATTTTTTTTTATCGTGGCAGGCACGGCACAGGAATGGGAAGTTTTAAAAACTTCAGTATTCTGTATCTTGATTCAGGAAGGAAAGAAAAGAAAATGTATATCTTGATATTTTTGTCAGCCAAACATTACTGCTGAAAAAAACTATATGATTACTCATCTTAGACCAGATCAACCACCCTGACAGGGGCTCCCTTATTAACATACTCCTATCCAGTGTACTGATGGATTACCGGCTGGCCTCATGTCTTTTCCCCCCGACTGGAAATCCCTGTGTGTGGGAGAGACCTAAGTTTGTTTAAACAACCATTTGGGCTAATGAGTGCGGCTCCCTGGGCTCTCCGAGGTCCCCCCTACTCCCCCTTATAGAGACATACACAGACTGTATTTAAACAAAGTATATGTAGTACATGTTAGCTTACCTAATCCATTCTAAATCAGTTAAATTTGATAATCTGAAATCATTTATTGGTAGGAATGTCGAACTTTGTTTACTTTTATTTATGTACTGCAAACCAGGAAGTACATGATGGATACCAGGAAGTACATGATGGATTATATATAGTGATTATTTCCTGTAACATTACTCTGTAATGCCATACAACAAAAAACTGAAACAAAAAACAGCTTAGAAAAAACAAAAAACTATATGATTACTAACAAATATTTCTGCTTTAAAACAGTATAAATAAGTAAAACTAGAATGCTGAGGGACAAACATTAATAGTCTTTAAAGGGCTTTATAATTAATGGGTTTAGTTTTTTACTACACAAAACCCATAGCATAATTTTCCATAATAAAGGAGTGTTTATTATGGCAAACATCACGCCAGATTTTGTTCCTACTGCGCATGCGCTATTTCTGACACAAAGCCATTGCTCTTCCGCGCTCCCCAGCCAACGAATCTCTAGTGACCAGAGACCGTCGCTCTAGCTTCGCTGTAAATACATTTTTAAAAAGAAATGGCTGCACAAAAAAATTGTACTGCCTCCCACCAAAAGTGGGGAAAACATAAAAGCAAAAACCCTTCCTTCCAACAGCCACTTCCGACCGCTGACACTGCCGAAACTCAGTCGGACCACGGCTGCATCAGATGTTGTCTCTTTTATTTTATATAATTGCCGTGGAGAAAAAATGAAACCCAGCAATTATATAAAATAAAATAAAATATGGGTCAGTGTGTATAAACTTGAAGTTTACACACACCCTCAGGGTTAGATGCTATGCATAAACCCCTCGAGCTTCACTCTTGGGGTTTATGTAGCATCTAACCCCTCGGATGTGTGTAAACTTCTTGTTACACATCCCGACCCATAATTTATTCTATTTATTATATATGAACTAGTTGATATAAATATCTATGACACAAAACAGCCAACATTTTGTGGCCCTAGAGTCATTTTCTCAGGGCCCACGGTGGTCTATGTGGTTAGTTTTCCATTTAACTATACCCATACTCCCAGGGCAGAGTAGTGCACGTACCTTCATGAACATACCAAACTGCAGAGGATGATACATCCCAGTAACCAGAAGGATAGTGTGTGATGGACTGGGCAAGTGCATTAAGGACCTAAGGAATCAGACTGAGAAAAGGTGTGTGAATCCCACTGATGGTATCGTTAAATAGAAATATTATGGTGCAGTTAAAATGCATAAAGGAGAGCTTCAGTGTAAGTGTATTGAGAATATAATAATTACCGTACAACTTCTGTCATTAGACTGTAAACTATTGGATAACAACTGAGAAGCTTGGATTGCATAATTGTTAAAAAAAAAAAAGAATGGAGATTTCCCATAGAGATAGTCTGATGGAGAAACTGCTATTTTCAAATGTAAAAATGGTTATTTACGGTGTATCAAAGTTTGCACATAAAGCATTGTCTGTTACTGCCCAAACTCTGGAACTCCCTCCCTGCCCCTGTTCATTCTGCTACCACCATCCACTCCTTCTCCAGTCTCATACGTGATTACTCCACCCCCTCCTGTAACTGCCACTGACTCCCCCCCACCCCCGTTATTGCACCTATACCTTCCTCTTCCTGGCTCTCCACCCCCTTTTCTCCTTCACCCCCTTGAATCTCATACTACACATCTCCCCTCCCCTCGTCCCCATTCCTTTACCTCCTCTACCTACCCCCCAATTCTGAACCTCCCTTGTCTCCTTCCTATGCTCTACCTTCTCCTTTCTCCCCCTCTCTACTCTCCACCCTTTGCTAGACTACCCTTAGCCACTTGCACTAACCTGGCTCCTCCCCTGTTCTTGTAGGCAAATATTACTGCTGATTTTGCATTTATTACTTACTGCTGACGCTGCATTTTATGTAAATAATTCCTGTGTATATGCTCTTATACATTCAGCGTGGGATATTCAGACTGCACCAGGCTGTGGCGCAAGCCTGGGCGCAGCGCAACTGGGATGTGCCAGGGCATTGACAGGGTGATATTCAACGGTGCTGCGCCATAGCTCAGCACCGTTGAATATTGCTCCACGGCCACCCGCAGAGCACATGGTGCAGTGGCACCGCACCAGTGCATGTGGCCAGAGAGGAGCAGGGGGATGCGCTAGTGCAAATGCCGTTGCGCTAGGTGCATCAACCGCGATATTCAGCGGTGGACTTGCAAATGGGGCCATAATGCATGCGAGGCGCAAATGGAGCCATTTGCATGTCATTATGGCCCCATTTGCATGCAGGTGCACCGAACCCTGGCGACTTGTGCCTGGCGCCATGCCAGGTAGCAGCCGTCGGGGACCGACGCCCCCTGCCCCTCACCGGCAACGCACTCCAATGCCCGATCGTGGGCTGTATAATGTAAGAAACTCCCTGGTGGTCCAGTGGACCCTATCACCCTGCCCAGTCATGGGCTGTTTTAAATAATAGAATTCCTGGTGGTCCAGTGGACCCTATCTCCCTGCCCGATCGCGGGCTGTATAATGTAATAAACACCCTGGTGGTCCAGTGGACCTGCCCCCAGCCCAATTGCGGGCATTCAGTACCGTAAATATCCCTGATGATCCAGTGGTACCCGTAGCCCCCTTCCAACCCGCCCACTCATTCCCGCCACCCCACTCCCCCCTGGTCAGCGGCAGGCGGCAGCATCCCACCCGCAATCTGCCCGGCCACCCGCCGACTGACAGTGTACAGTACGGCTGTCGCCCATTGGTCCATGGCGTGGAGCCAATGGCGTCATGTCACTACTACTACACAGTCCCAATATGTGAATGGATCCATTCCAGTGTCGGACTGTGTAGTACAGTATGCTGGCTGCCATTGGCCCACGCTGGAACTTAATGAGCATAGTCATACTGTACACTGTCAGTCGGCAGGTGGCTTGTGGTGGGGGCTGCCACCGCCACTGACCGGGGAGGAGCGGGTGGTGGGAATGAGTGGGCGGGTTGGGAGGGGTACGGTACTGCTGGACCACCAGGATATTTACGGTACTGAATGCCCGTGATCAGGCTGGGGGACAGGTCCAGTGGACCACCAGGGTGTTTATTACATTACACAGCCCGCGATCGGGCAGGGAGATAGGGTCCACTGGACCACCAGGGAGTTTATTAAATAATGCTGCCTGCGATTAGGCAGGGTGATTGGGTTCACTGGACCACCAGGGATTCTATTCCTTAACACAGCCCGCGATTGGGCATGGGGGGGGCGCTACGCCACCGGACGGTGCCACCAGAGCTCAGGTGGCCACCCACAGCTGGCAGCTGCCGTGTTGTGCTCTGCATTACAGCAGCTCACCTCTTGCTCCATTTATTTCTGGCTCAACTGTGTGCAGCGCATGTAGGGGTTGCACCTGCATATTCTCAGCACATCCCGGGCTGAATATCAGGATGTGCAGGATATTCATGGGCATGCCCCCCTTACCTGTGCCGCATATATTACTGATGCGCCCCGGCGCATTGGGATTTGTGCTGAGCTTATTCCCCCATTGAATATCGCGCCAGGGCGCATCAGTGGGTTCCGCATGGCACAACCCGTTTGAATATCCTGGCCTCAGTGTATATTACTCGATGTTTACTTTAGGATATATTGTATAAAAATGTGCCTTAATATGAGTGTACATTCTCAGTAAATATTTTTACACTGTATAGATATGCATTTCTCCCTCTCCCCCCGGACGCTTCTGGAAGCAAGTTTTTTATGGCTCAGTATATCTCTTCACGTGAAACCTTTGAAATAAATAAATTATGTGTAATAAATAAAACTGATACCTTAGATAAAATGCACTTTATATTGCGTTATCATATGGTATAATTGTGCATTTATTAACATGTTTTTATTTGATATGTCATGTTTTAATTGGTATGTCATGTTTTTGTATTGAACAAAGTGTACCTTGTTTTCAGTAAACTTGAACTTGCTTATCACTGCACACATGCAGACATGGTTTGCCTTCTAATACAGTCCTACATTGACTTAATGGGCCTGGAACAGCCCCTGCTGTTTACTGGGGAATGTCAGCTCCCCATTGGCCCACTGGGCTGTCAATCACTCTGGGGCCAGCCTGGATGTCCATCACACAACAAATGACTGGCCCATAGTTTGTGCCTGGAATCCGGCAGTCCTCCTGTGTCCCAGGAGCTTCTTGTGGCTCCCTTCACCAGGCTCTACAGCCTCACTGGATGTGGTGCAACCCTCAACCCATGTTAAAAAGCTGATAGAGTCAAGGTGCATGAAGATAGCAGTACCCTTGCTTGCTGTGTGGCACTGGTCCCAGAAGTTTTGCTTTAAAAGGGATCCTGCCCATAAGCAACTAGTTGGTGCCCCTTCTGAATTACGCACTATCACGCTGTCCAGTCATAGTGTTTGTTGGAGAATCCCTCAATGCCAAAAAAAAAACCCAGTCTCCATGACTTTTGGTACACATCAGAGGCTTCCTAGACTTGCCTCTCTCCCTTCTTTTCACTCCCTTGATGGCACTATTATTGAGGATGTTTCCTCTTTTAAGTACCTCAGGGTCTGGCTTGACCGTTGCCTTTAGTTTTTGGTTCATATTGCTGCCATTTACCTGGAGCTTCACCCCAAGCTTGGTGCACTCTACAGGAGCAAAGCGAGTATCCCACTTCCTATCCTTCGTAACATTTTTAAAGATGATCCTCCCTATTTTTGATTATGGTTACAATGTCTACAGTGGAGCTCCCAAATCCTCCCTTGCCAGACTGGAGCCCCTTTTCAACTCTCTTTGTCGTTTTGCTTTAGATTGTTTCCTGCACACCCTCCACTGTTCACTCTGCTCTGCTGTTTCACTCCCATCTCTTGATGCCATGCACCTTTCCCACTGTGCCTCCTTTATATCTGAATTCTGGTTTGGTTCCCTTCCTTCCTATCTCACGCCCCTCTTATCCTCTCCCTTAGCTTCCTGCTATCATTTATGTAATATTGCTTACCATTCCTTCACTATTTCTTCTAGGAAATCTACAGCTGCTCAATCTGCTTTCTCATATCACTTTCCTAAACTCTGGTCCTCCCTTCCCTTGTCTATTCGCTTTGCTTCTTCGGCTTTCTCCTTAAAGTCTCTCCTTCATGACTTTCTCCCTCTTGTAACTATCCTTGACATAGAAACATAGAATTTGATGGCAGGTAAGGACCACATGGCCCGCCTAGTCTGCCCATTTCCCTACCTAACGGATAAGCTGCAGATCCTAGTTAACCAACAGCATACTTCCTCCTACCCTCCACTAGAACTGCCTTATGTCTGTGCCATGCATTCTTGAATTCCCCCACTGTTTTTGACTCTACGACCTCCTCAGGAAAGCTGTTCCTTGCATCTACAACCCTCTCTGTGAAGAAATACTTCCTCACATTACCTCTGAGCTGTCCCCCCTCTATCTTCAAATTGTGCCCCCTTGTTCTTCCACATCTCTTTTTCTGAAAGATGCTACCCTCTTGGACTTTGTTGATTCCTTGAGGTATTTGAAAGTTTCTATTATGTCCCCCCCTCTCTCCTTTCCTCGAGGCTATACTTTTTAAGCTCCTTTAGTCTTTCTTCATATGTCTTCGGGTGCAGATCCTGCACCATTTTGGTTGCCCTTCTCTGGACAGCCTCCGCCCTGTCTATGTCTTTGCAGAGATGGGGTCTCCAGAACTGTACACAGTACTCCAGATGTGGTCTTACCAACTGTCTGTACAGAGGGCCAACAACTTCCTGTTTTCTACTGGTGATGCCTCTCTCTATGCATCCCAGTATCCCCCCAGCCCTCCTTACTGCCTTCTCACATTGCTGGCCCACATTTAGGTCATCTGATATGACTACCCCCAGGTCCCTTTCCATTTTTGTTGTTGTCAGTAATTTACCCCCCCGCCCCATTGTGTACTCTTTCCCTGGGTTTTTGTTTCCCAGGTGCATTACTTTGCACTTCTTTGCGTTGAATCTAAGCTGCCATACATTTGACCATTCCTCCAACCTTGCCAAGTCCCTTTTTATCCTTTCCACCCCAACTTGCGTATTAACACTGTTGCAGATCTTTGTGTCATCTGCAAAGAGACATACTTTCCCTAAAGTCCCTCTGTAATGTCACTTATAAAGACAATAAAAAGGACCGGCCTCAGTACTGAACCATGCGGTACCCCACTAGTTTATTTATTTAAGAGTTTAACTAACCCTCCTTTCTTCACTGTGGACTCCATTTACTATTACCCGCTGTGACCTGTTGTCCAGCCAGTGTTTTACCCAGGCTACCACTCTGGGACCCACTCCCAGGCTGGCTAATTTGTTTATTAATCTTTTGTGTGGGACTGTGTCAAATGCCTTGCTAAAGTCTAGGTAGACCATGTCCACAGGCCCTCCCTGATTTACTACTTTGGTCACCCAGTCAAAGAAATCAATTAGATTTGTCTGACATGATCTTCCTGCTGTGAATCCATGCTGCCTTGGGTCCTGTGCCCCACTGGCCTCTAGCTGCTCAACAATTCTTTCCTTCAGCAGTGATTCCATCATTTTCCCTACCACTGAGGTCAAACTGACAGGTCTGTAGTTTCCTGCCTCTGTCTTGCTCCCACTTTTGTGAAGGGGAATTACATCCGCCCTCCTCCAGTCCTCAGGTACCACACCATCCTCCCATGATTTATTAAAAAGGTAGTCAGTGGTGTTACTAGTTCTTCCCTTAGTTCTTTTAGAATTCTGGGGTGAATCCCATCAGGCCCCATTGCTTTATCCACCTTCAATTTTAAGAGTTCTGTCAGAACCCTTTCTTCTGTGAAAGAACTAATATCAACCCCCCTATCCAGAGGGCTTCTATTGACTGGATTAGGTATCTCCCCCTGCTTTTCCATTGTGAATACTGAACAGAAGTATTTGTTCAGTATCCCTGCTTTTTCACTGTCACTCTCTGCCCAACTATCTTCCTCTTTATTCAGCCTCAGTATCCCTGCCTTAGTCTTTCTTTGCTCCCTAATGTACCTATAAAAGGTTTTATCCCCCTTCTTAACTGAGTTGGCTATCTTTTCCTTGGTTTGGGCCTTTGCTATTCTGACTGCCTTCCCTGCTTCCTTCTGCTTTAACTGGTACAGTTCCCTGTTCTGCTCCTTCTGTGTTTCCTTATACTTCCTGAATGCTTTCTCTTTCTCTCTTACCTTCTCCGCTACTTCTTTTGAGAACCATAGAGGTTTCTTCTTTCGTTTTGATTTATTTGCTTCACACAAAGGCTTGTTGCCTCTGTGATGGCGGTTTTAAAGTTTCCCCATTGTTTCTTCACCCCACCTTCTTGCCTGTTTGCTAGTGCTTTTCTGAGGCACTCTCCCATTTTGACAAAATCAGCCCTCCTGAAGCCCAGTACCTTCACTTTTGTGTAGCTTGACTCTACAGCTAAGTCTATCTTGAACCACACTGTTTGGTGGTTGGTTGTTCCCAGATGGCTACCCACTTCAAGATCAGAGATCCTATCTTCATCTCCATTTGAGAGTACCAGGTCTAAGATTGCTCCCTCCCGAGTGGGTTCTAAAACTAGCTTTCTGAGGCATGCCCCCTGTAGTGCATTGAGAATGGCCCTGCTCTTGGATGTGGCTGCAGCAAAGGTGCTCCAGTTAACATCTGGCATATTCAGGTCCCCCATCAGCAATACCTCCCCTTTCTCTGCCATCCCAAGGATGCCTTCTATCATTTCCTTGTCTATTTCATCCCCCTGAGATGGGGATCTGTATACAACCCCTGTGCAGATTGTGGAGCCATTTCCAGTCCCCAGGGTGACCCACAGTGCCTCCTCTCCTCCCCGTTTACCCTTTTGTTCTGTTGATTTGATCCCTTCCCTTACATGGAGAGCTACTCCTCCTCCTCCTCTTCTCTCCCTGTCCCTCCTGTAGATTGTGTACCCTGATATGTTGACATCCCAGTCATGGTTCTCTGTGTACCATGTTTCTGTGACTGCCATGAAATCCAGGCATCCCTCTTCCATCAAGGCCACCATTTCGGGGAGATTTTACCTAGACTATGGGCATTGGTACTCATTACCCTCCATTTTTTTATGGCTTAATTTCTTTTTGTCCCATCCCAGTCCTTACTGCCTTTGTCTTTTTCTCCATTTACCCCCTCCCTTCCCCCTATTGACTGCTCTATCTTGGTGATTACCTCACTAACTACCCTGATTTTTTTGGGGGGGGGGCTAGGATTTCCCTTCTCCTTTTCAGTGCCTCCCCCCCTTGGCTAATTTAAATGCTTGCCAATGAAGCATTTAAACCTATCACCTAGGATCCTGGTTCCCCTCCTGGATAGATGCGGACCATCATGCCTGTATAGGCCTGCATCCCTCCATATGAAGCCCCAGTCTCCAATGAAGTCCAATCCCTGAGCTCTGCAGCAGTTTTTCAACCAGTCATTGAATCCCATGGTGCAGAGTACCCTAGCTTCATCCATGCCATAGACAGGTAGCAGTTCCAAGAAAGTTACTGTGCATGCTACTTGTCTAAGGCCCCTCCCCAACTCCACAGACTCCTGTTGCACTGCTCTGATCCCATTCTCAGCCAGGTCATTTGTCCCTAGGTGGATAATGACATCCAGCTCCCTTCCCCTTGTGGCTGCTCCCACAATCCTGAGGATTAATTTCCTGTCCCTCCAAGCCATGGCACCGGGCAGGCACCTTACCTCCCTTTCCTCTCCCTCCCCCAGTTCTAGCCCCCTAACAATTGAGTCCCCCACCAGGAGTTGTTTCCTTCCCCTGTGGGGTCCTGTGCCACCCTCCTGTGGGTCTCCATTGTGGAGGTTCCCAGCATCCTCCTTGGTCTCCACTGTGGGTGCCTCCATAGAGGAACCATGCTCCAACAGAGTGGCAGATGAATTGTGGAGGGGCACGACTGGAGGGATGTGCCTCTGTTCCACCACCCTCACCCTCCCTGAGCCCACTGTGGTCCAATCACTCCTCTTTTTTGGCAACTTCTGAGATAGCGGCAGTGGCCTGGGTGGTCCCTGGGTGGGGGAGCAGGTTTCCCGAATCCCTGCCAGGTCAGCATGGAGATGAACAACCTCCTCCCTCAGTCCAGAGAGGTGCCTGCAAATTGGGCAGCAACGCAGTCTCCAGAATGTCTCCTGGAAGACTGCTGCTCCACAGCCAGTGCATTGCACCACTCCCCACATGTCTGTGTTCCTTCCTGTTACAGATGCTTTTCTTTTGTTGTTTTTTGTTCTTGTTTTATTGTGTGCAAGCTTGTGAGTGTCTCTACCCCCTATTCAATGTTCTGTGCCTTTAAGGATATGAACAGGTGTATGTTGTTAGCAGTTTTTGGGAAGTGGTGTCAGAATCCCTGCTATAAAGGAAGTTGTGCACTTGTGGGTGGGGTGAGGGGAAGGGTGGGAATGAGTAAACCTATGCCATCCAGAAACAATCAACTACAACTCTGACCCTCCACCCCAGGGAGTGCCTTCCTTCCTTTCAGACATCTATTTCACAGAGGTTAAGTACCAGGTCTAGTCACAAATGACTGCAAATATTTCCCAGCTACAGTTACTCCCTGGCAAATTAAAGTTAAAACTAAGCAAAGTCAACCACAAAAACAAAATCAATACTAGTTACTTACACAGGTCCAAAAAGTAATAATTCAGTTCAGTGTAGTCTAGAAAATAACTTCCTTAATTCAAGGAAGCTGTGGCTGCTTTCTCCCTCTCTGTGTCTCTCCCTCTCTGTGACATTTGTTCTTCTCCCTTCACTGGTTTTGCCATGGCACTCTGTTTCCTTAATTACCTGTGCATGTTGTTCTGATTTGCATTTAAATTTTGATTATTTCTCCATATAAATTGTATTTGCTGTATTTCTCAATATATATTTGTAATTGTTGTATATGATTTTCCTCATATCCATGACACATCTGGGAATAAGCTGTTACCAGCTTAGTATGTCTTTCCTGGTGAAACCTTTGATATACATACATACATACTGTACATAAATCCCCACTTCCTCAGGAGCATGGGTTATGCATGCTGTTTTTGGTGGCATGTGGCCACCTTTGAAGTGTGGTGCAGAGTCGCTTTCACACTGACACAAGAGACATTGATGAAATCCAGGTCTCCCTCCTCTTGAAAGCTCTCCTCTTGTCACCCACCACGGAGCCAAAGTCCTCAGAGGCCAGAGAAAGAAAATGAACAGCAGCAGGTTGGTTGTAGTCAACAGAGCCATACTGGTAAGCCACACGCTTGGCAGTACACTCAGTTCTCTCTCCTTTTACAAAATTGTATGAGTGTTCCTGCACCTCCACCATCTTTACCCACTGATTCCTATAGGAGAGTTCCACCACCTAGAGGTGACAGTTCCCTTATCTACAAATCTAGAGGTAAAAGTTCTCCCATTTAAATATTTTAAATGTAACCACTGCCTCCAGGTGACTGAATTCAGGAGTAGGAATCTTTGTGCTGAGCATGTAAGTGACATAGGGCCTATGAGTCCCTAGAGAAGCATGTCATTCTATCTGACTGGAGACAATCCAAAGTTTCTCCCTCCCCAGAGATATTTGTGTGATTGTGCTTCTGCAATGCAGGAAATGGGTGTGCATGGAACAGAACCAAATTTCTCTCTCTCCCCCTCCCCTCTCTCTCTCTCTCTCTCTCCAGCTATCCCAGCTATGCTTGAACAACCTGTGGGCACCCAGTTGGCACTAGTGCAGTGGGCTGGGATGTCCTCCCACCCCAGTGGAGGGGCTGCATCCTCTGGGATGCAAGCCTTTCATGGCCGACCCTCCCACTGCCCAGGGCGTTTTTCCAAAACTGGGTTCACTGGCATCCCAAGCAGTAACCCTCCAGTTCCTTATCTCTTCTTAATTAGCTCAGCTTTTCTTTTGGTCGTCTCCCCTACCCACAACTGTGGCTACATTCCTGACACCCTGATTACCAAACTCCCCCTGCCTCTAACTCAGTCCATGACAACATGTCCAGTGACCACCTCTTCCTCAGATTTGACCACCTGTCTAAATCTTTCCACCTCTTCTCTTCCACTGTCACTCGTAGATCCTTCAGACAACTCAGTATCTCCTGACTCAGAGACAATCTGCTCTCTTGATCCTTCTTTTACTGACCTCTTTCCCCTCTACCTCAGTAATAATACCCAACTAGAACTCCATCCACATGATTAACTTGCCCCATTCATATCCTTCACTGTTTCCTGTAACTCCTGACCACCATTGTACTTCAGCTGTGTGGAATTTTCAAATCCCCACTTCTGCTGGAATTCTGGAAATTCTGCCTAATTCTGTGGAATCTGGTCAGAAGCAGAATTTCAAAATTCCAAATGTGAAATGTTTAAACCTACATAAACTTATGGGAAACACTGCTTTAGGTGACAGATTTCAGGGCAACATTGGATAAAACAGGGCAGGAAGACTGCATGGCTCAAGTTTTTTTTTCTGCCGATATTGTCTATGCTTTATGTAAACTGCAAATTCATTTTCTGCAAATCGCAGAGTAATATTCTGTGGATTATGTACATAGAAATGTTTTTCTGAATTCTGTGGAATTAAAAAACAGAAATTCCGGAAAGCATTTAGGGAGCAGAACTACCATTCTGCATGAATTCTGAGGGCAGAATTCCATATTCCACGCACAGCTCTACTTTTGTACAAAGATGACCTCTGGGCTCTGATGTTCAAAGGCAGTTCATTTCAGAAATGGAGCCTCTCTTAGTTGACAGCACACTGTGAGGCCTGGAAAATGCAGCAGACTTTTGTTAGGGCTGCTTAGTAAGATGCTAATGTAACCCCCCTACAAATGGGGGTTCCCAAAAAGTCTTCCTTGAGCTTGCCTAAATGCTCACTGTCAGGCTGGTGTCCTGCATTTTAGCAGTTTAAATGTATTGCCAGAGTGTGCCTGTATAGCCTCTGTGTACTGTCTCTTTAAGAGCTGCCTGGATTGCAGTCATAATTAATCTGAGAGGGAGCTCTGTTAGAAGATGTACTTGTTTGCTGATCATTTGTTAGAGTAGTAATATTGCAGTTTGTTCTAACCTGCCTTCTTTGCAGCACGGACAGTTCTGTTTGTTTCCATCATATTGGTCCTGGACTGTCAGAATGGGTTAATCAGTACATTTGGGACTCTAAAATGGAGCCTGCCTACAGGGGCTTGGTGGGGTCAAAACTTGTAGGAATTGTAGTTTTGGACTTTTGGCACCTAAAATAACCTGGAGGGGGAGCCCTTATTGTGACTGACAGACAGATCAGCCAGTCGAACCTTTTGGATCTTGGGGAAAGTCCCACACTGCTTGCAGTTTCAGTTAGATCTGAGTTGGGAAGTGAAGAAGTAACAGCTCGAGATAGTTCAAGCAGCAATCCATAGTGGATTCGCTCAGGAGAACTGTGGAAAGGCCTTAGTTTGGTCTGCATGCCTGCCTGCTGTTCCTGAGAGGGAACTTGTGCTTTTTTTGGACTGAATCCGAATTTGGAGAGTGAATTAAGCCACTGAATTGTGACCAGGCTTAAACCTGAAGAAGACTGAAGGTTTGCTGAATGCGATCGGCCTGTCAGGACTTCCAGCTACCTCTGAACTCCCGGATTGTGCAGAGACTATAATTGTGACAGGAGAGCCATTTGCCTGGTACAGTGGAATTTCCTTACATGTGAATGTGCTGTGTGCTTATAGTGGGTCGTGATTTGGTTCCCCACTGTGTGTCTGAACTGTGTTTTGCTTGCTGGAGGCTGTATCCAGCTCCATGGACTGAATCTGTATCATTTCCTTCTGCCTGGGCCCTGCTACACTGGCCCAGCCAGAATACCTGCTACACAGAGAAAGTCATCGACGAGAGACTGGCCTGGGGATCAGCCCCCTGCTCAATGCCTTGAACAGGAATGACGCTTCAATGAGTCGTGTGGGCCCTGCTTCTCCAGGCACTCCAGCTCAACAGCCTACAGTCTCGATTTCATCCTGCCTGTGTCCAGTATTGGATATCGTGAGTAAACATCAGGGTAGCTCCCTGCAACAACAGCTAAATCTTACAGTGTTGCCATCTGATTGTCTTGTTGCCTTTTCTTTCATGAACTGAGCCCTCTGGCTCCATATTACAAATAGTGTGTGTTGTGCATGTTGCTTTCTTCCATCACAGGGCCCCAACCAGCTGCTACGTTCCTGGCTAGCCCAGCATTTTCCTACCTGGGTACCCAGAGTGTGTGACTGTGTAGGGACTCTGAACTGCATGCATAACTGTCTGATTAATACAGCTTTTAAGGAGATCAACCTGATTACGCCCCTTCCTTGTTCAAGTCCCCTGAATAAATCAGATTTAACTTTGCCTGCATTTAACCTGACTGTGGTTCCAGTTTGTGCCGAGAGTATTGTTCTGCTGTTATTTGCTGTGCTTAACCTTGTTTTACAGGGGGTCCCCAGGGTCAAGCTAGAGGAATCAGCCCTGGTGGTAAGTGCAAACCATATGGGTAATTGCCTAGTGAATAAGGATCATTGTGAAGGTAATTATTGTAAATTGTTCAGGCCACTAGAAGGGAAAGAGAGGGGTTACAGTATCCCGGAGGGCTTGCCCAGGTTAGCTTGACCACTAACAACCCTGACCTCCGGGTGGAGGCACCCATTTCATTACCCAGGCTCCTTAACCAGCTACTAGTCAAGCAGGCAGGGGTAGTAGCCCTTGGGATACCGCCACCTAGGGGTTACACTAAAACCAAGCCATTCTATCTATTTTAGATTACAGCAACATTATTTAGTGCCACGCTTCTGCTTCACATCTTCTTCCCTTAAATACTGCTTATTATCAGTTACTAACATACTAAAATGCCAGCAGAATAGGCCTAACGGTCTTTCTTGTCTGCTCATTTGGTCAGCCCCCACACTGGGAGCTGACCTTGCTGCCCCCCTCGCCCTCTCTGGTTTCTCCCTTCCCAGTCCCGGATATTCTCGCTGCACAGGACTTTCCTTCCAGAATCCTTCCCCTGTGCCTGTCCCACCCCCTCTTGAACCCCTCCACCATCTCTGCCTCCACCAGCCCCCCAGGCAGCGCATTCCATGGCTCCACCACCCTCTCAGTGAAGTAGCATCTCCTCCTTTCTCCTCTGAATCTCCCCCCCAGCTTCCACCCATGCCCTCTAGTTGCACCCCCCTTCCTTTCAGTTGTTATGATTAATTTTAAAATCTAATGGGACGAGCAACACCATGCCCTACTGCATCAACTAAATTGGCTGTCCCCCTTTTCCAGACACACCTTCCATTGGCTAGTCTTTATCTACAAAACGGTGTATAAGCAGACACCTACTTACATATCTGAATGGCTTATAGTTCCCGCACACAAATACCGCCTTAGTGATGTGCCTCATAGAAGCATTGAATTTGACAGCAGATAAGCACCACTTGGCCCGTCTAGTCTGCCCATGTTCCCTACCTACTATCACAATGCAGACTCTACTTGATCTCCGGCAACCCCCCCCCTTACTTCTAAGGTTCCCTTGTACTTATCCCATGCCTTCTTAAATCCCATTACAGTTTTTACTCCCACCACTTCCTCAGGGAGGCTGTTCCAAGCATCCAAAACCCTTTCTGTGAAAAAGTGTTTTCTTACATTTCCCCTGTTTCTACCCCCCCCAGCTTCATTGCATGACCCCTTGTTCTTGTGCATCCTTTTCTCTTTAAAAGGCTTCCCTCTCGAACTTTATTTATACCCTTGAGGTATTTGAACCACATCATGGTTATTCCTTAGGGGGCGTGGCTAGCAACTGACAGGAGAAGACGCTCCTTGAGTTGCTCCATACCGTTGAAGCAATAAAAGTTAAAACTATGTAATACAGAAAAAGCTAACCCAAACTAACTGCTTTACTGGGAAGCTAAAGTCCTTAAGAAGTCTGTGGAGAGGTTTCAGCAGGATCCCGTGATGGGGAGAACTAAAACAGACACTTCTAGAGAAGCAGGTCGAGGGAAAGGCCCCCCGCCGTCTACCAGCACTGCTATACAAGGTACGCAGGGGGCTTAGAGGCCACAGTAAACGCCATTTTACAAGCAGTTCAACAAATCGATAAAAAACTTGAAACTTATAACAATAGACTAACGCAAGTAGAAATTAAAGTATCGACTATGGAAACTAATTATACCGATCTTGCCACCACAGTTTCCAAAGCGGTGAATGTGACCGATGTGTTAAAGGAGAATAAGCTGCTTCGCTCGAAACTGGAAATTCTTGAAAAATGGCTCTCGTGCTTGCAACCTCTGATTTTTGGGATTACCCGAAGGAGCAGAGGGAGCAAATTTGGTGAATTATCTGCACCAGCTTCTACAATATTTATTCAAGCTGACAACAATTTGATCGTTCAGGCTTATTGCATCGCACCACGTAAAAAACCCAATAACTGTACTGCCTTAGACTGTATTAGTGGTTACAACTGTGCATGTACGAGATCAGGTCTTGGCAAAAAATCAAATCAGTAAGAGCACTTACACTTGCAGACAGCTCAGTGTTGCATTGTTTCCCCCGACCTTAGCTACTCCACAAGGATGAGGCATCGTGGATTTGATGCAGTCAGGGCAGGCCTGCGAGAATTAGGAATTAACCATTATCTCCAAATGCTGGCAAAGCTGAAGATGATCTACACTGGAAAAACTTATATCTACAATGATCCAGCTGACATGAGTCGTAAGTTGGATATGAATCGAGCGGACTTTGCTAAACCTGGTCACCCTGATACGGAGGAGGAAGATGGTGAAACCTGAAAGTTGGGACTTTATTACTACTAAACTGATTTAGTGACTGGTTGGTACAAACATATAAGACAAATTATAGTCTCACTTGAGTGAATTTCATTAAACACAGAAAGCCAGATTATGTTTAAAAACTGTTGCAGATTGGAAATGTTTAAATGTTAAGGGGAATGTGGCATATACTCAATCTGCTACCACATGATTTTTAGAGTTAAGGTCCTGCTTTGAGGTTGTTGCTACCATCTAGTGGTGAAGATGGGGTTAGTTGGTAGATGATAGACCTGGGGACTTTAACTTTTCTTAGAATACATTTAAGATTGATGTTTCAGGATGTTTGAGAGTAACTTTAGGGGGCATCTCCTTTATTTCCATGATAGGGAATAACTCTCAGCTTTTTGATATCATCATGAACTCCTGGGCTAAGTCAATGACATAAACCCAGCTGAAAACAAGCATTTGTCAATGCTGAATGTTGTCTTGCTGACATTGGCATCGGTAGCGCAGCAGTTGAACAGGTGCATAATAAGAACAGCAGTGAAGTATGAAAGTGACGTCAAACCCCACATCACCCTACAGAGACTGACAGGCACTGAGGTGTGCCTTTGGGCATCGGCCATAATGTTCATGGCATTTCAGCTCACCCTACCCAGCAGTGAGACAAATATCGCGTTGTGTCTTGGGGTCCTCGGGCCTTACGCTCATCCCATTCGGCCATAACACTCATGGCATTTTACCTCACCCTATCCTGCAGATGCCGACAAGTGCTGAGGTGTGCCTTGGGGTGTTCGACTTTACAGTCACCCCATTTCATAAGAGCATACACTGAAATGGGTGCAGCATAGGAGAATGGGGTGAACTATGGGGCCGAAGAGTCCAAGGCACACCTCAATGCCTGTTAGTGGCTTGAGGGTGGGAGGTGGTATGGCGTGAGCATGATAGCCAGCAATACAAAGACACACCGCCTGTCAGTCTGTCCAGGGTGGGATGTTATGGTTAGAAACCCTAATGCCCTGGCCGTTTGTTGGTATTTGCACTACAAATTTGCAACATGGCATTTTTGTGACCCCCACCTCATGAAAGTGGTTGGGACCTCTGCTCGTGAATAGTGGCACTGTGATTTTGTTAATCTGTCCCAAATGTTGATTTCTCACAGCAACCGCGCCATTCTGCGCCAGATGTGGGAAAACACCATTTGGGCAGGACGTGAAAAATGACAGCTGTATCATTCATAGGTATGTGTGAAGAGATGGCAGTGTTGAAAATCTTGAGTGAAAATATTAAAAATGTTCGAATTTACGAGCATACGTAGAAACTGCGCAATGCACACTCGTAGCACAGTCATTTAGTGGAATTATTTCACCAAATTTTCAACATAGGCACTTTGGGACCTCTGCTCATGATCACTGTCACTATGATTTTCTTTATCTGTCGTGATCGTTGAGTTCCCAAAGCGACCGTGTCATAGTGTGCCACTTGTGCGAACACACATTTCAGGAAGGATCTGAAAAATGACAGCTGTACTGTTCATAAGGATGTACGTAAAATTGACAATGATGAAAATGTTGAGTGAAAATTTTACAAATTGTCGAGGTTATGAGTGCGCGTGGAAACTGCACAACGCACACTTGTAACATAGTCATTTTATGGACTTTTGTCACCAAATTTTCAACATAGGCATTTTAGGATCTCAGCTCATGAAGTGTCACTGTGATTTTCGTAATCTGTCCCGAATGCTGATTTTCCACAGCGACCACGCTATTCTGCGCCAGTAGTGCGAAAACACATTTTGGACAGGATGTGAAAAATGACAGCTGCACTGTTCACAAGGAGGTGTGAATAAATGCCAATGTTGAAAATCTGGAGTGAAAATATTACAAATTGGCAAAGTTACAAGTGCGCATGGAAACTGCGCAATGTACGCTTGTAACACAGTTATTTTTTGGAATTTTTTTTACCAAGTTTGCAACATAGGCTTTTTGGAAGGCCACCTCATGAATAGCAACACTGCTATTTCATTACTCAATCCCGAAAGGTGATTCCGCGCAGTGATCGTAAAATCACCTTTCAGGACCGAATAACACCATGACAGTGACTGAATTCATGAGGAGGGGTCCCAAAAACCCCATGTTGAAAATTTGGTGGCAAAAGTCAAAAAAATGGTCAAGATATCCACATAAGTTGAAAAAAAATATTTATGCCATTATACAGCTTACCGGCATTTCTTCAGTTCGCAGTTGGCTTTGAAGAGTGCAGACGTGTTCCCGGTCCACAAGATCATCGTGACTGGGCTCCAGAGGTAGTATGAGGTGAGGGGGTGTGGGGAGGCAGGTGCGTAGAGGGTGGGCATGGGTTGGGGAGGCCACCAAACTCAACGAGGGACTGTTTTCTGTTTTACAGGTTAAAAAAAATGTTTTAAATCACAGGAATTTTTTTTCTTTACAGGGACATTTGGCACACTGGGGTGGGCCCAGCGTGCCACCTGAGTTTTTTGGGAGGCTGTAGCCAACGTGGCATTGGGCACCCTGGCTGGCCATACAGAGTTGGGGGTCACATGAGCTGAGGGGGATTGGGCACCCCTCAGCACACAAGAAATGGGGGGTACATTATGCTGATGGGGATTGGGCACCCCATTGGCAAATTAACTTTGGAGGGGGCATGCTGACAGGGGGATTTGGCACCCCCGGCGGCTTTCAGAAGGGCTTTGTAAGGCGGCGGCTATCCCTCAGCTTCTGTGGGGACTATGAGAAGCTGACGGGGAAGCCACTGCCATATTGCTTGACAGGGACACCAGATGAGGCAAGCAGTAATTGGCTGCTGCAATCAGGGACCGCCCCATGGAGCTCCCTGATTGCAGCGGCTAATTTCTTTCAAGGTGGTGACATGTTTCTCAACTGCTGTCATAGACAGTGTGCAATGCTGTTGGCACCACAGAGCCCGGCCACAAAAAGCAGTGGTGCCATTGGCTGCAGCAGGACCGCACCTCCGCAACCCACTTCTCCACTGAAGTAACCACAATATGTTGTCTGCGCTGTGCGCACAAGATAACATAAAAAGGGACTCTCTGGACTTTGTATAAAATTTATTTAGGTATGGCTGTCCATGGTCTTGCTGCAAATGCCTATAATGTTTAGATTAGGGAAATAACAATGGATGATGCATTTTACCCCCATAATGTTGTAACAATGAAAGAAGGGCTACATATTACCTATCACAATGTATCTTAAGATGTATCCTATACCTGGAATCAAAGAATGTATTTTTGCCATATGAATAAAAATATAGTATAAAAAATGATGGTTATTCCTTGCCCAAGTTTCAATCGCACTTTGAGAAAGAATGCTTCTCCTCTGTGGCACAGCAATGGGGGCTGCCATGGCCCCCTCAAATGCAAATGTATTTCTTGGACTGTGAGAAGAACATTGGATCATGAAGCAAACCGAAAATGCTTTTGTGAATAACATCACATTTTGGTTCAAGTTCATTGATGATGTTACAGTATGGGCCGGTTATTCAACGGGGTTGCACCTGGCACAACCCCATAATGCGCCCTGGTGTGATATTCAAAAGGGGGCCTTGCGCATCACAAGTCCCGATGTGCCGAAGTGCAGTGGTAATGTATGTGGTTCATCTGAAGGGGGATTGCCCATGCATATGCGGCACATCCCGATATTCAGCCGGAGATGTGCAGCGAATCTGCTGACACAACACCCAGATGCGCCGCATACCGGGGCACAAAGTTGAGCCAGAAAATCCTGGCTCAAATGCTGGCCACCCACAGGCAGGCTGTTGTATTGCAGAGCACAACACAGCAGCCGCCAGCCATGGGTGGCCACCCACCCAGAAAGAATACCGTCCACAAGCACCCAAACTGTCCCTGGTAGTCCAGTGATACCCCCCTCCATTCCGTTAGCCCGATCGCAGGTAAACTGAAGTGAATAATATCCCTGGTAGTCCGGTGGTATCCCCCTCCCACCTGTAGCCGCGATCGTGTGTAGAGTGATGTATATAGAATCCCTGGCAGTCTAGTGGTGCCCTCCCTCCTGTAGCACCGATCCCAATAATGTAAAAGCAACATCTGCCCTGGTAGTCTAGTGGTACCCCCTTCCTATCCTGACCCTCTGATCACCGTCTTATTTAGCTAAGAATTATCCCTGGTGGACCAGTGGATCCTCCCTTCCCATCCATAACCCCAAACATGTCAGTTTACACGTGATCGGACTAACAGGAGGGTGGGGGGTTCCACTGGACCATCAGGGCTTATATTATCATACTATTTCCTGCAATCGGGGTATGGGTGAGGGTGGGGAGAACCACTAGATCACCAGGGTTTGCCTTTATTCATGTTTTACTGCAATCACGGTTACGGGGCAGGGGTGCCCTAGGACCCCCTCAGTCCACACACCATTCTGTGCAGGTAACTAGGTGCATTTCAACAGGCTGCCCTGCTCATCTCATGCAAATGGGTCCGTAATGACATGCAAATGGCCCCATTTGCACCTTGCATACATTATGGCCCCATTTGCAAGCCCAAGTCTGAATATCTTGGGAAATGTGCCCAGCGCAACTACAGCTGCCCTGGAGCATTCCCAGTCCTCCCTGTCTGGGGACTGCGCCGGCGCATTGTATATGTGCCATGCACATTCTGGGCCATATTCAAAGGTGATGCGCCATGGCACACCACCTTTGAATATCCCCCTGTCTGGCTCCCGGTGCATCTCAGTTGTGCTGCCCCCGCCACTTATGCCATTGCCTGGCGCAGTCTGAATATCCGGCCCTATATGTAAATGGGATGGAGAACCGCTTGACACGGAGAAGTTTATCCAGTGACTTGATGCAAATGATCTGAATTGAAGATTTACATACTGTTCTAGCAAGAAACCACTGAACTTGTTGGATGTGACTTTAAGCAGTGAGAATGGTGTGATTAACACTAAATGTTATAGGAATGGCACCTCCATCAACACAGTCTTCAGATACGTCAGTGCTGCTCACCCTGTTGCTTTGAAAAACTCAGTACCCTACAGCCGGTTTCTCAGACTTAGGAGAAACTGTAGCACTTCAGATTCATTTCAGCCTAATGAACCAGAAAAAAGACTTAAAGCTAGGGTTTATTGTACTGACTTATTTAGAAAACCAAAAGAAAAAGCCAGGATACTGAGCAGAGATGATTTGCTAGTCGAGAAGAATGATGTTAAAACAAAGCTGTATCATTGGCCCATCACCTTCGTCACAGAGTACAATAAATGAGCGGACTGGATTGGCAACATAATACGGCGCAACTGGCCCATCTTAAATTATGTTCAAGCAGGGCCAACAGTATGAGGGACGGGCTAGTCCACAATCAGCTGGAACAAGAGAAGCCACCCACCATTGCCAGCTGGTTGCCACTTAAGCCCAGAGGCTTCCATAAATGCCACAGTGTAACGTGCAAATTTGCATAGCCAGGCACCCCTTTTGCACACTTAACTGAGCCAATTATTTGAGGTGAGGGAATTTGTTAGCTGTGACACAGATTTAGTGATCTACAGTCTTTGCTGCAGCTGTTGTGGTCTACTTTATGCACGTCAAACCAATAGGCAGCTCACAATACGTCTACAAGCGCATGTATGCTCTATGACTAATGGTAAAGTTGACACACCAATTGGAACCCATTTCGCACAGGTTCACAATTCGCACCACAGTGATTTAACATTTAGGTGGCTGGAATGGGTACCTCCCCCAAAGAGAGGGCACAATGGTACAAGGTTGCTGCAAAAAGAAAGTTGTTGGATTTAATGGGTGACAAGTGTTAAACCACAAGGGTTAAATGATCGATGCAATCTGAAACCATTTGTGTGACTCTAGGCTATGACTCAACATGTAAACTAGCATGTCTAACATTATATTATTTCTTTTCCTTCAGGTTCTAAGCAAGCAATAAGACACTGCGGAGTTGTATGTTAGTTCTATGTCATGGCTTCAGGGAAAAGTAAACACGAGTGCATTCAGCCCCATTGTCATGCATTAGAACCGTAGTAGTAGTAATAGTAGTAGCAGTATAGTTTACTTATATAGGGCGCCCTTCCCCACAGGCTCAGGGCTCCCTTACAGCAAAAAATACAGACATACAAGAACAATGCAGGACAATCAACATAAAGTGCATAAACATTTTCATAAACCCACTGAAAATCTAAAAACAGACTGACTTCTAAACAATCTGATGGTCCCAACTGTCTAACACACATCCCTGAAGTGTCCTATTGTGCTTACAAAATGGGACTGTGTCTTTAATTAATTTACATTTAAACATTAAGAGGCTTAAATATAAAAAAAGTAACATTCTTGAAGTATTTTTATATAAAATAGTTCCTCTGCCTTTAAGGGCCTAATGCGTTTTCTTTTTACCCAACAATTTTTTTTTCTTTATTTTCTATTTTTACCCCTGCCCCAACCCAGCACTGTCACCCGACTACCTTATCTGGTGCTGCCTCTTCCCTTCAGGACTCCCCCCCCCCCACCACGGTGCCCTGGCTTACCCCTAGGCGGGGACATGGTGGGGAGGGACCTGAACCCCCACCCCAGAGGAATCAAGTCTTCGTCGGGGAGCTGTCGGCAGGTGAGGATCCCCTATTTGTCCCTCATGTTGGTGTTGCGCTGGGAGATGCATTTTTCTTGTATGCCCTACCAGAGCGTGATGCACCACAATGCCAAGGCTTATGCCAGCATCCTTCACGCTCTTCTCTGCTATTGTGGGTATTGGGACTGCAATACCTGCGGACGTCACTAGAGGTCAGGCAACCCCTGAGTCAGTGTGCCCCCCTCCCCCCCCGGAGGAGCTGAGTGGTCCACCGGACACTCAGACATCCTCCCCAAGGCCAGCCCGCTGACTCCCGGGTCCGCAACCAAACCTAGGTCACCAGCGTCACAAGCGGAAATCCAACTGCTGCACCAATGGGCTTTTACCTAACAATTTTTGTCCTAAGTACTTTCTTGATGTCGTAAGTTGTCTCTTGAACCCTCTGCCATATGTGTTATTCATGTTGCTCCCCTTGTTAAACACACAGATGTGAAAGAAGGAAACAGTTCTAAGGGTGATCAGGTGATCGAGTGCTTGCAGTAAGGAATCTCTTCTACTTTCTACTTCCTATTTGTTTTGAGCTGCACGTGATTTTGTTTGCAGCTTTCCAAGTGTCATGTATTTCCACATCGAGCGGTATTAATATTCAAATGAATTTTGTTTGCCTTACATTTGGTTAGCACCAGGTTGATTTTTTTTTTTGCTTTTAAATCAGAAATGGTGCACCAATCATCTGCTTTTATGAAATACCCTACGTGAGGCTTCCTTTTTCTGTTGATTGCATGCAGCGCAAGAAACATGTTGGGATAGCTTGCTCAGAAGCAGGTTGTGAAGGCGCGGCACTGTTGTGGCCATTGCCCCCACAGCCTGCAAAGGCCTGTCCCGCTTCCCCAATGCCGTTGCACGCTGCTGGTGGCATGGGTTTGGAACCTTTGCACCAACTTCTGACAATTTTGCCACTGCAATCAGGGGCCGCCTCATTATTGCAGTGTCAGCCATCTGCTGCAATGAGGGAGCGACCCGTCATTGCAGGGCGGAACTTCCAAACCCTGATATTGCTTGTGAACATGGTGACGGCTTACCACAGTGTTCATAAATAATATAACCCCCCCCACCGTGTTTATTTGCCGACGGGTATCCCAATCCCCATCAGCTTCGGCGCCCCACTGTTGATTTTGCTGATGGGGAGCCCACTTCCGCCGGCATTCTGTACCCCCCGCTTTCATTGTTCGCTTATTAGGTGCCCAGTCCTCCGGCATAATCTGGACCTCCATTTTGTTGTGTGCTGACGGTTTGCCCAATCCTCCGTCAGCTACTGTTCGCACCCAAAGAAAGGTCCTTTGGCACGCAGGAGCCCCCAGTGTGCCACATGCTGTGAAAAAACAAAACTGTCCCGCGACGTGTTTTTTGTTTTTTACCGGAAAAAGAAACTGTCCTTGGAGGTTTCCCTGCCCCCTCCAGCAACCCGCGCCCACCCACTGCGCACCCTGCCTCCCCACACACACCCCTCACCCCATACTTACCTCCGGAGCTCGGCGCGATGATCTTCGGTGGACCGGGAACACGTCTGCACTCTCCAAAGCCAACCACAAACTGAGGATATGCCGGTAAGTTGTATAATGGAATAAATAGGGTTTTGTCAACTTTAATGCACATCTCAGTCATTTTTTGAATTTTGGCACCATATTTTCAACATGGGGTTTTGGACCTCCTCATGAATTCTTGAACTGTCATGGCGTTAATCGGCCCGAAGAAAGGTGATTTTCACGGTCACTGGTGGAATCGCCTTTCAGGGCTCAATAGCAATGACAGTGCCAGTGTTCATGAGGTGGACACTCAAAAAGCTTATGTTGCAAATTTGGTGGGAAAAATCAAAAAAATGACTGTTCTACGAGCGTGCACTGCACAGTTGCTACACATGCTCGTAACTTCGTGAATTTGCAATATTTTCATGCCAGATTTTCAACATTGCCATTTTTTCACACCTCCTTGTGAGCAGTATAGCTGTCATTGTTCACATCTGAGCGGAAATGTGTTTTTGCACTTCGGCACAGAATAGCGCGGTCACTGTAGGAAATCAGTGTTCGGGACAGATTAAGAAACTGACAGTGATACTGTTCATGAGTAGAGGTCCTAAAATGGTTATGGCAAAAATTTGGTAACGATACTCCATAAAATGACTGTGTTATGAGTGTGCGTTGCGCAGTTTCCACCCACGCTCATAACTTCGCGAATTTATAATATTTTCACTCCAGATTTTCAACATTGCCATTTTCCCACACCTACTTATGAACAGTGCAGCTGTCATTTTTCCCATCCTGGCCAAAATGTGTTTTCGCACTGCCAGCGCAGAATAGAGTGGTCCCTGTGGGAAATCACTGTCTGGGACAGATTAAGAAAATGACAGTGATACGGTTCATGAGCAGAGGTCCTAAAATACCTATGTTGAAAATTTGGTGATGCTAACCCATCAAATGACTGTGTTACAAGCGAGCATTGAACTGTTTCCACACACCCTTGTAGCTTTGCAAATTTGTAATATTGTCGTTCAACAGTAGCATTTTTTCACTCCTCCTTATGAGCAGTACAGCTGTCATTTTTCACATACCGACTGAAAAGTGATTTCACAGTTGAGGGACAGAATAACGCAGTCGCTGTGGGAAATCAGTGTTCTGGACAGATTAAGAAAATGACAGTGGCACTGTTCATGAGCAGAGGTCCTAAAATCCCTATGTTGAAAATTTGGTGACGAAACTCCATAACATGACTGTGTTACAAGCATGCAATGAACTGTTTCCACGCACCCTTGTAGCTTCACAAATTTGTAATATTTTCACGCCACATTCTCAACAGTGGCATTTTTTCACACCTCCTTATGAACAGTGCAGCTGCCATTTTTCACATCCTGGCTAAAATATGTTTTTGCACTCCTACCGGAGAATAGCATGGTCGCTGTGGGAAATCAGTGTTGGGACAGATTAAGATCGAATGAATGAGAGGGGGGAGTGACCGAGCTCAACTGAGCTGTGTTGGGACTGCTGCAGATTTGTTTGTGGGCAGAAAAAGGCCCCAACCCAAGATCCCAGTACAAAAGGGCAGCCTACAGCACTGGGAGAAACATAACGAAAGAGCGAGTGAGGGAGGGGGAGTGAGCGAACTCACCGGAGCGCTGTCAGGACTGCTGTGGATTTCTTTGTGGGCAGCAAAAGGCATCAATGCAGGCAGGGGCCTAGTACAAAAGGACAGCCAACAGCGGTGGGAGAAACGGTACAAGTGAGTGAGACAGGGGGACTGAGTGAGCTCAACGGAGCTCTAGCAGGACCGCTGCAGATTTCTTTGTGGGCAGCAAAAGGCACCAATGTAGGCAGGAGCCCCATACAAAAGGGCTGGTTGCAGCGCCAGGACAAACGGAATGAGCGCGTGACAGAGGGAGACTGAGCAACCTCAATGGAGCTCTGTTGGGACAGCTGTGGATTTATTTGTGGACAGACAAAGGTGCCAACGCAGCCAGGAGCAGCATACACAAGCGCAGCCTGCAGTGCCAAGAGAAACAGAATGAGTGAGTGACAGAGCGGTAGTGAGCGAGCTCAATGGAGTTCTATTGTGACTGCTGTGGATTTCTTTGTGGGCAGAAAATGCAGCAACGCAGGCAGGAGCCCAGTACAAAAGCCCAGCTTGCAGCACCGGCAGAAACGGAATGAGTGAGAGAGGGGGAGGGAGTGAGTGAGCTCAATGGAGCAGTGTCAGGATTGTTTCAGATTTCTTTCTGGCCAGAACAAGCTGCCAATGCAGGCAGGAGCCCAGTACAAAAGGGCAGCCCGCAGCGGCTGGAGACACAGAACGAGTGAGTGATGGAGGGGGAGTGAGTGAGCTCAACAGAGGTCTGTTGGGACTGCTGCAGATTTATTTGTGGGCAGAAAAAGGCAGCAATGCACGCAGGGGCCCAGTACAAAAGGGCAGCCTGCAGTGGTGGGAAACCAGAATGAGTGAGTGAGAGAGAGGGGGGGAGTGAGCGAGCTCAATGGAGGTCAGTTGGGACTGCTGCAAATTTCTTTGTGGGCAGAAGGAGGCAGCAATGCAGGCAGGAGCCCAATAGAAAAGGGCAGCCTGCAGCGCCGGCAGAAACGGCATGAGTGAGTGAGAGAAGGAGAGTGAGCGATCTCAATGGAGCTTTGTTGGGACTACCGCAGATATCTTTGTGGGCAGAAAAAGGTGCCAACAGAGGCAGGAGCCCAGTACAAAAGGGCAGCCTGCAGCGCCAGGAGAAACAGAATGAGTGAGTGAGAGACACAGGGGGAGTGAGCGACCTCAATGGAGCTCTGTTGGGACAGCTGTGGATTCCTTTGTGGGCAGAAAAAGGTGCCAATGCAGGCAGGAGCCCAGTACAAAAGGGCAGCCTGCAGCACTGGGAGAAACACAATGAGCGAGTGATAGAGGGGAAGTGAGCGAGCTCAGTGGAGCTCTATCGTGACTTCTGCGGATTTCTTTGTTGGCAGAAAAAGGCGGCAACGCAGGCAGCAGCCCAGTACAAAAGGCCAGCCTGCAGCGCCGGCAGAACAGAATGAGTGATTGAGAGAGGGGGAGTCAGCAGGCTCAGCAGACCTGTGTCAGGAATGCTGCAGATTTCTTTGTGGGCAGAAAAAGCCACCAACAGAGGCAGGAACTCAGTACAGAAGGGCAGCCTGCAGCCCCAGGAGAAACAGGATGAGCGTGTGAAAGAGGGGGAGTGAGCGACCTCAACGGAGCTCTGTCGGGACAGCTGCGGATTTCTTAGTGGACAGAACAAGGTGCCAATGCAGGCAGGGGCCCAGTACAAAAGAGCAGCCTGCAGCACCGGGAGAAACGGACTGAGCGAGTGACAGAGGGGCAGTGAGTGAGCTCAACACACCAACGCAATCAACATTTGGCATTGACAAATGCTTGTTTAAATGTATGCTGAAGCAATTGTGTGATTTATTTTCATTGAGATTGCTGTTTTTTCACCGGCCATAGCATAACTTTTTTGCTTATGGCAGCACTTTAACTTTTTAGCTGGTTGCTGGAGCTCAATGTGCATTTTTTCACTTAGTCCCTTTTCATACATTTTTTACACATTATTAACTTCAGGAGTTTGCATGCTTTAAGCTATTCATGACTGGTTATTTAATTCTGGTCAAAAGTAAGTGGCAGTATTACAAAACATGAACTGGTGGACTGCTGCAGCTACCTTCTACAGTCCATTAAATAACGCTGTTACTTGTTAAATTGTTTTCCAGTTCACCACAGAGTGTTTTTGTTTAATCATAGAGTTTTGTATGTCTAAAATGTTTTTTTTGAATGAGCTGTGAGCACGGTATAAGTACACTACTGAGTTTCCATCCCTGCTGTATTAAGCACCATGGCAACAGACATTTTTAACCAATGAATGACTCTTACAACAGTGACGTCTCACTTTGTGACATATTTGAGGAATGGCTGGACGTCCCTTGGCCATGCCTCCTGAAGTCTCTGCTGAGACGAAGCGCTGGAGCAGAGGTTAGTTCTCTTCACTGGACTTTCACCAGCTTTAAAGACATTTAGTGCCACCTTGGAGTTTGGACTTTCCTTGCAAATGACCATTTTGTACTTGGAACTTTTTGAATTGTGTCATCATATCAGGTTCATCACAGCACTACTCCTGGAGGCCTGTTGGCACTTTGGTGGTATGCTACACTGTCAGTGCACATGGGTGGATGCCTACAAATAAAGTAAGCACTTTTTGCTTATTTTGGCTACTGGTATCCTTTACATGGCCCTGAGTGCTATAACTTTCTGGTTGTTTGGTCTGAGTGTAAGGGTTAACCCCTTTATTATTTAGCATCGCGGCTGACATCTGTTTGAGAATGCTTCAAACAATGACTTCTGCTCTTTCTCCATATCTGTCTTGACCTGAGCTCAGAATTCGACACCGTTTACCTCCTCATCCTCTTTGGCCATCAACAGCGCTGGGCTGGGGTCTCTGGTGCACTTTTCTCCTGGTCTTGCGTCAATTTCTCCAACTGTATCTTCTTTGCTTCTAGAGGTGTTTTTTCCTTCCTCCCTCACCTCCTACTCCATGTTTTTTCTCAAGATTCTGTTCTCTGTATCTGCCCCCTTCCCTGGGCTACACCATCTCTGATGCCATCATCAGATATCACTTTTATGCTGATAACACCAAAATATGTACAGCATATATCCTGTATATTTCAACTCTTTTTCTGATCCTACCTCATTCACCCTGCTTATTCTCTCTCCTCTTCCTGGCTAGAGAAAAATCTACTCCTTATTTAATACTCATACGTGCTTTCTTTCAACAAGATGCAGATGCTAAGTCTACAGAAACAGAATCCATCAGCAGAAAAGGACTACATGACTCACCCAGTCTGTCCAGTATTCATCCCTGCCTATTCTGTCCCAGCAGACCCTAACTGGTCTCTGGCGACCATGGCCCCATTTCTATTTTTGCCTTTGCACAAAGTGAATATATCGGTATAATAGTGGTGTGTCACTGTTGGTCCAATGCAGGGCAGTCTGCAAGGGGCTCGACAGTGTTAGACCAATCATCAGCCAGGCTGAACATGACACTCTTTTGGTCTTGCTGGGTGGAAACTTCATGCAGTTCAAAGAAAAGAGCTGCTTAAATCATAGGGTGGCTCTTTTCTTTGATCTACCTTATCCTGCTCACTCCCGTGAGCTGCTTGTAGGTCTCAGTCATGTCTCCTCTCTCCCTCCTCTCCTCCAGGGTGTATGTACTGAGATTCCCTCAATCTCATTGTATGATTTCTCATGCAACCCATATACCATTTTAGTTAGCCTTCTCTGGACTGCCTCCACACTATCCATGTCTTTTCAGAGCTGTGGCCTCCGGAACTATACACAATATATTGCAGGCATGGTCTCACCAATAGTCTATACGTTGGTAGTATTACCTCCCTCCTTCTGCTTGTGATACCTCTTCCTGTGTTCCCACAGCAACACACTGGCTCTGCCCACTGCATCGGCACACTGCCCTATGAGCCTCTTATTTGACAGAAAGAATCCCCTCCTACCACACAGCTTCTCCTATGCAAAACTAAGCAACTTGTTGTATATTATTTAAGCAATAATGACTGAGAAGCTGGTCATTTCTGAGGGATTAATAAATGGCAGGGAGGATGGGTGGCTCAAGGTGCAGTCAAGTGCCACCTCCCTCCAGCCAGTCGTTAATCCAAGGAAATGACTGGCTTTGAGGTTGTTATTGTGATTATAAGTCTAATCACAATAACAACTTTCATTTTAACTGGTCTTATTTAGGTTTTAGCTGTGTGGTGTGAGTCGTGCGTGCCAGACAGTGTCAATCTGCAGCTGGATCAGTCATTTCCAAGATGCTAATGACCGATCCAGTAGCCAACTCGGACCCTCGCTAGGCTCATGAATAATTAATTACTCTTAAAATTAAGCAATAATGACTGAGAAGCCAGTCATTTCTGAGGGATTAATGACTGGTTGGGGGGATGGGTGGCCGAGTCACAATCGAGGGCCACCTCCTTCCAGCTGTTTATTAATCCAAGGAAATGACCAGCTTTGAGGTTGTTATTGCAATGATAAGTCTAATTGTAAGAACATTTTTTTTACTGTTTATTTTTTAAGGTTTTAAGAAGAGTAGGGTGAGCAATCAGCTGAGCGTCTCTGCAGTGCTGGGCATTTCTAAGAGATTTCAGACTGCCATGGCAGCCAATAAATGAGCTACTTTAGCTCATGAATAATTAATTAGATTTATAATTAATTTTAATAAATAATGTACGCCACCCACTGGCCCAGTGGGTAGTGTGTTGCGCTCCCGCAGTGGTGCGCTGGGTTTAAGAGAAAACTTGGGGGCTGTGTGGGGTAGCCAATGGGGCAGATAAAGCATTACCATAAATGGGCCCTTGAACTGGCAAGTGTGCCTCCTCCACATGATGTTGACGTGCATGTGGGAGTACTGACGGGAACCACCCAGCATCTCTAGGTAGGAGGGCTGAGGGAACCAGAGAAAACCTAGAAAAAACGTGCCTCTCAGGCCACCTGTGTGATGGCCATTGATACTCTCGGGCCTCACACTTTGTGAATTCCCACTGGCTCAGATAGTGGGCGGAGTGGCAGATGTGCATGTAGGTTGCTGGCACAAGGGCCAGAAGAAAGGCAAAGGCATCAGTATAGAACAAAAAGCTCTGTAACAAAACAAAAATGTAATGGGACCATTCTCTGAATTATCGTTACAGAAAACCCTTGCAAATGAGAGTTGGCTCAGTGGTTGTACAACATCTAGATGCTTCCACGTCAATTCGTCAAAAGTGATAACTGCGTGGTAAAACCACGCAGAGAACTCAGCCATTCTCCAACCTGCGCATACCAAAAACTGGCATGGAGTTTTGTTCTGGTGTGATTTACTATTTTAACTCCACGCCACAATGGACCACCACTCTAGTGAAAACTCGAAACTCTGCCTAGTTCACCGCGTGGCTTCCTACCTCGCAGTTATTACTTTTGGCAACCTGACATGATATGCATCTGGTTCTGTTTAACATAAAAATAAATTAAGACAAATTGCATCCCTCTCCTTAATTCCTTTCCTTCTGTCAGAAATCTGGCAGTCGTCTTTGACTCAGAATACACCTTGGCTTCCCATGTGTGATCTGCACATCTGCCCAACATCACCGTCATACCATTGCCTGAGTCTGTCACGTCCAAGACCCCTCTTCTGCTGAAATCTTATGCATACCTTCTCCTCTCATCTTGGCTGCTGTAATTCTGTTTTCTATGGGCTTCACATATTCCTTTCCAAATTTCAAACTGTTCAAAGTGCAGCTGCTTGACTGCTCACTCACACTCAGAAATGGGATACCACTTCCTTGCTCTATCACCTCCACTGGCTGCCTAGTCAATGCTGCTGCATTCAGTATTTTATAAAACTGTCATTCTTGTTTAAAAAAATCTTCATGGCATTGCCCTTCCTGTATGTCTCACCTCATCGCTGCTGACATCCATCCCATAATCTCCATTTTTTCAATAACAGACTTCTTCTTGCCATTCTTATCTCCCTCTCAACCACAAGTATGCAATCCTAACCATCTCTTTGCCTACTTTCTAGAACAGCCTCCATATAGAAGAATAATATATTTTTCATATTTATGAATAAATTATATTAAACCAAAATTGGCCTCTTTTTGGTATATTTAAAATATATGAAATTGTGGGAAAACATAACTATTAATATCTATATCTATATCTATCTATCTATCTATCTATCTATCAATCTAGATTATACAATGGCAAGAAAGAATCTTGGACTGTGATCGGTCAGTTTGGGGCTGGACCCATGGCATTATCCCAGCATAACCCCACAGGTCTACTCTCAGCACTGTGAACCAATGCAGATGAGCTTTATCTCTTTTTTTGCAACTCCTCTTAAGAAACAAAAATATTTTTCCACACTAATAAAAACATTCTTTAAAATGATTTTGTTATTTTATATATAACAACAAGCCATTGTATAATAGGAACAATGCACTACAGGGTGTGTGTCATTTGTGATAACGCCACGCCTGGGGCATTGGACACACTCGGCCTACGGCCTCTTGCACCTAACTCCCCCAGGCGTGGCGTTATCCCAGCATGACACACACCCTGTCATGAATTATTCCTTTAATAAATGATGACAAAGTGTGATATATAAGAAAGTAATACCACTGAGGGGATAAACAAGCCACAAACCCACAGGCCTGAAGGGTGAGTGCCTATTATGAGCTTGTTTGGCCCTGAGGCCTGGCACCATGCTGTCCTGCTTAAAGTAGAACCATTCTAAATTTCATGGTGATTTGCATATATATCCCACAATGCTATGCATTAATGTGTATGTGTGCCTTTGTATTTCATTATATATATATCTATATACATACACGCACATATTTCTAAAATGAGGTTTAAGGCACGAAATGTAAAAACTTTGTTGGTCAAAACACATCATCTGACCATTGATTAATTTCCTAGAGTAGAATCAGTCTAAATGTCATGATGATTTGCATATATATCCCACAATGCTTTGCATTATTGGGGTGTGTGTGCTTTTGTATTTCATTATATGTATACATATAGATGTATCGTTCTAAAATGGGGTTTTAGTAAGTTACCAAATCTAAAAACTCTGTCAAAACACTTCACCTGACCACTGATTGATTTTGTATGAGCTGCTATGCTACTACAGAACATTCAAGAAAGCACTAGATGGTTTTGGTGTGAAATGTTGGGTATATGTTTGGAATTTCACCTTGTTTCCTGATCTGTTTATTTATAAATAAAGTTGTTTTTAAACTTATTTGACCAGCATGTGCTCTTCAGTCCAGTTATGTGTTGTGCACATGTGACGGGGTCCTGACCAGTGAGGAGTCAGAATGTCAGAATTGACCAGACATCATTTTATAAATACACACACATGTCCCTGGTGGTCCTTACATGACATACCCACCCAGCGACCGTGGCCGGCATGTACCCTCTGCTCATATCCGCTGCCTGACACCATCTCATGCAAGTCCAGTTACTTGCATTATACAAATAATGTTATCAATAATCTACTTAGTATGACAGCGACAAAGTTACTTGTATAACACAACTGACTGTACTTGCATTAGACAGCAACCGGTAGCAGAGGTTAAAGGGTTAAAGGAGGATAAGTGCTAGCGGCAGTCTTGGAGCCCGGGGGGGGGGCCCCAGCAGACCTTTCTCCTCCTACCATTCCCCCTTCCACCCCCGACTTCTCAGCCTACCAACATAACTACCTCTCACCTTCCCTTCTCCCCCTTCTGTAGCCCTAGCTATGGCTGACCCCCAATCTCTACTGCACTTGTAGGTAACTTGCACTTCTGTTATACCTTAGCCAACCTGTTCTGCCTGTGTTTACTCCTCACTAACTTCCCCAGATCAAACTACAACAATTCTATTTAGCCAGTTTCTGTTACAGTTATGTGTCATTTAGTGTGTGCCTAAATGTTATTTTGTGTTGTTGTATCTGTTTAGTCCGAAACTGTTAGCACCCCGCTATTTCATTACTCCTGTACAGTCTGCTCAAATTATTTGGATGTTATCTACTGTAAATTTATATTGTGTATCAAATCTCTGTAAACTATCCTCATGTTCCCCTCCCACCTAGGTCGCACCGGGAGACGAGCAACTTGTCGCTCAGCGTGCCTTCCTGGTGAAACATTTCAATAAATAAATAAATAAAAAGTACGTAAGCAGTAATCCACAACAAGGCACAGGCTTCTAGACAATTAATTAATGCCCCAGGAGAAGCCTTTCAACCCACCCAGGAAATGCATTAATTCTCAAGAAACCCATGACTTGGAGTGGGTTATTGTGCTCATAAAATAAGATTCTTTCTAAACGTTTCATTTTCCTTTAGTTAGGCTGTTGCTAGGTAGGATATATGAGTTTGGTAATAAAGTCTTAATGTCTTTAAATGATTCTGGGAAGTGTATTTATTTTGAAGAAACCTATGAACTATTGGGGTTTATTGCATTCAAAAACTGGAAAAAATGTTTGTTTTAATTGAAAAGGATTACTTTCATTTAATTAGAATATGTGAAGGGCGTGGCAGCAAGCTCAAAGATGCATAAACGGGGGTGAGAGAAAGAAGCAAACAGAGAAGTAGGAATTGCAAGACTGAAGTAACCCTATAACCCTAAAGCAGTTCTGTTCCATTGGATCCCTAGTTTTACAGTGTACATCACATAAGGATGATGTGAGTGCAAACAAAGAATTTCAGCATAAACCTTATATGTTTTTTTGTTTTTTTTTGTAAGAGCTAAATGTTGTGTTCTGCATGCTGTATGGTACCCACGCCCAATAAAAAAAAAATCATCTTGTTTTAGACTGACTTGGGTCATCTCGGTCACTTTCCTGGAGAACCAGGCTGAAATCTGTGCAGATTCACTGCTGCCTTATGCAGTGCATCCTCAAATAGGAACTGTCATACAGTACACCATGTCCGGCCAATAGCAATGGCTCACTGTGACCAGCTAAGGACCCTTCATCATGTTCTTCTTTAAACTGCCATGGCTGAGATAGCAAGAGGTGTCCTACACTAAGGAGTCAAAAAAGAAGGAAACGTGTCCCTAGTGTGTTGCTCTTGGCAGTGAAAGTAATGTCGGAGCCTGTTTTCTGGCAACATCTGTTCTGGTGAAGCCTTATTAGCCCACACTATGTAAGGGATAACACATGACAGTGTGTACAAAGGGTGGTTGTTCAGTACAAGGTGTAGCCAAGTGTGGCAAACACCTGAGAAGTGCATTATTCCCTTATGATCACACACCGTGCAGTGTATTATCCCACTCATACAATTGACTTTCATTTGTTAAAAAAAAAAAAATATATGTGTTTCATTTGAGGTGTGCGGGTGTCTGAAAGTAATTGATCAATGGTATTGCGTTAAGCTAGCATGCACTCCTGCTCAGAAGGCATGATAGAGGTGCATTACTTGCGAGCTCAACCAGTCCGGGTCAGAAAGGTCAATATGCTAATTACATATCCTCAGGGTCAAAAAGGCACAATGCAAATCAAACAACACGGCAACATCAAAGGGACCCCCCTTCTCCCCCCACACACAGCAACATTGCCCAAGAATCACAAATTGTAAAGGAAATCTATTCAACAACTTTGAAAGAGCATACAGTACTTCCTACTCACAAACCCACATCCAAAAAGCCTCAGTGCTGCTTACACTAGAAAAACATTTTAAACACCTAATAAAAACGCAAAATATATTTCAAAACTATAATTCTACACAACAGTGACATGCATACATACATCGTTAAACCATCTGCAAACCTTCTGCAAAAATTGCTCTAAATGCTAATACAATATCTGCAACCTAGAAATAAAGGACAGCTCAAGCTCTCTACTTGTATCTCAGCTGTCTAGCAGTGCACCTGGATGAAGTCACACAACATCAAATCAATAGCTTAGGCTACCAGGTCTGCCTCAAATCACATGGAAAGGACTGGAGGCACAGCACAAGCTTCAAGCTTAGCCTCACCGATCACATGGGAAGTATAGGAAGTTATAAGTCATGAATACCTATTTAAAGCATCAAAATAACCCGCTCTCTTGCAGTGCTACCACACCCAGCTAGTGCAACTTACCAGCCGCAACTTAACCCCTGCCACATATCTAATTATGCTATTGCCCTAAAGGCAGCCATTTAAAGATAAAGCACCAATGTACAGTGCTACTACAATCAATGGTAATGTGATGTTTTTTTTTCTTACCAATTAGATTATAGGATTTTCATGGACCAATTTATAAAAAAGAAATTACATACTGCTGTCCATAATTCTTTGCACTGAATATGGGGCTTTGAAGTGGCTCTGTTTTTCAGTGTGGTTTAAATATTGCAACAGGGCTGGAGTATACAAACTCCAGAAACAAGGTTCAGGACTTCAGGAAGACAAATTTGGGGGCCATGAATGAGCTACTTAGGGTCAAACTAAAGGGCGCTGGGTCTGCAGAGGAAGTGGTACAGGAATGGTGCATAATTAAGAAAAGCCTTCAGGAAGTCACAAAATCCTGTCCGAGGGAAGCAGGAAAGAATAGGAGGGAATCTATGGGGTTTACAAAGGGGGTAGAGGAGGCAATCTGTGAAAAAAGGGTGGCATTCAAGAAGGACAAAGCACGTCAGACAGGAGGGAACAGGGGTTTATGCCTGGATAGATTAAAGGAGGCGAATAGAGTGGTAAGGAAAGCAAAGGCCAGTGCAGAACTCTGGACTGCATAAGGTTTCAAGGGGCAGTAACAAGACCTGCTTCCCCTACGATCAGATAGAAAAGGATGACAAAAGAGGGAATAGTCAAGATAATAAAGGGATGGGTGGAGGCTGATAGGGAGAAGACTGACATACTGAATGAATACTTCTATTTGGTATTTACAGTGTCCATTACAAGACTGTGTGCTCTCAGAAATTAACAGACCAATAACAGTGGAGAGGGTACTCACGGATCTATGGTCCCTGAAGGCAGCTAAGTCTCCCAGGCTCAATGAGGTGGCACAATCACTTGCACAATCTACTGAAAGGCAGATATTACTGAGTTCACTGCTTGCTGATGTTTCTGGTACTGTTTTTACCCACCAGAGGGGTTGGTATCCTGTGATGACAGCGAGTGAATATGAGTGACTGTCAAAACGGCAACTCATATTCAGCGCTATCATGATGGGATTCCCACAAGAGTAGTGACACAGTGGTACGGCAAGGATAGCGGAAGGCGACCGGAAAGGGAAGATGGTGAGGAGAAGCGGAGGGATAGGGAAGAGGGTTTTTGGTAGGTAGTGTGCCTGCTGCAGCCGAGCCAACTGTGTGGTGTGGTGGTGAGTAGCTCCGGCACAGCATGTACTGGGTTCAGGGCTGGGGACCGGGGGTGGGGTGGCAGAACTTTTGCCACTGGCTGCTGCTGCCATTTTTTTTTTTTTTTGCTTAGACACTAAGTCTAGTTGCCAGATGTTTAGTTGCTGGCATGTGTATATCGCTGATTTGCTTTTTTGGCAAGATACACTCACCATAATAGCAATCGCTGTTTTGCTTTCACTATTATGACATAGAACCAAGGGGTTTCCGGGTGCCTACAGCATGTGGTGGTGCTCCCACTGGGTGGATGTGCCAGGAGGTTTCCCCTGTGTTGGGGAACAGGGCTCGTTGGCAGTAAGGTTGGGCATTGCCGCCATCAAGGCCATTTGCAATGTGGATGGACCTGTGGCTGATTGACCCATGAGCATGGATAGACCTAACACCACAGTGCTGGAATTATAAGTGAACTAGCATAGGAGGACATCACTCCAGGGACTCCAGTAGATGTACAATAGATGTTGTGAACTTGTTTTATGTATAGTAAAACCAATGGTATATTTTTGTATTTTATTCATCATTCATTTTATAGATGTACAAAAAAGAAGAGCACACTCTTAAAACAAAGTATAAAGTGCTACAGCGTCTTTTATTTAGACTTACAAAAAGTCTGAATACATGGTAGACTCTACTCATCCCACATCAGATAAGGTTTACAAAGAAAAACCTTGACGTCTCATGGATGCGTGTTTGCTTTTTCATAAACTACATCATGCAGTTCTAAAATAGTACTTACAGCCAGAGTGCAAATCAGAAACACTCACTGCGGTTACTGTCTAAAAAACCTGTATAGATGCAACAATAACACAGCTGGAGCCAGTACTTAAACAGCTTCTACTGGGAAGAGAACTTGCAGGATTCAGTGCAGTTTTTCTTTAAGACATGCTTCCATATGAACTTAGGTGTACTAGTATCTTTTTTAGTTGTCTGGATTATTATATGAAGTGAAACTTACAATATCCAACTCCATTGAGAGGATGAATAGGTTTCTTGAAATCGGCTAGTTATAAGCTTAAAGCTGGACTCTTGTCTTGAGACTGCTTTCTTATATTTATATTTCTGACGCAGTTATTTAATTGAGCCTAGAATATGAGCTTGCACTGGAATTGCCACAGTTGTAATGCTAGACATGCATGGGGACCCTCTCTCACTATTGGAACTGTAACAATCAGGATTTTGTCAGAGTATTGATTTCAGTTCTCATGGAATTTTTTTTTTGTTTTACTTGTGTAATGCATTTAATGAATTATTAATGGAGAATCAATAAAAAATAAATTAAAGAAAAGAAATGGTTCAGAGAGGAGTAACAAGAATGATTCAGTAGCAGCTTGAGAGGCTGCACCAGGAAAGGCTGAAAAGTCTGGACAGTTGCATGCTGGAGACCCAAAGGGAAAGGGGGGCAGGATGTCTGAGATGTACAAATATGTGCAGGAAATAAAGTGGATAGTAGGCAGCTGCTTACCCAAAGGGAAGCAGCAACATCAGAAGCAACACAAGGAAAATGGTGATGGTTGGGTGGGGGGTAAGTTTAAAAAGGATGCCAAGAAGTGTTATTTTACAGAACGGGTGGTAGACAGGGGACAGACTGCCCAATTAGGCAGTCAGTACTAAAACAGTGGTGGTCTTCTAAAGGGGGTACAATAGGCACACAGGCTTGGTAAACAAAATGGGGTGGGGGGGGAGGAAACACAGAAGCTTACAATTTGTTGGCAGATAAGGACCACTTGGCTCACCTGGTCTGTCTAGTTTGTCCCTGCCTGTACTTTCACCCGAAGAACCTACCTAATCTCTGGCTACCCCCGCCCACTACCACATTTCTACTAAGATTCCTTTGTGCCTATCTTATGTATGCTTGAAGCCCACCACTGTTTTCGCTCTCACCATCTCTGCTGGAAGACTGTTTCAGGCATCCACCACTCTTTCAGTGAAATAGTACTTCCTCACATGCCTCCTAAACCTCTCTCCTTTCAGTTTCATTGCATGCCCTCTTGTCTTGGTGCACCTTCTCTTCTGAAAAGTACTCCCCTCCTGCACCTTGTTCACCCCTGTAAGGTACTTACAGGTCTCTGTTATGTCTACCTCTTCTCCTCCAGTGTGTACATATTGAGATCCCTCTGTCTCTCCTCATAGTGCTTGTGATGCAACTACTGCACCAATTTTGTTGCCCTCCTCTGGGCAGTCTCTACTCTGTCTATTTCCTTCCTGAGATGTGGTCTCCAGAACTGGACACAGTACTCCAGGTGGGGTCTCATCAATGACTGATACAGTGGTAGCATCACCACTCTCCTTCTACTGGTGATTCTCCTCCCTATGCACCCTAGCATCTTGCTAGCCCTGCCTGTTGCCTTGTCACACTTCCCTGCCACCTTAAAGTCATCAGATAGGACAACCTCATGGTCTCTTTTTCTGCGTTGTAACCGTCACTATCTCTCCCCCATTTTATACACTGCCCCTGGGGTTTCTGTGCCCTAGGTGTATGATTTGGCACTTTTTTGCTTTGAAACTAAGCTACCGTATCCTCAACCACTCCTTGAGTTTTCTCAGGTCCCTACTCATTCTCTCCACCCCTCTGGAGTATCTACCCTATTGTAGATCTTGGTGTCATGAGCAAAGAGGCACACCTTCCTTTACAGCTCTTCTGCAATGTCACTTATGAAGACATTGAAGATGACTGGTCCCAGCACTGAGCCCTGAGCTACCCCGCTGGTCACTTTCCCCTCTTTAGAGTGATAGCCATTTACCACCACCCTCTGTTGCCTATCCATTAACCAGTTCCATATCCAGTTTACCAGCTTTGGGGTCCCACCCCTAAACTACCCAGTTTCCTTATCAGCTTACCATGTAGTAAGGTGTGGAAGGCCTCACTAAAGTCTAAGTAGGTCATGTCCACAGCCCACCCTGATCTATTTCTCTGGTCACCCAGTCAAAGAAATCAGTCTTGAATGAGAATGTTTGTAGATCGGTCATAGACCATTACAATATTATAATAAGCACACACATATAGCAATAAAGCCAAAAGGATACAATCAATTCAGTACCAAAACACAATATTACATATGTATAAATAGATATCATTCAATACAAGAACATTTTAAAAAGAAATCTGTGCAATTTACGTCAATAAATAAAACAATACTAAGAACGGTGCATTGGTAAGCCTTCGCTATCAAAATACATTAGCACCCTAGTCTTGCCAGCATTAAGTCTGAAAGCAGAAAACACAGTACCCTATTGTTAAAAGGGTTGCAGAAGAGGAGTTTGTTTTTCTTTAGCTTTAATTCTTGTTATTGCCCTTAAATACCCTGCAGTTTTTTTGGATTATGTATTTGTCATTTGTAGTAAAGAGAATATTCAATAAAAGAGTCAAATTAGTTGTCGCAATATTATTCCAGATTGGAGTTAACCAAACTTTTCTTGGATTTTCTTACCAGGGACATACCATAATTACGTGATACAGGTCTTCTGTACAATCACTGGTACACGGACAGTAAGTAGAACTAACCTTCCAAACTTTATTGTACCTTGCCAAAAGGACATTACTTGGAAACATTTCCAGTCTGTATCTAGTGAACGGCTGTCTTTGTTTTAGATCAGTCAGTCGCATCAAAGTACTCTCTACACTGTAATAGAGCATCCTTAGAGCGAGCCCACGGGCCTATTTTTAAGTTTGAAATAAATTGTAGGTCCAAAGTTTTATGATAATTTATAACTTTCTTTGTAATGTATGATTTATATTTAACCCTTGCTGTGCCGCGGACTGATATATTAGTCCAGAATTCCTGTATGTTCTAATTCTGTTGGCAGCCTAAGGGTTAAGACTAATGGCTATGTTTTTGACCATATATTTCTTTAAGAAGGTTAAATCAGTGGTTTCCAAAATAACGTTAAGCCCTACGATCCATTTAGACTTCATACATCCCATTTCATCCCAAGGATAGTTTTCCCTCAGTGTGAGAGCTGGTAGTCTGTTACAATCAAGAGACAATAATTTAATCCAGTTCACTTTCCTACTTTGTGAATATGCTAAGGGTCTAACTAGACGTATCTCTGCTCACAGTAACACTGCAGGAATATAATTATTCAGACTAAGGCAGGTTCTCAGTAATTTATGTAATGGAATCTCAAGTATCTGAAAACAATCAGAATCCCAAATTTCTGTATGATGTAGAACTTGAGCAGAATATTTTGCCTTAATTGCAGTAATTGGTGGCTTAACAGAGTTACTCCCATATTTATAATTAAAAGGCCTTAGAGAATTTGCAGTCTGTTTTAATTTAGGGAGCAGAGAGTCGACGTTTGGTCCCTTTCCCATCATTTGAGAGATATAGGCTCAGCTAGACATAAGTTTTCACTGTACTAAGTTTTTTTCTCTCCTGTCCTCCACACCCTATTAACTTTATTAGAACCCATAATCATAACCTGACTTTTATTTTCATTAATGAGTTTGTGTCTGACAGCGTAATCATTCAAGAGGTCAAGTTTCCTCTGTAGTCCTTGTGCCAGTGACAATAAAACAAGATCATCTGTGTACGCAAGTACAGGGCAGATTTTTTAAAACATTTTGGGAGACTCTGTTGATGAGCCTTCTAACAAAAGTAATAAATGATTAATATAGATGCAAAATAAGGTAGGGGCCAGCACACAGCCTTGTCTAACCCACACGATTTGTTGTAAGTGAGGTAGAAATTTGACCTGTTGTCCCTAATTCAACCTGGGCCCAAGTGTTGGTATATAGTTCTCTAATGATAGCAATAAGTCTTACATCAATACCCCAATCCCTCATTATTAACCACAAAGTGGATCGTGAGTTGAAGTCGAAGGCAGAACTGAAGTCTATAAAGGCAAGGAATAGTTTCTGCTTACGTAATTTAATGTATTTTTCCAAAAGATGTGAGAGAATGAAACAGTATAGTCTATGGTAGAGTAGCCAGCCTGATAGGCAGAGAGACCTACCCAGTAATTTAATTTGGTCTAACAGTTTGGACAGTACTATTTTGGAGAAAAGTTTCCCACAATTATCCAAGAGAGAGAAATGGGCCTGCACATCCTGGGGTCTGACTTGTCCCCTTTTTTGTGTATTGAAATTATTATAGCCCCTTTCTATGTATTAGGAAAATGCAGCTCTTTCGCATAACAGTTGAAGAGTGGCGTAAGAATAGAAGCCCAAAGTACAGGGGAATCAAAAAATATTTCTGCTGGTATCTGATCAGGACCCAGTGCTTTATGTTTTTTCATAGTAGCCATGGGATAGTATACAATAGAATACCTACAGAGTGTAAATTGTGACATATCATCTCCTATACAGGGGTGTGCATCTAAATGGCTTGGATCAAAAGAGATTTCAGTGTAGTATTTTTGCCATGTGTCTCAGGAAATATAGGAGTCAATGTATTGTTTAAAATTATTCTTTCCCTGGGTGACCATCTGGCCACAGGCTTGGTAATCATCATTATTAATGGCCTTAATCATCTTTTCCCACTGTGAGTTATGATAACTGTTTTTCTTTTAATAATTTTTATAAGCTTCTCTAGCTCGATTCAGTAGCTTGAATCGACCTGCAAGGTTACTATTTCTGGTCTCCCTGATAAGCTGATTTAACTGCTTTTTGGCCTGGCAACATTCTTTATCAAACCACGTATTGGAAATAGCCTGCAACTTTTATTATTTAGCAAAAGAAACTTCCCAATGGCTCCTAAGCACATTTCCAATTCCGTAACTAAGCTGAGACCATTTTGTAAAGTGCAACCAGGATTGGGGAAAAAAGTTGAGAAGTATATTCTTAATTTTATTGTAATAAATACTATTCCATTTAACCCTATCATTATTCCTTATCTCCAAGACATCTTGATAGTGAGTCAAAGTTTTTATGTTTAATGATTTATAACATAAGGCCAAGGGAAAATGCTCACCATCAGCGCTAGGCAATATTTCAAAGGAATCTCGGATGTCCATGCTATCATTCCAAAAATGTAATCAATAACTGAGGGCCCATTTTTATTATAATACATGAAATTACCCACAGTATCACCCTTAATCTTCCATGAAGGGCAGCACGGTTATACGGTGTTATGATATTTATAAGCTCATTGCATCTTTTATTTGTTTTCGGATCTAACGAGGGTCTAGGGAACTTAAAAGCATTTCAAATCGCCAGTTCTGAACATCATTATCTGAAAAGTCATCATATTTACCTATTGTGGTATTAAAATCACCGCACATTAGAATTTTTTCACATGCAGTTGTGGCCCATGTCCTATGAATAATATCGTCCAATGTTTCTCAAACATTGGGATCCAGAAATGTAAGAATTATAAGGAGGTATATAAATGTTAATAAGACAAAATTCAGTGGGGCTTGATTTTATATAGAAAGCCTGTGAAAAGGAATTTGAAAACAGTAGATCAACTGTTAGGTATTTCATGATCCTAATCCAGGTGACAAGATCACCAGAAAGCCTACCAAAATTAGATTACCTATTACCAGGAAGTTGATAGGTAGAATAACCATTAAGTGTAACATCATTAACTGATGAATGCTAAGTTTCCTGTAAACATATGATTAAAGCTTGGTTTAGAAAATTCATACAATCTATATCTGCAAACTTTGTTACCAGTTCAGCTATGTTCCATGAAATAATCACTAAATTATCTTTCAGATCCAGTACATTAGCCTGTGTTGTGGGGACATTGCCCCTCTGTCAATCATCCTGTTCTCCAAGTACCTCAAAGCGATCTGAAACTGAAATATTGTAGTTGATTTCTTATTTCTCTAACTCTGCCCCTACCTTATTTTGCCTGACAGATGTGACATTTTTAAGATTCTGATTTTCAGCTGAAGAAAGAATTTCACTGCTACCTGCATCCTGCTCAGTGGGGACAATATAAAGTCCCGTCATATCAAGTATAGAAAGATTGTGCACAATTTTTTCATACAGGCTAGTGTATTTTATTATAATCTGAATTTGATCAGATTTGGGGTCATTACCTAGTCTTTGTACTAGCAGTGCATTCTGGTCTTCTATTGAAATATTAAGCAGTTGTTCAAATTAGAAAAAGGCCACATCTAGAGTATGGAGTTCAGTACTGGTGCTCACACCTCAAAAAGGACATTAACCTGCTGGAGAAGGTCCAGAAGAGGGCTACAAAGATGGTAGCTGGTCAGCAGGGTAAGGCATATGAGGCGAGGTTGAGGGCACTGAACATATACTACCTGGAAGACAGGAGAGAGAGAGGGAACATGATTGGGACCTTCAAGTACTTGAAAGGAATAAATAAGGTTGATAAGGATGTCTCTTTAAGCTGAGTGGCAACCACAACATGAGGTGGCACAGTCTTAAGCTGGAAGGTGGGAGGTTTAGGAGGGAGGTCAGGAAGCACTTCTTCACAGAGAGGGTGGTGGGCACTTGGAATGTGCTGCCAGAAGAGGTAATCTTGTTGAAGACAGTGGGCAGCTTTAAGAGAGGCTGGGACAGGTATAGAGGAGGGTAAGGGTTATGGGTAGAGAGGATGGGAGGAGTACGGAGAGGGGGCAGGGACAGTAGTTCAAGCTGTGGACCCTGCAACATGAGCAGATTTGATAGATCAACTGGCCTTCTTATGCTGGCTTTTTCATATGTTCATATGTAAATAAGTCTGTTATCAGTTTGAGTTTCTTATCAGACTCATTTTCTGCTCTGCAAAAACCAAATAATGACAGCTTCCTTGGTGCTGGAATTTCCTCATTAGCTTGCTTGTTGGATTTGTTACAAAAACTTGGAGTGCTTAAAACATTACTATCAACACTATGAACCCCTACAGAATCCAATAAAGGGGTTCTCTGGAGAATCTTATCCAGTATGGAAATCAATTAGGTTCATCTGACATGAACCCCCCCCCCCCCACACACACACACAATGAATCCATGCTGCCTTGGGTCTTGAAACTTGCTCGATTCAAGATACTCCACTAGTGCTTCTTTCAATAGTGGTTCCACTAACTTCACCACCATTGACATTAGATTGACTGACCTATAGTTGCCAGCTTCTTCCTTGTTGCCACTTTTATGAAATGTTACTACATCTGCCCGGTTCAATGTCATAACAGTGACTGCAAAATAACGATCGCTGTTATGGGGAGTGTATATCGCCGAAAAGGAAATTGGTGATATACACATGCTGGTGAAAATACATCTGGCAAGTAAACTTGGGGGGGGATGTGCTCTGCAACCCCCTCATGGGGGCTTGCTTCTGCACCTCCCCTGATTAAGGATTACTAACTCCAGTGGGTGCATGTCAGGAGGGGTGACACTCCAAAATAAATAAAAAAAACAAAAAAAAAAAAACACATGGCAGCAGCAAAACTTTCTCCTCCCGGTTCCCAGCCCTGAACCTAGTACCTGCTACACTACAGCTAGCCACCTTCACCACTACACCACATAGCTAGCTTGGCTGCAGTAGGCACACTACCACAGACAAACCCTCTTCCCCATCCCTCCCTTTCCCCTCCCTATCGCTCCCCTTCCAGTCATCCTTTCCTACCATCACAGTCACATAGGGTCACTACCCTTACAGGGTAGCCCAACAGGATAGCACTGTAAATGAGTCACTGTTTTGACAGTCGCTCATTTACAGTCACTATTCTCACTGGCAGGGTTCGACCTTAACATACATTTACTAGCTCGGGGCATAGTGCAAATTGCCTCGGGCTAGTGCAGATACATACCTACCTGTCCGTGTTGGCTAGTGCAGTCTGTGGAGTTGGCAGTACTTCGGACTACCCTTAGCGCTGGAAGCAGCAAAAGCGCACCAAGCCCATGGAACCCTGGAGTGGCTGCAAACAGTCCTTTGAGTCAGCAGTACTTCCGTTCATCCTACCTTAGTGCTTACTATCATTGGCCAGCTCAAGTCGGCAGGGAGGAGGGAGTGGCAGGGGGTGGGAACAGCCAAGGAGCACCGACGTCACCGGCAATAGAACAATAGTAGTTAAGCCAGTAAATGTCATTGACTGCCTGGGATTGGCTCAAAGCCCATAGCTGGGCATGTAAGGAAGCAGACTGGCAGCCGCGATTGGCAGTATGCGCTGAGGGGCGGGGTTTCATGGTGCTGAAGGGAAGATTTAAACCCTTCGTTTTTCCTCGAAAAGGCGCGGTGGATTTGAATTTCTGGATGTTGAGCTGAGCTGTGTATCTGTGTTCCTGAGTTGTTTGGCGTGTGAGGGCTGATTGGAGGTTTCAGCGGTTTCGGGGTTTGGCAGCATCAGCGGTTTCAGCGGTCTCCAAGATTCAGCGGTGCTGCGTTGGACTGCATTGATAGTCAGAGAGCAGGCTGGAGCTGGGTCCCCAAAGGCAAAAGAAAACACCAGCTCAGGTAAAGCAAATGATTTTTTGAATGGCAAAAAAAAAAATACTGACTGTTCTGCTGCAAGCTTGAAGCACTTCTTATTGAAGTTATGTGGGGGCCCGGGGGAAAACTGAAAAAAATGAATGTTAGTGTCACAGGGTGCCTCTCCCATGGACCAACAGAGACTCCTTTGTGTGCACAGAGCAGAACTTATGTTTTGTCAGTGACTCAGAGTGCTATCGAGCTGTTCTGTAAGTAAAAATGCACATGGGGGTTGAGCCCCCCCCCCCCAAAGGTGGTGTTTAGGGCAGTGACTATGAAGCAGTGTCCCTGAGGAAAACCTAGTGTTTAAATTGCCTTACTAAACTGGTTTTAGATGTAAAAGCAAATTACTTTTCATTTTGGCTTCTGTCACTGTCTTTTTCTGTCACTCAACTCTGCCTGGGGGTGGAGGATGGATGTCTGGGGCTTGTCTGTGTGTGCCTTGCTGTGGGGCTGGACATATCTGTCCTTTATATTGAGCAGGCAGTAAGCATACTATGACCTCTCACTTGCTCAGCTTTGCTCATACTGTGTTTTGCTGCCTGGGGAGGGATGTCTGTCGCTTGTGGTGGGACTGTGGCTTTTTCTTTTTGGTTTGCAGTTTGTCTGTGAACAAAAGTACAAATGCTTCAAGGTACGCAGGTAAGTGAGTCGAGTTGTGCCACTTGGTTTGTTACTGTTCTGAGGTTGTGTGGGGCCTGGGGCTATGGAGCGGGGCCAAACAAACTGTGTCCTGTTTGTATCTTGCTGAACAATTCTGCCTTATATTCCGTAATGTTCTTTCCCTCATTTTATGTTCTGTTGCCTACATGGTGGGCTGGGGGGGGGGTCATTCTGTGGCTTGTTGTGGGGCTGGTGATGTTTGGGGGTACAGACATAGAAGAAAGATTGCTGAATAGCTGTACTTTTCACATGCCTTACTTATAAAATTATGATGACTCACTAATGTTTTGAAAACAATTGTGTGTTTGTGCCCAGTTTCATTATAGAAACATAAATAAATGGTTTAACTGCACTGCTGTTGTTCTTATTCATTGTCTGGCAAATGCCCGTGGTGACCAGAATGCGGACTAGTGCAAACCACTGCGGGCTAGTGCAATTTTAGACTGACTTGTCCTGCTGGCTAGTGCAAAAAAAAGTTAAGGTCAACCCCTGCTCACTGGATCCCCATCTGTCCTCCTTCAGTCCTCTGGAACCACTCCAGTTTCCTGTGAGTGGTTGAATAGATCTGTCAGAGGTACAGCCCATGCCTCCCTGAGCTCCCTCAGCACCCTTGGATGCACCCGTTCCTGCCCCATAGCCTTATCCACATTCAGATTTGCAAGTTCTCCAGGACACTTTCCTCTGTGAATGCACTTGTGTCCACATCCCTCCCTCCAGTGTTCCTGCTGCTTCTTTATGGTCCGTCCCCCTCTCCCTCAACTGTGAAGGCAAAGTAGAAGCATCTGTTCAGGATATCTGCTTTTTCCTGATATTCCTCAGCACAACCTGCCTTTCTTAATCTCACAGTCCCTTTAGCATGAGTAAGCAGGGCTCTTGGATAGCCAGGCAGTTTATTTAGCAACAGGTATGAGCAGTGGTCTTGAGTAGTTGGGCAGTTTATTTTGCAGCAGAAGTGAGCAGGGGCTAGGTTGCAAATGGTGCAAAGTGTTTACGCAGCATTTGCCGGGAAGCGCCATTCACAAAAAATCAATTTGTGCATGCAAAACTGGTTAGCACGATCGCACAGAGATAAAATATGTGTAATGCAAATGAAGGGGAGTGTCCTTGCATATAGGCTCAATGCTATTCACAAAGCATTTGCATTGTGCAAAGTGGTTTGCTCGGTAGTTTGCATGGTGCCAATTACTACCTATAAAAAGGTCCTCTTAATCTGAGCAGAAGCTGGAACTGCAGGAAGGAGCACAATATGTGACTTCACTACTCAGCTGATATGCTTGGTGGGGGAGGCTCTGCAGGAAAAGCAGCAACAGGGAGTTTCTGGGTCCATCTGTCGCTGGTGGACGTGCTTCGCTGTACAGAGACAGTTCCAGCCTCGCGTGTCATTTTAAACACTGAGTGATGACCAGCTACATGACTGGTACTGCCTTAACCGGGCCATGCTCAGACAGCTGTGTGAACTCCTGTACAATGATCTGCGCAGCAACACACAGTGCAGCCATGCCCTGGTGGAGATGATGGTGATTGCTGCTATGTGCCTCCTGGTAACAGGAACCTTCCAGACCCCCACTGGGAATATGACAGGAGTTTCGCAGTCATCCGCCTCACGCCTGCTGGCCAAATTCCTAGATGCCCTTCTGGCACATGCTAGGGAAGTCATAGTATTCCCTACCACAGCAGAGGAGTGAAGAGCAACAATGTAGTGGTTCTACAGAGTTGCACGCCTACCATGGGTATTTGGTGCCACTGATTGCACCCATGTGGCCATCCGCGCGCCACCTGGCCCAGAGCTGGTTGCCTATCTGAACTGGAAAGGCTTCCACTCTATAAATTGCCAGGTGGTGTGCAGTGCCCCAAGGCGCATCACAAATGTGCTGGCGCGTTACCCTGGAAGCGCCCATGACACCTTCATCTGCCACAACTCCATCCTGTGTCAGAGATTTGAAGGTGGCAAGATTCCCGTAGGGCACCTAGTGGGTGAGTAAGCCTACTGGGTTATGACAGCACTGCCCAATGTGGTACACAGGGCAGCGGCCAGAGTTGTTGGTAGGAGGTGGGAAGTGAAAGAAGGTTCAGGGTAGTGGGAAAGTAGCAGATGGATAGAACAGGGCAAAGGCTGCAAAAGGAAGGTCGTGGCACACGTGGCAGGGAACAGGTGAGACGACAGACCGGGTCATGATGTCACATCTCTGTGGGTGATAGGGGCCTGGGACCCAGGGGAAGGGGAGGTGATGAACATGCCAGAAGGTTCCGGAATGTGGGCACAATGACAGTACCAAGTCAACCCTGCAGCTTACATGTCTGTTTGTTACAGGTGAAAATGCTTATCCTCTACACCCCTGGCTCCTCACCCTGTCCTCCGCCCCACGACAGAGGTGGGGGAGAGATGCAATACGGCACATACCTCCACAAGTAACATCGAGCGAGTCTTTGACATAGTGAAAATGTAGATCTTTCTCTGAGAGGGCTCTTGCAGTAGGCATTCACATATAGGACTGAGTCACCGGACACTAGGGCCACACGGAAAACTTCTAGCTAGCAGTGTTGGGCGGGGGACTGCCCCCGATGTCATGTGACTGACATCAGCATTGCACTATATAGGGAGCGATCCCCACGCCCGCCCTCCAGTTCTTTCCTGCCATTGACTTGCGCATGTTGGACCTCGTGGAAGAACATTGCTACCGTCGATGCTATCTTTGGATGAGTATCACCATTTAAACTTAGCGTTTAAATGACTATTTTCTTGTCGAGTTCTTGTTTAAAGTGTTTCTATTAATGATCATGCATGTCATCTTCGACACCTTCAGAATCACATAAGAACAAGTGCGACTCCTGTGGAACTCAGCTCCCTCACAAGGACTCTCTGTCTTCTTTGCCTGGGCCCAGGCCATGAGATCAAGGGGTGTGAGCATTGCCAGAAATTTAATCTGGCCACACGTGAACGCTGTCAGCAGTCCCTGGAAGCTCATCTTTTGAAGCAAAAGATGGCAAATATGGAAAAGGAGCGGAAGAAACTCAGGCACTCTTCTTCCTCGCCAGAGGGTCATCACAAGAAGAGGAAGGGCAAGGAGAGACATCGGGATTGGGAAGGAATCCCATGAAACTTGCCGCCTCCGGCCAGAGTCGCAGCTTTGAAGGTAACTTCCCCTCCAGGGGAACCATCTTTTGATGACCATGTTGGTGGCTACCAAGTGAACGTCAGCCCCCCCCCCCCGTGTGGACCAGGCTCAGGCCCAACGGAAGCCTCTGGGGATCAGGAGGCACACACCTCCTCTAAGGCATCAAAGATTCAGAAGCCTAGTGGTACGAATGGGACCGGTAAGTTGAGTTCAGGCTCCTCTGGGTCTCGCATGACTATGGCTGCTAAGTCACCCGCTGGCTTCTCTGATGGTTGCACAGCCCCAGATCCTCTGCCAGGCCTCGATAACAGGCCTGACGATGGGGTGACTGATCAGCCGACGTTGGATACGCAGCTGACGAGGGAGATTTCTCTGACTTCTCCTTTACCGCCAATTGAGACGGTATCGAGTCACAGCTCACATTGAAGCTCAAGAAATGCCAGCCACCGACGACTCCTATGCCATCTCCCAGGCCTCTATCTCCATCGCCACCTCCGCCGTTGGGCCCTCAGATCCCGACGTCAGACAGAAGAATGGTGTCATTGCCGCCTAATCCGTGGCCTATGTAAATTTTCCAGCCATCTGACTTCTCAAGGCCGACAGACATTGTGCTTCCTGCGATCAACTCACCTGATGAAAGCCGATCGTCAGACTCAGACAGTGATTCAGTTCACTCTGGCTCTGACTTTGAGTCCCCTATGTTGGAGGACCCCAGACCTGAAGAGTCTTCTAAATCCCCACCAGAGGACACTTCTATTTTGGAGCTCCTCAAGAAGATCCAAGCGACATACGACTGGGCGTACAGTTACCCAGGATCTGCAGAGACAGAGATTGGCTGCACACCTGGATTTGTCAGAGACCTCCCTAACCCTCATTCTGCCCTGGATACAGACACGAGGATTTGGTCGCAACAGTTTGGAAGCAACCTTCCTCCCTGGCTGCAGTGGCCAGGAAGGCAGACAGGCTTTACCAGATCCCAGAGGGCAAGGACTACCTTAGCCTCCATCCAAAGGCTGATTCGGTGTTCGTCAGCGTGGCCCATGATAGGTCCGCAAAACCGGAAACACCTTAGTGCTTTTCCTCCCAACAAGTAGTCTAAGGTTCTTGACCAGTACGGGAAAAAGTTCTACTCTTCTTCCACCCTGGGTATTAGGGCATTAAATTGTAACCCACATGGGGGACTACCAAAAATTAGTCTTAGGATAGCTGGAGTGCAAAGTAGACTATCTCCAAGACTCGACCCTGAAAGGAGAAATGGCAGAGCTAGTTAGGACTGCTAGATCTGTGTGCAGACATATGTTAAGAGCTACCTATGATGCTGTAGATGCTGTTGGTAGAGGCTCAGTGTCGGCTGTTAGCCTCAGAAGTCATGCATGGCTTAGGATCTCAGGATTGGCACCTGACGTCCAGACAGCCATACAGGATGCCCCTTTTAGGGGTTCGGTTCAGTCTGGGGGAGATGTCAAGAACATCATTACTGACTTACAGGACAAGGGCAAAGTCTTGGAAATCAGCAGGGGAGGAGGGGAGGTAGACATGTGTAACCCCCTTGTTACCCTGGTTACTAGAATCCCAGTAAGACCTAGTGGTAGGCAGGGAAGGCAGCTTGTGAAACTCCAGTTAAATGGGTTTCACACTGTCTCACTCTGTTCTCAGTCTCAGCTGAGACTGAGGGATGACATCACCAATAGAACTATCGCAGCTGCATGAGCCACATTGGAATCTGCAGCAAGGGAGTTGGTATAGAACGTTGGGAAGTTTTTGAAGTCAGTCAGTCAGTGTGAGACAGTTCAGTGTGGAGCTGGCATTGAGAGCTTGCTGAGAAAGCAGCTCAGCAGCTCAGTTAGGCTCTAGGAGCCTCAGCCCTGACAGAGGGCTACTTTTAGTTTAAAAGGGTGTGTGTCTCCACCTTAAAGAGAGACACAGAAGATAATTGAAGTGGTGGAGACCGCTGTTTTCGGGTCTCAGTGCCCCCTTCCTTCGGGGGCAGGAAAGGGTTCCCTGCAGATTCCTGGGGCAACCCCCTAGTTCTGCTTCTAAAGGAAAAGCTGCCTATGTGTTCCAGAGTTTATTTGGGAGAACAAGAAGATTTGTGAGTCGCCTGTGGGGCACCTGCAACGTGAGGATGAGTGTCTGCTCTTGCTAAAAGGGCCTATGTTTTTCACCCTGGGACTTGTGTGACAATGTGGGGATTGAACTACTAAATATTGGGAAGCCTAGAGTAATGGGCTAAGCAAAGTAAAAGTAGGTTCAAGTCCAGAGCTTGTTGGGATGCAAATGATATGTAAAGGAGATGTGACAGATGTCTACCCAGAATCTACATTTGAAAGTTCAGTAAAGGAATTGTTCAGTTTCCTGAGAAATGGCCGGGTACGGGCTGTGGGAGCTGGAGGTGGGTGGCCCCCCATCTTTAGTGACCAGGTCCACCTCTACGGATTTCTTCTGTGGATTTCTACTTTACCTCAGGCACTTGGCCAGTGATGAGGGAAGCACCCAGATGTGGGATTGTAAGGAAAATTCTCTCTAGGAGTCGAAGACTGTAGTGTGGTTTGGGGAGCCACAACAGGATAATTGGTTCATTCCTCAAATAGACCGCGGATCAAGTGGCCGGCAGGGGAGCTGGGCCAGTGGGGAAAACCCAAGTAGTGTACAAGTCGGGCTGTGTACCCAAAGCTGCGTGCAAGTCCGGGCTGTATGCCTGGTGGGTTTAGAGCCTGAGGGCTGGAAATGGTGATAAAGTGTTCTGTTGTCTCTAATCTGCATTACCAGGAATGTAGCCCCATGGGGTCCGTCTATGCTTTGTTTGTTCAGCTTGGATGTGAATAAAAGCCACACTGAAGAATCCCATTCCTGGTTCTGGACATTACAGTTATTGCTTCCTGTGTTCAGATTTACTTGGGTGCCCCTGTGCAGAGTAGCCAAACCTAGGTCCCCTGTGCCGAGTAACCTCATCCTCCCTGAACCCAGTCCCCACCAGGTACTGCTGTCAGCTTCAACAGCATGCCACCTGTCGTTTTGGCAAAAAAGGCAGGGGTGAGGGGTTACACACGGAGAGCCAGTAGGAAGTAGTCAGGCTGGGAAGGGGTTCAAGGGGGATGGGAGGAATAAAGCAGAGAAAAAGGGTGAGGCATAAGTAGGGGTACAGATACAGAAGTCACAGAGGGTGCAGTTGGTGGGGGTAAGGGGCAGGGAAGAATGAATACTGGAGTGGTGGAAGGGGCATTAGAAGGGAAAGGGGGGGTACTTGTCCTGGGGGATTCTGTACTGAAAGGGGTGAGATGAGGCGGAAGGGGAGAAAGGCACAGCCGTATTTGGGTTGAAGCTATCCCCAGGTTGACTGCAGGAGGGGCAGGGCAGGCAGTGCTCAAGTGTGCAGTGAAGGGTAGGAAGAAACCTCATTTAGTGTTGCATGTGGGTACAAATGACTTGGCGGGGGAGACTGTGGAAGTAGTGAGAGGGAGGCTCGAGTAGTTGGGCAGGCAGTGTGAGGGAGTGGGGGAGTCGGTAGCTTTCTCGGAGGTACTCCTGTTGCCATGTGCAAGCATGGGGAGGAAGGTAGGATTGAGGAGTTCGAGTGGCTGAGGGATTGGTGCCACACCAACAATTATAGGTTAGTGACTAACTGGGGTAGGGTCTGGGGGAAAAGTGACTTGTACATGGGGGACAGGCTACACTTGAGCAGGAAGGGGAAGGGAGTATTAAAGACGGGATTAGAGGGGTAAATCTCTACTAAGGTGGATTTAAACTAGTGTGGGGGGCAAAAGACTGAGGTTGGTAGAAAGGTCCGGACAGGGGAGCCTAATGAGCTCACCCCCCTAGATATAGGTAAAGACAGAGGCGTAGTAACTCTGGGAGGGGCGGGCAGAGTGGTCTGAGTGTAATACAGAAGGCACCACCACCTGGTAAGAATAAGGAGGAGAAAGGGTGCGGACTACCAGGAGGAGGGACACAGGCCAAGGAGGAGAAGAGTGAGGAGAAGGAGGGGTAGGAGTGGAAGGTGGTCTCTCGCAACGCAAGAAGCCTGGGGAACAAAACTGCAGAGCTTCAGGTGCTTTTTCAGAGGAGAAGGTGGACATTGCTGCAGTGACAGAGACTTGGACCACAGATTGGGACTTGGCAATCCCAGGATACAGGAGGGATTGGGGTGTTGGATGGGGGGGGGGTTGCACTCTGTGTGAGGGAGGGGATCAAATGCATAATGGATGAGGGCGAAGAAAAGAGGAGAGGAGAGGAGAGAGGCACTTTGGGTGCAGCTCCTGGACTCCAAGGGCAGAAAGCTGAGGCTGGGAGTGGTGTATAGACCACCAGCCCAATCCGGGGAACTGGATGGGGAGTTGGCAGAGCAGATAAGGAGTGTGGTGATTGTGGGGGATTTTAACCTTCCACGGGTTGACTGGAGCTCCCTGGCCACTAGCAGTACTAGGGAGCAGGTGCTCCTTGATGCATTCCAGGATGGCCTTCTGATGCAATTACTAAGTGGATCTACAAGGCTTGGTAGCACTCTGGACCTAGTACTGGCAAATGGGGAGGCAGTGAGGGAGGTAAGGGTGGAGGACCCACTAGCAGGTAGTGACCACCAAACAATGTGGCTCGTTCTCACGCTGGGCAGGGAGACAGGAGGCACGGGCACTAAGGTGGTGTACTTTATTAGGGTGGACTTTGGGGGGATGGGAGCAATACTGCAAAGGAGACTCCAGGATATAAGGCCGGGGATGGATGCAGAACAAAAGTGGGGAGTCATAAAGACTGGGCTAACAGACACCACAGTAGCCTGCACCAGGGCCAGGAGTAAGAAGAGCAGAGCCAAGAAACCATGCTGGCTGAACAAGAAGTGCTGCAAGGGGTGAAGGCAAAGACAGCTGCATACCGGAAGTAGAGGAGAACAGGGAAGGGAGAGGATAAGGAGGCTTTCGGGAGTTGGTCAAGGGAGGTGGCCAGGAGAGTGAAAAAAGCTAAGGCCTCCAGGGAATTAAATTTAGCACAGGGCACAAAGGGAAGGGAAAAGGACTTTTTTAGGTATGTCAGGGAAAAGAGGATGTGCAAGGAACATATTTTGAGGATAAAGCGGGGAAGGGATTTGGTAGAAAAGAGGGAGGTGCAAGTGGAAATTCTAAATGAGTACTTCTGCTCCATTTTCACTAAGGAGAGGGATGGTCAACTACCAGAATGGGCTGGGGAGTGGGAAAAGGGGGGGGAGGAGGTGACAGACAAAGTGATCACAGGGAGTAGGGTTCTAGAGGGGCTGAGGACAGTAACGGTGGACAAGGCACCAGGTCCCGATAGCATCCACTCAGGGTGCTGGGGAGATGGGCGGGCAGTTGGTTGAGCCGCTGGCAGATCTGTTCAACTTCCTGGAAATGGGGTGTGTGCCCCAGGACTGGAGGTGTATGTGGTGCCCATACACAAGAGTGGGCCTAGGGAGGAGCCAGGAATTTATCGGCCGGTAAGTCTCACATCCATAGTGGGTAAGCTTATGGAAACTATACTGAAGGAGAGGCTGGTGGCATTCCTGGAGAGTAATGGCCTCCAAGATTGACGGAAGTATGGGTTCGTCTCAGGGAGGTCTTGTCAAATCAACCTAACAGAGTATTATGACTGGGTGACAAGGGAGTTGGACAGGGGCCATGCGGTACATGTCCTGTACTTCACTTGGACTTCAGTAAGGCCTTTGATACAGTGCCTCATGGGAGGACTCGGGGGCTGATGGCAGTGGGGGCGGGAAAAAAGCTGACTAAATGGATAGAGAACTGGTTACAGGGGAAGGTTCAGAGGGTGGTGGTGGGGCAGCTCTCGGCACCCATGAGCAGTGACAAGCGGGGTGCCGCTGGGGTCAGTGCTGGGCCAGGTGCTATTTGGGCTCTTTATCTCCGATATAGCACATGGAGTGGGGAGCAGGGATAGTCTGTTTGCAGATTATACCAAATTGGGGGCGGTGGTGGTGGACAAAGAGGACAGATGGGAAAAACTGCTGGGGGATCTAACCAAAGTAGAAGCATGGTCGGTGGAGTGGCAGCTAGGATTCAGTGCAAAGAAGTGTAAGGTGATGCACTTCGGGGCTAAGAACCAGAACAGGGACTATTGGTTGGGGATCACAAAGGAGGAGAAGGACCTAGGGGTGTTGGTAACTGGGAGGATGAACAACTTGGCCCAGTGCAGGAGAGCAGCAGCGAAGGCAAACAGGATGCTGGGGTACATCACAAGGGGGTTCTCATCCAGACACAGGAATGTGATCCTACCTCTCTACAGATCATTGGTCAGACTGCACCCACAGTACTGTGTGCAATACTGCAGGCTATACCTGAGGAGAGATATAAAGTTACTGGAGGGAGTACAGAGGAGGGCAACAAAAATGTTAAAGGGGATGGAAGGAAAGGAATAAGGAGTTAGGCTGAAGGAGCTGAACATATACACACTGGAGAGAGGAGGGATGGGGGGATATGACTGAAGCGTTTAAATACCTGAGGGGGTAAATAAGCCTAGTACGGAGGGGGTGTTTAAACTGAGGAGTGGAAGAGAGACGAGGGGGCACGGACTAAGGTTGGAAGGGAGACGTTTCAAAGGAAATGAGGAGGCACTATTTCACTGAAAGGGTGGTGTCTAATTTGAATGTGCTGCCAGAGGGAGTGGTAACACGTAGGACAGTCAATAACTTTAAGAAGGAGTGGGATAAAGCAAGAGGAAGAGTCAGGGGGGCAGGGGCTTGGACAAGCGGGGAAGGAACTGAGGGGGAGGAGGCTGGGGCAGCTGCAATCTAGGGTGTTAGCTGCACACTCGGGCAAACTTAGACAGACCGATTTTGTGTGTTCCGCTGGCAGATTTGTATGTTCATACGTTCGTATGTAAAATCACAGTGACTCTGTTCATGAGCAGAGGTCCTAAAATGCCTGTGTTGAAAATTTGGTGACAAATGTCCATAACATGACTGCGCTACAAGCGTGCGTTGTGCAGTTTCCACGCACCCTCGTAACTTCACAGATTTGTAGTATTTTCACTCCAGATTTTCTACATTGGCATTTTTCCACACCTCCTTATGAACAGTACAGCTGTAATTTTTCACATCCTGCCCAAAATATGCATTTACACATCTAGCGCAGAATAGTGCGGTTCCTGTGGGAAATCAATGTTCAAGACAGATTAAGAAAATCACAGTGACAGTGTTCATGAGCAGAGGTCACAAAATGCCTATGTTGAAAATTTGGTGAAATAATTCCACTAAATGACTGTGTTACTTGCATGCGTTGCACAGTTTCCAGGTATGCTCGGAAGTTTGAGCATTTTTAATACTTTCACTACAGACTTTCAACATTGCCATCTCCTCACACCTTCCTACGAATGGTACAGCTCTCATTCTTCCCATCCTGCCCAATCTGTGTTTTCGTACATCTGGAGCACAGTGGCACGATCGCTGTGGGAACTCAAAGTTCGGGACACATTAACAAAATCACAGTGCCACTGTTAATGTGAAGAGGTCCCAAATGCTTTCATGAGGTGGGGGGTCACAAAATGGCCATGTTGAAAATCTGTAGTGCAGATACCAACAAATGCATGGGGTGTTAGGATTTCTAACCATAACGTTCCACCCTGTACAGACTGACAGGCATCAGGGGTGTGCCTTTGGATTTCCGTCTGTAATGCTCATGCCATTCCACCCCCACCCCACCCTGCAGCCACTGACAGGCATAGAGGTGTGCCTTGGACTCTTCGGCCCCAGAGTTCACCCCATTCTCCTATATTGCACCCATTTCAGTGTATGTCCTTATGGAGAGGGGTGACTGTAAAGCCGAACACCCCAAGGCACACCTCAACACTTGTCAGTGTCTGCAAGATAGGGTGAGGTGAAATGGCATGAACGTTATGGGCAACAGCACAAACGCATACCCCGATGCCTGTCCATCTCTGCAAGGTAGAGGTGAGGTTGGCGTGAAGTTCAATACTTCACTGCCATTCCTATTCTGCATCTGTCTAACTCCTGCATTTCCAATGCTAATACCAGCAAGCAAACATTCGGCATTGACAAATCCTTGTTTCTTGTAGTTATTAGTTGCTTTTGAATACTGTCAGTATTCTGCCTGAAAATAAAGTTACAAATAATGAAATACCATTTTTTTGTTTATACCAGGCTATACAATCTCATTTTTCATAAAATCCGCTAGTCTGTACTTATATTTACCAGCCACCACCAGGTGAGTTAAGTGACAGGGGTATATTATTTTGGCTAAAAAGACAAAGAATCTCAACACAAAATCATGGAGGCAAGGGCCACGAAATTATTTTAACCTTCCTTTCCCCATAACAAATTCTTCCCACTGCTTCACACTCTTTGTAATATGGCAAGATATTGGACTTGGAAAACTTTTTTTTGAATATTTCCATATTCAATATTTTATGAATATTATCTCGCCTCAAACAGGCTTATCACAGGGTGGGAAGGTTTGCTCTGGGGGTCAAAGCCTGTCACCGCCATTGTGATGTCCTCTCCTCCCTGGGCTAGTCATCTTATGAATCTAAACTACGGCATGTCACACTGAGCCTAGTACACAAGTTGATCCACCGTTACACCCCTCCCTGCCTTGGTGAACTTGTTCGGCTCCATCAGCCACCGCAAACTCTAGGATCTGCCTTTCTCCCCCCCTTCTCTTAATGCACAAACCGCGGTTAGCTGTGGCTCGGAGATCATTCGCCTACTCGGCGGTGTCTGACTGGAACTCGCTCCTTCCCTGTGTCATATCTTGCTCCTCACTCGCTAAGTTTCAGTCCCTCTTGCTAATCCACCTCTCTGCCTTGTCACTGTGCTCCTGCTTTCATTGACTTTTGCTGTAACTTCCCAAACTCTATGTATAATTTATCCCTACCCTGTGCACCTGCTAAAGTTAAGCAAACCTGCTCTCCGACCCTCTTTTGTCTGTGTAAATGTACTCTGTAAGAGTATCTGTATATGCTGTGATTTGCACATCTATGAATGACGTAGTTGGTGCCACAGTAATTTGTCATGTAATTGTCATGTATTTGCTCTGCAGATCTATATGTAATTTGTAAGTTATAAGTGTATCTGTAAATAATGTAATCATGAGAAACTGCGTATGATGGAGCTGTAACCACTGTAACTACCTTGCCTCTGTCAACTGTACTGCACTTCCCGGGTCACCCCTGAAAAAGGGACTGTAATGTCTCAGCAGGCCTGCCCGGCTACCAAAATTCAGATGAATAAATAATATACGTTGGGTGGAAGCAAAATAAAACAGCATCAGTTGAAGTAAACAGAAACAGCATGGAGATTTTTCCAGAGAGCATCCCCCACCCAAACTGAAGCGTGCTTTCAGCAGTATCTGGGGTTGCTCCAACTTACAAATAATTCTAGATACTTAGTCTAACACCACTTCCTGTAGCAATCCCCAGTAGTTTACAAAGGTTGGAATCAGTCAGAATAGGGTGAGAAAGACAATCAGCAGACTTTAGGGTAGCATCTATGAAGAAAGATTATAGATCTTGAACATGTACTTCCTGGTGACAAGCAGACGGGGGGGGGACATGTGAAACAACACATTTCTGGGCGGGGTTAACAGGGTGCTCATGACAGAGCTGTTTACAATGAAATGGACCACAGTCAATAGGGGGCATATCTGTAAATCAGTAGGGGGGGTACTAAGTTCAGAAAAGAAGTGAGGAGTTTTTCTTCACAGAGAAGGTGGTGGAGTGCCGGGACGGCGTGCCCAGCGAAGTGGTGCACGCTAACAGTGCATCAGGGTTCAAGGCGGAGTCCAAGGCGGAGTGGGATAGATACATGTGACTGCTGGGTGGTTCAGGGGAAACCTGGTTCAGTGAAGACAGCTGGTGTTTCGGAAGTCAATAGGTAGAGTCAAGACAGACTGAATAGGCCTTTTTCTGTTCTCAGCATTCTATGTTCTATGTTTTTTTACAACTAGCCAGTCCTTCAGGGCTCTGCTCAGTCCATTCCCAATCTGGCAATGTTCAGTCAGTTTCCACCACTGTGCCACTTACATACTAACATACGAATGTGCCAGGAGAAACAGACCACCTGGTCTATTTAAGTCTGCTCGAGTGTGCAGCTAGCACCCCTAGTTTGCAGCTGCCCCACCCTCCCTCCCCTTTGTCATCCCACTGCTACCCCCACCTCCCCCACCCTCACTCTCCCCCGTTCCCTGTCCCATGCTGTTTTGAAGCTGTTCACAGATTTACATGATACCACCCATTCTGGTAGGGCATTCCATTTTGCTACCACCCTCTCTGTGAAATAGTGTCTCCTCATTTCCTTCCTAAATCTTCCCCCCTCTATTCTTAGCCCATGCCCCCTTATGACCCTCCCCCTCCTTAACTTAAATACCCCATCTGCCCCATCCTTACTGATTCCTCTCAGATACCTGAATGTCTCTATCATGACCCCCATCTAGTGTTTCAGTTAATTTATTTTTTGTGGAAGTCAAATACTTCCATGAGTCAAAATCTGGAAGTCATTCCAATTTTTTGTAAGTTAAAATACTTCTCAGATCGCATAATTTGAAAGCCAGCATTCTACGAAGGATCAATTTATGGATATTAATACAAATATTAGTGGCAAAATACAATTTATTTTAGAAAATTCCATAATATCTTAGCTTCTGTGTCTTCAGTTTTGGAAGTCATCCAGTTTTGTTGTTTACATTTGGAAGTCAATGACTTCCTCCTCATTTGTTTTGGAAGTTTTTACCTTATTTTTGGGAGTCAAATACTCCCAAAATAGAGTTAACTGAAGCCCTGCCCCTGTCCCTTCTATCCTCCAGGGTGTACGTATTCAGATCTCTCAGCCTGCTGTCATAGTCTGTCCCTTCCATTCCACATATCATCTTTGTTGCCCTCCTCTACACCCCCTCTAGTAGCCTGATATCACGCTTTAGGTATGGCCTCCAAAACTGCATACAATACTCTAAGTGCGGCCTTACCAGCGACCTGTAGAGGGCAAGATCACTTCTCTTTGCCTGGACGAAAAACCCCTCGCTATGCACCCCAGCATTTTGTTCACTTTTGCAGCAGCTCTCCTGCACTGGGCAGTGTTGTCCATGGTCCCTGTTATCATTACCCCTAGGTCCTTCTCCTCCTCAGTGATCCCCAGCTTAACCCCTCCCAGCTAGTATTCTCTCCTTGGGTTCTTCACCCCAGAGTGCATAACATTACACTTCTTTGCATAGAACCCCAGCTGCCACCTCTCTGACCACTCATCTAGCTTGCTTTAGGTCCCTCTGCAGCTGCTTCCACTCCTCCTCCTCTCCATTCACCACTGCTCCGATTTTGGTGTCGTCAGTGAACAGACTTATCTTGCTCACCACCCCATGTGCAATGTCTGATATGAAGAGCCCAAACAATACTGGCCCCAACACAGAGCCCTGTGGCACCCCACTCGTCACGTGCCTCGGAGTTGAGAGCTCCCCCTTTCACCACCACTCATTGCAGCCTCCCACTCAGCCAGCTGCTAATCCAGTTCATCATTTTTGCCCCTACCCCTACACCAGTTAGCTCCCCCCCCCAAGCTGCCCACGTGGCACAGAATCGAAGGCCTTGCTGAAGTCCAAGTAAAGAACATCCACCACATGACCCTTATCCAGCTCACCTGTCACCCAGTCATAATATTGTATCAGAGTGGTTTGACAAGACTTCCCTGAAACAAACCCATGCTGCCTCACATCCTGGAGGCCATTGTCTTCCAGGTACGACACCAGTCAGACACTTATTCTACAATGGATTAGTTCTTCAGTTGCTTACATTTGTGGAAACGGAATTATGCTTTTTCTAGTGGCCAGGATCAGAAGTGACATTGTGGGATTCTGCAGTCTCGAAATTTGTGCTGTGTGTTGGCTTAGCTAGTGCAAAAATAGTGCAATCAGGTTAAATAATACATTTATCCTATATGTTACCGTGTGAGTTGTATATTTATGTTATTAGCTTTATTCAGTATCTTCTACATGTAGCTTTATTGTATAGGTATATATCTCATCCTGTTACTTTGTATATGCTTGTTGTCTGCCTTAGTGCATTTTGTGTTCATGAGACCCCAATCTCTCACTTGATTGTTGGTTTGTAAATTTTGTGATGATGTTGCTCCGTCTTTGTTTTCTGTATTATTTAAAATTTCTTAATAAAAAGGTTCATGATAAAACAAAGATACATTTCTTCACCCCCGTTACTCATTGTAGCATTGCAACCTTTTTATGTTGGCTTGCTGCGCTTGTGCGCAAATCATTATGTTGGTTTGCCGCGCTTGCGCGCAGGTCAACATATTAGGAAGAGTGGAGATTTGGAGTGCGGTTGCTGTTGGCGAATGGCGCGCATCAGTAGGTCGCCCTCATTCCCCAATAAGCCAGCATGCTAGCGCTGACACCAACATTATGTAAAGTGGACATAACTTGTAAACAAAGTGCCGCTGCAATCAGAGACAAGCTCCATGCAGTGGCATAAACACATGCCTCCCATACGCGGCTCTTCCAAGTGAAACATTTTGATAAATATGGCGCTGAAGCCACCCACTAAATCTGAAAGGAATCCAACATCGGTACAATCCCATGTCAGTATGTCCGTTAGTCTGAGTCCCGTGACTCCCCCCAAGCCTTCCCCATGCCACGCTGGGTGCCCACCCCAGCATGGCAAGTCATTGAATAGCCAACGGGGTGCCCAATCCCTCGTCGGCTCCACTGTCCTCCCGGTACAGGTGCCACGCTGGGGCCACCCCAAGCGTGGCGCTGATACTCCATGGCCGATGGGGTGCCCAATCCCCTTCGGCTCCCATGCCCCACCAGCCGTCCTTCTGCCATGCTGGGCCCGCCCCAGCGTGGCAAACGCCCGCTGCCGGAATTAAAAAAAGTACCTGAAAATTAAAACGGTCCCACGGAAGTCTCCTGCCCTCCCACAACCCGCACCCACCCACTGCACACCCTGCCTCCCCACACCCCCCTACCCCATACTTACCTCCGGAGTCTGGCGCGACGATCTTCAGTGGACCGGGAACACGTCTGCACTCTTCAAAGCCGACCGCAAACTGAGGAAATGCCGGTAAGCTGTATAATGGAGTGAATAGGGTTTTTTCAACTTTGTTGTATATCTCAGGCATTTCTTGGAATTTTTGCACCAAATTTTCAATATGGGGTTTTGGGGCCCTCCTCATGAATTCTGTCACTGTCATGGTGTTTATCAGCCTCGAAAGGTGATTTCGCAGTCACTGCGCGAAATCACCTTTCGGGGCCCATTAATGAAATGACAGTGGTGCTGTTCATGAGGTGCCCTTTTAAAAAGCCTAAGTTCCAAATTTGGTGGAAAAAATCCAACAAATGCCTGTTTTACGAGCGTTTGTTGCGCAGTTGCTACGCAGGCTCGTAACTTCGCGCATTCACAATATTTTACTGCCGGATTTTCAGCATTGTCATTTTTGTACACTTCCTTGTGAACAGTATAGCTGTCATTTTCCATATCCTGCCCAAAATGTGTTTCTGCACTTCCGGCGCACAATAGCACAGTCGCTGTGGGAAATCAGTGTTTGGGCCAGATTATGAAAATGACAGTGACACAGTTCATGAGCAGAGGACCTAAAATGCCTATGTTGAAAATTTGGTGATGATACTCCGTAAAATAACTGTGTTACAAGCATGCATTGGCAGATAGCACGCACGCTCGTACCGTCGTGCATTTGTGATATTTTCAGTCTGGATTTTCACCACTGCCATTTTTCCACACCTCTTGATGAACAGTACAGCGTCATTATTTGACATATCGCGGCTCAATCGTGTTTTCGCACTTCCAGCGCAGAATAGCGTGGTCACTGTCCGAAATCACTTCTTGGGACACTTTGAGGAAATAACAGTAGCACTGTACATGAGCAGAGGTGCTAAAATGCCTATGTTGAAAATTTGGTGCCGAACGCCCATAAAATGACAGTGTTGCAAGCGTGCATTGCATATTTCCCACGCACTCTAGTAGCTTCGCAAATTTGGTATATTTACATGCCACTTTTTCAACACTGCCATTTTTTTCCACCTCCTTATGAACTGTGCAGCTGTCGTTTCTCACATCCTGCCCGACATGTTTTCCCGCACTGCACTACCAAACACCCAAAGGGACACCCTAATGCTTGTCAGTCTCTGCAGGGTGGGGGTGGGTTGGCATCAGTTAAATACTTCACTGCCATTCCTATGATGCATCTGTCTAACTCCTGCACTACCAATGCCAATGCCAGCAAGCCAACATTCGGCATTGACAAATGCTTCTTTGTTTCCTCACAACACTGGTCTTGAAGTTCTCCTCTAGCCATGCTATATAGGTAGGTCAGACCACTACTAATTTGTCAAAAATGTCCATGAGTTCCACGTAACCAGACATTCTCAGTTTTCTCCAGTGCTCCCAGATTGATTTGGCATTTTTCCTATGACACCAGGGAAATTTTACTTGTTTTTTTTTTGCTGTAGTTTACATTGTTTCCTATGGAAGCCAAATTGTTGTGTTTTCCCATATACCCAAAGCAAGTCCGTGGGAACAATTTTCCTCTGGATGGCACCATTTCCCTCTAAAATATAGGAATCCCTGTAGATCTGGGAGCCCCATTTCTGCCAGTATTAGTGCTGCTGCAGCTCCAAATGACTGTTTTTCTATGCAATACAACCACTCGAGAAGTACATTATTTCATTACAGCCACAACCCCTGGGGTGTGTTATCCCACTTATGCCCTCATAAAATAGGATTTAATTTATTAAAAAAGTTATACAATTCAGGAGAGGTGTGTGGTTATCAGAAAATAATCAACGGTCATGTGACATGTTTCAACCAATGAGGTTACATGATCTTCATGGCCCATTTTACATATATATTTTTTCTTTTCTCAGCTTCAGTGCTACTAACAGTCGGAGGTTCAGATTTTTTTTTTATTTTTTGAATTATGTGTTTTTTCTCCCTTGGCAGGATGGGTGCTACATCAGCCCCTGTTCCCATCTGCCACAACCGTCTCCAGCCACCTCCGAAGTCGGAGGCTAAATCCCCCATGGGTTACCCCCCATAGCAGGGCAGGGGAGGAGGGCCGTCCTCCCTTCCCGGTACCTCATCCAGACGTGCCCTGGACCCGGAGCAGTGAAGCGGGCTGCATCTGGACGAACAGGGTTTCATGAAGCCTGCTCCCCCATTTTTCCTCCATTTTCTCCCCGACCAACCATGAACGTGCAATAAGCATGTTGTGCAATCTCTATCTCTGTGGAGACGCCCCTGGCATACTGGACGTAGGGCCTTCCACCTTGATTTGACCCATTCTCACCCTGAACTGGATTCCTCCAGATGGTGTTCGAGCAGTGGGCCACACCACCCACCTCCCAGAGGGAGGAGAACTGTCCTCTGGACGCTCAGTCCTCCCACTCCTGGCTGACCCCAAAAACCTGCGTCCATTCCCGAACATGGGTCGCCTGCATGGCAGGAGGTAAGGTGCTGACAGCGCTTTAGCCCTTCTTGCCACTGGGCAGGCCAGTTAATTTTTTTTTTCTGAGAAGACAAACAACTTTCATGGCTCAAACCTTGGAATTAATTTCTTTTTTTGTGGAAGTCAAAGTTGTGGAGTGATAAAGTTTAGGAAGTTCATATAAAATATTACTGATAAAATATCATTTGTTCAGAAAAAAATAAATAAATCATTTTGGATTTCCCTCCCTCCAAATTTGCAAATCATTAAATTATGTTTTTGTCCCCTTTTGGAAGTCAAACCCTTTCTCCTAATTTTGGAAGTTTCCTTATTTTTAGAAGTCAAATACTTTGAAATGGAGTTAAATGAAATCACACTTTCTGTCCCTTTAATAGCTGAACTAAGTTTTGCCTTAGTTTCAATTTATTTTTCTTCTGCTACCCAGGTATGGACTACTCTTCTTGTTCAGCAATTCCTGTCTCACAGCAAGGACCATCATAATCTGTATTACACACACACTCTCGCTATCACGTGATCAGCTGTTTTATTATGCGAGCAAGTGTGGGAGCACTTTCATTCACACAAAAATGACTTGCCGTGGTGAAGGACAGGTTGAGCTGGTTGCCTATCTGTGCCCGGGGAATGCTTCTTCTTTCACAGTAAGAAAATGTGGGTGCTGGGTGGAGGTAGAGATTGGGAGTTGGGTGCTGCTGCCAGTGTATGAGGGTGGGGGATTATTTATTTCCTACGATAGATTTTAAAAAGTGCAAAAGCTCTACAAGAGATGGCAGCTAGCCATGGAGGCAGGCTGGTTGTGTCTGTGGTCCATCGTTGGATTGTTATTTAATAATAAACTGGGGGTGCTGGCGGGGGGGGGTATGTGGGTGGAGGGACAGGGAGTTGGGATATTTAGACAGTTGGGCTGGGAGGAGGGTGAGGGGCTATTTTTACTGTCTCCCTCAGGAACACAAATAAAAAATACCAAATTCTGAATATTTGGGGACCCAAATACAAATTTTCGGTTGAATATTCAAGATAAGATATTCGCCCACCCCTGACATACACACACACACCAGGATTAGGGAACCATGGTTCTACACTGACTCAGGTAAGAAGCACTACACCACATCAGGGCTCGAACAACATGGAGATAAAATATTTGGCTGTAACATAACACATGTGCTCCCTCTAGTGGAGTATCCATACAAATACATAGCAGAGCCCAACCAAGGCCTGTTGTGAGAGATTTATTTATTTGAAATTACTCTAACCTGGATAACCCCGTGAGATGCAGCATCTCATTTTCATGGGGGTCCAGGGAGGGAAGCAGCAGTCAACAGGATAACATATTCCAGCAGAATTCAAATACATAACAGAGCCCACACATTGCCTGTTCTGAGATATTTATTTATTTGAAGTTACTCTAACTGGGATAACCCTGTTAGATGCAACGTCTCATTTTCATTGGGGGGGGGGGCCCAGAGAGGGAAGCAGCAGTCAACAGGTTAACATATTCCAGTAGGAATACATTCACGCTGAAATGCACGCAGGGGAAAACTGTAAGGTAAGTACATTTAAACAGTATTGTAACCTGGCATACAAAATGACATGCAAATGGAGAGTAGAGAGTGGTCCAAATCGATCAGCTGATGAAACTGGAGTGGTGACTAATCCAGTAGTAGAGCCCGCTCTTGCACGACCCTCACAAGCCACTATCATATCGCGTCCAGGAAAGCGAACGCAATAATCGGGAGCGTGCCGGGGAACACTGGTACACAGACACAGAACCAGTAGCTATGCACGAAAGCTTGTAGATGGCAGCATTCATTAAACAGCGATGAAATGCTCGGCGGAATTGTGCGTGGTGACCCCGAGTCAGAGGATCTGAGAGACAGGACTAGATTTATTGAATTGTAGCAGCAAGGCAAAGAAATGTTGAACATGGACACATCGTGGCACAGAAACACACAAGGTAGATAAGCCCAGTAAAGGCATAATAAGTGTGTCAATATTTGTTACTCGCACTGAATACTTTTCCCATACTGCACTGCTTCCATGGGGGATCAGGATATAACGTCTAATGAGAAATCATAGAAAACCTCGTTAGGAATCCAAAAATTGTAATGTTGTTGCGTCTTTCAGACACTAATCTTCTCTTGGTGTTGGGTGAAAAATAGGTGCCACTATATAAAAGAATGTCTAGCGTGCATCGTGAATGCACATGCTGTCACATCATCACACTGACTGGAATGCAAGCAAAAGTAGTATACTATAGTAAGCAGCAGTATTCCTTTCAGCAAGTGTTGTCTGTTTCTGACTGATTAAGTACTCACACAATATTCCCATTGCACTTGCCATGTTACAAGCGCATTAATCACCTCCAGCGTTGGGCTCTATTGGTGGATTAATGCCCGTTGGGTTGTTGGAAGTCCTCAGCCTTTGGCCTCATGTATCAAACCCAACCAACACCCCCAGCAGGGCATTAATCCATGGTAGAGCCCTCCTCGGTCAGGATTAATGCTTACATCAACGTAAGCTAACTAAGTCGGGCCACGGCATGCAGAGAGCGTGAACATCGTTTTGCAACATGATCATGTTCAGTTAGATGGGGATTCTGGAGCAAAACAAATGCAGGGAGTTCTATGGTAGCTGGAAAGACTTAACTTGAACACTTGCATGCTAGAAGCATTCCTCAGCTGGAGAGGGAGTTGGTTCCAGGTGTCTGGTGCTGCTAATGCAAAGGCCTTGCAACCAAATTCATGCTTCATCTATGCTTCAGATATGCAGCAAAGAAAGTTATTAAATCGTAACAGCTGCATAAGCCATCTTGCTAGAAATATGAAACCAAGGCAAAATGATAACTATTAAGTTACACAGCAGGAATTACATGAAAAGGAAACAAATGAAATCCAGTCTGTATTAGAAGGAAAAATCAGGATTTAAGCTGCAAACTGACTCTGTGGGAGATTTATGAAGCCCAGTCATAAAGAATCTTGGAGATGGATACAAAAAATGGATTAGGAGTCGATGTAGAAGCCTAAGAGACAGTTTCAGTTGTTAAAACTCAAGGCAGTGGCAAAGGCATTTACTGTTTCAGAGATGGAAATGGGCAGAGATACAAAGTTGAGAGAAGCTGAACACAGAAACACAGGTTACAAAAATCCTATAACTTGATTGGCTGACAGCACTCACAAGGCATAACTTTACACGACAACAGAGCCCCTCTATGAAAAAAGTATGTGTCAATATTGAATGTTTACTTGCTTTTATTTGCTGTGTAGTTGTTGGGTATATAAAGCGCAGACTGTAAAATTAAGAAATGAATAACAAAAGTTATAGCGGTGTCAGTGACATGACTCCACTTGTGCCTCTGAGTCATTGCTGCCTCCTTTGGCCTACTGGGCAGACTTAATAGGGTGCCCGTCCATGCTTCCATGCAATTTGTAATGAACCACTGGGGTGAGTAATAAAACATAAAAACTCATAAATAAATCTACATTAAGACAACAACATTTTGTGAGTCCCTACATGTCCCTCTAGTGCAGAGAACTACATTGTAGAACTTGTGCAAAACCTGGACAGAAAGGCTAGAGAATGAAAGTAAAGATTAACAGAACAGGGAAAATGGATGCAATTTATTGGACAGTGAGAGCAAAATAGTGTAGAAAAGGGGAAAGGGAAAGGGAAGGGTAAGGGTAAGGGAGTGGAAGGAAAACAGGAGACAAATTGTTGGTGTGGTTGTTTTTGGCATGGGATTAGCTGCCAGTGGGCACAATGGCTTTTCTATGGACAGTACAGTAGTGGGTCACCTGGGATGAGCTGCTGGTAAGTGTATCTCTTTACCAAGAGGCGTGGCAATCGGGGCAAAGGTACGGTACAAGGGATGGGCTTCCTGTGGATGTATATGTTAGAGGGAAGGGGTGGAGCAGGGATCAGGACAGAGCAACTACCTGGTACAGTATAGGCGTCACAGTGGGCATATGTGCTCACACAGGGGGTGCAATCCTGGTGTCAGTAAATATTTGCTGAGAGGAGAAACTCCTTACAAACAACAGGTAGCCAGGAGCAGGACATAGAGGCAGGCTGGATTGGAACCTGTAGAGCTGAGGTTGGGAGTTACTGATGCCATGACGGCAGTAGACAGCCAGCCAGATAAGTGTTTAGAATGTTGGGGGGCATATTTTTTGCTGCTGCAATGGCTCCACAGCTAGTTAATTTACAAAGCTGAGAAGACGTTTGATAGGAAATCACTGGCCATAGCTGAAGTACTGATTGTGGTATGCTGGTGATGCCTGAGAGGGCATAAAAAAGTCGGTGGGTAAGTAGGAAGAAAGTGAGAGACAGACAGACAGAAGATGTAGGAGATCAGTACTGAGCAGGAACAACTGATGAATAACCATGCTGAATGTGAAAGACTAACATGAAATGGACAGGGCAAGTAAAAGTGGTAGGAACATCTTAGTGTATTATATTACTAGACAGCTCCAGAAGTCCTCATAAGTTTCAAATCTCAGAAGACATTTTTCACAAGACACACTTTTGCCAGAAAAGTCAGTTTAAATCCCAGCCCACTCTTTCGAGACCCCCACACAGCAGACATCAGCAGCACTATCAGCTGTGAGAGGGTTCCGAATGATATTGAATATATAATATGCAGATCAAATCAGCTGCCGCTTCATGCATGTCCTGGACTGAGCTTCTTTATTACAGAGACCATTTGCATGGAAACAAGATCTTAGCCTGCCAAAGTTTGTCTCATTCTGCTTTTCTCTAAAAGTGCTCTGCTTGTGACATCATCCTTTCCACAGCAACAGTTTACAATGTCACAAAAGATTATGAGGGAAGGGTAGGGGACTATGTGGTATTTAATGGTGCTCTGGATACCTGTGTACTTAAACTGTTGGGGGTTTCTTTTTATGGCTGCAGTGGGCAGAGCCTGTAGACGTCTTGCATGTAGAAAAGGGCTGATGTCATGTTTTCTGTCCGTGGAACTGGCTGAAGGTGTAAATAGTCTCCTCCACCTTACCCTTCTCGAAGAAATGCTTTCCATCCTCAAATAAATATGCTTTCATGTTAGTCAATGGTTGCAGGGCACTATTTTCTTTCTTAAATGGGAGGTACAAGAACTGGAACCTGAGTAGTGGGAGGCAGCATTAGTTTTTTTTGAGGGGGTAAGATCCACCCCACCTTCACCTAAGGAGCTCCTAAAGATCCACCCCCACCTTTTTTGCTGGCTTCATGTGGGAGGGACATGAGGTGGATCTATCGTGTTGGAACAACTGACCATCAGAGCTGCCTGGGACATCAGAGCTTAAGGTTTAGAAGGACAGAAAAAGTAAGGAGTGCCTGAAACTGCATCCTTATACAGCACTTGTGAAACTGCATCCTGAAATTACAGCACTTAAGGAAAACAAGCACTTGCAACACAAGAATGACAATTAAGGTATAAGCCCACAAAGGAGTAAAATATGTCACCCAAAGAAGACTATCTCACACTGCATACTAGAGTGTCTGTTTCTTAAAAGCTTTTTATTACCCCCCCACCCACACACACACAGCTGAAGCACCCACCCAAATAGCTAGTAGAAGGTCTACATTTTTTATCTGTCTGGGACCTGAAGTTTAGCAGTAATGTGTGAAGAGAATAAAGTCTTGTGTTTTGTGCATTTGAATAGGTTTAGTGCTTTGAAGTTAAAATATATAAATATATATACATAATGTCATGGGCACCTGAAAAGGAAGTAAATACTACTGAAAATAAATGTTATTCTGATGATTTATTTATTTATGTGTAGTTCTGCCTAGGTCACAGACACATAAGCTATAAAAAGTACATTTAAGGATGGATGTATTAGTCAAAGCTTGTAGTAGCAAAATAAAGCAAGAAAAATAATATATTGTTTTTTTTTGGTTTTTCAATTGTTTAACCAAAAGTGGCACACTAAGGTGAAGGCTTGTTTACAGGGGCAACCTGGGAGCACAGGGACATTAAGTGACTTGCTCAGGGTCACCCAGTATGCAAGTGGGGGCTGTGGATTCAAACCCAGATCTCCAGATTTGCAGCTCAGAGCCTTAAACCACCGTGCTATACTGCCTCCCTAGTTATGGCAGTCATCTGTTTTATGGTTCATGATGTTGGTGCAGTAAGCAAGCAGTACATTGCATAACAGGATGGATAAATAAATAAATAAAAATGTCAATAAGTAGGTCATACAATAGATGTGCCGAGCTGTTACTAAAGCAAGAAATATATTTAGGATAGTAAAATATTCCTGTTAGAAAACTGATAAATGTGTGACATTTGCATCTCAGTTTCAAGGAGGTCCTTATGAAGAAGAAGAATCTGTATTTATATAGCGCTTTTCATACATCCAAAGCGCTTTACAAGCAATGCTAGACTGGTAGTGAAGTGACTGAATGTGTGGTGGCGGCCATATCGCACATCATCACCCACACACAGCCTGGGTAATTGCATGAACCGGTTTATGGGAAGGGGAATGTTGGCCAGGACACCGGGAATGTTCCCTACTCTTTGCGAAGAGTGCCCTGGGTTCTTTTACTTCCACCTGGACCCACCAGGACAACACCAGGATGGGCAGAAGGGACCTCGGTTTAACGTCTCATCCGAAGGACGGCACACCCCTGCAGTACAGCACCCCCCAATACTGCACTCAGATGCCAGCGATTTTTAGGTGCAAGTCCAATCCCGGTGTGGGACAAGAACCCACGACCTTCTGGTCCAGAGGTGGATGTGCTACCAACTGAGCCACGCTGACACCTATGGGGTGTCAATGTACAATATAAAGTAGTTATAGTTTACAAGTTGCCTGGGTAATTGCTTTGTACTACCACTGTTACTAAATTGAAATTATTCTATGAAGAAAATTAAGTTTATGTAACTGTCTGTAAATGTATTAAAAACATTTACTTGTCCTTATAATGTAATACATTAAATGCTGTTGCTAGGTTAAGAAGTCACATAACAACACCCAGGGCATTAGGGTTTCTGACCATAACACCCTGCTCTGTAGGGACTGATGGGCATCAGGGGTGTGACTTGGGATTATCAACAGAAATGCTCATGCTATTCCACCCCAATCCCCGCTCTGCAGCCAGTGACAGGTATCGAGGTGTGCCTCTGACTCTTCAGCCCCAAAGTTCACTCCATTTTCTTACACAGTACTGTACCCATTTCAGCGTATTTCCTTATGGAATGGGGTGAGTGTAAAGCCCGAACACCCCAAAGCACACCTCGACACTTGTCTGTGTCTGCAGGGTAGGGTGAGGTGAAATGGCTTGAGCCTTATGGGCGATGACCCAAAGGCACACCCCAATGCCTATCCATCTCTGAATGGTCGGGGTGAGGTTGGCATCACTTCAGTACTTCACTACCATTCCTATTCTGCCTGTCTGTGTGTGTGTGTGTGTGTGTGTGTGTGTGTGTGTGTGTGTCTCTATTTATATGTCTATGTAATTATCTATCTTTCAATCAATTACATGTATTGCTATTTTTACCTATTTCTAAAACAAACCTGCATATCACATTTGCCTTCACTCTGAGCACATACTTATGAAACTGTGCATATTTGTACTCCACTTCTGCATAGACCTCATAATTTCCTAATATTCCAATTATTACAAGCATAACTACTTTACCCTTATCAAAAGTGACCCCTCTGAAAGTTGCTATCACATTTTCTCTGCTAACAGTCCATCATTACACCTGACTTCCTGACATCAACACATTGCTTAAATATAACTTACACCACCTCATGGACAAAAACCCTGTTTCTCTAAAAAACAAACAAACAAAAAAATCAACCTGTGTAAATAATCCCAAGGCTGAACATATGCCAGCCATTACTTTTTCATGTACGGCCACCTTCTGTACCATCATGGTGATTTGCATATGTTTTCCATGATGCTTTGCAATACTGAGGTATGTGCAATTGTGTTTTCTTTAAAATGTGGCTGTCTGGCCAATATCATCCAGGATAACACATACCTCAGTAGCATTTGTTCTGGGGTTCGTTTGTAAACCTATATAGCTTGTATTCCTTCCATTAAAATGTATACCTCCATATATTTTTCTAATAATGTGTATGCCTTCCTTAGAACAGATACCAAAACAAATCATTGTGTTGTTTCTCCATACCTTCTTAATAGTTCCACACAACTTCACTAACTTCATTATGCAGCTGTAGTGGATCTGACCAGAATTTGTTTACATTACTGGTGAGCTGGAGATGATCTTTGCTGGCAGGGAGCAGCTGTGTAGGGCCTGTAGCAGCAGAACAGGTCATAGACAGTGAACTAAAACCAGCAAGTAGTGCGGGGGGGGGGCGGGTAATGATGTAGTAACTATATGTATAAATCAGTTATGAAGTATTTACAATGTGTATTGATCTGATTTATACATACAGTTGCCGTGATACATGCATTTATCACAGTGCACTCATCTCCACCCCTTTTGCATTAGCAGTGGACATACAGTGGCCAGCGTTAAAGTATGCCATTTATCTTCATGAGTGGCGGGGTGGGACCGTAACTCGTGAGTGGTGTAGCCACAAGTGAGTTATAAAAGTCCCACCCAGTCACAAATGGAAACGAATGGTATATTAGAACACAGAACACTGTATGTTCTGTGTCTGTAGTGTATGCCCCCTCATCTCACACACACACACACACACACACACACACACACACACCAACAATACCTTGCAGGCTGGAGTTCTCCTAGCAAAAGCAAGCTTTTAAACCCAGTTGCCCCCAACAATAGCATGCAGGCTGGACTTTCCACACAAAAAGTAATGCCCCCCAAACTAAGAGAGGCGCATTTTCTCCTCCTCCCCAATATAGCACATTATCTTTTGCTTCTTGGGCACTAGTTCCCTTCTTTCCTGCGTGCTGTCTCAGGTTTCCAACTCAGGAGCAAGTGCAATCCGCAGCTAGCCGGTCTCAACCTAGTGACTTACAAGAGAGTGTGAACCATGCCCAGCCAGTTTGTCGACATTGTGAACCATGCCCAACCAGTTTGTTGACATTGTGAACCATGGCCAGTTGGTCATTTAAAAAAAATACAGCGTTGTGCATACAAAAACAAAAGTGATTCTGGGGGGAGGCGGGGGGACACCGGCAGATCAGCACAATATTAACAAGCATTTGTCAATGCCGAACGTTCGCTTGCAGGTATTTGCTGTGGTATTTGGCACTTGCACATGGCTTAAAAAAATCAGTGACAAAGAAGTACAAGCATTTGTCAGTGCCGAATGTTGCTTGCTTCTATGTGCTGTTTAGGTATTTGGAAGTCATTGGAGTGCAAATATTGAAAAATCACGAACTTACGAGTGTGCGTAGGAACTGCGCAACGCACGCTTGTAAAACAGTCATTTTTAGGAATTTTTTCACCAAATATTCAACATAGCCATTTTAAGAGCTCTGCTCATGAACAGTGTCACTGTGATTTTCTTAATGTGTCCCATACATTGATTTCGAACACCGACTGCGCCATTGTGCGCTACATGGGCAGAAACACATTTTGGGCAGGATGTGAAAAATGACAGCTGTACTGCTCATAAGGAGGTGTGGTAAAATGGCAATGTTGAAAATCTGGAGTGAAAATATTGAAAATTCGCGAACTTACGAGCGTGCATAGGAACTACGCAATGCACACTCGTAAAACAGTCATTTTTAGGAATTTTTTCACCACATTTTCAACACAGCCATTTTAAGACCTCTGCTCATGAACAGTGTCACTGTGATTTTCTTAATGTGTCCCATACATTGAGTTAGCACACCGACTGCGCCATTGTGCGCTACATGGGTGGAAACATGTTTTGGGCAGGATGTGAAAAATGACAGCTGTACTGCTCATGAGGAGGTGTGGTAAAATGGCAATGTTGAAAATCTGGAGTGAAAATATTGAAAATTCGCAAACTTACGAGCCTGTATAGGAACTGCGCAGCATGCACGCTCGTAAAAGTCATTTTTTGAAATTTTTGCACCAAATTTTCAACATGGGTTTTGGGACCCTTCTCATGAATGATGTCACTGTCATGGCGTTACTCAGGCCCAATGGGTGATTTTGCGCAGTGACTGCGAAATCACCCTTCGGGCCCGAATAACGCCATGACAGTGACATCATTCATGAGAAGGGGCCCCAAAAACCCCATGTTGAAAATTTGGTGCAAAAATTCCAAAAAATGCCTGAGATATGCAATAAAGTTGAAAACCCCCTATCTAGCCCATTATACAGCTTACTGGCATTTCCTCAGTTCGTGGTCAGCTTTGAAGAGTGCAGATGTGTTCCCGGTCCACTGATGATCGTCGCGCCGAGCTCCGGAGGTAAGTATGGGGTGAGGGGGAGTGTGGGGAGGCAGGGTGTGCAGTGGGTGGGTGCGGGTTGTGGGAGGGGGTGCTGGGAGAAGCACCGTGGACCGTTTTCAATTTACAGGTTTGGAAAAAAAAAAGACAACGTGGGACATTTGCCACGCTGGGATGGCAGAAGGATGGCTGGGGGGGCAGTGGAGCCGACGGGGGATTGGGCACCCCCGTCGGCAGAAAATGCGTGACGTTTGCCACGCTGGGGTGGGCTCCCAGCGTGGCAGAAGGATGGCTGGGGGAGGGCCGTGGAGCCGACTGGGGATTGGGCACCCCCATCGGCAGACGACGCGGAACATTTGCCATGCTGGGGTGGGCTCCCAAAGTGGCAGCAAAGATTTGGGAGGGGGGGCGGTGTGATGCAGTGCTGTGTATGACAGCGGTGGTTTTCTTTGAAGAAGACCACGCTGTCCTTCTACAACACCAACATTAGTGCAGGACTGCCACGCCTGCTCAACGGATCAGGGATTGCAGGGAGGGCACACCTCCAAAGTGTCCCATTCTCCCAAGACGTTCCTTGCGCATGCGCGCAAGCGAACGTAAAAACAGCTGCTTTTAAGCATGCTTGACTTTACGATACAGAGAAGCAGGGACACAAGGGGCTGTGGGAGCAGGCTTTTGAACTGAAACAGAGGATACCTATTGGCTGCAATGTGGTGCCAGCTTCATCATGGGATTGACTAGATCAGCATGTCAGTCACATTGATTCTTGAATTAGGTGATTTGATACTGTTTATTGGACCAACAGAAATTACAGAAAGACCTTAAGCTTTCAACCTCAATCAGATGTCTTCGTCAGAAAAATGGCAGATATTTAAGAAAACTCACTTTTTAAAGCCCAGAGAAAAATAATTTTACACATGAGTGTGATAGAGTAGCAGTTAGTTAAGAAAATACAACCAGAGATAAGCAGGCATCCCTGAGACTAGCAAGTCAAAGGTCACAGAATGGAATGTTATGCAATAAGCCCTCTGATGTTTCAAGTCTCACTGAAGCCAAGTTAAAGGAAATGTGTGTGTGTGCCCATGATGCCGCATGTGCTAAAACATATCAGATATATGTAAAACACATAACTGTGTGTGTGTGTGTGTGTTCTACGCAGTTAGAATATAAATTTTGATGTGTAAAACTAAGAGACTCGTCCCCCTTTTGTTTAGTTAAACTCAACCTTATAAAACCAGGAAGCATAATGAGAAACTGTGTGTCTGGGTGCTGAGTCACACTGATTGACATTTTTTCTGAGACGATGATGTGGGCAAGTGAAAAATTATCGCTGTTATTGACGCAGTGGGTCAATAACAGGGTTTATTATTCACACGGGTCAGATTGATAGTAAAATAGCTTAGTGATATGTGCAGTCCGGTTACTACACATATTGTATGCATATTGAACAGTAGTGATAACATGTCTAAAGATTAAGTTTAAAAAGTTTTCAAGGATTCTAGAAAAAAGTTTAACTGACAAACAGAAAGGTACAAAGTGGTATTTTGAGTAATATTATTTTCTTTACTAGGTACACCCTCTGTAGCCTACCAGCTGTATGCACACTCACATGCACCCTTACCAGCTCCACACACACACATATCCACAGCACCTGCAGCTAACCAGCTACAACCTCCTGCCACAAACATACACACACACACACCCCCCCCCCCAACAAACACAGGCTGAACAGGTCCTTGAGACATAAACTTGTAAACAGCAAGCATGAAGAGATTGTTACCTTGAAGCGCTGGGCTCGTACCATATGATCAGCTGCTTGGTATCACGGTATGTGCCATCTACGTTCCTGTATTTACAGATGAACTGCAGTAACTATTCTGAATCTGTTGGAGTGCATGTTTCCTACTGTTGCTTCTTGAATGCTGCTGCACCTGGTCTGACCGAAAGCAAGCTTAGCCTTGACTGCATATGCACCCGCAGTTCCACCATGAAAATGCAGCCTGCCAGCTCCACAGACACATGCACATGTGGGCACACACACACACACACACACACACTCTTCCATAACTCAAGAACCTGTATCTTGCCAGCTCTACACATACATGCACCAGCTGCCTGCCAGCTTCACAAACATGTTAACGTGCAGCTGTGAGGCTGTCCAGCCCCATGGACAGACAGCATCACACACACATGTAGCCAAACCTGCCAACTCCACATACAGCAGCAGCCAACCAGTCCCATCTTCTGGCTGGTCACCTGCTCCCACACAATCCCACAGTCAAACCAGCTAGGCACACACTCCTTTAGCAAACCAGCTGCATGCACACATGCACGTATGCAGACTGCCACTTTGACACAAGTAGACATGCACACACAGCTTGCCACACACACACACACACACACACACACACTCTCAGCCTGCCAGCAGCATGCATACATGCACCCCCCCACAGCAAACAGTTCTGTAAAAAATTGAAAAAGGTAGCTACTGTAGGCACACGCTGTATTAGTGAAATATACAGTGGCGTGAAAAAGTATTTGCCCCCTTCCTGATTTTCTCTATTATTGCATATTTGTCACACTGGATGTTTTCAGGTCTTTAGAGAAAATGTAATATTAGATAAAGGGAACCTGAGTGAACAAATAACACCTGTTTTTTAATTTTTTATTTCACCTATTTAATGAAAAAGTTAACCAACACCAACTGGCACTGTGTGAAAAGTAATTGCCCCTTACACTTAATAACTGGTTACACATTTAGCTGCAATGACTGCAACCAAACACTTCCTATAATTCAATATCAGTCCTTCACATCGCTGTGGAGGAATTTTAACTCACTCTTCCTTGCAGAACTGCTTTAATTCAGTAACATTTGGTAGGTTTTCAAGCATGAACTGCTCGTTTCAGGTCCTGCCACAGCATCTCTATTGGGTTTAAGTCTGGACTTTGACTAGGCCACTCAAAGCTTTAATTTTACTTTTTAGCCATTCTGATGTGGACTTGCTTTTGTGTTTTGTATCATTGTCTTGCTGCATGACCCAACTCGCTTCAGCTTCAGCTGACGGAAGGATGACCGGACATTCTCCTTAAGAATTTTCTGGTACAGAGCAGAATTCATGGTTCCTTTAATTTTGGCAAGTCATCCAGGTCCTTAGGCAGCAAGCATCCCACACATCACACTACCACCACCATGTTTGACTGTTGGTATGGTGTTCTTACTGTGGAATGCTGTGTTTGCTTTACGAGACATTATGGGATCCATGTCGTCCAAAAAGTTCCACTTTGGACTCATCTGTCCATAGAACATTTTCCCAAAAGGCTTGTGGATCATCCAGGTGCTTCTTGGCAAATGAGAGACGAACATTTATGTTCTTCTTGGTTAGCAGTGGTTTCTGCCTTGCTACTCTCACATGAAGCCAATTTTTGCCCAGTCTCTTTCTGATTGTGGAGTCATGAACACTGACCTTAGCTGAGGCAAGAGAAGCCTGCAGTTCTTTGGATATTGTTTTAGGATCCTTTGAGACTTCCTGGATGATTTTACGCTGTGCCCTTGGAGTAATTTTGGCAGGCCGCCCACTCCTGGGAAGATTCACTACTGTTCCAAGTGTTCTCCATTTGGAGATTATGGCTCTCACTGTGGTTCGATGGAGTCCCAGAGCCTTAGAAATAGCTTTGTAACCCTTTCCAGACTGAAAGAGGGCAACAAATTTTTTTCTGATCTTTTCAGGAACTTCCTTTGATCATGGCATAATGTGCTGGTTGAATCTTTGTGCTGCAGCGGGACTCTGATGGTAAGGGCCAAAATAAGTGAGGTTTATATTGAGCAGGGCTGGCTGTAATCAAGCCTGGCTGTGTTCAATCAGCTGACTCTAATTATCCTTTTAATTGGGTTGATTTAACTAGGGGAATTACTTTTCACACAGTGCCAGTTGGTGTTGGTTAACTTTTTCATTAAATAAATGAAATAAGTAAAAAAAAAAAGTGTTATTTGTTCACTCAGGTTCCCTTTATCTAATATTATATTTTGTCTAAAGACCTGAAAACATCCAGTGTGACAAATATGCAATAATAGAGAAAATCAGGAAGGGGGCAAATACTTTTTCACGCCACTGTAAGTTCAACAGAGTACAGATACAGGAAGACCCCTTACAAGACAAATGTCCCAAATGTTTTGCAACAATAATGGTTACTTTCTCATGGATTTGATAGCATGTGCCTACTAGCTACATGTCTTGCTCGATATTTAGGTACTACTTCTGAGCACTGCTTAATGTCCGAGTGTCCTTTTCCACTTCACTAGTTATGTAAACACACTGTCACAGACTTACAGATCCATTCTACCCTAGCTGTCCAAGTTCCATACATCATGCCATCACTGCTGGCCCTGAATAAATGTTGTTACTCTGTGCGGCTGTGTCTCCAACCTATCCTTCTCCTTTCTGAGGTGCGGACTTCAGAACTGGGCACAGTACTCTAGGTGAGGCCTCACCAGGGATCTGTAGAGGGGAAGTGCAGTATTACCTCTTTCTTCTGCTATCAGTGCCCTTCCCGATACATCCCAGCATCCTGCTAGCCTTGCTATAGGCCTTGTTGCACCGACTCACTTGCTTAAGTGAGTTGCTAATGATAATGTGGCCTCCCACACCTCGGGGTGTGTGTACAATTCTTATAATTACTGGTGACTCCCTTTACTAACCGGATTTCAGGCACAGTAAAAATGCCGTAATAACCCGAAATCGAGTTATTACGGCGTTCACTACACTTTTTTTCCACCGCTAGCGTCCATTGTCTGTCACTCTAGCATTCTGAGCCACTTCATTGGCTCGCATTCTGCTTGTGGGCGGGCTAGCAGTATTTCAAAAAAATGGCAGCTCGGTTTTCCGTTTACCTAGGAGCCACTTTCGTTGAATTCTCCGTCCCCTTCTCTTTACATTTGCTTATCTGGTTGATCCTGCCTTCAAACATAAATTGAATATCTGGTTGATCCCGCCGTGCCCCCGAATCGGTAGACGCCCGGATTCCTACTAAAGCTGTGGATGACACCTAAAAATAAAGTAAGTCAAAGCAGGGAAAGGGAAAGAGTGTGTGTGTGTGTGTGAGAGAGACAGTGTCTGTGTGTGTGAGAGACAGTGTCTGAGAGAGTGTGTGCGTGTTTCTAAATGCACCATACTCTGCACCAGTAATTATAAAAAATTAAAAATAAGCAACTGCATGTATATGGATTTTTTTTTACACACCTTCGCTCTCGAGGTTTATGGGTCATCACACCCTTCGGGTGTGTAAAAAAAAATCCATAACACACAGTTGCCTATCTATTATTCTCTATGTTATAACCCCCTACCCAGCCATTATTCTCTATATTAAAACCATTCATCAAAGACTTGGTATGCTGTTCAGAAGGTTAAGAATGACATTATTGCAGAGTCACGTAAATTGCTGGCCCACAGTCTCCTGTTTTCAGTTCTTGACTCTGGGCTACCAATATGCAGTATGCTACAGCAAATGCTGGTAACCTTACCAAAGTCTGGATGGTATGTAATACTATTATTTGTAGGTTTATCATGAATTTCCCCAGAATCACACACCACTGTCTTTTGTAGTCAGCTGCAGGTTTCCTCTCCTTAGAAAATCGTGATAAATTTCATTATGGTGTACTTCTGTATAGGGATATTTGGCCCCTTTATCCTGAATCTGTCTCTGGCATGTTTTACATGTCTCACAACTGCCATGGGACTAGAACCGGGAATACTAGGTGTTTCACAATTCCATTTAAAAAAAAAATAGTCCTCCTCACAGAGGTCACTTTTGTATAGGTCCCCTCAATTTTATAATATGTTGCCAAATTAATTTGTTAGCTGCTCTACTATTGCTATGATTAAAGTCAATTTAAAATCATGGCTAGTTCAACACAGCCTTTGTACTTGTTTTTGATGAAGTGTACAATTTACTCTTCTTCTTGTTTGTGTGTTTTGTACCATTTTCATTTTTATGTTTGTTTGCGGGCATGCGCAAGAAGCATGTTGTGGCAGCTTGCTGGACTAACGGGTTGTGGAGGTGTGGCAGTGTTGTGGCCAATGGCAGCAGTGCTTTTTGGGGCTGGTTTCTGTGGTGCCAATGGAGCAGCATGCTGTCAATGACAGCAGTTTTGCAGCATGCCACCAACTTGAAAGAAATTTGCCGCTACAATCAGGGAGCACCCCGTCATTGAAGAGTCAGTTGTTTTTGCTGCTGGGGCGGTACCTGATTACAGCAGCAAATTGCAGCTTGCCTTGTCTGGTGTCACATTTCAATAAACATGGCAGAGGCTGTCGCCGTCCGCCTCTCACAGTCCCCATGAAAGCCGACGTGGGTGCCAAATCCCCCTTTCAGCATGCCCCCTCCCAAGTTCATTTGCTGACAGCGGAGCCCAATCCCCACCTGCATAATGTCCCCCTCTCATTCGTTGTGTGCTGAGGGGGGTGTCCAATTCCCCTTGGTTCATGTGCCCCCTCAAACACATTGGATGTGCTGATGGGGTGCCCAATCCCCATTGACTACGGCACCCCCCCCAACAAACACCTAGGTGGCACACTGGGAGCCCACCCCAGCATGCCAATTGTCCCTGTAAATGAAAAACCGTCCCGTGAGGTGTTTTTTTTTCAAACCCTGTCAAAACAGAAAACCATCCCTCGTTGTGTCCATTGCCCCTCCCCAACCCGCACTCCACCCTCAGTACACACCATTTCACATCTTCAATTCTATACCGAACCCAGCACGATGGTCTCGTGAGCGGGAACACATCTGCACTCTCCAAAGCCAACCGCCAACTGAAGAAATGCCGATAAGCTGTATAATGGCAAAATGGGCTTTTTTCAACTTAGGTGGATATCTCAGCCATTTTTGCAAATTTTAACACCAAATTTTCAACATGGGGTTCTTGGGACCCCTTCTCATGAATTCAACCACTGTCATCTGGTTATTTCATCCCAAAAGGTGATTTCTCCTATACTGCACCCATTTCGGCATATGTCCTTATAGAATGGGGTGACTGAAAAGACAAGCACCCCATGGCATGCCTCAACACTTGTCATTGTCTGCAGGATAGGGTGAGGTGAAACGGCATGAGCATTATGGCCGACGACTCAGACACCCCCCAATGCCTGGTTATCTCTGCAGGGTGCAGGCAGGGTTGGCATGAGTTCAATACTTCACTGCCACTCTTATTCTGCATCTGTCTAACTCCTGCCCAATGCTAATATCAGCAAGCAAACATTCGGCATTGACAAACGCTTGTTCTGTATTGTATGTATAATCTCGTCACTAATGAAAACAGGCAGTTATGCTTTAGCCTACAAGTATAAAAAATAAATAAACAAAAGAAAAAAAAAGAAACATTATTTTGCGCCACAAGTATGAAAACACATTTTGGTCAGGATTTGAAAAATGACGTCTGTCACATTCATAAGGTGTGGTTAAAAAATGACTATGCTGAAAATTTTGGATCAAAATATTTAAAATTACCAAAGTTACGAGTGTGCAATGAAACATTTCAACATATGCTCATGACTTTGTTTTTTGGTTTTTAATATTTTTACCTCCAAATTTTCAACATAGCCTTCTTATGACCTCATCTCAGAAAAATGTTCAAATCCTGCCTGAAACGGAATTGTGCGCAGTGACTGCAAGATCATCTTTTGGTACAGATTTGCATAATTTCACTGGCATTGTTCATGAGGTGGGGCCTCACAAAGGCCATGTTGAAAATTTGGGGAAAAATATTGAAAAACAACTAAGTTATGCGGACAAGTTCAAAACACATTGAAATACATTGAATTGCATACCTGATTTCCTCAGTTCCGGTCCAGCACTGAAGAGTGAAGATGTGTCTCTGGTCCAGAGAGGATTATGGTGTTGGACCCACGGTAGGTAAGTAAGGGGTATGGGGTGGTATGTGCTGAGTGGGAGGGCCATGTGGGAGGGAGGGTTATGGCAGTGGTGGGCCAGCAGTGGCAACAGATGTCGTTGGACGTTTTTTCTTTTTTACAGGGTTTATAAAAAATAAAAAAAGCTATGAGGAACAGTTTTCTTTATTTCAGGTACCCACACTGTAGATTGGGCACCCTGGTGTCGGTGTTATGTTTGGTGGCACTGGGATAGGCTTCCCAGTGTCACACAGTGAAAACAGGTGGGATGGGGGGGTAGTAGCTGGCACTGGAAATTAGGTACCCCAGTATCAGAAAATTAACAAAGAAGGGTATCTCCCAACACCCTCACCTTGTCAGGTCTTATTGCTTGCATAGAAAACTGCTGGCAGAAGAAGGGCTGATGGTCTATCCCATCTACCCCGTGAGACTGTGCACTCTCAGCACCTGGTCAGTGGCACAGCTACACTGCGGGATGCTTCTTGGCTAGGGGGTGACCCATTCTGCTTTTCTGATGGACTTTTCCTTCTAAAAATTGAAATGAACATTTTGGGGATTGGTGTTTGTTTTGGTCACTTACAAATAAAAATATGCTGCAACAGGAATTTGGACTGATAGTTTGTGGCTTCCTGAAGTGAGCCAAGTGCAAGGCCCTTAAAAACACCATAAACTGGGGGGGGGGGCAGGACATTAATTATTACCTATTAATTATTAATTAGTAACAGTAACTATCTTGTAACACAAGGGATGGTAATCATTTGCTTATTTGTTTGAAATTTGGCAATGGGAAAGGCACACTGAGCCAAAGCTCATATCCAGGTGTGACCGGGGGTGGGGGTGGATGGCAAAGGGTACACAGTAATGATGGAAGTAACCAGATACAATACAGGAGTACATAAAATTGCACACATTATGAAATCAAGTACAATTAATTAGTTGGTATAGTATGCAAGGTGAATTGTAGAGGAACTGCAGCCCTGGGGCAAAAATCTAACAAGGGTGAAATAGGGCTGTGCAAAAAAAAAAAAAAAAAAAAAAAGGCCAAACGTGCAATGCCAAATAAATCACAGTTTTGAATGTCAAGGGCAGGAAAGAGTAGAAGGTCAGTAGATGCTGGTAAAGGGCGAGATAAGTTTAAGGGCAATAGCAGGAGCGGGAGACAACATTTCGAAGAGAGGATTTAAAAGGTAGGCAAGACAGGGAAAGATGGAGGGAGAGCGGAAGATCGTTCCAAAGAGAACGCAGGTGGTCAGAAGAAGTTTGATGGGAGAAGGAACAGAAAGGCTGTGTGAGTCAGAGGATTGGAGAGAGCAGTTGGGAAAAAGTATAAAGGACAGGACAGTGAAGATTGGGAGGAAGAGAGGAAAACCGGAATTTAGAAAGAAAGGAAATACAGTGAAGTCATACTAACTATATTTAGTGCTTTTCTACAGTGTTTTTTACCATAATTTACATTCACTGACAAACATTTATGGTTGGAAATGGAATTGCTTCTTGTACTTTTAATCAGTTAAAAACTAAAATATTCTAAAAGTTCTGATAAGACTCAAATATTAACAATCAGAACTTCTGTGACGTGTGAGCACCTCTCAGAAGCTGAATGTTTTGCAGTTCTCCCATGCTTCGTCATACAGTATAAGAACTGATTTTCAGACAAATGGCACCATCTTGTGGCAACACATGGTTATTTCAACCCTTCAGTTAGCAGTGGTACAGTACTGGAATTTTTCGTAAATTAGCCAAAGCCCTCTCTTACGCGCCCTCATTCATCCTTGCTAGTCTCTCTCTTCCTGTCCCCACTCCAATACTTCTAGAACATTTAGCATAGCGAATGTTCCTTAAACTATGTATAAAGGTATCGGTAAAATTCTATAATGTACTTTGCTTAACATACCAGCAATATAGCAAAAAGCCTTTTAATAAAGAACTTCACTTATAAAATGGCAAGAAGAAATACTGGAACCTTTTTTTTTTTTAAATAAGCTTATCTTTCCTTGTTAACATTAATAACTTATGCTTACGTAAAATTATTGTGAGTTTTATTTATTATATTCCTTGAAGCATTAAAATGTTAAAGGTTTGCCATATTTTTTCAAAATCGGATTATTTTCCAATTTTCATATATTGAAGTCTTTCTAATTTCATTGTATCCACCATATAATTAATCCATGTTTCAACTGCTGTTGGGTTGGGATCTTTCTATTTAACCAGAATATATTTCTTGGCAATTGTCATTGCTATCGAAAGAAAGGATCGTTGGTATTGATTACTGCCCTCTATTTGTTCTTGTAATGCAAACATGGAGAATAGTACTCTAAATGTTATTTGTACATTCAGGGCACTATTTATTATTTTGAGTATTTTAAACCAAATATTAGTGAGATACGGACAATTGTGGATTAAATGAATCAGAGTTCCAGAGGTGTTAGAACATCTTGGGCATTTATCTATCAGATTAGAGTGCATTCTATGTAATTTGTGTGGGGTATAATATACCTTATGTAGAATATTGTATTGGATTTCTTGTAGTTTGCTAGATTTAATATTGATAAAGGGGGAAGCTAATATAGAGGACCACAGGTTTTCCATTTCTTCTTCTGAAAGTTCATGACCTAGATCTGTCGTCCATCTGTTTTAGTTTATTCATATTGTTTACTAAGGAGGGAAAGAGAGAAGAATATATTTTTGAGATTAGTTTTTTGTTCTCTTTCTGCTCTAATAAGATATTCAAAATGGGTGTAGATCTTAATTTTAGCACACCATTAGTTTTTGTTATAATGTGCTTTATTTGCATATATTTGAATAAACGCGTGTCCGGTATTTTGTACTGTGATTTGATTTGTTCAAATATTTTGAAACTTTTATCCATAAAGAGTTGTCCAAATTCATATAGGCACTGTCTTCACCATTCCTTAAAGATTCGATCTTTCACTAATATAGGAAAGTGGTAGTTATATATCGGGGAGAATTGAGTGATTCCAAATTTTTATTTTTTGAATTTTATGAATTTCATACTAACAATTAATAGTTGTATGTGTTGTTGGACTTCCCATCTCTTTGTTGCTATTTACTTTATCTAGGTATATTCCTGAAAATAACACATTCATTAAATTGTTGTACTCGTAGATGGTGGTTTCCATTTGTGCAGATTTACATGGATATAGTTGATAATTTATCCAGTTCCAAATTATTCCTAGTTGTGTTGCCAGATAGTATTTATGGAAGTCTGGTAGAGCTAAGCCCCCTTGGTCCTTTGGAAAGACTAGTTTATCATTTGAAATTATCATTTTTTATGTTTGCTTGCGTGCATGCACAAGAAACATTATGTGGCAGCTTAGGAGAGAAGCGGGTTGTGGAGGTGCAGCACTATGGCAGCCAAAGGTGGCACTGCATTTGGGGGCTTGGCACTGGTGGACCAATGCAGGCCCAGTGTCCTGATGACACTGGTTCTGCAGAAGTGCCACCAAGTTGAAACATTTTCGCCGCTGCAATCAGGTGCCGCCTCGTCATTGCAGTGTCAGCCATTTCATTGCAATGAGGGACCGACCCATCACTGCAGGTTGGTACCTTGCCGTCCGCATGCCCCCAACCAGTACATTTGCCGATGAGTGAGCCCACTCCCTGTCAGCATACTGTAACCCCCTTCCCCATTTATTGTGTGCGAGGGTGCACAATCCCCCTCGGCAGCATCGCCCCAACAATCTTTTTTGCCGACGGGGCCCAACCCATCGGCTTCAGTCCCCCTAGTTCAGTTTGCCAATGGGGAGCCACTCCCATTGGCATAATGTTCCCCAGTTTGCTGTGTGCTGAGGTGTGCCCAATCCCCTCAGCTCTCCCCCACTGGTATGTGCTGACGTGGTGCCCAATCCCCGTCGGCTACAACCCCTTTCAAAACACTCAGGTGGCATGCTGGAGGCCCACCCCAGTGTGCCAAATCTCTGAAAAAAAAAACAGTCCTGCGATGTTTTTTAACCTATAAAAAGAAAGCGGTCCCTTGTAGAGTTCGGTGGCCCCTCCCCCAATCTGTGCACCCCATGTCACCATTGATTCTCACCCCATACTTACCTCCAGAGCTCCAGCACACAACGATCTTCGTGGACCGGGAACACGTCTACACTCTTCAAAGCCGACTGTGAACTGAGGAACTGCCAGTAAGCTGTATAATGGCATAAATAGATTTTTTTTTGCAACTTTGTGCATATCTCGGGCATTTTTGGGAATTTTGGCACCAAATTTTCAACATGGGGTTATTGGGACCCCTCCTCATGAATTTAGTCACTGTCATGGCGTTATTCAGTCCCGAAAGCTGATCTCTTGGTCACTACGCAAAATCATCTTTTGGGATCGATTAACGAAACAACAGTGCCACTGTTCATGAGGTGGACTCTCAAAAAGTCTATGTTGCAAATTTGGTGAAAAAATCAAAAAAATGACTGTTTTATGAGTGTGCATTGCGCAGTTTCCACGCATGCTCGTAACTCCGCGAATTCATAATATTTTCACTCCAAATTTTCAACATTGGCATTTTTCCACACCTCCTTATGAACAGTACAGCTATCATTTTTCACATCCTGGTCAAAATGTGTTTGTGCACTTCTGGCACAGAATAGCGCAGTCGCTGTAGGAAATAAATGTTTGGGACAGATTAAGATCGAGCAAGTGAGAGGGGGGAGTGAACGAATAGCACGGTCGCTATGGGAAATCAGTTTTAGGAATAGATTGAGAAAATGACAGTGACACTGTTCATGAGCAGAGGTCCTAAAATGCCTATGTTGAAAATTTGGTGATGAAAGTCCATAAAATGACTGTGTTGCAAGTGTGCATTGTGCAGTTTCAACATACCCTTGTAACTTTGCAAATTTGTAATATCTTCATGCCAGATTTTCAACACTGCCATTTTTTCACACCTCCTTATGAACAGTACAACTGCCATTTTTCACATCCTGGTCAAAATGTGTTTGTGCACTTCTGGCGCAGAATAGCGCAGTTGCTGTGGGAAATAACTGTTTGGGACAGATTAAGATCGAGCAAGTGAGAGGGGGGAGTAAACGAGCTCAACTGAGCCCTGTCAGGACTGCTGCAGATTTCTTTGTGGGCAGAAAAAGGTGTCAATGCAGGCAGGGGCCCAGTACAAAGGGCAGCCTGCAGCGCGGGGAGAGACAGAATGAGCAAGTGAGAGAGGGGGAGTGAGCGAGCTCAACGCAGTTCTGTCGGGACTGCTGCAGATTTCTTTGTGGGCAGAAAAAGGTGCCAAAGCAGGCAGGAGCCCAGTACAAAAGTGCAGCCTGCAGTGCTGGGAGAAACAGAACGAGTGAGTGAGAGAGGGGGACTGAGCAAGTTCAATGGAGCTCTGTTGGGACTGCTGCGGATTTCTTTGTGGGCAGAAAAAGGCACCAACACAGGCAGGAGCCCAGTACAAAGGGCAGCCTGCAGCGCGGGGAGAGACAGAATGAGCAAGTGAGAGAGGGGGAGTGAGCGAGCTCAATGCAGTTCTGTCGGGACTGCTGCAGATTTCTTTGTGGGCAGAAAAAGGTGCCAAAGCAGGCAGGAGCTCAGTACAAAAGTGCAGCCTGCAGTGCTGGGAGAAACAGAAGGAGTGAGTGAGAGAGGTGGAGTGAGCGAGCTCAATGGAGCTCTGTCGGGACAGCTGCAGATTTCTTTGTGGGCAGAGAAAGGTGCCAATGCAGGCAGGAGCCCAGTAGAAAAGGGTAGCCTGCAGCACCGGGAGAAACAGAACGAGCGCATGTCAGAGGGGGAGTGAGCAAGCTCAGCGGAGCTCTGTTGGTACTTTAAGTTGCCTCCTCCCACCCAGTGTCCTCTGTGGTCCTATATTACATCAGGGTCTCTGAGGTGGAGACAAAGCAATGATTGGATACTTTTAGGATTGCTGTAATAATACAGATTTAGTTGTTCTGTTTCTTTCTCTAACTGAGCTAAGTACTGAGCTATACTGTTAGGATTGCTGTAATAATACATATTTATATGTTCTGTTTATTTCTCTAACTGAGTTGAGTAATACTTGGAGTGCAATACGATTTCTAACTGGGCTAAGTGAAACTATGAGGGCTGAGAACAAAAAGTATGGTAGCTGAGTGGTGAAAAAGAGACAAGGAGGCTTTAGGATTGCTACAGTAATACAGTATCTAACGGATGAGATTTGAGACTAAATTACCCCGGTCGGCAAGGGGCCAGTAGGGGGACCAGCGTGGAGGGGGGGCAGGAATTTGAGTAACTAGGGGCCAAACAGTTGCAGTAGGGTACAGAACCTGGGAGTAAGACCCCGTAACATAAGATGGTGGCCAAAATGGAGCAGGTGCCACATTTCAATAGGGCGGGCTTCTTTGGAAGGCTGGTGGTGTATACAGAGTGTGGGTCTGCCATGATCCTGGACTGGGCTTGGAGGATGGGTGGGGGGGAGTGTATGGTCTGTAGATGACTGGCTAGTTTGAGGGAGGCAATACTGAAGGAGGGGCTGGTGGCATTTCTAGACAGTGATGGCCTCCCAAGATGGGTGGCAACACGGGTTCGTCTCAGAGAGGTCTTGTCAAACCAGCCTAATACAGTATTGTGACTGGGTGACAAGGGAGTTGGACAGGGGCCATGCGGTACATGTCCTGTACTTGGACTTCAGTAAGGTCTTTGATACAGTGCCTCATGGGAGACTGGGGGGGGGAGCTGATAGCAGTGGGGCTGGGAAAAAAGCTGACTAAATGGATAGAGAACTGGTTACAGGGAAATTTCCTAATTTTCTCTCCATCTCTCCCTTTCCACAGCAAGCCCTCTGTGGGCTGTCTGCCTCTTTCGGCGGCTGCGGCGGTTTAGAAGCCCGCCGGCCACTTCAGCCACCACTACCTGACCCAGGAGCTCCTCTCATTCAGGTATACTCTCAGCCTAAGCCCAGGGCTGCTAACCAAGAAGCTGATTGGTCATGGCTTCTTGGTGCTAGCACCCGATTGGACGCCTTCAACTCCAGCTTGCTCACGATTGGCTGCCATGCTCCTTCCAGAACCAAAGCTGAACACGGACTGCTGTCCCTAGCTAACTTTAATCTACAGCTTTTCTTGCATTAGTTTTTGGCTCCCCTTCCCCTCAGCCCGCCTTAATTAAATACCTGTGTGCTCCTCCCCTTGTTATTCTTGTCCCTCTGATTGGCTGGAACCTTTCAACATACTCCTCTCAGGTGCCCCTGGTCCTGGCTGCTCGGAATCCATTCCCTCTATAAATAGGGTGCTTCCTTAAGCCTACAGTGCCTCCCCCCAGATCACTTACTTACTGGGTTGCACTGTAGCTGGGACACCTAATAATAGTGTGCACTATTAAGACTTCAGCATCTTCCCACTCAAGCCATTTAAGTCCTATTTTCCTACCACCCATAGTCTCCTGTCTAAAGAACAAATCTATGTAACCCCATAGCAGTGTGCTCACAGCGCAAGCCCCTTTCGCCTCCTGTGGTCATACTGTAACCCTATCAACATGTCTGCCTCACTCATAATCCTTCTCCTTCTCATTCCGCTTAGGTCTGATGGCACAACAGCAGTCGTCCCTCTCAAGCACCTAACATCTATACACATCCCCTGGGGTACAGCACCTTACAGTAAAGTGCACACCTGCACACCCACACATCACATCCCAAGTGATAACTTGAAAAATCCTCGGCTGGAGTATCCCCTTCTCCTCCAAGTTCTTGCTCCTTGTAGTACTCTCCCCACTGAAAAATCTGCTTACAGGAGACGGCATAAGCCAGCGAAACTTCTTGCCCACTATGTTGCAAGAATTGCCTCTCTCCTATTACTTCTTGCTGGGAATACCCATCCAAACCCTGGCCCCCTACACTATCCTTCGCGCAACCCCTCAAGCTAGGGTCCCTAGTGATTGCTGCCATTAATATTCATAGCCTGATGCCCAGGCTTGATGACCTGCATGTCTGGGTGGCTCAACATAAACCTGACATCCTAGCTCTTAATGAAACCTGGCTGTCCCCCCAAAATCCCTGACAATGTAGTGTCCATTCCCAGCTTTGTTCTCTTTAGGCTAGACTGAATAAATAAACGAGGCGGCAGATGCACCATCTACCTGAGGGATTCCCTCAAAGGACAGGTCCTCCCTATGTCTTCCACCCACATGAACTCTCAAATGCTGGCAGTCAGAATAGTTCTGGGCAAGCAAGGTGGGACACTCACCATTGTATCTGTGTCTATTCCCCCTCGTGAACAAGCATCAGGATTTCAAATGGTTACTGACTTCCTTGACAGTCACCCACACCGCAATGAGACAATTGTTATGGGTGACTTTAATGTCAACTGGCTGGCACCTGAAGCCTGCCTCTATAAAGATGCCAATGCTGCAACAGATGTAACACAAATGATCCCTACTGCCACAAGATTCAGCTATAGAACAGACTGCAGCACCTTGCTTGATCTAATCCTCACCACCCACCCTCACAGATTCGCGAACACTCAAGTACTCCCAGACTCCCTAAGTAACCACTTCCCTGTTATCTGTCAATGGTCAAACAAGGCACCCAAGTCAAAACTCACTGTGCCACCGGTGTATACTAAAAAAAAAAATGAAAGCTTCCCCAATTCCTTGCCGCTGTCTCACAAATTGACTGGTCACCCTTCGACTCCATGAGCTGCATCAACCTTGCTCTCAGTTTCTTCATTACCCGATTTAACCAAGTCTGTGATAATTTTGCCTCCTGTAAAGAAGAAAACATAGATCCTTTAATAACTCCTGGATTACCCCTGAACTAATTTCTATGATGAAGCACAGGGATAACCTTTGGCACCGTGCTATGGCATCTGGGCAACAACCTGACCTCCAATGTTATAAAGCGGCCAGGAATCAGTGTACCCAGGCAATACAGAGAGCCAAGCAAGAATACTTCAAACATGAGCTAACAGACACCTGGGGTAACAGCAAGTCCTGCTGGGATAACATAAAAAAGCTCACGGGAAAATTAAACATCCTCCTCCACCATGCTTCAGGAAAACGGGGCTGTTCTTCTTGATCATAATGAAATTGCTGATACTTTCAATTGTGCTTTTACTTAGCAGTATACTTCCTCCGAACTTTTTTGACAAATCCACCCTGCCAGGTCCCGAAGGTAAGACCAATCCACTCAAGACCACCCCCCCCCCTTTCTATTTCAGGAGAATATCTCTCTCTGAATCTAGGAAATACCTCCAAAACATCCTTGGTAAAACTAGATACAGTAGTGACGCTTTGGATCTTAAACTTCTCTCCCTCTCCCTCAGTACCATTCTATTCCCTCTTACTAAAATTCTAAATCTCTCACAATCTGTTAGACAGTTTCCCCAGCTTTGGAAATCGACCATTGTCACTCGCGTACATAAAAGTGGTGATAGGGCTGTGCACTCCAACTACCACTCCATTTCTATCTTACCACCACTTTCTGAAGTCCTAGAATGTATTGTGGCAGACCAGCTGTCTGAACACCTTGAGAAATATGATCTACAGTGTCCACAGCAACACGGCTTTCGTTAGGCCCATGGCACTGCCACCACCCTTCTGGAATTTACTAGCCATACACATAAAGCCCTGGATACAGGTAACCTACTCGGGGCAGTGTATATTGACTTAACAAAAGCCTTTGACACCATTAATCACCAGTTTCTAGTTGACTCCCTATCTGCTCTTGGCCTCTTAGATGCAGTCGCTATGTGGTTTGAAAGCTACCTGACGGAGAGAAGGCAACAAGTTAAGATCACTGACACTCTTTCCAGTAGCCTCCTGGTGTGATCTGGTGTTCCCAAGGATCCACACTTGGTCTGCTTTGATTCAGCCTTTTCATTAATAACCTTCCTGCAGCTTGCGAAAATAAAATGTTACTCTATGCTGATGACGCTGTCCTTTTTTCTACACATTCTGACCCTGCCCCCCTCTCCCTGGATCTACAGAAAAACTTCAGTCACACAGAGTCCTGGTTCAATCAGCATAAGCTGCTGATGAATTATGAAAAAAACCAAGACCAGGGGTGTGTGGCTTGCAGCTGAAGATGGCGAACGCAGCTTAACCTAGCTCCTCTTAGCACGCAGTCTTTTTTATTATCTTCAGGAGATTACCCGGTCTTACGTGCATTAAAAACTGGGGTAACGAGGGCAGAAATAAGAACAAGCAGTCTAAGCTGCATTTGATCCCTTCTGAGCAGCTGAAGGATCAACGGCATGGCCTGGAGGACTCAAACAGATCCCACGACCCCACGATGGCAGGAAGGCCCCTCAGATTTTGAAAGATCTATGGCAACGGTTCCTTCTACCTTAGCTCTAATCCAACATGACATGGAAGCAGGGTTCGATAATATAACATCACAAATATCACACCTGCAATCTGTCATGATGGGGCTTTCTGAAACGTCGGCTTCTCATTCCTGTCAAATTGTGGAGTTAGAGCACCACGTGGGACCGCTGGAGGACTCACTCTCGGACTCCATGACAGACAACCTGGCATTGAAGCGTTTGGTGGAGGAACTATCTGGGAAGATGGCCAACCAAGAAAGGTCACGCCGGTCCAATTTAAGCATTCTTGGTCTCCTCGAGGGAGCCAAAGGGAACAACCCAGAAAGGTACATCCACTCCTGGCTCGTGGAGCACCTGAATTTGACACCGGAGCTCCAAGGATGTGAAGTTGAATGGGCACATAGGGTGGGTCCGAAACTTCCTGCTGCTCTCGCCCCAGACACTGTTTGATCAAGTACCTCTGCTACCTAGGCAAGGAGGTGATTCTAAAATGGGCAAAGGAGAAGGGCCCCATTTCCCTTGGGAAGAGCAAGATTTATATCTACCCAGGACTACAGCAAGGAACTTCAACAGCACCACCAAAGGTTTAATGACATTAAGTCCCAACTGATTCGCATGGGCTGGGCCTTCGCCTTCCTCTACCCAACTAAGTTAAAAATTGATCGACCAGGATGTGCCTCACACTTCTTCTCCTGCCCCCATGAAGCTATGAAGTGGGTTGAGGAGGCAAGTAGAAATGGGGAGGGAGGACATGCAGAGGGCACACTTTCCCCAGACTGGCGAGATCCCCACGAGCACTGATGATTCAGGTATTGTTTATTTTTAGAATTTTCTCCCACTAGCTGAAGTCTCACTATAGTGGGATGGCAAATATCAGCTATGGCATCTCGGAGGATCTATTCGCATACGAATCTACTGTCTGGCTGGTCTTTGTGGACTGCAATCCTTATTGAGGGGCCTGAGAATATGTGGACTGGCTTCTCTCCTGACCTAGTATGGGGTCCAGAGTTGCACCGGAGATAATCAGTTCCCTTATCGAGCGCGATCATGCAAGTGGGTAGCAGCTGGGTCAACGAGTCAGGAATGCTTGCTACGGAGCCTACCATTTGGAAGCTACTTTTTTCTTACCCTTGCTGTGGGACCTATGGGCCTTGATTCCTGGCGTTATACTTTAGGATGCACCGACTGATTCTGGGAGGGTTGGCCTCACTCTTCTGCTGATGGCTGTTTGTTTGGATTTTGCCCCAACCTGATCTGGGGATCAGGATACCAGCGGGGGTATCATTTAGATGTTTGCACCTATTGGTTCTTCTCCTTCTCGCTGAGAGCAAAGGTCTCCTGTTGCATTCAGGGCTACCCTGAGTCAGAACCCCAGTGCATCAGAGGGGAAGTGACTTGGGACCTACAATGTGGACCACTGGTTGCTGCCCATTGGTAGCTCTTAGTTTTAGGTTGATTCATGCCAGACATTTGTTTATCTTTAGGGGGTACTCCTAAGTTCTGTTATGTGGTTTCAAGGAGTGCTGTATAAAATAGTAATTAACAAAGGTTCGCCATGAGTTTGCAGGGGAATTGGGGTTGGGTCATTCATGGCCCATGTGGGGGTACTGTTACTGCTCTCACTACTTTGGGGGTAATTTAGTTTTATGGCACCACATTGGGTTGTTGGCAATTGTGGGGGATGGCTGGGGAGGCAGGTAGATTGGTGACGTTTGGGGCAGGCCATCTAGAGGAGAGTGCCCGATTCACTATGTGGGCTCATCTCCTGGTTGGGTGGTCCAGGACACTCCACCTTGGGTTTAGATGTGAGGGTTTAGGGGTTTTGTTGTTAAAAGTTAAAACTAGACATGGAGAGGCACAGGGACAGACTGAAGGACTCTTAAAGCCGGCCGTATTTAAAATGGGCTCTTGGGAATGGCTTTTCCTCAGGGAAATGACTAATCTTAACTCAAAATATGGCTAGCTCTATCAAGTGGCAACCTGGAATATCAACGGGTTGAAATCAATGGTGAAGCATAAAAGATTTGCCACTGAAGTGAGGAGGGCTGGATGGCAAGTGGTCTTGGTTCAGGAGACTCATATGTTGAGGGATGAGGCCCTAAAAACCGAGACCTCTTTGGGAGGCACATGGGTTTCCACCACCTTCTCAGCCAAGGCTAGAGGAACTGCAGTTTGGCTCCCTTGGGGGTCTCCGGCCATGGTGCTGGAGAGGTGGATTGACCAGGCTGGGAGGTTTGCCCTTGCTAAAGTTAAATTTCTGGGGCTGGGGCAGGTAAATCTGGGGGCAGTATATGCCCCAAATGTCGAGGACCCTCCGTTATTTCAGCAGCTCACTTTAGAGCTGGTTTCTTGGCCTGGGTGGTGGATCCTTGTGGGGATTATAACTGTGTATGGGACAGGATCCTGGATAGATCCAGAACCAGGCCTATTAAGATTTCAAAAAATGCAAGGGCTCTGGGCATCACGGAGGAGGAAGTAGGGCTAGTGGATGCATGGCGACACCTCTACCCATCCGGGAGAGATTACAGCTTCTATTCCCATGCACATAAAACTTACACTTGTATAGACCATATCTTGGTCAGCCCAGCCCTATTGCCATGCCAGTATGGCAGGGAGTGAATTACTCTCCCATTCTCCTCTTGGACCATGCCTCCTTGACAGTGGATCTGGCGCCTGGGGGTAGTCCTGGGAACAAACTCTGGAGACTGGATCCCCTTTTATTGAAGGATCAAGCCTATACACAACACATGAGGTCCTGCATTCAGGGGTTCCTGGTATTTAATGGTAGAGGGGACACCTCCCACAAAACTAGGTGGGAGGTGTTAAAAGCCTATATTCGTGGCCAGTCTATCTCTTTTGCTGCACATAAGGCCCATGTATCACATAAAGACCTAGAGGCCTTAAGATCTAAAATTGAGGCGTATGAACAGGCTCACAAGGCCAACCCTATGCCGGCCCTATACCATATAGTACAGAAATTAAAGTGGCAATATAATTCTATCAGCGGTGCCCGGATGGAAAGGACGATTTTGCTATCACAGTGTGGTTCATACTTCGAAGGTGACCAAGCCAGGAAACTGCTGGCATGGCAACTGCACAGAAGGGAGGGGGAACGGGTAGTGCACCAGATTCATACCTCAGCAAATACACAGGCGGTGGAACCGGAGGAGATCAGTGTAGCATTTGGGGACTTTTAAAATAGGCTATACACCTCAGAAGTTTCTCCCCCCTTGGGGAGAAATCATGTATTTTTGATAGGGCTTTGTTGAGCTCCATCAACAATGAGCAGGCAGAGGCTGTTGACACTCCACTGACAGGGGAGGAGATCAGTAAGGCCATTAGGGTGCTGGGGGGTGGAACGGCACTGGGGCCAGATGGTATACCAATAGACTTCTTAAAATGTTTTCATGATGTGTTACTTGAACCTTTGACAGATATGTTGTTGGAGAGTCTGACAAGTGGTAAATTAACCCCCTCCACCCGATCTGCCGTTATCACTGTTTTGTCTAAGTCAGGTAAGGATCCGGCCTGGTGTGCCTCTTACAGGCCTATCTCTCTCTTGACTGCAGACTACAAGGTCCTAGCTAAAGTCTTGGCTACCAGGAGGGATCCCTTACTCCCTTCCCTTATTAACCCTGATCTGACTGGTTTTGTGAAGGGCACGCAAGGGAAACATAATATCTGGAGAACCCTGAATGTTATTTACCAATGGGGTTGGGCTACTAATAAGCATGGGGCTGCTATTCTCGCACTGGATGTGGAGAAGGCCTTCGACTGGGTGGAGTGGGAGTACCTCTTCGCCACCTTGGGGAAGCTGGAGTTTGGATCTCAGTTTATTTCTTGGGTCTGAACTCTATATACCAACCCCACTGCTCAGGTGACAGTTAATGGATGCCTTTCTCCTAAGTTTACTTTAAGTTGGGGCATGAGGCAGGGCTGTCCACTCTCTCCATTATTGTATATTATGTCACTAGAGCCTCTGGCAGCAGTCCTCAGAGCACGATTAGATATCGGGGGATTGGTAAGTGGGGTCCAGGAGCATAAATTAGCGATGTATGCTGATGATCTCCTTCTGTTTTTACGGAACCCAGCACAGGATCTACCGAGGGTGCATGAGATCCTAGAGGAGTACGGACAGCTGTCTGGTCAAAAAGTGAAGTCCTGCCAATTGGTGCTGTAAATCGGCAATCCCTAATACAAAATTTAAATGGTTTACAATTGGTGACTAAACTGAAATATTTAGGGATCTTTATTTCAGGCAAGGTGGGAGCCCTTTATGCCTTAAATTTTAGACCCCTGGTGAAGAAGATCGCTGAGGACTGTGGTAGGTGGTCCGCCCTGCCTTTGTCATTATTGGGGAGAGTGGCCGTTGTAAAAATGATGGTTTTGCCCAGATTTCTATATTTGTATCAATCTCTTCCAGTAGGGGCCCCAAAGAATCACTTTAAGCAGTGAGATGCTATTATGCACAGATTCCTCTGGCATGGTAAGTCAGCTAGGGTGGGTAGGACCACGCTTCAGGCCCCACAGAAATGGGGAGGTTTGGGACTTCTGAACTTCCAATGGTACTATTTGGTGGCCCAACTTGCGGCTCTCCCCCCAGGGTTGGACTATGATGGGTCCAGATGGATGAAGATGGAGGAGGCATGTCAGGGGAGGTGTTTAAAAGGGGTTACTAGCTGAGGGGTTGTGGACTGGATCCGGGTCTGACCATCCGAATCTCTTCTTATCTACAACTGTCAGGGCATGGCATCATTTACATGGTATCCTTGGTAGACAACCGGCCCCCACCAGACAGACCCTTTTATTCGAAGCAATTAAACTCAAAGGCACACCCACGATAGCCATGGTACATAGACTGAGGGATTGGCAGTCCAGAGGCCTTCGATGGTTGGATCAGCTATATGGTTGGGATCACCTGGTGAGCTTAGATTATTTGTGTAAAGAGTGGAGTGTTTTTAGGGGTGATTTCTTTATTTACCTCAGACTTAGGAATGTCTTGGGCCAAACACTGGTTTCGGGGGATAGATGGGCCCCAATCTCAGTGCTGGAGGAGGGTCTTTTCTACCCTCAACCAGGTACCAGATTGATGTCTACCTTTTATAACTCTCTCCTCAGGGGTGAATGGGAGGCCCTGCAAAGGATAATTCTTAAATGGAGCACTGACTTGGGGCATGCAGTGGATGTAGCCATGTGGAACCGGGCCTGTAGACACCTGATAGTATGCTCTAGGAGCAATAAACTGCGTCAAGTTCAGTTCAATTTTCTACATCAGGCATACTATAACCCTGTTAAGCTACACCGGCTGGATCTTTCCAAATCCAGTGAGTGCCCCAAATGTCAAGCTGCCACCGGGAACTTCATACATTTGGCCTTGGCATGTCCTAAGGTAGCCTCTTTTTGGCTAGCAGTACATGCCATTATGGCACAAGTCCTGGGCTTTTCCCCTCCTGCCAGTCCCAAGGAGCTCCTGTTGGGGGCAGACCAGGATCATCCCGGGGGGGGCGGGGTTGGTGCCCTGCGGGCTTTAGCTTTAGTTACCGCCAGGAAGACCATTGCCCAGTCTTGGATGTCTCCCAGTCCTCCAACCATACAACAGTGGGCTAACAATCTGAAGGCCTGCATGGCAATTGAAAGAGTTCGGTATTCAGTGCAGGGAATCCTAAGCATATTTCATGCTTTGTGGGACCCTCTTATAACTGCCATAGAAGCTTGCTCTTTTCCGTATAATGGGGTGGACATAGCTTTTTCTGAGGACCTTCAGCTCCACTCCCCTTGAGGCCTTAGGGTTGCTTGTCTTCTGTCTTTCCCCCACCCTCCTCTCCCTCCCGGGTAATTTGGGTGAACTCCTGTACCAGACCATCGAATAGCTGTACCATCCCATTGTCATGTGATATCTGTTTTGACTTATGTATGCTGCCTGGCTTGTCTATTCTAATTTAGAATATCCCATTGTGTGCTATGCTATGTGTACCTGTTATACGCTGTACTGACTCCTCTCTGTGTCTCAATAAAAATTATGTTGACAAAAAAAAAAAAGGACCATGCTTTTCCATGGCTCCCATAGCAAATTTAGAATGGCCAGCCTTGTTATCCACAACAAACAACAACCATTCGATCAAGTGCAGAAATTTAAATATCTTGGTATTACCCTTGACTGCACACTCTCCTACAACTCGCATATCCATCAAATCTCTAGAACCATTAACTCAAGAACTGGAGTCCTCTACCGCCATCTCCACTGTCTGACCATTGAAGCCATATGTATCGCAGTAGCTAGCGCCATTCTGTCCATCGTTGATTATGGGCTAATATTCTACAGTGCTGGCTTAGATACCACCCTAAATAGAATTAGGACCTCCCTAAATAAGTGCTACAGGCTTGTCACAGGAGCAGGTGTAACCCCCCTGCAAATGGGGGTTCCCAAAAGACTTCCAGGAGCTTGCTTGAATGCTCCAAGCCTGAATGGTGTTTGGCGTTTAAGCCATTTATCAGTGAGTGTTTTTAGAGCCTCTGGTACTGTCTCTTTAAGAGCTGTCTGCTTGCAGACATAATTAGTTTGTATGGGGGGACTGTGTGCTTCTCTGTTTGACTACCACCGAGCTGCTGCCAATTCACTCCATTTTGCAGTCACTAGGAGTGCAAACTATCTGAAAGATGTAACTGTTTGCCAGAAATCATTTACAGTAATAATGAAATTACAGTTTGTCTAACCTGCTTTCTTTGCAGTCAGAACTGTGTCTGCCTAGTTCCCCATTCTGGTTTTGAACTGCTGAACTGGACCAATCAGTGTAGGGTAAGCTAGCTCTAAAATGGTGCCTTGGACGAATCAGAACTTGGACTCATAATCTGAGCCAGCCACAAGAGGATTGTATGGGCAGTGACTCTGGGAGATGTAGTTTAGACTTGGCGCCTTTTGGACCAACAGCAGCAGTCTATTGTGAGTGACAGCCAATCCAGTCAAGAACTGGGAGGAACTCAAAGGAAGTGCCGGTTTTGTCTGTTGGAGTTTCAGTTTAGCTCTGGCAGTGAAGAGAAAGAAACCTGTGCTCCTTCAGTGCACAGTTTCAGTCAAAAAGCGTGTGTAAGGCCCAGAGTTCCAGTCTGCAGCTTGTGTAACTGCTTGTTAGGACTGAATCCGTCCTGTGAAAAGAATCAAAGGATCTCTGAAGAGTAGAAACCAGGCTCACCCTGTAGAAGACTGGAGAAATTGTTGAATTACACTCGGTCTGTCAGGAACTGAATCTGCTGTGTGTTCTCCCAGGTATTGTGCAGTAATTGCGATCGGGATAGAGAAGCAGCCTGCCTGGTATAGTACTTTCTTTTCACCATATAAATGTGTGAAGAGTCTCGTGGAGCTCAAGAGTAGCCCTGCTGACGTTGAAGGACCCTATCTTGTTTGGAGGTCGTGAGTACTAATTCAGGGTCGCTCCTGTTGAATTGCCACATTAAATCCAAATGGAATCACTGTACTGCTGACTGCTTAAACTAATTTTCTTTTCACTGTGTGAAAGGGCCCTACCAGCTGCCACGGTTTGGACTAGCCACTAGGGCTTGGTGCCCAGGGACAGTAACTGGTAGGGATAGGCCTGCACAGAGCCATAGGTAGATAGTAAAGTGATAAGCTAATTAACCTGATTTCCCCTGTCCTTGTTATATCCCCTAAATAAATCAGAGCTGCTTGTTTCAGCAAAGTTATACTGCCTGAGGTATTTGTCTATGTTAAAGTACTGTACTGTGATTGTTGCACTGTATCTTATTTCACAGGAGGTCCCAGTGCCGGAACTAGTCCTGGGGGTGGGTGTGTGCTGTGAAGGTGGTTCTGGTGTGTTGTGTGGGACACTAGTGGGAAGAAAGGGGGGTTGCAGTGTCCCAGAGGGCTGTGACCAAGTAAGTTTAACTATTGCAAACCCTGACCTCTGGGTGGAGGCACCCGCCATTGGATCCAGGCCCCTCAACCTGTTAGTGGCAAATCAGGCAGGGGTAGTAGCCCCTGGGATAGCACCATCTAGGGGTTACACAAGTAAGGGTACGCATATCTGTGACTTATACAGACTCTCTAACGGGCCCAACCTTTATGGTAGATTAGCCTGTCAGACCTGCCTCCTGGCAAAGAAGACATGCCTTCACCTCACCCCCCCCGCCACACGTGTTCATGCAATCCACCCGTAACTCTCACTTTACATGCAGCTCACTCTAATCCTCATATCTTGTCCCTTTCTGTAGTACTTCTCAGGCCCAACAGGTCTTCTGCAACAGGGCACCATCGCTAATGATTGGTCTCTGAAGTCACTGATGAGAACAATCTTAGCCCATTCAAACAAAAACTGTGCCACCACCTAACTGACCTTACCAAGTGCGACTGTACCTTCTAGGTCTGCGGTTTCGACCGTTCCATTTGTGCCACCCCTTATTCCCTTCCCCCTTCCCTGTCCATCTCCTGCCTTTCTCGTCAGTCCATGGCCCTAACCCTTTACCTCCATCTCCCCTCCTTTCCCCTGCCACCCTCCTCCTACGCCACGCTTACCTTTCCTCCTCCCTCTCCCTCTCTCCCATTTTCTTCCCCTCCCCTGCCATATTGCACCTGCTTCCCTTCCTTTGCTTCTTGTCCTCTCCCTTTCCTACTCTCACTCCTAACCGCTTCCCGGCCACTCACACCTGTTTCCCTCTCCCCCATGTCCATTTACCTTTCCCTTACTCCTCCCCTCCCTCTCCCATCTCCTTAACCCTCTTTTTTTGTGCCCCACTGCACTTCATGTGAATTGCACTTCATGACACTGTCTTGTTTCTGACAGCTTTTTCCCATCTTGTCTCTTTCTACACTGAACACGCCCTGAAGCACCTTATGCTCACCTACAGCCCTGCATTTTTGCTCAAATAACTTCCTCCTTGATGTGCATCTCTTAGGTTATGACCAAGGCCACTGATTTACGGTGATTAAAACAATTAAATTCCGTTTTCAAGACTTAAGATTCCGGAATTTCACCGGTGATTGTTACTCTAATTTCTGGATTTTACCAGGATTCTGTTATCATTCTTTTAGTATGTGCATAAATAATCAGAATTAGAGATGGCTTAATATACAGAGCATTAAATAATGCAAACTGAAAATAGTACAGGAAGGAATTAAAAGAAAAACAGACTTTATTTATAGATTTACTGATCTGATAGAAAATGCCAGATTCCATGAAATCTTCGTTTTTACCGGTTTTCAGGCAGCCCTAATTCCGGAATTTTACCGGATTTTCCGGTAAAAACTGAAAAACAGTGGCCTTGGTTATGACTCCTTGTAATCTGATATTTTCACTTCCTTATCCATGGACACCTACTGTTGTTACCACATGATGTTTAAACTATTGTCTATGTACTATTGCGTCTCTGTATTATGTAACTGGAATTTGGCTGTATACTACTTTTTACTGTATGATTCTATGATTTTCTGTGTTCCCTTTTTATTGTTTAATTCATGTTGATGCGGAACCTATGTAAAAGAACCTATGGTTCAAAGGTATTTGTAATCCTAGTACTCAATAAATAAATAGAAGTCTTTGTTATCTCAATCCTCACGAGTGGCAAAGACACGAGGGAGGATAAGGATGACAGAGACCTCAAGTGAAGACAAGAATGATAGCATCATGCAGCCTACGTGATGTACGATTCATACAACAGGTTCAGTTTCTCATTTAAATGTACTGTTTAAACTTTGTGGTTCTTTTTTTTTGTTAGAAAAAAAGCCACATCACCACTCGTGAGATAGTTTTACTATGGTCAGACAAGTCGCATCACTCCAAAACCTGAGAAACTCAAGCTTTACATTATGGCCTATACATAATGAAAAAGTCTGATGCACAGTTCTTTTGTTTTTGCTTTTATTTGGGCATTTGTTCGTCGAAAAAGTGAAAATAATTTGGATTTTCTGCTGTTTTATTATAAAAAGACTCTAAAAAATATCTATCAATAAAACATCACTCATTTTTGGAGATATTTTTATGCTGAAAAACTTTCATGCGAAGAGTACCATGCTATCATTTTTCATTTTAAAGTTATTCACATTTGTTCCTGGAACTGGGTGGAGTGATACTGGCAATGACCAAGCAGAAAAGAGACCTGGTGTAATCACATCGGATGACCTAAAAGTGGCCAGGCAGTGTGACAAGGCAGTCGGAGGGCTAGTGGGGTGCTGGGGTGCATAGGAAAGGGCATCATCAGCTGAAAAACGGAGGTGGTGTTGCCCCTGTATAGATTGCTAGTAAGACCCCACCTTGAGTACTGTGTCCAGTTCTGGATTCCAGGAAAGACGCATTGTGGATGTGGTCCAGAGGAGGGCTACCAAAATGGTAAGGGATTTGCATCAAAGGCCCTATGAGTAAAGGCTAAAGGAGCTCAAGGTATACACCCTGGAGGAGAGGAGGGAGAGAGGGGATATGATAGAGATTGTATAAGTCGTTTACAATGGACACAATTGTCAAGTACTGTTTGGTCTATTATAAGTGGCTGTCTACTCGAAGCTGAAAGCACTTTTTCTAATGATAAGTGCCATTAAACAGGCAGACTCCACTATACAATGAACGCATCCTCCTACCATGATCCTATGTGTTTGCTGCTGTTGAGGCAGTTTGACAGTTCAACCCCGTTCTTTCTATTTTAAAATTACTGCATTCAATAATATGGCCACAGACCTGCCAGAAATCCACCACTGCACCTGAGCCTGTCAGGCATTGTGACTTTACAGACCACCAGAGACCCGCCTGAAACCCACAGCAGTTTGATTAAAAGAAAAAAGCAGAAAGCGCATCCATGCTCCTTCCTTGCCACTACTAGCTACGTAAACTCTCTCTTTCTGTCCTGGTTCGTGCTGGTTCAATGTTCTCCCTCTCTCTCCCTCACATAACAGAGAAAGCAGCCCTTCAAGGCTACAAAGGACCCACAAGCAGCAGGAGTTTAAGGTCTCTCCTTCCTTGCAGCAGTCAGAACTACAAAGGAGCTACATACGACCTGCGAGCAGCAAGGAAAACGGAGAAAGCAGCCATTAGGGCCGCAAAGGATCTGCAAGCAGTAGAGTTTCAGGTCTCTCTCTCTCTCTCTCTCTTTCCATGGGATAACAGAAAGGGAGCGTGAGTTTCAATTAGTGCTTCAGGGCTAGAGATTTCAATCGCCAACCTGAAAGTGGTTCCTGGATTACGGATGCTCCAGTCAGATGCAGTTGTGATGGTTTATTCGATCTATGACGGCTTGCACCAAATTTTTGATGCAGGCATCATAAAAATAGCCATTGGGATTAATGCAGGTTAGACCACAGAAAAGTTGGTACAACTTGCAGCAATTATACATGGGATGGAAAATCCCATTAGACTGCCGCAAGACCCGGTGAGTTATATCTTTGGCACACCCGTGGCCTGCCACAGTTTGGCCGCTTTGAAAATCTGGCCCAAGGAGTTCACTGCACTGAGGGGTCCCAACAGGATCAAACACGAAACTGTAGTTTGTCATTCTCAGCCTACAAAGGATCCGATTTACAAACCGTAGGCAAGGAGAGTTCATGCCGTACCCGGATAATGGCTGTGCAAGGCTCAGCAGGTAGAAATCCATATGTACGCGGGTGGGCCAGCCAGCCAGCACCAACCTAACCCCAATACACTGTTAAAATAGGCATTCTGTGAACATGTAAATAGAAATGGGCAAAATTTGCTAATTCCGCTTTTGCGGAACTTCGGCGAAAATTCAGAAATTTTGTGGAATTTTCCAAACTTCTGCCATTGGCGAGATCTAATTCTATAATATGTTTGGCAGATTTTCGCCCTGTTCTGTGGAAGTTTTTGGCTGAACTGTGGAATAATACACATGAACTGTGGAATAACAGTTCTGAGGATTTTTTTCCTCAGTTTAATGAATTATCCTGCAATACATATAATTATTCTGCAGTTCAGTTACCAGTTCTGCGGATTTTTTTCTCTGCAGTTTAATAAAATTATCCACAATTTATACATTTATTCTGCTGTTCTAAGTCAGAATTTCCATGAAAGTTGCCAATTTAATTTCCACACTTTGACGGAAGCAAAATTCTGACTTTCGCGGAAATTCCACGGGCAGACGTTTTTTTCCACACACTTCTATTTGTAAAGGATTAAATCAGCATACCTTGTAGAAGTTGTTCAAAGTTCTTTATTAAGTCCATGCAAAACAATGTTGTAGCTGGAAACATGTTGGGCAACTAGCAGCCATATGGGGGGCTGGCTTGTATGTAAGGTGGATTTGGATGCCTTTAAGATATATTGTTTACCTTAAAGCTATGATACCCTGGGCTGAGGATCTGGAACTGCACCACTATTTTGCAACACTTAATAAGGAACTTTCAACAACTTCTACAGTGTATGCTGATTTAACCCTTTACAAGTTCACAGAATGCCTAGTTGAACAGTGTTTTTGGGTTAGGTTGATGCTGGCCCACCCACATGCAATCAGATGTACAAGCCCGTTTTAAAAGGTGATGTTGGGTCTGTCTGGTATTGTCAGGCTGCTGTGTGCAAGGATTTGCATGCCCATAATGCACTGCACTGGCTTGAGGCTTAAGAGTATACGTGTGGTTTGGACAAAAAACAAACAATTTGTATATTTCCTTTCTCCTTGCACCCTTTTATGCATCATATGAACTGCTCTTTCTTCAGACTCCCTCAGGGAACATTAAATGCCCTATCAGCTCAATGAGTAATTGTTCCCCACTACTGTAATGAACTTTCTTGTATATTTACTAACTTGTAGTTGGGCATCCTTTCAGAACTTACACACCCTGTTGTACTGTAGTACAGCTGAAGGCTGCTAGAATAAGGATACCCATGAAAATGAGATACTGTATCTCATGGGGCAAGCCTGCCATGTTCTTGATACAAATTATAAAAAAAGAATATTTCTTAATTTCCATACTTAGAAGAATACTGTCAGCCTATTTTTTGTATCATGTTATTTCGAGTTAAAAACCCACATTCAATGATTGCTTACCATCTCTGACATTCATTCATGTTGCTAGTTGTTTTATCTGCCTCCTTGCTTAGTAGAACTGAAATGCATGCTACTGTATGTATAGTTATTCCCAGCCTTGTTTTGTCTCAGATACTTAAGCTGCTCTTACTGCATACTTCCTGAACATTAGAAACACCCCCAAACAGTGAAGCCACTCATGATACAATACTTTCCCTTACTCTCACTGCATAATGAGTGGCTAGACTGTGTTGGGGGTGATCCTAAGCTCAGGAGAGATGCAGTGGGAATTGATCAAGGAATGTAAACAAACACGTATCTGTGTGGTAACACCAGTAGGGGGCTGACGGTGTCTTTTCAATACTTTTCTTCCGCAACTTTTGAAATTTTCCAATGTTGTTACTCTGTTACTACCATTTGCGGAATTTGCAAAGGTAAAATCTGCAGATTTTGCCCCACTTAGAACACAAGAAACATTAGATCAAAAAGTCCCCCCACCCCCACCACCGTCATGGGCCCTGTACCTGGAAATAAATGAAGATGTACTTACGGGTTGATTCTGAGCGTTTATCTGTGAAAAGAAAAGACAAAACCAGAAGAGAGATGTGAGTGACTGGTTCCCAATAAACCAAAAACAATTTGAAGTGCTGTTTACTTCTACTGGGGTGAAGAAAGCAGTAAGAGCAATCAAACTGGCCTTCGCAGGAACCCCTGCCTTTAAATTTGCTTTGGCTGCACTCCAGATAAGCTTTACAGTCAACTAAAACCTGCAAAGCATTAGTATCCTTTGCAATCCAAATGGCACCACAATCTAAAACTCCAGATATATTTGTACCCAGGCATTTTAAACACCCTGCCTCCATTTCATTTTTAACTTTGGAGACTTGCAGTGTGGGACCTTTTGGATCAAAAAAGATCCAGATTTGGGGAGGGGAGCATCCTTGGTGCCACAGTCCTCATTCCTACTCAAACAGTCCAAGGTTGCTGTGGACAAAATAAAAAAAAATCTACCAACAAGCAAACATTTGTATATTTCCAATTTTCATATTTATGAAAAAAAAAGCAAGACTCTCAAACATTTTTCACCAAAGTTCACATCTGAAGTTGCAGTATCAAAAGTTCGCACCTAGCACACGGTCTACTTGCGGGATTTCGTTCCAAGACAATTTTTTTTTCTCACCCAAGTTATGAATTTCAGTATTTTGTTCTAAAGCAAGTAAACAACTTGTGAAAAGTATGGGAACTCTGATTTTTTTTCATGCATTCTGTGAAACCTGCCTCTATGAACATCATCAAGTTCACCCAAGCCTAGTCAGAGTTGCCACTGATCGCCTCGCTCAAATTGTCCTTATGACTTTCTTACCATGATAGGGCTTGGCCGGGTGGCCATGCATGTCAGGAAGCCAGATCTAGCTTAAAGATGGGGGTTGAGGGGTAGAGCCAATTCAAATGCTGGAAGAGCCCTAGCTGGGCATTAGGCAGAGTGCCTTCATCTGCCCAGATCTGCTTCCCTCTCCAGACGAACGGAGATAGAAGAAACTATCACATCACAGACTGATGTAAAGGCCTTCTCGGCATCTTGTCTTATTTTTCTTAAGATCGACCAGGAATAGCCTGGCCAGTGAGGTTATGAAAGCACTGTTCAGTCTGTCAAAGCTGAACTGGATAGATATCTGAAAGAGAATGGCACTGAGGGTTACACAGCAACAGCAGGAATAGCATTTGGGCTGTTATACATGGATGTACGTCCATACTCAGGTGGGGTAAAGTAACTGCTATACAACAGAAGGGGCAGACAAGATCAATCCTAAGCCCTTCTGTGACCACAGTCTTGTGTCTCACCAAGAACCACTGAGCAGTCAGGCAACAAGACACTGCAATGCTACCTCTTCCTACCAAAAATCTATCTGGTTCATCCCAACGTTCGGAAGCTGCAATAGACAACTGCCAGCGAGAATGGCTCAGACATGCCTCACTGAGGTAAGCGTGATCACAATCTAAATGTACAAGTTGGGAACAAAGTAAATGCCAAATTAAATAAAAGACAAAAGAAAAAAAAGGCAGTTCTACAAAAAAAAAAAAAAAAAAAAACGAAAGGAGACAAAGAAAGACTCTGTGAGAAAGAGAGACTATGTGTGTGTGTGTGTGTGTCTGTGTGTGCCTGCGTGAGTGAGACACAGCAACAGTAAATTCAATTTGGCAAAAAATTGCTGACCAGCAATTATAAAAAATAAAAGCTGGGGAAGTGTGTCATGCTCGAATTTAATGGTCACCCTCGGTGTGGGTTGCTTTAATAAACCACTTGGGCTTCATCCTCATGGTTTTTGTAGCATCGCACACCTCGGGCAACCATTAAATTCTCATAACACACACTTCTCCATCCATTTTTCTATATATTTTGTACAGATAACCACAGCACTAAGGCCTGACGAAAAGGGTGGTGCTCAGAAATGTCACCAGGATTTTTGGTTTTTGGCAATAAAGAATGTAGACGATTTACAGTTGTCAAGAAGTGGAGTGAGCTCTTAAATGTATAGTATTCTGATCTTATCAGAGAAAGGCATTCCAGATATACAAACTCTGAAATCTCCTATGAAAGGAGGGGGCATCCTGGATATTCTCTTTTTCCCCCCACTCTATCATGCCTTCCCTCTCCCTTCTGTTCTCCAGCAAGTACATGTTCAGGGTCTTTGGCTGATCCTTGTGGGATGTGCCCTGCTGACCCTGAATCAGTTTGTTTACTCTGTTCTGTACCTTCTCTACCCTGACTTTGTCTTTTCTTTGACTGGAGCTCCAGAATTCGGCACAGTATTCCAGATGGGGCCTCACCAGTGATCTGTAGAGAGGCAGTATCATCTCCTTCCTCCTGCTGTCAACCCCAAAACACCCCAAAATCCTGGTTGATTTGCTGTAGGCTTTGCTACATGGCTAGATTGTTGTTGGGATCCACTGATGAGGACTCTCAGGTCCTTTACTCAGTGGTAGTGTTCAGCGCAACCCATCTCATCCGGTATTCTGTCCTGGGGTTCTTGTTCTCTATGTGCATCACCTTGAACTTTTTGGTGTAGAATTTCAACAGCTAGCACCTGGACCACCTCTCTAACCTTTACATGTCTCTGTGCAGCTCTGTAGCCCCCATTCTCAAGGTCTACCCTGCTATAGCTTATTGACATCTGCGAAGGCGCATCTTGCCTTCTATTTCTTCTCCCATATCACTGATGAACATACTGAAGAGGATGGCCCCAGGGCTGAACCCTGTGGAACCCTATTCAAGACCTCATTCTCCTCTGACTTGACCTGTTTACCACCACCCTCTGCTGTTCCCCCACAGCCAGCTTCCCACCCATCTAACTAGATCCTTTGTTGTTCCCAGATCTCTACTTCCTCACCACTCTTCTGTGTGGTACAGATTCAAACATCTTGCTGAAGTCAAAGTAGATCAAAGCAGGGAAAGAGAATTATGTTTTCCTTTAATGATCATATCATATCATATCATAGAATCATAGAAGGGGGTTTCAAGTTCTGTAGACCAAATTCCTTTAGTGAACTTGCCACCATAATGTTTCATGGTGGTAATAAAACTAACTAACTTTCTTTCTTTCTTTCATATGTTTATCTAGTCTAATTTTAAATGTTTCCATATCTTTACTATCGATTACATATCTAGGAAGTGTATTCCATAACTTGATAATTCGTTGGTCATACCACGGATTCCTTTTTGTAGCTTTATTCACTTCTCCCTTTAATTTACACTTGGCTGCATCTTGTGACACACCATTCACGTGTGGGTAAATCACATCACACACACCCTGTCATCCATTAATGGCTAAAATATTGTTGTGAATTACTAATCCACAGTTTAAAAAAAGGATATTCCACATTTTGGAATTTTCCTTCAAATGGAATTCTGCAGACCTGGGTGGAATTATTCCCGAAATTCCGTAGTATTCCAGTGGAATCAGAATTTGAAAGTTCCACACAGCTTTATAAGGGACATAATTATTGTGCCCCTTGGGCAGATGGCCAAGGGCTCATTGTGGTAAGAATTCTGTTCAACAATGGTGCACAGGGCCTTTGCCTGAGGTGACTCCAATTGTGCAGTTGGCACTTGCCTAGAGGTATAGCCCCTTGGGAATTAGTACCAATATACACTCCTGCACACTGCTGTTCCTCTCTTAGATGGAATTCAGAATGTAAATATGTCTTTTTCAGAAGGCCTTAACATGGTGCTGATGGCAGCTGGCCTCTCATTCTCGTCCTCCGGTCACTTGCTCCCCCCCAGTAGTTACCTCCTAAACACTGTCTTACCGTGGCAGATTACAGGACAGGAAACTCTGTAGGCCAGGTCCAGCTCTTAATAAACTCAACCCCGAGTTCCCTGCTTCAGTCTCAGTGGCAGCATGTACTGTACATTAGGAAACCAGACTTCTGTGCTAGGGGAGAGCGCTTATATCTTAGTCTTTGCCTGGTCCCAGAAACTAAACCCTAGCCACTGATCTTTCAGTGTCTCTAAATCTGGAGCTGGACAAATAGTGAACCCATTCAGATGAACTCCCTGATGAAGAACCTCCAAAAGGCCTCTTGTCATCCCTCCCATGTCATCTTCCATGTACACATCGGCTTCCCAGGGACAGGGCCTGGAAGGAGACTTGTGTCACACACCAGATTCAACACTCATTTTACCATTCTCTGAGCCTGGCAAGTCCACCTGGCCAGACACAACCAGAGCCACGGGCAAGGTTGAACTCTGAAGAGCATGCCAGTGATGCTTCTTTTCCTCTTCTTCTCAGGACCTAGACAGCCACACCAAATCTTTTCCAGGGGTCCCCTATTTATCTATTTCTATGGGCCGCAAAGCAAACCTGGCTGGGTCTTAACAATCCGTCTCCTGTTGGGACAACTTGTGCTGTGTTCCAGAATTTTAGAACATAATACTGAACATCCAGTAATTAACAACCCTTCCAAAGAGGAGATTTGTCTGTTTATAACTTTAACCCCTCCCCCTTGCCTGAATGGAGCTATATTTGTAAATATGGCATGGGATCATGTTGTCCCATACAAAGACAACGCAGCACTATACCCCGCTTCTAAAACAGCAGCCAAGGAATGAAAACAATGAAATAATTATTTTCTGCGGGGGGTCTGTGCCCCCACACCCCCATTACAGGGGCTGCACCTCTGAACCCCCCCCATTAAGATAACCTCCTCCTGAGGGGGGCAACTTGGGGACTCCTGCAGTTGCTGTTGCACTGTTTTGCCCTGCAACATTGTCTATGAGACAACATGACCCGGTACGTGTAAATATTATATTTTATGAAACACAGATGAAGTTCGGACACGTGACTTTTTTATCTTCAATTTATTTTCTCTCCTTCAGCCACTGACCTGCCTTTTAATCCAGCTGCCGCTCCACTTCCCCTGACGACCACGGAGGCACATATTCCAGGCCAGCTGGCCTGTACCTCGCAAGAGGGCCCTCCCCTCAGTCCCTGCACCAGGCCAGGATCCAATACCGGCCAGCGAGTCTGCGCCCATGAGCCCCGCTGGGCTCAGGAAGTGCGGCCATCAAGTTGCCGTGGATAGTGCTGCATTTTCCTCCTCTTTCTTGCCCCAGGAGTGCAGATGTGCAATGAAGTCTGCCACTGAAATGCAGACGACCTCTGCATCCCTCCCTTCTTTACATCATCTCTGGCAGTGCCTCCAGGCATCCCCAGGGGCTGCTGTAGAGCGGTGAAAACACACAGTCCTCCGCAGGATAGGACAGCAGTCCGCCGGACACTCGATCCTATCCTCCCCTGCCAACCCCTGACAGACCGGGCTCTCGTCCGAACCCGGGTTGCCAGTGCAACGTGAGGTATGGCGTCCAACGAATCAACCCTCAGTGCCACCATGCTGTCTCAGACATGTCACTTTTGACCATAAAACCAGGCAAAGCCTTCCCAAGTCTTCCTGACTTGCCACTGACATGGTCAAGCACACCCTTCCACTCCAAATCCCCAAAAAGGTAAAATAAAATGCCCACATAACTCTACCCTGTCACCCCCCATTCCATAGAGTTATGTGGGTGGGGTGGGTTAAATTTCTACCATTGTTTTTTTTCTTTTACGTTGCTAATGTAAATTACTAATTTTACATTAGTAATGTAAAATGTAGATTAGGAGAGACCTTATCTGGAATACTGTGTACAGTTCCCAGAAGCTTGACGGTTAAAGTACCTGATGGTCCGCTGCCCCTGCCATTCTACGATGTTTTCACAGCTCGTTAGTGGTATAGCTGGCCCCCCCAGCAATCCCTGATCTCCCCTGGGTGGCATGTTCAAAACTGCCCCAGTCACATCCTGTTCCCCCCCAGTCCCCGAACGTACTCACACACATAGCCCTGACAGTACCTGGTGGTGTAGTGAACCCCTCACCGTGACAGGCAGTGGTCAACCACCTCGCTCTCCCCAGTTCCTGACATGCTTCTGTGACTGGTACAGCCTGCTGCACACACCATGGCCAGCTACAGAATGCGATTGCATGGACCACATACTTAACACTGTCGTGGTGGTGTGCGGCGGGCTGTGCAGGGGGAGATCGGTGATCACTTGGGGACAACTATACCACCAACCAGCTGTGACAACGTCGAGAGATGGAGGGGCACTGACCACTCAGGTGGTGTGCATGGTATGTAAGTGTTGCCGTGGTGTGGGGCTGGGACCGGGATTACTTTTTGGTATGTAACCGCATGGAGATCATGGCTACATGGGGGTTGGGGCACTATATCACAATCACTAGGGGATTTCTGGTAGTTGCCATTAGCCTGCCACAGCAGGGACAACAAAGGGATGGACATGGGTGCCTGGACTGTACTGGGACTGCCTTAGGGTTGCAACCCTCCCCATGCCTCAGCCTGGCAGCAGCTGCCCCCTCTGTGCCTCGGTTTCTGGGCTTTGTGCTCCTTCTGGCACCTGTGGTGTCCTCCTGTGCACTTATCTACAGATGAATCCTCGGACTTGCACCAGGATCCTCAACTGCACCCATCTTTTGGCTGCAGGCTGAATTTTGTGGCTATTCCAGAAGGTTTGGAGCAAATCACCAACCTTCTGGAATAGCAACTTTCATGTTTGCCACAACTGCATCAGACACATCCCCCTTTTCAGCTGCAAGTTGCGTCCGATGCAGATGGCTTCTAAAATTGGGCATCACGTCTATGAAAAGGCATAGACAGAGTGGAGGTAATCTAGAGGATGTTAACTAAAATGCTGTGAGGACTTCAACAGAAGACCTATGAGGACAGACTGAGGGAACTCAATATGAACACCCTGGAAGAAAGGGGCAGTATGGTAGAGACATTTAAATACATAAAGGGGATAAATAAGGCACAGATTGGAAGTATTTTGCAGAAGAAAATGTGTTTAGAAACAAGGTGGCATGCTATGAAGGTGGAGGGGGTAAATTCAGGAGAGATATAAGAAAGTTCTTCACAGAAAGAGTGGTGGATTCCTGGAACATGTTACCAGTCAATGTAGTTGGGGTGAAAACAGTAGAAGGGTTCAAGAAAGCTTGGGATAGGCACATGAGAGTCATTGGGAAAAGGAACAAAGAATGGATGAAAGAACTGGAAATCAACATGGGTCTGTCAGGATACTGCAGGTAGGGTAAAATGGACAGACTGGGTGGACCAAGTGTTCTTTATCTGCCGATAGAGTCTATGTATGTATCTATGCTTATATTTTGTTCGTCTGCTCTGACTGTTGCATTGAACCAGTTTGACTGGTCCACACCAGTTGGACCAGACTGAACCAAAAGTTTACCTTTTAGGCTAATTGTTCACCAGAGTCTGTGAGGCTCAGACACCAGACATCTGAGGTGCTCGATTCTCGTGAAGACCCAAACTTACGTCTCTAATATTAATGATCATAAAACAGCCCTGACAACATCCAGCTTACCCACCTGCGAGCTTCTGTCAAAATGCCTCTCGGAGCTGATCCATTAGCGGGGCGGCAATGAGTCTTGTTGACTCTGTGCAGACCAGGGTATGTGTGCCATCTGGGTTTGGGGTACTCACCCTGTCAGCCTAAAGGCAGGTCTCCTGTTCTCATCCCACAGCACACACTCCTGGGGGCTGTGTCTAGCCCACAAAAACTCACAGACAGATATTGAGAATTGCCCCTCCCAGCGTACCACTAAACCCTTTTGCCTCATAAATCAGGGGCAAGGCTTAAAAAAAAAAAAATCAGAGATACAGACCCCAAATCAGGGTCACATCTTAAAAACTGGTACTCTTCACTCAGAACGCTGATAGAATAAGGGGATTAGTGTAAGATCCCGTGTAAGATGCATTTTCTGAAGAAGAAGTCTGTAACTTTAATGTTTAACATTGTGTGCTTTTAATCCCCACTTCCCCACTGATCTGTCACAAAAACACAAATTGTAAGAGGTACAGTGGGAAAAGTCTGAGGCAAAATCAGGGACATTCTAGAAAACCAAGGACAGTTGAGAGGTATGCCTCTCAGGTTAGTGGCACATGTCCTATACAGTAGATTGTGGTAGGCTGTGCCTCTACTAAACTACATTCATAGGTGGCTTGGGATATTCCCACTGACAGGCTATAAGTAAGTCTTTTCTTCTCTCCTCAAAACTCACTTTTCAGGGGCCATGGCTGATGTGCCTACATTCAAAGATGGGCTTGGGAAACTTTCCCCTCACAGACTGTAGGGCCATGATCCCTATTATAATACACTGCTGCAAACTGCGACTGAACTACTTACATTCACAGATGGGCTTCGGATGGTCCCACTTCCCTACTTTGGTGCACTGGCTCCGGACACTGCCAACTAGCCGGAAGCCAGGGTTACAGCGATACTCCACGGTGGTGTCTTCTAATGGGACCAGCTCCATGTTCTGGATTATGGTTCGTCCATTCTCCAGGTTGAGCCAGATCTTGGAGCAGCTACGCACTAGAGAAAGCAAAAGAGAAAGAGGCCTCAGGCTTAGACTGTGCGTGCATGTGCGCATGTACCCGTGTGTGTGTGTTGGGGGGTTGTCATACATTCAGCACTAATTAATCTGAGAGGCTATAGTTTTATACCACTCCAGTCACATATAAAAGTGAAACAGTGTCATAGTTATGGGCAGGTGAGGCTATCTAAATGATATTGTGGCTAAAAGGATGCAGAAATCATGGCCAGCATGGACCAGGGTTAGAAGTTGCATTGCACTGCCGGAACTCAGTTTCCCTGAGGCCTGAGCTGAGATCATTGCTCTTGAAGCTGAGGTAGACAGTGCTGATCAGGATAGCTGACCAGTTCCTATTGTAATGCAGTGGAAAGGTTGGCAGTGACAGCTTCCTGTAGGGAATTGATTGGGGGGGGGGTGTAAGGTATTTTGCCTAACATGAGCCAATGCTGTTGTCCATCTTTTAACATTATTGTCTGGAATAGTGGTAAAAAAACATGTACTGGCTGTCAGTCAGGCTGAGACCATATGAGAGGGCTGTTTAAAAAAAAAAAAAAAAAAAAAAGTACCAAACCATTCTAGGATGTATGTGGCACTTGTCAAGTCAAGTCAATCTTTATTTATAAAAAAGCACCTTTCCAAAACCGAGGTGCTTGTACAACAATAAATAATTAAAACACACCAATTAAAATCATAAATTAAACCAATCAAATATAGCAGCATTTAAAAATAAGGGTAGGCTAAGCTGAATAAATATGTTTTCAAGGCAGTTGGACAGTCACGCAATCTCGAACCCGATGAGGAAGAGAATTCCACAGGGTCAGGGCCATAAAACTGAATGACCTGGCCCCTGATGTCTGTAAACGGACCCTGGGAATCTCTAGCAGTCCCTCACTGGTGGATCAGACCACCACCAAGTCAGATATCTCCATCCCCAGGAGAAACACCAAGTCCAATGAATGACCACCTATATGGGTTGAGGAGGAAATAGCCTGTGTGAAGCCCAGCAAATTCATCAGCTGGAGGAAGTCCTGACCAAACTGCGAGAGTTCATCATTGACCCAGGCATTGAAATCCCCCAGAATCAACCATCTGGAGGATCCCAATTTCAGGTCAAAGAAGTCCACGACTTCCCACAGGAAAACATTCCCATCTCACGATGGATGGTAGATGAGAAGAATCCTACACCCCACACCCTCACCCACGATAAATTCAAAAGAGTTGGTGGTCCCCACTGGTACCTCCACCAGGCTCAGTTCCGATCTAAAACAAATGGCAACTCCCCCGCCCCAACAGTCCAGCCTCGGACAGTGTATCACTGAGTACCCAGCTGGCATAGCTGAAGCCAAAACTGGGCCAGCATTCTCATCCAGCCAGGTCTCGGTGATGCATGCCAGGTCCGATGACCCAACAAGATTGGCTGTTATAGCAGTCTTGTTTTTAATGGATCTGGCATTACATAGCACCATCCGAGAAGGATGAGTCATCGGTGAAGGCCGAGCTACATGCCTGCTGCAAGCAGAACCCTTGGGTATGGGAATCAGGCAGGGAGGGACCCTCTCCTGAACCCATTTCGCCCCAGGGTGTCTTCGTGTCCCTACTATCCCAATCCTTCCATCCTTTCCATTCCCCCATCAGGCCCAGCCCCCACCCTCCTCCTCCTCACAATCCCCAGAGCCCAACACCATCTATATACCTCTGGGAACAGTGGGGGGCACCTAAAAGGTCAGAGGTCCTTGAGCCTGGAAGAAGAATAATGCCTTCCATCCCAACACCTTCCCAGCACATCTTCACACACTCAACGAGCACCCAATATAAACTACCACGCCAACACCACTTAATCCACGCCACACTTATATACCCAACCACTCAACTTTCCAATCATACACCCACACAACCATACACACACCAAACAATACAACACAAAAACTTACAGAAATATAACAATAAACAACAATTTACAACAATACATCAAATAAACATAAAATATCAGATACCTCAACAGGTAATGAAGGAGTGGGTAATATAAAAAGGAGTTGCTGCAACTCTCCAGCAAATAATTTACAGCCTCTGGGAGCTCTTGCCTCACCAGAGAGATTAAAGAAAATGCCTCCCCAATTCTATCTCTCACTTAGATCGGGGATACATTAAGTCAGATTATAAACTGTTTTCTTCTGAACAGGGCACTCTCACTGCCCATGAGGCAAAAAAGAAAAGGGGTAGAAAGTAGCTGTCTGACCGTATGTCCGATAACAATCCTCTTAGTCTGTAGATTCCTGAAAGGCCTCTGGGCTTTCCAAAGAGATGTTAGTCTTTTCCAAAAAGATATTAATCCACAACTCTTTTCCAAACAGGGCTTCACTCCATTTCGAGCCACCACTCCATCCCCCGAGAGGAATGCCACTGGGAGATTAGAGCACGAATCAGTCTCAGCGTAGGACAGGCTCCACATCCCCGAATACCAACAGGGACCTGCATCACATGTGCTCGTCCCCTCCGCCACAGGCCCAATCCCCCACACAACCAATCACCCCAGCAGCTGCTCCTGGGTTCAGTTCAGGCACTCAAAAGGCGACATGTCCCCTTGTAGGGCAGAAGTCAGAGACCTCTCATCGGCAAAATAAACCGCAACAGCAGTCTCGCCAAGGAAACAGGAAAGTTTCCAGGATCGAAATAGCTTGACCCCCAGGCAGCTCCACTCCACTCCACTCACAATCCAAAGCAATCCACAGCTCAACTCAGGCCCAGCGGTCACGGACAACCAAGGCAACCGTGACTCCTCCTCTTCATCCCAACAGGCACTCGGCAGACAGCTCTTCCCAAAACCTCTCCGTCTTCAAATCTGGCCCGAAATTAAAATAGCCAGGTAATGTATCGTAAATCAGACAACTGAATATTTAACGTAACATGAAACCCCAGCAAGAAATGCAAATGCAGGGGAAAGAGGACTAACAAAATGACCATGTAGTCCTCACAATATGTGGCAAAAGTCTTTACTGCATCAAGAAAATAACCGAAAAAGACGCTCTTAAACTAAAGCACTCACTTCTTCACCCCTAACTAACTATTCTATACAAATAAAACAAATAAATACTAATAAAATAAAACTAAAGTGCTCTCTATGTGTAGCGTGCTGACAGCTAGCCCAGCACGGCCACCATCTTGCTAGAGAGGGTCACCAACATGGCAGGAGTGAGTGAAAGCATGTTCACGTTGCCACTGTGTGTGTGTGTGTGTGTGCTTATGCATAGCAGTGCTGTGACTGAGGGATTTAAAGATTACAAAACAGCCATCATTACTGCATTACCAAAAAATGCATGACAATAGGCCATCTGGAATATTTCCTACATCTTTTTTCTTTATTTCTTATTTTTGTTTTCAATCCCTATACCATTCATTGACAGCAGTGCTGTCACTGATGAGACGCAGTGCTCAGGTTGGTGGTAGGGGCAGGGGCAGTGGCAAGATTCGAAGCAGCGCGGGATAGGCACAAGAGTATTATAGACCTAGGAAGGGGGAGGGTTAATCAAGAGAGTTACCATCTTAGGTCTGGCTTTCAGATAGTGATATTGGGCAGACTGAGTGGGCTGGTGGTCCTTTTCTGCTGACAAATTCTATGTTTCTATGTCAAGTACTCACTGGTCTGCAGCACTACCCATTCCCTGAATCTCAGCTGCCCATTTCGGTTATTCTTTCATGTGGGCCCCCCTCCCTCTGTTCCCATCCAGAATTCCCTGGTGTCCAGAGGACACCCCACCCAAACGCACACAAGCTCAGTGCTCCATAACCCCCACATCCTTCCCATGACGATGACCGCAACAGCCCTCCACGCACCTCTGCAGTCAACCTCCATCTAATTGCTAATAAAAAAATGGCTACAAAATGCCACTTTGCATTATAAACAAAGAAATAGTGGGCATCTGCAGAGGTGAGTGGAAGGCGGTGCTCGTCGCTGTTGCAGAACAGTGGTGGGGTTTTAGGGAGCGCTGGTGTCCATGGTGAGAGGTCCCCAATGTAGTCATCAGGGGTAGTGCCCCCATGGAGAAAGAGGTGATTCTTTTCTCCTCAGGACTTGCAGTGGAGCTGGAGTGATAGTCCCCCAAGACAATTGTATGGACCAGGACTTGCTCTTGAACCCAGCTCACATATACCACAACATACTTCCACTGGGCATTTAGGGAGGCCTGAACGTTTCTCCCCTTATGCGCACTTCCTTACCTATCTGTGCACGCTTCACTCCAGCATCAGTACGACACTTTGTTTCTGTGCTACTCTCACTGCTGTGTGGTGTCCAAGTAACCTTTACATGCCATAATAGCCTCCATTTGTGCTTCAGCTCTGGAGTTTGCGCTCTCTCTCTCTCTCATCATAGTCTTATTATCTTCCTTAAAAACAGATGCAGGTCGGTGCTGTGCTTTTTGATGCTGTGCAACGTATTACTATTTGCTTTCCCTGGGTCAGACTCAGAATCCCTGAATACTAAGGTTACTGTGATGGCCCAGTTGTATCACATCACCAGGAGCCGGCTGTTATGCAAAGTCCCCCCTTTCTTGAGTCCTGCTTTGATCATAATCTCACTCTGCTACTCGTACCTTTACCTTCCCTGTCTACTCCTTCGAACCTGACACATTAGTACTTGGCCTGGTCTGTTGTTTTTACTTCTTGGGAATGTAATCCTAAAATATTCAGTACAGTATGCATAGTCCTGTATGTAACAATTACCTGTATTATCAACTGTTGTTACTGTTGTTTCGTCTATTTTTTAGGCGATGTGGAACCTATGTAATGAACTTGTTCTCAAAGGTGTTAATCCAAGATCACAATAAAATAAATAAACAAGTCCAAGGAGGTAACCAGATTAGCCAGGGCAGCCAAGGCTTCCAGGGAGCTGAGGCTGGCACAGGGCATCAGGGAAGGGGAGAAAGACTTTTTCAGGCATATAAGGAAGAGAAGGAGCTGCAGGGACCAGATAGTGAGGATTACGAATGGTGAGGGGTGGGTGGAGAAGGGGGCAGAACAGGCAGAAGCACTAAACGAGTACTTCTATTTTGTGTTCACAAAGGAGAAGGGCAGACAGCTACCTCAGGGGATGGGGAAGGTGGGCAAGGGGGGGAGGGGTGATGGATGGGACAATTATGGAGGGCAGGGTGCTGGAGGGTCTGAAGGCACTAAGGGTGGATAAAGCACCAGGTCCGGATGGCATTCACCCCAGGGTGCTGAAAGAACTGGCAGAGGTATTGGTGGGGCCACTGGCAGACCTGTTCAATACCTCCCTGGACACAGGTTGTGTACCACAGAATTGGAGGATTGCTCATGTGGTACCCCTCCACAAGAGTGGCCCAAAGGATGAACCAGGCAATTACAGACCTGTAAGCCTCACATCCATTGTAGGAAAACTTATGGAAGCAATCCTGAAAGAGAGGCTGGTGACCTTTTTGGAGGAAAAGGGACTCCAGGATGGTCAGCAGCATGGATTTGTCTTTGGAAGATCCTGCCAGACCAACCTAATTGAGTACTATGAATGGGTACCAAGGGAACTGGATAAAGGCCATGCAGTGAATATACTGTGTTTAGACTTAAGCAGGGCCTTTGATTCAGTGCCTCATGGTCAGCTGGGGGGTAAGTTGCAATATGTGGGGGCAGGGACAGAGATGGTAAACTGGATTGTGAACTGGTTTAAGGGGAGGCAGAAATGGGTGGTGGGGGGGGCACTCCCATCCCCAAGGGCGGTGACAAGTGGAGTACAGCAGGGCTCAGTTCTGGGTCTGGTGTTGTTTGAGTTATTCATATCGGATATCTCACATGGCGTTAGGAGCAAGATCAGTCTGTTCGCAGATGATACCAAGATAGGGGTGGCGGTGGATAACATAGAGGGGTGGCAGGGATTACAGGAGAACCTGACCAAACTGGAGGAGTGGTCGGAAAAGTGGCAATTGAGCTTCAATGTGAAGAAGTGCAAGGTTATGCACTTCGGAGCAAGGAACCGAGGGAAGGGCAACCACTTGGGAGGGGTTCAGACAGAGGTCACCTAGGAAGAGAAGGACCTAGGGGTGATCATAACGGGTAGCCTGAACAACTCAGCTCAGTGCAGGAAGGAGGCAGCTAAGGCCAACAAGATGTTGGGGTGTATTGAGAGAGGAATCTAATCCAGAAATTGGGATGTGATCCTGCCGCTGTACAGGTCACTAGTCAGGCCACATTTGGAGTACTGCATGTAGTATTGGCATCCCTTTCTGAAGAAGGATATCAGATTACTGGAGGGGTTGCAGTGTAGGGCAACTAAGATGATTCAGGGGTTGGAGGGCAAAACCTATGAGGTCCGGCTGACTGAGCTCAATATGTACACCCTGGAGGAGAGGAGGGATTGGGGGGATAGGATTCAGACCTTCAAATATTTGAAGGGGATTAACAAAACAGGCACAGAAGAGATATTTAAGCTAAGGAGAGGAAGGGACACCAGAGGGCATGGTCTCAGGTTGGAGGGTGGAAAGTATCAGAGAGAGATGAGGAGGCATTTATTTTTTCACAGAGAGGGTGGTGGAGAAATGGAACACTACCCGAGAAGGTAGTATCCTCTAGGATGGTGGGTGGTTTTAAAAGGGCATGGAACAGGGTGTGAGGTGGGGTAAAGGTGAGTAAGGCAGAAGGGGCAGGCTGCAATGTAAGGGTGTTGAAGCACGATTCGCCAAGATCCTAACTGATAGACCATAAGGCCTGATTCTGCTGGCAGATTCATGTTCATATGTTATACATGAGAAAAGGCAGTCTCTGTGAGGCAGTGCCATCTAGTGGTGAAAGCTGAGAATAACAGCCAAAGCAGTGCTGAGCAACTGTGTAACCCCCCTACAAATGGGGGTTCCCGAAAGTCTTCCTTGGGTGTGCCTAAATGCCCACTGCCAGGCTGGTATCCTGTGTCTTAGCGTTTTAAAAGTGTTTGTATGAGAGTGCCTTAATGCCTCTGTGCTCTGTCTCTTTAAGAGCTGCCTATAACATGGTCCTTATTTAATCTGGGAGGGGGCTGAATGTTTCTAAACTCAAGTCCCGCCCGGACTGCTAGATAATCGCTCTGTTCTGCCATCGCTAGTTGCGCAGAGGGAGCTCTGTTAGAAGCTGTACTTATTTGCTGATTATCTATAATAGTAATGATATCGTAGTTTGTCTAACCTGCTTTCTTTGTAGCATGGACAGTTCTGTTTATCACCACCACTTTGGTTTTGGGCTGCCAGTCAGCACCAATCAGTGCTTTTGGGGACTCTAAAATGGAGACTGTCCCCAGGGGTCTTGTGGGAGCAAATTTCTGTAGGAACTGTAGTTTTTACATTTTGGCACCAAAACAGACCTGGAGGGGGAGCCCTTGCTTTGACAGACAGATGGATCAACTAATCGAACCTTTTGGACCGAAGGGAAATTCCCAAGCTGCCTGCAGCAGTGAAGCAGAAGTGAGTTGGAGCTGGAAGAGTGAGCAGCTCCAGCTCGAGGAACTGCTGCCCCACGGGGTAGCGTGGGGACTTGGCCGGAAGGCTGAGCCTGGCCTGCCTGCCTTCAGCTCTCCCGCATGGAGAGAGAAGAGAAGCTTTATTTTGGACTACGTCTCCGAGCCATTTCGTTGTGCCCTGATTAATGAGCATGGTGAGCAGTGAGTCAGTGGGTGTGAGGAGCTGAAAGAGTAAACAGCTCGAGAGATTAGAGCAGCTGCTCCTGCGTAGTTCGAGCGGGAGATTGGTGGTAAGGCTGAATTTGGCCTGTCTGCCTGCTGTCCCTGTAGAGGGAATCTGAATAATCCAGACCGTATCTGAATTGAGTTGGAGAAAAGCCACTGAAGTGTGACCAGGCTTAAACCTGAAGAAGACCGAAGATTTGCTGTATGCAATCGGCCTGTCAGGACATCCACTCACCATAGAACTCCCAGTTTTGCTCAGAGACACTGATATTGCTGCCGGACTGCTATATGCTTTGTGGTATGGTGATGGCTCTACTATAAATGTGCTGTGTGCTGTTAGTGGGTCGGAATTTGGTTCCCCACTATTTAATTTTGCCACTTTTGCTGGAAGCTGCATCCAGCTTTCCCAGACTGATTTCTGAACTGTTTTACCCGGACTGGGCTCTGCCACACTGGCCCAGCCAGGTACTTCAGGTGCAGAGAACACCATCACCAAGAGACTTGCCTGGGGATCAGCTCCCCGTTCAACATCTCGAACAGGAACGACAACTCGATGATTTGTGTGGGCCCTGCTTCTCCTGGCATACCAGTTATCAACCTTCAGTCTCCATTGTATACCTCCTGTGTCTTGCATTGGGTAGCGTGAGTAACAATCAGGGTAGCTCCCTGCAACAGCAGCTAAAATCACAAGTGTTGTCATCTGATTGCATTGTTGTCTTCCTTTCACGAACTGAGCCTCCTGGCTCTGGATTGCAAATTGTGTGTGGTTGTGCATGCCTTTTCTTTTCATCACAGGACCCCAACCAGCTGCAACGCTGGCCTACCCCAGGCAACATTAAAGGTTAGCCCACCTTACTTCCAATTGGGTACCCAGAGCGTGTGACTGTGCAGGGACTAAAGAGTGCATGCATAATTGCCTGACTAGATCAGTTGTAGAATCAACCAACCTGATTACGCCCCTCCCTTGTTCACGTCCCCTGAATAAATCGGATCCAACTCTTTTTGCATTTAATCAGACTGTGGTTCCAGTTTGTACCAAAAGCACTGTACTGTTATTTGCTGTGCCTAACCTTGTTTTACAGGGGGTCTCCAGGGTCGAACTGGTGGAACCAGCCCTGGTGGTAAATGCAAACAGTGTGGGGATTTGTATGCTGAATAGGGGCTACTGTGAAAGTGTTTGTTGCATATTGCCTAGGCCACTAGAGGGGAAAGAGGGAGGTTACAGTGTCCTGGAGGGTGTACCCAGGTTAGCCTTGCTACTAACAACCCTGTCCTCAGGGTGGAGGCACCTGTTTCAGTACCCAGGCCCCTGAACCTGTAACTAGCCAAGCAGGCAGGGGTAGAAGCCCTTGGGATAGCGCCACCCAGGGGTTACATCGTGGAGGCACCAACGCTGGGATTAGCGCCCCCTAGTGACCGGAATAATCATTGTCTAGCTTTACCAGAAAAATTGGTGCCAACTGGGTTCCCGCCTTCACCACGAGCTATGGAGGGCGTGTTTTCAGGGGTTGTGCCCACCCCCAGTGGAGAGAAAGACTGGGAAATGTGGAAGATGCATGATAATTGGGTGATGAGCCAGTGGTCAGGTACAGATAACCAAAAGAAGATGGATTTGTTAGCATGACTCTGCGGGGCCTGCGTTGGATGTAAAGGGGTCAGATTCCAGGACCCCACCGCCACTGCCCAACAGCTCGCAGAAGCCTTAACTGATGTCTTCGATCCATATGAAGATGTAAGCCACCTGTAACGAGAATTCAGGGGCATGAGGCAAAAGCAAGGAGAACTGTTGCCTGCCTACCTTCTTTGGTTGGAGCATGTATTGATGAAGATATCTGACCAAGGAGGAGTGGGCCCTCAGGATTTAGACTGAGTGTGGATGGACTAGGTGCTAACTTTGGTTGAAGATCCTAGTTTCTCTCTACTCCGACTCCATACTCAACACTGTCCCGATGGTGCACCGTCGTTTGTGGATTTAATGCACCTTGTAAGAAGGGCTGAACACCAAGCTGAGAGAGAAAGTACAGAGGGATCTGCTACACCTTCTGAAGAGCCTGTTGCCAGTTCTGATCTAGTCAATTCTAAGAAGGAGGAGGTTTCTGGAGCTGTTCATTGGGCAGGGCAGTTTCAGAAACCTGAGGAGAGATTCAACCATTTGTGCGATATTGAGATGACCATGTGCAGGGCCTATCAGCGGGAAAGTGGCTGCGCTAGAAAGAAGACCACACCATTAGATGTCACTCTCTGCTGCCATTGTGGAAGGAAAGGGCACGTCCAGGGCCAGTGCCACTATCCCGAAGACAAGGATTGAGTCAAGGGTCGACAATTAGGTTAAGAAGATCTTTCTTGCTAACTTTTTCTGCTACTAAAGTGCTTAGATCAAGTTCCCAGAGCATGTGACTGTGCAGGGACTAAAGAGTGCATGCATAATTGCCTGACTAGATCAGTTGTAGAATCAATCAACTTGTTTACACCCCTCCCTTGTTCAAGTCCCCTGAATAAATCAGATCTAACTCTTTTTGCATTTAATCGGACTGTGGTTCCAGTTTGTACCAAAAACACTGTACTGTTATTTACTGTGCCTAACCTTGTTTTACAGGGGGTCTCCAGGGTCGTACTGGTGGAACCAGCCTGGTGGTAAGTGCAAACAGTGTGGGGATTTGTATACTGAATAGGGGCTACTGTGAAAGGGTTTGTTGCATATTGTCTAGGCCACTAGAGGGGAAAAGGGGGGTTACAGTGTCCCAGAGGGCTGTATCCAGGTTAGCCTTGCTACTAACAACCCTGTCCTCCGGGTGGAGACACCTGTTTCAGTACCCAGGCCCCTTAACCTGCAACTAGCCAAGCAGGCAGGGGTAGTAGCCCTTGGGATAGCGCCACCCAGGGGTTACAACTGTAACAGCCAGAGACCTCTAGTGGTGCTCCATGGTATAGCAAATATGTAAATGTCAAAGGAACTCTCTAACCTCCCAGCTAGCAGGAATTTCCCTTTACCTGAATGGTTAGAGCTGCTGCCTTCAAGATTCTGGGTTCCAGGCTTGACTCTCAGCACAGGTTGCAGATGTGTCTGCCCAAGTAGAAGAGATAGACACAATACCAGGGATGCTTCAGATGGCTTCCTGAGCAGGAGAGAGGTGCCCCTTTTTCAGCTCCCTGCAGTCATGTGACTCCATGTGGTAGGGCCATGATGCAAGTCTCCTCCTCCTCCTTCTTCTCAAGGGGAGCCGATACATTTCCATGTGCCATGTGTGGGAGTACCAAGTTGAGAGTTCTTTATGGAGGCCAAGGAAGCAAAAAAGAAATGCCTGCAACCATCTAAATGACAACCACTGGTGCTCTCGGGCCTCGCACCATGACTGTAGCTGCGCAATGGTGTTGGTGCCGGGAGATCACCAGTAGAGGTCTGAGGGGGAGGCAGCTGTGGGAAGGAAAACTAATTCCTAATTCCAAATTGTAATGAGCTGGGGCCCTGTCTCTGATGCTGGGCTCCATTTGACAGCTTTCAGTCTGTTTCACTGAGAGAATGAGGTGACTCATGATGCTTTTTACTTAAAAGGTGCATCGCTTTGGTGTGGCGATAAATAAAAACATTCTTGTTTGAGAGAGCACTGTAATGACTCTCCTGTCATTCACCTTTCATCAGTGCTAAATACAGTGTGGAGAACCAGGCACTGCATCTGCCCGCACTGATCCTGGCCCTGTGGCCAAACAGATGACATCGGTCTCCAGTGCTGTCAGTCCCCCTCCACTCACCGGCACTGAAAACACTGTAGTAAGAATGAGCTGATGCTGATTTGGTGTTTGATGAATTGTGAAAATTCATCACTTTCACTTTCCATTCCTCCCAGTTGAACTTTTGGGTCTCTTCGACTGTCGTCCAGTTACTTACCAGAAAACACTCAAGCTCCTCCTAGGAGGCCAGTGCTAGCCTCACTGCCACCTCCACCCCAACACAGTCACACACCCTCCTCACACCCAGATATATTTTTATTAAAGAACAAATACACTGTCTCCTGGCACTGTGCCAGATGCTGTCTAAGTCGTTAGAAAAACATTGACTGGAGGAACCAGGGAGTAGGAGGAGGTTGGTATTTACTGTTGGGGGTGAGTGACGGTGGAAGGGTGTTACATACCCCTATTTGTAGCCTGCTAGACTCCAAACAAGGGACCCAAAGTGACTTTGACCAAAGTGTCAAACCCGAACTGAAGACGGGGATCTGAATTAATGCTGAATCCAATTTGCCAATTTCCATTATCACTCACCCTTACACTGCAGTATGGCGAGGTCTGCCCCATCCTTGCCCACGCACTGTACCTGGCTCTGTTGATAAACAAATATCTTCAGTCTGCAGTGACGTCTGTTCCTCGCCTTTCATCAGCACTGAACTCATCACAGTATGGGGCAAGCATGCACTTTATGCACCCACATTATACCTGGTCTATGGGATAAACAGAGGGCTTTAGTCTCAGATATTGTCAGTCCCTCACCTTTCTTCAGAAATCCACTAGAATAAGGGTGAGCTTGCACTGTACCTGCCCACACTATCCTCTGCATTGCAGATTAACAGAGTTCTTCTGCCCCTAACACTGTCAGTTTCTCACCTTTCACCAGTGATAAATCCATCACAGTGTGAGGAAGCTTGCACAGTACCTGCCCAGACCGTACCTGATGTGTATAGAAAGAGTTTTCACACTACTGTGCCATAACTCCCTAGGCTTTTACAACTAACAGTGTATGTAAATAAATATCAGATAAAAACATTTTTTTTTCTCCTGCTCCCAGTTTGGGATACTCACAACATCGGGTGGGTCTCTCCATGTCCGTCCAGGTCCCATTCGTCAGACACTTGCGCACCTTGGGGCCCAAGAGAAGCCTTTCATTTCGACACACATACTCAATTTCATAGTCCACAGGCAGCATTTCAATACTGCGTACTTGCTCTGGTGTCAGTCCACTATAGCGAATCCCACCTTCCCGTCGCGGACGGATAATCCTGCAACCTGTGTATGGAATATCAATATCACCTTAACAGAGTCAGAAAATGATGCTGCACTATTATACAGAGAGAAGAGACTTAATTGCTCCCAAACATTTACAGGCTCTCGCTTAATGCCATCACTGCTGAGCACCTTAGACAGCAACTCAATTTTTAAATGCCAGTCATACAGTCCTGTTGAAATTAGAACTTACTGCATGTCAGCTGTGGGGGAGCCTGCAGTGGCTTCACCCCAACAGGGGCATTTCTCATTGGGAGCCAACACAGCCAGCCAATAGTTATGGGATGCCTGCAGCTACTCCAGCCCCACCTCTCCCAGCCAGGTCACTGCTGATCAAGGGCTGTGACTGGCAGCCACTGACTGAGAAGGATTAACGAACTGTTTGATGAATCTGTATGTATATTCAGAAAATGTGTTTTGTGCCTTTAAGTTTGAGGGGATAAATATCTGGATCTGGCAGATTAGGACTCCCCCTCCCACCCCTGAAGACCTGCAGAGGTCAAAGGGCTAAGGCTAGTGGGGCTTCCAGTCTTGCGAGTTAATAAACTCCTATTCCTTTTTGATACTTTATCACAGTTTCAGCTTCTTACTTTGTTACCTGTGTGCAGTTCTTTGTTTGTCTGACTGGTGTTAGGGCTGGCTGCCCGTTTCTACACCCCCACGACATTCCAGAGGCATGCTGTATTTTGTGTCTCATTGACTGAGGAGGAGCCTGTAGCTGCTCCAGCCTTACCTCTCCCAACATAGTGTCACCGCTGTTTGGGAGCTGGTACTGACAAGCACTAACTGTAGAGGAGCCTACAGCAGCTTCAGCCCCATCTCGCCCAGTTGGGGTCACTTCTAATTGTGACCTACACTGACAGAAACTATGGCACTGTGACTATGAGACAAGTATAGATGGCAGCTTAAATAGGACGTGAGCGGGTTTGTACTGTGTATGGGCAAATAAATGACAGCTAAATGGGATGAGAGCAGGTTTGAATCTGGGATATAAGCATTGATGGCAACTAAATGCAATGAGAGAGGTTTTGTATCTATGACACAAACATCGATGACAGCTACTGTAAGTAATGCGACGCGAGCATGTTTACATCTGGACATAAACATCAGTAACCGCTAAATAATGCAATGAGAGCACGTTTGTATCTGGTATACAAACATTGATGACAGCTAAGTAATGCAAAGAGAGCGGGTTTGTACATGGGATACAAACATTGATGACTGCTTAATAATGGGATTACAGCAGGTTTGTATCTGGAACACAAACCTACCAGGGTAGTGTACAGACCTCCAGCACAGGAAGAGGAGTCAGATAATGTGTTTGGGAAGCAATCTGCAAAATGGCAAGTAAGGGGGCGGTGCCGTTAGTTGGTGACCTTACTGTGCCAGACATGGAGTGGAGCTTTCCTACTTCAGCGTTAGCAAGAAGCAGGGCCATTCTTGACTCCCTACAAGGGGATTTTCTCATGCAGCAAGTAAAAAAAAAAAAACACTAGAGACAGGGCAGTGCTGGACCTGGTGCGTACAAACAGGGGCAGCATTTCAGACGTGACGGTGGGCAGTCCCCTAAGTACAGGGATCACCGCAGAGCAAGGTTCAACATAAAGACAGCAACAGAGACAAACCACCTGAGGAGGAGGCTCCTGGACTTTTGGAGGGTGGATATAAATTTATACTCTGCCCCAGATGGCCATTCTGAATAAGGTTAAGCATAAAACATTTTGACTCATGTGAGTTCTGGGGCTCAGTGATGGGAGACTGCCTCAGAAACTCCCTTTTCGGGGGGGGGGGATTTCTAGGGAGAAGTAGAGCCACAGTGGGGAAAAATAAGGGAGGGAATAATTAAGGCAACAACCTCCGCATGAAGGAAGGGAGTAAATGCAGAAGGAAACAGACCTATTATGGGTCTCTGAGGAAGTTGCCAAGGAGATGAAGAAAAAAGGATGTCATTCAGGAGGTATAAGGGAACACAGAGGGAGGAAGACAGGGATGTGTACCTAGTAGAGTAGAGTAGAGGAAAACAGGCAAAATGTTGAGAGGAGCAACAGTGTAAACAGAGGAAAGAATAACCAATGGGGGTCACTAAAGGGATAAGACTTTCTTCAGGTACAAAAGTGAGAAGAGGAAAGCAAGGGGCGGGATAGTGAAGATTAGGTGGGTGGAAGGGGGAGACTGCACAGAAGACCAAGAAAAAGCTGCCATCCTGAACAGGTACTTCTGCTCAGTCTTCACAGTGGAGGGAGGAGGGAAGGACCACCAGGGAGTAGCAGGAACAGAGGGAGCAGGAGGTGGACACAAGTCCATTTTCAGAGAAAAGACTCCTGAAGGGACTTGAAGCTCTGAAGGTAGACAAGGCTATAGGTTAGGACGGAATACACACAATGGTTTTAAAAGAACTCCAAGAGGTGCTAGCTGTTTCACAGACAACCTTCTTGAACAGTTCACTGGAAATAGGCATGGTTCTGGAGGACAGGAGAAGAACCAATGTGGTCTCTCTCTATAAGAGCAGCATCAGGGAGGAAGCTAGCAAGTATATGCTGGTCAGTCTTACTTCAGTGGTTGGGAAATTAACACAAACCCTGAAGGAAAGACTGGCAGAGTATCTTGAATTCATTAGGCTGCAAGATGACAGGCAGCAAGGATTCATGGGAGGAAGGTCATGCTAAATGAATCTGATAGAGTTCTTTGACTGGGCAACTAAGGAAATAAGACCAGAGGTCAGTGGACATGGCCCATCTGGGCTGTAACTAGCCTCTCTCCTCAGTCAGCTCAAGGGAGGTTACCAGAGAGCACTCAAATAGTTAAGACAGACTCAGAGAGTTATTCTCTGGAAGGGAGGTTGCCCAGAGACTTGATGCCTGGAGGGTCATGCTTGAGTGGCTTTACTTAGCTAAGAGTGGAAATTAAACTGTAGCATGAATGTGCTTAGTTCTGCCCATCCCATGATAATCTATAAAAGGTGAAGGTACCTAGGCACTGGCCTGGCCAGCCTTGACTTGGAATCAAGGAGAGGAGCAGTTCAGCAGCTCAGCCTCTCTGGCTGCAACTGGGTCTTGGGGGTCTGCGGCCCAAGGGATTGTGGCAGGGCCCCTGTGATCAGGTGGCACTGGTCCCCTTGTGCCTGGTCTTGAGACAAAGATGCCATAGGATGTATATGGAGGGATGGAGGCCCCACGACTCGTCTTGAGATTTGTGAAGAACAGCATTCCTGAGATGGCACTAAGGGAAAGTGTTGGGCCACCCCTCAACGGAGGTCACTGGAATCCTTGTGGGTTTACTCCCAGTTGTCGAGAGAAAATGGAAGAAGTCTTTGGCCAGAGCAACTGTATATTTACCTTGCTAGACTGAAATGCTTATTTTGTACGCCCTAGTTAGTTTATGTAGAAACCTCTGGTAGGGTTGCCACCTTGGGAAAGCAAAAAAATAATGGCAACCTGCCCCCCTCGCCAGCACCAGAGTCCGCCCCCACTAGCACCAAGTTCACCTTCCCCACTCTCCGCTAGACGGACTGTAACACACGAGCGGCAAACCAGTCGAATTGAAACTTTTAGTTGTTTGTTTAAATGCGCTGTGTGTCTACTCTCCCAGCCACTAGCAACACTCATGTAGGACATGGGCATCTAATCTAGAGTCAAATTATAAGTTTTAAATATTAAGTGCCGTAACTCACACTGACAGCTTTGCGACTCCTTGCGCAATCTCCTACTACAGTGTAGGAGCTACACTGTCACATCAGTGATCGCATGGGACATGTTGTGGCAGGCAGCAGGGCACATACCCAGGAGCAGAAACAGTGCATGTCACTGTAAAAAAACAAACAGCAGATTAAACTGTTTCAATGGCAACCAATGGAAAAACCAGCCATGCTGGCGGAAAACTGGTCAGATGGCAACCCTAACCTCTGGCAGGTAGACAAATAAAAGGACATCGGATAGGAAGGGGCCTGGCAAGGGCTGGGGTTGGTAAATCTTTGAGAACGGGGCCAGACATGGGAGTCTGCTTTTTGGGATACTAGAGCTATCAGTGTTGTGACAAAGGGAGGCACACATGGCTGGACCAGCCATGCTTTATGCACTTAGTAGTGATATCATAACATTGATACACTGTTTATATGTGTTGTCTTCCTGGCACAGTAAGACAGGTGCACAGCACAGTTTGCCCTTTGTGGAAGTGCTCACCCTACATGAGGAGTGTGCCACTGCACAAATGGTCTAGGGAGCGCCAGGGCTCCAGTGACCCCACAAGGAAGGTTAGGGCATGAGATGATTGAGTGAAACCCAGCATGTAATGACAAATGTAACTGCAGCCTCTTTAGTCCGGGGGTAAACTTGGCATGGACATAAGTGTGGGGTGGGTGAATGGGCTCCGCATGTAGCTGGGTGCCATCAGTGTGCAGTAGCAGCAGTAATTGTAGTAATATGCACACAAAGCTGTGGGAGGAGAAAAATATGTGAAGCCCCATGGATTTCATACAGTACAGTGTGTGCAGAGTATGGATTAGGGTTGCCACCTGGGTGGTTTTCAACCTGCATGGCCTGTTTTTCCATGGGTTGTCAGTGAAACAGTTTAATTTTTAGTTATTTTTTTACAGTGACATGTGGCGTTTCTGTGCCATGCTGCCTGCCACAACATGCAAACACGCTCAACTGGCACCCATGTGATCGCTGATGTGACAGTGTAGCCTCTACACTGTAGTGGGACATCGAGCAAGGAGACACAAGGCTGTCAGTGTGAGATACAGTACTTAATATTTAAAACTGCTCATTTGACTGTAGATTAGACGCCCATGTCTTGTATGAGGGTAGCTAGCAGCTGGGAGAGCAGAGCAGGAGACGTGGTGCATTTAAACAAACAACTAATTCTTCAACTTTTGATTCAACTGGTTTGCAGCTCGTGTGATAGTCTGTCAGTGGGGGAGGGGGTAGAGTCTGGTGCTACAAGGGAGCTGAACCTGGATGCTAGCAGTGGGGGGGGGAGACAGGTGGCTGTTTTTTTTTTTTTTTGCTTTCCCAAGGTGGCAACCTAAGTATGGACTAGATGGAGAATGTGGTTAATTATGCTCTAATACCATCTTAAGAGTTGTAATGGTCAGTGGAATGTCCAGAGATCTGTACTTCATTGGACGGCCAACTAATAAAATAACACTGTGCTTAATCGCAGCTCTGGTATGGACAATCCCGTTTGCGTGTCATCTCATTTTAATGGTGCTCCAGGGTATGGTAGTTATCGTGCCCCTGATACCCATCACCCCAGACCTGTGATGTCAAGGGGGTGTTTGCATAGTACTGGTAGCCATGGTGTAAGGTGGGAACTCTCCAGGATGGAGATGCCATCATATACCCCCAGATGCAGGAGGATGACCTGGCCCTTACAGGATTTTAGTAAGGCCATCGAACACTGTGCCACACAGGAGGCCGATAAAGAAATTGGGCAGCCTAGATGTAGGATCCACAGTGGTGAACTGGGTTAGGAACTGGTTAACACACAGGAGACAGACGGTGGTGGCAGGAGAGATGTCGCTTTCAAATGAGAAAGGGTACCAGGACCATGGGGGCATGTGATGAAGCTGGGGGTGGAAGAGTTTGAGACATGTGAGGAAATACTTCTTCACTAAAAAAGGTGGTAGATGCTAATAACAGAATGACTACTAAGGGGGTGGAAACGAAAACAGTGGGGGTTTCAAGCGTGCAAGGGGTATACATAGGGGTATATTAGAAAACAGGCAGGGAGGAGGGAGATCACTGAAGACCAGTTAGGGTCTGTAGATACAGATTAGGCATGGAGCATCTAGGCAGATGGGGGTGGGCCAAGCAGTCCTTTTCTGCGGAGAGATTCTATTTTTTTGTGTGTCAGACATTGAAGACAGCTAAATTGGTGGAGAGCGGGTTTTTATCTGAGAAACAGACATCCATGACCGCTAAATACTGTAATGCAACTAAAGCAAGTTTGTTTCTAGGGTACAAACATCGATGAGGGCTAAATAATGTGAAGAGAGTGGGTTGTATCTGGGACACAGACCTCATTGAAAGCTCATCGATGAGAGCAGGTTTGTATCTGGGACACAAACAAACATCGATGACAGCTAAATAATGTGATAAGAGTGGGTTTGTATCAGGGGGAACAGACCTCGATGAAAGTTATATAATGTGATGGGAACTGGTTTGTATCTGGGACACAGACATTGATGACAGCTAAATAATGCAGTGAGAGTGGGTTTGTATCTGGAACACAGACCTTGATGAAAGCAAGTTTCTATCTGGGACACAGACATCGATGACAGCTAATTAATTCGATGAGAGCGGGTTTGTATGTGGGACACATACACTGATGACAGCTAAATTACGGGATGAAAGCAAGTTTGTTTCTGGGAGACACAGTGATAGGTAAATGGGATCAGAATGTCCTTTAAATTAAACCATAGAGTGCCACTGTTTTTTGGCAAGTTGACTGATGTTGACCGTTTCATGGAGCAAGAGTGGCTCCGCTATCCGGTCAGGTATGGAGAGACATCCCTCTTGTTGCCTCATGCTATTTATTTTAAAGTATGTATTTTAAAATTTGTTAACTGGGTAAGGACACTGAACAAAGCCCTTTCTCAGGTCCGACCTGAACATAAAAGACCATCAAACATACAACACAACAACAAAATAACAGAAACATTAATTAATTAAAACATTTATAGACATCCAGAGTTAGCAAATAGTGGAATAATACACAACAGGCTGTGTGTCGTGCTGAGATAACGTCACACCTGGGGTGGTTGGGCATGAGGCCACAGGCCGAGTGCATCCAACATCCCAGAAGTGACGTTATCCCAGCACGACACACACCCCGGAGTTCATTATTCCTATTATACAATGGCTTGTTATATTCAAACTAAAAAATACAAGCAATATGGTTTAAATTTTCCTTTTTCTTTTACTGCTTTACTAGTGTGAAACCATATTTAAAGAAAAAGAAGTTCCTTTTGTGCTTCTCCAGCAGGTGGCGTGCTAACTGTGTGCTGTTTGTACCTCTGTGTTTGTGTCCCCCAACCCCACCCCACACTGTCTTCCATTGTTGGTCCATCTCCATGTCTGTGTTTTTTTGTCCTTTCTACACTTCTCTTTTGGTAAGTTATACTGTTATGTTTTAAAAAAAGAAAGAATTCTAGACGGCAGCTTTTTAATTCAAACTTCAGCTTTGTGCCATGTGCCATTTGCCGCCAAGTTGAGAGTGCAGCCCTGTATACTCACACATATACTAATGTCCGAGTAGCCGAGCAGGTCTTAATAAAACTTGTTGCTTTTTATGTTCTCCCGGTACACTTGCTTATATTTCTGTTTTGTACCAGGAGAAAGCTCAGCAGAATGATGGAAGTGACTTTAGGCAGGTCCAGGAGCGAAGGATGTGTGAGCACGTACATTACCATCAGGAGAAGCTGCTCAATGTGGAGCTTTCCCGGGTGGGTGGTGAGAAAAAAATACTCGCTCGGTGCGCTTTCTACAAGCTATAATTGCGGCAGTGAAGAGAGGTGTGCCGCCTGTTTGAAAAGTGTCAGTGAAGAGAGATGTGCTGCCTGTTTGAAAAGCAGCACTGCAGTGACTGCAGGTTAAGCACAGCGTGGCCAGTCTCAATATTTGACAGCAGCTGGGTGGCTGCATTCAATGGTCAGTGGGCAGTGATATTTTTTATGTCATCTGGTCTTCTGTGTGCTGGGACTAGATCTGTGATGTTATGCTGGGATAACATCCCGGGTCCAGCCCTAGACTGACCAATCAGAGGTCAGCATTCTTTCTTGCTATTGTATAATAAACTTTAAAATTTGGTTTAAAACTAGATAATGATCCAGCAGAATGCATTTTGTCAGGCAAGTCATTCCACAAATCTGGGGCTGCAATTGAAAAGGAGTGATACCCAGATTTAGTCTTATAAGGAGGGATCTGAAGAGTTGCACCTTTTGTTGACCTTAAATTTGCAGGGGAAACATGAACAGTAGCCAAATCAGAAAGAGGAAAAACAGAACCACAATAAATAGATTGATAAATGTGGCAACCCAAAAAATAAATAAATTTAAGTCTTGGAAAGAACCAACCCAACTGAGAGTATAAAAAACAATGATGAGTTATTAAAGGTAAATCAAGAACGAAACGTCGGATATTGTTATAAGCAGTAGAATAGAATATGACTTTCTTTTGAACCCAAATTATGATAAAGACTAGACATATATTCAGTATGAGGCAATAATGTACCTAAAGCTATAGATCGTAAGAAAAATAATGTTTAAACTTGTACAACATCCCCAGCTTTTGATTAATCACTCTACTAATGGCCTTAACCTGAGGTTGAAATGTCATTGCTATGCTCTGCTTTTGTTTATAAGGAACTCAAAGGTACTAATACCTCTCTTAAGGGGCAGGTGGGTATAACCTGCATGATACATTCTAGTAAAAACCGTTAAGAGCAACAGGCAGGTGTTATGATTTAGGGTAACTAGAACAACCTTTACAAGTCTATGAATCACATTAACAGATTTATGTGCTATGAGGTGGCAAGGATCCACCGCACTTGCTGAGCAATGCCACAGGGTGGCACTGTTGCACTATGTTAGCCGAACAGCAAATATATCTCTGGTACCACCCTTCCTGAAACATAGCAACATAGAGTCTGATGGCAGAAGGGGACAAATGGCCAACCAAGCCTGCCCATAGTTTGTATTACCTTACCCCCAGACCTAGTGTTGTTGTGGACTTTTCATGCCTTCTCCTTCTTCCCCTTTCCCGGTTCCCCCCAAATGGGATTGTGAATCTGCTGGCCCTGTCTCATCCATATTTGAACAAACTGATGATCCTTGCTCCCACAGCTTCCACTGGTAGCACATTCCAAGGCTTTGCCTCCTTTCCGTGAAGTAAAACTTCCTCAGATCCTTCTTGGATTTACCTCTCACTAATCTCCAATCATGTCCCATCGTGACTGCACCTCTGTTTCTAACAAACTGGTCCTTGCAATTTATCCTGCTTATACCCCTTAGGAATATATGTCTATTATATACCCGCTCGCCCATCTTGTCTCCAGTGAATACATGTTCAGGGTCCTCAAACCTTCCACGTATGATCTACCCTGTTAACCATGAATGATTTTTGTGACCCTCTGCTGTAAAAACTCCAGCCTACTAATGTGCGTTCTCAGGTGAGAATAGCAAACCTAGGTACAGTACTCCAGGTGAGGCTCACCAGCAGACTATATAGGGGCAGTATCACCTCCCCCTTCTACTCTCAAAACCTCTCCCTCTACACATCAGCATTCTAGATGCCTTGCTATAGGCCCTGTTACACTGGCTGGTTTGCTGGAGTGAGTCACTGATGAGGAAGCCCAGATCTTTCTCCTTTGATGAAGTGGCCAACTCAACCCTGTCCCATCCAGTACTCCATGTGTTGGCTCTTATTTCCTAAGTGCATCACCTTGCATTTCTTGGCATTGAGTCTCAACTGCCAGACCTTCAACCAGATCTCAAGCCTTCCTAGATCTCTCTGAAGCTCCCTCACCCTTTCCTCACCCTCCATCCTGCCACAGAGCTTTGTGTGATCAGCAAAGAGACATGTTTTACCCTGGATACCTTCCACTATGTTACTAACCAACATATTAAATGGGACAGACCCCAAGACTGATCCTTGTGGCACCTCACTTGTGACACCCATCCACAGATTTGACCCCATTAACAATCACCCTCTGCTGCCTTTCCACTAACCAGTCTCCCACCCACTTGACTAATCACTTTTCTTCTAAGTCTTCCAGCTTTTTGAGCAGTCTCCTGTGTGGTGTGGAATCAGCATTCCACACTCTGCTTGCCTCCCACCCTCCACTGTGAGATCTGCCTCATCTGATGACCATACCTGTTGTGCTGTTCTTCAAGGCCCTGATGCTGCTAGGCAGAGTCAGCAGTAGGAAGACAACCCAGTTCTCATTCATCTTCCTTAGAGGCTGCAAGGCAATGACAAGTCACCATCAATTTACTGTGCAGGTATAGACAATTCAAGAGGCAGATTAGATGTTTCTTAAACACTTTAGAAACACAGAAACACAGAATTTGATGACAGAAACAGACTGCTTGTCCTATCCAGTCGGCCCAGATATTTCCTGCCTGTTCTGTCCCTGCTGACCCTATCTGGTCTTTGATGACCCTCCCACATCCCTGCTTCCTTTCTAATCCCAGCACTGGCTGCCTGTGAAGTGATGAGTTACCTTCAAGGCTGGACTTCTAACCTATAAAGCCCTAAACGGTGGGGCCCTGACTACCTGGCAGAGCTCCTGCATCTTGTTTCGGTCCTTGCGCCCCCTCTGCTCGTCCAGAGGTCTCCTGTCAGTCCCAAGGGCCCAGATAAAGTTGTCTGGAGATCACACATTTGAAGTGGCTGGCCTTCTTTTGTGGAATGCCTTCCTCGGGGGACTGAGGGAGGCCCCCACGGCGGAGGCTTTTAAAAGGGGATTAAAAACCTATCTGTTTAGCCAGGCATTTGGGTATTAGAATGTTGATTGGGTTCCCTTGATTCAGCTACTGCAATATGTTTTATAGTACTATTTTATATTGATTATTCTTTGCTTTTATTTTTTTATCAATATTTTTGAAATGTTTGAATGCCTGTTGTTTCTGTACAGTGCCCTGAGCCTTCGGGGAAAGGCACCTTATAAGTAAAAGCTATTAGTACTACTAATATACACTTATTTATATATCTTGCATATCTGAACCCCCTCATTGTTTCATTCTCTACCACTTCTGCTGGCAGTCTATTCCATGTACCTACCACCCTTTCAGTGAAAAAATACTTCCTCACATCACTCTTGAATTTTGTTCCCTCCAGTTTCATTGCATGCCCCCTGTCCCAATGCTTGTTCTCATTTGAAATAGACTCTCTACATGCACCCTGTTCACCCCTTTTAGCTTCTTGCAGGTTTCTATGAAGTCACCACTTTCTCTTCTGTCTTCCAGGGTATACATGTTGAGATTCCTCAGTCTCTCCTCGTAGGGCTTCTCATGTAAATCATGTACCATTTTAGTTGCCCTCTTCTGGACTGCCTCCACCCTTTCTATGTCCTTTCTGGGGTGTGGTCTCCAAAACTGAACACAGTACTCCACGTGTGGTCGTACCATCAAGCGTTAGAACAGCATCACCACCTCCCACCTCCAGCTGCGATACCCTCCTTTGCACCCCAACATCCCATTAGCCCTATCCACTGCCTTGTCACATTTCTCTGCCACTCTGAGGTCCTCAGATATAACCTCAAGGTCCCTTTCCTGCCTAGTGACTGTTAATACCTCTCCCCCATCTTATATTCAGAGTTGGGATTCTTATGCCCCGGGTGCATGATTTTGTATTTTTTTGGCATTGAACCCCATCTGCCATGCTTTTCACCATTCCCTGAGTTTCCCAAGATCCATGCTCATACTGTCTACCCTCTCCTGACTGTCCACTTTATAGCATATTTTGGTATCATCTTATTTGGTCAGCTTTGGTTCAAAGCATATCATTCCATGCAAAATGAAGTTCATCAACTCCTGAACTCTGATTAACGTTCTTTAATGGTTCATGAATGTCCATCTAAGTTCACCAACTGTTCTTCAACTCAGTTCATGAATAAAGTTCATAAACTGTTCATCAACACCAAGTTCATGAAGTTACTGAATCTTTAAAGGACCATGATGAACTGAGACAAACATTAATTTACATAACTCATTTGCATATCAAAATACTAGGTTTACAAGGTAAGGAAGAACAGAAGAAGGCATTGGCCCATCAAGACTGTCCCCCACCTAAGTGGGAAAATTAGACCCGGTGAAAATTGTCAGAGAGCCATCTGTCTATACCATTTTTAAAGGAATCGAAGGTATTACTATCAATTAGTTCCCAGGGGAGTTTATTCCAGAGCCTTGGGGTTCGTACAGAAAAGAACTGTAGTCTCTTGTTCGTTCTTGCTCTGCTAACTAGCAGTTGTTTGTTGTGAAGTCTGGGTACTAGTTTCCTATGTGCCAAGCTAAGGCCGCACTGATTCATTAACAGAGGTGACTATAGTATTTTGTACAGAAACAGAAGATCACCTCTGGTTCACCTAAGCTCGAGTGAATGAAGACCTGTTTTCCATAATCTTTCAGAATACGATAGTGGTGCTAAGTATGAAACCATCTTCGTTGCACTACACTGAATCTGTTCAATAGTGTGAATGTCTTTAAATCAGGTATGGGCGCCATATAGGTGATCCATAATCTGCATAAGGTCTAATGTGGGTTCTGTATAGGGGGATGATGCATTCCTCTGTTTTTGACGCGAATGTGCGGTTAATTTGCTTTAGAAGTGAGTTTGAAGTTTTGGCTATGTGATTGCAGTGATTCGTGGAAGGCAATTTATCATTTATCAAAATTCCCAGATCTTTTTCACATGAAGAGGATTTTAACATGTTGTTATTCAATTGGTGTATTTGTTTGGGGTTATTATGACCTAAGTGAAGGACTGAACATTTGTCTGTGTTAAGACATCTCATTTATTTGGGCCCATTGTTCTAATAAAAGAAGATTGTTTGCCAGAGCAGCTTTATTTATGTCAGAATCCGCTTTTCCACCTAATTTGGTGTCGTCTGCAAATTTGGAGAGTGTTCCTGGAGCTAATCTGCATATCAGAGATGAATATGTTAAATAACACAGGGCCCAGAACCGATCCCTGCAGCATGCCACTAGTCACACCCACATTATTGGAATACAAGCCATTGATCTTGACACACTGGGTTCTGTTTGTCAGCCAGCAATCTATCCATTTAATTATGTTGGGGGACCTCATTGTGAAAGTTTAGTTAAAAGGATATTATGTGTAACCCCTACATTGACCCCTTTTACTGAATCTAGTAACAATAAATACATAATAACCCAAGCAGATACGCTATCAGCACTTAACTCTTTAAATAAGACTTCAAGCCCTGGACCGGTTAGTATTAATCCCAGATTTCTACATGCAGTATCTAAAGCCTTAGCACTCCCCTTATCCCTTATATTTAATAAATCACTTCATGAGGGCATAGTCCCCAAGGATTGGCTAAAGGCCATTGTAGTACCTATTTTCAAAAAAGGGAATCGATCAAAACTGGAAAACTATAGACCTATTAGTCTAAAGTCCATTCTCTCTAAGCTAATGGAAAAGATAATTAAAATACTTATTGAAAGGGAAATGGATTTATTAAAACTTAACGATCTAACCCAAAACGGTTTTACTAACATACTACTAACATACTAAAATGCCAGCAGAATAGGCCTAACGGTCTTTCGTGTCTGCTCATTTGGTCAGCCCCCACCCTGGGTGCTGACCTTGCTGTCCCCCTCGCCTTCTCTGGCTTCTCCCTTCCCAGTTCCGGATATTCTTGCTGCATTGGATTTTGCTTCCAGAACCCTTCCCCTGTACCTGTCCCACCCCCTCTTGAACCCCTCCACTGTCTCTGCCTCCACCAGCCCCCTAGGTAGTGCATTCCATGGCTCCACCACCCTCTCAGTGAAGTAGCACCTCCTCCTTTCTCCCCTGAATCTTCCCCCCTCCAGCTTCCACCCATGCCCTCTAGTGGCCCCTTCCTCCTTCCTTCGAAGCACCCTGACTGTTCCTCCTCCATTTACCCTCTTCATGTACCTGAAGACCTCTATCATGTCCCCCCGGTCCCTTCTCTCTTCCAATGTGTACATATTTTTAGACATGGTCTTTCTTGTATCACTAATTTAATAGCATTTTATGAAAACATAAGCCGGGGTCTTGACCTTAACTGCCCCTAAGATGTAATTCTTCAGGACTACAGTAAAGCATTTGATAAGGTCTCATAATAAACTTATTGCAAAACTTCAATTGGCAGGTTTCTCTTCCACCTTGGTTAGATGGATAAACAACTGGCTATCTAATAGAAGCCAGCAAGTCAAGATACAAGGCACCCTATCCGAAGAAGGTCAAGTGACAAGCGGGGTCCCTCAGGGGTCCATGCTTGGACCCTTATTGTTTGATATTTTTATTGGGGACATGCAGATTAGCTCTGCCAACCATCTATCAAAATTCGCTGATGACACTAAGTTGGGGGGGGAGGAGGCTGATTCATTATTAAACAGATCTTCAGTAATCAATGACCTGAAACTAATTGAAACTTGTTCCCAAATAAATTAAATGCACTTTAATATAGACAAGTGCACTGTGCTATGCTTTGGTAAAGCTAATCCCCTTACAGACTTATACCCTTAAATAATATCCCTTTGAATGTTTCGGTATGCAAAATAGATCTGAGAATACTGATTAACAATAAACTCTCCCATATAGACCAATGCACCAAGGCAGTTAAAACCTCCAACCAATTACTTATGTGCATAAAGCACACTTTTGTCACTGAAACTGAGGAATGCATTATTCCCTGGTATAGAACATATGTCAGGCCTCTCTTGGATTATCGTTCCCTGCTTAGGAGTCCTTACTTGGTGCAGGACATCAAGAGACTGGAACAGATCCAAAGAAGAGCAACCAGACTAGTTCTTCACCTGGCAACTAAAAACTATACTGAAAGATTACATGTTACAGGACTGTATTCCTTATAGAAAAGAAGAATTAGAGGGGGAGCGTCCTCTTCTCTATAAAGTCCAGCAATCACCTGAGTTAATGCAGCAATTCAAATTAAATTTCTGTAACAGACGTCACCGTTTTGATGGCCACTCATATTCAGATGCTATCCTCACTGGATACTGGGTGGGAGTGTTTAGTGCTGAGTGGGTGCGCTGTTTTTTTTTTGTTTGTTTGTTTTTTACAGTGACTGGACAGGGAGGTCCACTAGAGTACCTGGGAATGATGAGTTTATTTCCATCATGGCAGCATAGACCAGGGATAGGGGCCCACTAGACTACCAGGAACTGATTTTGGCATGTTCGAAATGGGGATCAGGCTGGGGGGAGACAATAGACTACCAGAGATCATTTTACACTGGATCAGAATACTCTAAACAATGCCTCTGCTAATTCTGGCATGATGAGAGTACGCAGAGATGTTAAAGGCTAAATAGCATGCAAATGACCCTTATGCATCTAATAAAAATGAACTGTCTACAAATTCTGTTGGATACTACAAATAGGCCCTCATGTTTTTCATGTTTTTCTTAGAATTTATGAATGACTATATGAGTCCATCGTTACCCATGAATGGGACCATTTTTATGTTTGCTTGCACGCATGCACAAGAAACATTTCGTCACAGCTTAGGAGAGAAGCGGGGTTTTGGAGGTGGGGCATTGTGGGGGCCAGTGCCCCCAGTGCCTTTTGAGGCTTGGCCCACTTTCTCCTATGCAGTGGTACGCTGCTGCTGACACTAGTTCAGCCAGCGTGCCACCATCTTGAAAGGGAATCCGCCGCTGCAATGAGGGAGTGACCCGTCATTGCAGGGTGGTCCCTTGCCTGGTCTAAAATTTCAGATAACATGGCGACTCTCGCCGTCTGCCTCAGAGTCCCCCTGAAAGCCGACTTAGGGGTTCCCAATCCCCCTGTCGGCATGTCCCCATCCCCAGTTTATTTGCCAATGAGGTAGCGCAATCCCCGTAAGTATGATGTCCCCCCCCCACACCATTTGTCATGTGCCGAGGGGGTGTCCAATCCCTGTCTGCTCATGCGCTCCCACTCCCCCCACCACCACCACCACACTGTATGGCCGATGGGGGTGCCCAGTCCCCCATCGACTCCAGTACCCATTTGCCCAGCAAAGATCTGGCCAGGTAGCATGCTGGGAGCCCACCCCAGCGTGCCAAAAGTGTCCTGCAATGTCTTTTTTAATGTTAAATCCTGTAAAAAAAAAAAAGAAAACTATCCCTTATTGAACCCCATGCCCCCTCCCCCAACTCGTGCCCACCCACTGCATACTCTACCTCCCCACACCTCCCTCACCCCCTACTTACCTCCGGAAGCCTGGGGCTACGATCTTCGGTGGACTGGGAACACGTCTGCACTCTTCAAAGCCGACCGCAAACTGAAGAAATGTCGGTAAGCTGTATAATGGCATAAATGTTTTTTTTTTTTTTTTAAACTTTGGTGCATATCTTGGCCATTATTTTGAATTTTGGCACCAAATTTTCACCATGGGGTTCTTGAGACCACTCCTCATGAATTCAGTCACTGACATCTCGTTATTCGGTCCCGAAAGGTGATTTTATGGTCACTGAGTGGAATCACCTTTCCAGACCAATTAACAAAATGACAGTGCCACTGTTCATGAGATGGGTTCTCAAAAAAATTCCAAAAAATGACTGTGTTATGACCGCGCGTTGTGCAGTTTCTACGCATGCTCATAACTTCACGAATTTGTAATATTTTTACTCCAGGTTTTCAACATTGGCATTTTTCTGCACCTCCTTATGAACAGTACAGCTGTCATTTTTCACATCCTGGCTGAAATGTGTTTTCGCACTCCCGGCGCAGAATAGCACGATTGCTTGTGGGAAATCAGTGTTCAGGACAGATTAAGAAAATCACAGTGACACTGTTCATGAGAAGAGGTCCTAAAATGCCTATGTTGAAAATCTGGTGACAAAAGTCCATAAAATGACTGTGTTACAAGCGTGTATTGAGCAGTTTCCACACACCCTCATAATGTCGCAAATTTGTAATATTTTCACTCCAGATGTTCAACATTGGCATTTTGCCACACCTCCTTATGAACAGTACGGCTGTCATTTTTCATATCCTGCCTGAAACATGCGTTTGCACATCTGGCGCACAATGGCGCAATCGCTGTGGGAAATTAATGTTTCGGACAGACTAAGAAAATTATAGTGACAGCGTTCATGAGCAGAGGTCACAAAATGCCTATGTTGAAAATTTGGTGAACTAATTCCACTAAATGACTGTGGTACAAGCATGTGCTGTGCAGTTTCCATGTACACTCGGAACTTCTAGCATTTTTAATATTTTCATTACAGATTTTCAACATTGCCATCTCTTCACACCTCCCTACGAATGGTACAGCTGTCATTCTTCACATCCTGCCTGATCTGTGTTTTCGTACATCTGTCACAGAATGGCACGGTTGCTGTGGGAACTCGAAATTGAGGACACATTAATAAAATCACAGCGCCACTGTTAATGAGAAGAGGTCACAAATGCTTTTGTGAGGTGGCGTTCACAAAAAGGCCATGTTGACAATTTGTACTGCAAATACCAACACACACCCAGGGCATTAGGGTTTCTAACCATAATGTCCCACCCTGTACAGCCTAACAGGTATCAGAGGTGTAACTTTGGATCGCTGGCTGTAATGCTCATGCCATCCCACCCCCACCCTGAAGCCAGTGACAGGCATCGAGGTGTGTCTTGCACTCTTCAGCCCCAGACTTCACCCCATTCTCCTATACTGCACCCATTTCAGCGTATATCATGAAATGGAGGACTGTGAAGCCGAACACCACAAGGCACACCACAGCACTTGTCGGTGTCTACAGGATAGGGTGAGGTGAAATGCCGTGAACATTATGGGCGATGACCCACAGGCACACCCCAATGCCTGTCCATCTCTGGGTGGAGGTGGGATTGGCGTGAGTTCAGTTCTTCACTGCCACTCCTATTCTGCATCTGTCTAACTCCTGCATGTCCAATGCTAATAACAGCAAGCAAACATTCGGCATTGACAAATGCTTGTTTATATAATGTTGTTTCATGAAATATGGTCATTTTAAATCAGAATCTGCATCAACTGGATTTTATGCTCTTTTGATTAGCACAGAATGATTTTCATACATAGAAACACTATGTAGGTCATATAGTGACATAGGGTTTTCATTGAATAGTCTGATATATACTTTTGGAGATTGCTCTTATTCGCAAATAGAACACTATTAATGAGTAATGCTTTTTAGTGCTAATATACATATTTTGATATGTATGTATTAATAATAATTGTTTTTCATTTATTTGAAAGTTTGTGACCAGGAGGGGCACACTGAGCCGCGGCTCATTTCCAGGTGCAACCCGGGGGCAAGGGAAGGGGAGTATTTGTACAGATGTAAACTGACTTGTACAACCAGCTTAAGCTGCTGGTGGTATTTTAGTTAATGGGGGAAATTTTGCCAAGACACCGGGGTTTCATAAGGCTCTTGTTTATGTAAAATTTATGCATGTACATTCTGGGCGATCGACTATTAAAAAAAGCTATGTCAAAGTAAGTGTTTTCTGATGGCCATTATGAAGTCCGAGAACCTGCATAAAGCAATCTTATAGGGTACTAAATGTTTTTAATAAGGTAATTGTCTGATTCATACTATTATTGTGCTTTTATTATGTGTTTCATTGTTTGTATTGATAATATGTTACGCCTGTATTCACTAATTATTGACAATATATATACAATAATGGATGGGGAAGTGTGCTTAATGAGAAATTAATGGTTGCCTATGGTGTGGGATGCTACATAAACCCTGAGGGGTTTATTAAGGCATCCCACACCGAGGGCAACCATTAATTTCAAATTTAGGACACTTCCCCATCCCTTATTATTTATAATTGCTGGTCAGCAATTTTCTCGTATTTTTCTGTACTGTGACCCTGTCTCACCGACGCTGAGAAACACACACACACACACACAAAATCTCTTTTTCTGTCCTCCAGGTTTTTTTCTTTTCTTTTTTGTAGAGGTGTTTGTTTAATTCAGCTCGTTTTTTTTTTTTTTTTTTTTTTTGTTTGCTAAACAGTATAATGTTAGGTTGCCATCATTATCACGATCAGTGCTTACCCTAGTCAGCTAAGTCAGATTCGGAGCTCTTTCCGGTTTCGGTGGCAGTTCCTGTCTCCCACAGCTGCCGAACGGCAGAATCAAGTGGACACCTTTTTTGTTTGTAATTTTTTAAGTTCTGGACCTTGGAGCTCATCTAAAGAAAAAGAGAAGCTACATAAAGTCTCCGCCTGGCAGCTCCTCGCTAGTCAGGTTAAGGAGCGCCATGTTTGAAAAAAGCGATTAGCCCGACCAGGAGGACCTGAATAGCCAGTGAGGAAAGAGCTGTTTCTGAGTGACTTGGCGCGGCTCGCCGTTATAACCCGTGGGTTATAACAGCAAATTATAACTGGTTCAGACCATTTAGAAAATTGCTGACCAGTTATTATATAAGAATTTACACATTGCTGAGCACTTCAGCTTCTTGTTAAAGAGACCCACCAAGGTAAACGAAATGGCCCCTGCACCCGATATGTAGGTGCTGTACCTCATGGGACTGCTTCTAATGTGGCGCTTGATGAAAATAATAAATGTATTAAAAAATGGCAGTGCTTGTAAAATTAGAAATATCGGGTTCCAAGGACTTCCCGGTTTCTGGTGCCAACCTGGTCAACTAACGAGGCCCTTGTTAGTCGACCGGTGCCCATGTTTTATCACCAAATGGCCAGTAGAATATAAAATAATGATTGAAAAGGTGCTACCCATAGACTATAATGGAGCACGTCCCCGCACTCTTCCTTATCATCGCGTCATAATTTTGCAGAGTGCGGGGGCGGAGTGTGGGCAGCATCAGAAACCGGGAAGTCCTTGGGACCAAGTATTTCTAATTTTACGAGCGTTGCCATTTTTTAATACATTGCTTATTTTCAGCAAGCTCCACATTAGAAGCTGCCTCATGAGGTACAGCACCTATATGTCAGGTGCAGGGGCCGAGGATGATAAGTCTCTTTAAAGCACACAAGTGTGAAATGTTGGAGCTTTGGTGGCTAGGGCACCACCGACTCTTGGGCATCAGTTGCAAAATTAAAGTATGCTGATTTTGGCAACTTTGAGTCATGAGTGCAGTTTTTTTTTTTTTTATGTACACCTAATAGATGCATTAACATAGTTTTTTGTAGTAATTACATATATATTTTATAATAATTATACTACAAGAGGTTTGCAGAAACACAAAGTGGACAGAGTAAGGAAGTAAACGAAATTAGGACTCCAGTCTCACGAGGCCTGGCAAATCGGTGGTGTGGTGTTCCGCAGGGTTTTCAAACCTTATGCTTGCCCACCCCCCTCACCAGCCCTTAGCCTCATGACACAAGGACAAGCCACAGATCCAGGCCCATGCCCCACCTGGTGCTTGGCGCTACACAGCTGGGGTTCTTCATGTGGGGTCCACTGAATCACTAATAACTTTCTTCATGTAGGGCCCTGTGGGCCCTTTGGGAAGCAGGACATTAGTCATAACTTTCAGTGTGAAGGACATGATTTACAGCTTTCTTCACACATACTTCGGACCTGTAGCTGGGAAGAAGTCTTAGACAGGTAGTTCACTCTGTAGATTTTGCAGAGGTACTGCCTCTCTATAATGGGGGGAGGTGAGGGAGCTCTGCACCAACACCTTTAACTCATGGTTGAAGCAATGGTGCAGAGTGGAGGGGTATGGCTACACTGGGGACTGGGGGCCCACCTGGGAGGGTAAAAGCCTATACAGAAGTGATGGCCTTCATCCGGGAGAGGAACCATAGTTCTCAGTGGATGGTTTAAATCTTACGGTGATGAACATTTAAATTAGCCAAGCGGGGTGATGGAAGAAAAAGGGGACACAGAAACTGCCCTCCCACAGGCTGAGCTAAAGAGTAAGGAGATCCCAAGGGGTGAGAGTCCCACCATCCTACCACAGTACAAATTCATTATGGGGAGGGGAGACCAAGACTGTATGGAACATTTACATCTATTACATCAAGGAGGGGGGGTTAAGAGGAGGAAGAGGTGGTGGGGGCAGGAGGAGAGGGGTGCAGGTGCAGGGGGGGGGAGGGATGAGTTTTATTCAATTCTTGAGGGCTGAGAATAAGGGAGAGTCATGAAGGAGGGGTAACTGGTTCCAGCGATGGGGGAGTCGGGATGAGAAGGTGGAGAGGACTGATGTGGACCAGTTGTAAGGGATGGAGAGGTGCGGGAGTGATAGGAGCACAGAGAATAGGATGGTTCAGGGGCAGGGGTGAGGATGGACCTGAGGTAAAGGGGGATGAGACTGAATCAGTACTTGACAATGAAGATCAAGGAGTGGATGTGGCATCTGTGTGAGAGAAGGTGGAGGTTTAAGGAGGAGAGAAGAGAGCAATGGTGAGTCTGAAGTGGGGAGACGGTAGCGTAACAGCAGAAGGAGTGTAGGAGTGTATCTAGGTGGGAGAGGGTGGAGGTGGGGGCCAAGGCATAGATAATATTGCCATAATCAAGCAGAGGGAGGATGGTCTTGGAGAGTAGGACGTGGTAGAGGTGAGGGGGGGATGGAGTCTTTATTCCAATAGAGCACTCTAAGTTTGAGGTGAAGTTTTGCACACATAGAGTCGACATGGACTGAGTAGCTGAGGTGCTGATCAAGCCAAAAGCCCAGATATTTATAGGAGGATACTGAGTCAAGGGTGGTGCCATCCATGGTGGAGAAGGAGGGGCAGAGGTGTAACTTAGTCAGCTAGTGGGGTGTCCCTAAAGTCATGGAGACTGTTTTCTTGGTGTTGACTTTTAGACTGTTGTCTTGGAACTGGCAGAGGACACAGTTGAAGTCAGATTGGAGGGTAGGATAGACAGAGTCAGGGGTAGGACCAGATGTGTAGAGGATGGTGTCATCTGCGTGGAGGTGTATACTGGAGTGTTGGCAGACATTTGGGAGGTCATTAATAAATAATAAATAAAGAATTGGACCAAGAAGAGATCCTTGGGGTACTCCAGAGAAGATGGGGAGGGGAGGCAAGACGGAGTTGCCTATTGAGACTGATTGTATCCTACCATAGAGGTAGGAGCTAAACCACTTTACAGCAGAAGAGAACAACCCAGCTTTGTGGAATTTTTGTAGGAGGAGTGGATGAAAAATGGAGTCAAAGGCTTTAGCAAGGTCTGTAAAAATTGCTGTGGTGATGTGCCCACGGTTCATGGCAGAAAGGATGGAGTTAGAGACATGGAGGATGGAGGAGACAGTGGAGTGGTTTCTGCGGAAGCTGGATTGGTAGTTGGAGAAGAAGTTAGAGGAAGAAAGGAAGTTGGACAGCCTGGAAAGGATCAGAGACTCTTGGAGTTTGGTGAGTGAGGGGAGAAGGGAGATGGGTCAGTAGTTGTTCAGAAGGGAAGGATAACCACCCTTAGGGAGGGAGATTACCTTGGAAAGTTTCCATGGTGTGGGGACAAAGTTGTTAGTTAGGGAGAGGTTAAGGATGTAGGTGAGGGGATTGGAGATAGCCAGGGCAGAGATGTGCAGGAGTAAGGGGCGGAGGCCATCAGGGCTTGACTTGGTGGTATTTAAGGAGGTTAGGGCATGATAGACCTCCGAGGAGTGGATGAGGAAGAAGTCAAAACCAGCAGAATGTGGGAGTGGGGGGAAGAGTTTGGAAGTGTGCAGGATGTGAAATATTTGTTGAAAATGGATGCCACTGCTGAAGGGTCAGAGATAGTGCATTGTTTTCAGAGTAGGTAGGGATGGTGTCATGGGAGGAAGGTTGAAGAAGGACTTGAGGGTTGATCAGAAGGAGGGTGAGTTGGGGTTACGGGAAAGGTGAGATTTGAAGTGGTTTGATTTGGCATGGTGCACTTGTTCCTGAAGGAGCAGTATTCCTGAAGGCTGGAGGAAGAGCTGCAGGCTTTGAAAAGGGACCAGGCATGGTCTCTTGCTTTACAAAGGGAAAGGATATCAGGTGTAATCCTGGGGAGATGATACCGCCTTACACGGGATGTGCGGAGGAATGTGTGACGATCCCAGATGGAGGTCAGGATGGAGTAAAAGTGCTGGAGGGTGGTGTCAACATCAGTGGCTGACAGCACAGGGTTCCAATCAGCAGAGTGGAGGTCAGAAAGAAGGATGTCGGGGGATAAGAGTCTGAGTGCTGCACGGAAGGTGATATATTTGGGGGCGAGTGAGGGAGGTGAACCTGCCTCATTCAGTAGGTAATGCAGTGGTTACTTATTGCATCAGGCAGGACTCCGGCTGATGAGGTGCGATGGGGGTGGGAAGAGTGGATCCATATGGTTGGAGGAGCAGGGGTTGAGTCGAATATGGTTGGAGATTAGCTGGGTAAGGCTGAAAGCTTCAATAGAGTGCCTTGTAGAGCTGGAGGAGGGAGAAAGCCAGTTAACACTGAAGTCACCCAGCATCAGTAATTTACCTGTTGAGGAGAGGGAAGTGATGGTGTTGATGCAGGAGGTGAGGGACTGGGGTTTGGAGGAGGCATACAAGATGCAAGTAAAGATGGTGGTTGTAAGGTGGGTGAAGAGAACTTCGAAGGATGTTGGTACAGCTTTGCGGTAGATGATGGAACAGGGGATAGAGCTGCGGACGTACATGGCAATGCCTCCGCTCCCCTTTCCATGGTCCTGGAGAATGATGTCAAAGTCAGGTAGGGTAAAACTAGAGTCAGGGACACGGGAAGAAAGCAATGATTCAGAGATGCAGAGAACATCCAGAAGGTGCTGAGATATCCAGACTTTTAGCAGGTCGAGTTTTGGTAGAAGGCTATAGGCATTTACATGGTAGGCCTGGAGACCTTTGTGGGGGATTGAGTTGTGGTTGGGGGTGGGTGGGTCAGAGTTGGGTTCCATGTCACCTGAGAGAAGGAGGAGAAAGAGGAGGAGGGAAGGCAGGAGATGTTTACAGGTGAGGATGATCAGAGAGAGAGGGTAAGGGGCGCTGGGGAAGTGATGAAGTGAGGTGAGGAGGGAGATGTGTTTCAGTATCACAGTATGGAATCACTTCTGAAGGAAAGATTTGTCGAGTACCTAGAAGCCAGAGGGGCACAGGACCCAAGGCAGCATGGATTCACAGCGGGAAGGTCATGCCAGACGAATCTAATAGATTTCTTTGACTGGGTGACCAAAGTAGTAGATCAGGGAGGGGCTGTGGACATGGCCTACCTAGACTTTAGCAAGGCATTTGACTCAGTCCCACACAAAAGATTAATATACAAGTTAGCCAGCCTGGGAGTGGGTTCCAAGATGATTGCCTGGGTAAAGAATTGGCTGGAGAATAGGACACAGAGGGTAATAGTAAATGGAGTCCACTTTGAAGAAAGGGGGGTTACTAGTGGGGTACCGCAGGGTTCAGTATTAGGACCAGTCCTCTTCAATGTCTTTATAAGCGACATTGCAGAGGGACTGGAAGTAAAAGTATGTCTCTTTGCAGATGACACAAAGATCTGCAACAGAGTTGATCCACAAGATGGGGTGGAAAGGATGAGAAGGGACTTGGCAAGGTTAGAGGAATGGTCAAATGTATGGCAGCTTAGATTCAGTGCTAAGAAGTGCAAGGTAATGCACCTGGGAAACAAAAACCCAGGGGAAGAGTACACAATGGGGGGTGAGATACTAACAACAACAAAAATGGAAAGGAACCTGGGGTAGTCATATCAGATGACTTAAAGGTGGGCAAGCAATGAGAGGCAGTAAGGAGGGTGGGGGGATACTGGGATGCATAGGGAGAGGCATCACCAGTAGAAAGCAGGAAGTTATCCTCTGACAGCTGGTGAGACCCCATCTGGAGTACTGTGTGCAGTTCTGGAGACCCAATCTCTGCAAGGACATAGACAAGATGGAAGCTGTCCAGAGGAGGGCAACTAAAATGGTGCAGGGTCTGCACCAGAAGACATATGAAGAGAGACTAAAGGAGCTTAATATGTATAGCCTCGAGGAAAGGAGGGAGAGGGGGGACATGATAGAAACTTTCAAGTACCTCAAAGGAATCAACAAAGTCCAAGAGGGTAGCATCTTTCAAAAAAAGAGGTGTGCAAGAACAAGGGGCACAATTTGAAGACAGAGGGGGGGCCGCTCAGAGGTAATGTAAGGAAGTATTTTTTCACAGAGAGGGTTGTGGATGCATGGAACGGCCTTCCGGAGGAGGTTGTGGAGTCAAAAACAGTGGTTGAATTCAAGCATGCATGCATGGGACAGTCATAAGGCAATTCTAGGGGGTGGGGTAGGAAGAAGTAGGCTGCTGGTTAACTAGGATCTGCAGCTTATCCATTAGGTAGGGGGACCAGGATGAGGCCTGAATGTGGGGTCGGGGGAATAGGTGTTCAGGGGAGGGAGGTGGAGTGGGTAGGGAGCAGAAGGGGGGTGGGTATGGGGGATCAAGGAGGGGTGGAGGAATGTGACAAAGGGAGGAGTGGGTGGTGGGTGGGAACGAAAGTAAGTGAGAGTGGGGCAGGGGGTTAGGGGCAGAGAGGCTGGCAGATATAGGGGGCAGACAAGGGTAGGAATAAGGGCCATAAAGAGGAGACACAGAGCTAGGAGCTGCACGTTGAGCGGGCAAGATGAGGAAGAGGGAGATTAAGGAGAGTAGTGGGCTGAGAGGGATAGCTAACTCAGTAGGAGTGAGGAAGATAGGGGTTTAGTGGCCACTAGTAGTCATTTGTGATAGGATGCAGATAGGAAAGTGAGGTGATAGATTCACCAAGTCACGTGAATAGAGATACCTATAAGGGTGCGATCATGTTGGGTGGGGCTGGGCAGCTGCCACAAAGCGCGGCATGAAACAGCAGTTGCTTGCTCCTCTGAACTCATATTCACTGTACTTAAAAAAGAAAGAAACTGCCCCACCCCCTCCCCAGCCCAAATCCTTAGTTTCAACCCCCCTCCCCCCAGCACCCATAATTTTATAATTATGTTCTTAAAACTCCCACGATGGGCTACTAGCATAGCCCACCCACCTTTACGGTCGGCCACCATATAAGTGCTTGTTTATGCTGAAAGAATAAGTAATTTCTCCCCACCTCCCCACCCTTCCAGCAGTCTCTGAACACCCTCTTCCCCAAAGCACCCAATTCCTGAATTAATTTTCTGACTGCCATCTCTGGATGAGAAGAAGGCAACCTGCACAAACCCGCTGTCTTCCATGGGTGGCTACCTTCTGCAGAATGCAAACACTGGTTTCACAATACAGAGCGAGGAAGTGTGGGAGATGAACTGGGTGCTGGGGAAGAGGGTGGTCAGAGAGTGCTGCAGAGGTGGGGGGAAATTATTTTAGCACAAACGAGCACTTAGATGGCGGATGGCTTTGGAGGTTGAGTTAGTCACCCATTGTGAGAGTTTTAGGTACATAAGGGGCTGACAGTATAGCCTAGAGGTTAGAGTAACAAGATGTGAATGAGCTTGGTACATTCAGCAGACCAGACCTGGGTTTAATTCTCACAACCTCCACTTGCATACTGTATGACTCTAAGCAAGTCACTTAACCGCCCAGTGCTCCCAGGTTGCGCCAGAAAACAGGCACTTGTGCCTAGTGGGCCTTATCCGGTTACCAAAGACTAAAATAAATGATAAAATTGTGGGTGCTGGGGAGGATTGGGTTTCTAATAGAGGGTAAGGAATGGGGACCTTGAAATTAAGGATTTGGGATGGGGAGGAAGGTAGGTGGGCCATTTCTTTTTTCTTTTCTTTTTAGTACTTCCCAAATACTAGTAGGGGACGTATAGAGCCACTATTCATTATTTGGATCCGAATAGTGCATTATTCGTGGTCTTTTGTTACTCACACCCCCTAATCAATACAATTTGTTTATGCTGGAACATAAAATAGCATGTCATTTAAATAAAAGTTTATATATATATATATATATATATATATATTTTTTTTACTTTTCTGAATTTTGGTAATACTGTACTACACATTATATAATTAGAAATAGTATCATTTTCAACTTAATTTTTATTCATCTTATGCCCTCAATCGTGTTGTAGACATTTCACTCTCCCCTCTAGACACCCTTACTCTTCCATTCTGCAACTGGCTTTGCCTATCATAAGTGTTGTAAGATAATAACAATTACTCCCATGCACAAACAGTGATAAAGCTGTACAAATCATAAAGAATAAAACAAATAGTAAAAAATGCTATTTCTGCACTAAGCAATAATACAAAAGTCAAAAGATGTACAGCATATATGAACAGGCCCTTTCCCATTGAAAAAAGAATGTTTATTTCCCTATACGAAGCCAATGAAGTGCTGCATACCCAACCAATTACTGGTAACCAGTGCCACTGCCACCCAACTTATGAATACCTTGTAAGCAACAACCCCTAACCGGGCATGTGTTTCTACAGAATTAATGGATGTCCTGGGTGAATTGGAAGGCACAAGGACAACAGCCAGTGTTTGCCAGTCCTGTTGTCCTACCAGGGCTGAGTACAGTTCTCTGTGACTGTACTTATCCCCAGGAAGGCAGCAGGAACAGCAAACAAAAGGTCAGAGGTTACAGTCTATGGAACCTCCCACTGCTGCAGCCCAGTGATGACATAAGCTGCAGGGGATTCTGGGATTTCTGGTTACAGCAAATGTCAGCTTGGGAGTTAATGGACTCAGCCTGATACAATCTAATACACTGTAGTAAATAGTAAAAAAATGTTTTGCACACGAAGTGCAAATTGGGACCAGCGCCACACTTGGATGTAAGGTTCTTAGTATAGACTGTTCCTCTTTAAGTCCCTAACAGCACTTACTTGAAGTGTACATTTTGAGTGGCCCAGTTACTACTGCTTGACTAAGTACCGTTCCTAGGAAGTTCCCCTTTGAAACTTCCTGGTGACTTACAACCCAGAAATTCTCCCCCTTCCTCCTGCCTCTGTGGGTCTATAAAATGTCTCTTTACTCTGCCCCGTGTTTGGACCTGGACACCTGCCACAGGTAAGCAACACCTTTAATTATTGCCTAGCTGAGACCCCAGGCCAGACAATTGTCACCCAGTCACCAAAATTAAAGGCAAGACACAGATCTTTAATATTGCATCTCATATGCTACTGCTGTGGCTGGTCTCAGTTTTCCCTACAGACACTATTTTAAAATATTTTTACCCATAACTTACCCTGCTTATTTTGTCTTAAAATACACTCTTCCAGTGAGCATAAACCTCATATTTCTCAATACCATTGCAGTTCATAAAAACAAGCATCCGTACATACCTGTAGGTAGATATTTCATTTAAAGGTCCCCCCCCCCGCCTTCTGACAAATATCTCAAGGTGCCTCACACAGGGCAAGTGTAGAAAAATTCATAAAACAGACTCAGTTAAGCAACAGCAGACATCTTGATATCAACTTACATTCCTTATCTCTCTCTCTGAGTAGTTCTTAAACACAGTGTAACACAGCACAACTGTCTTCCACCAACACTGGCTGTCAGCTGGATCACCTGATATTCCGAGCCAGTCAGGGGCAGAGATCCAGGTGATACACAGGGAAAGAGATCCTTAAATAGGAATCTGGGGAAGAGACAAAAAAACAGAGATAATGTCAGTCTGAGATATACTGTAAATTTATACTACTGCGCCGGTCTAGGCCATGACTTACTTTACGGTTACACGTGTTGTTTCCAAGGTACAATAGTAAGATTTCAGTGGGTGTTCAGAAATGACAGAAACAGAGATTTCTGTAATTTCCATAAACCATAGATTTGGTTCCCTCCTGACCCATCCCACTGACCCCACTGCATCATGATGAAAAAGCAGCCAAAAACTTACCTTTTTGGCTTACCATGTGCAACCATGAACAGGGAGACAGGCAAACAGACACAAAGAACGGAGAATGTGCAGACAAAGGTTTGAATCTACCTTTGTTTCTTTTGATCAGTTTCTCTCCCTGAACAATGTCACTATCTATCCATCACTTGGTCATTCGTTCATTCATTCATTCATTCATTCATTCATTCTCATTCATTCACTTTACCAGGTGGCATCTGAGTCAAAATTTCATTTCAGCTATGCCTACTGGTTTTCACTAGTGCAGCTCATGCAGTTTGGCATAGTTGGGGTGGAATTACAGTATTTCACACTAACCAAGCCCTCTCAAGCCTTATCCCTTACATGTACAGTATAATCAGTTTCCTTAGATAAGCATTCCTGAGGGTCAGGCAATTTCAGAGAAGACTTGATCTCCACCTATGCACCAGCCTGGACTGAAGACTGGTAAATCTCCAGTTCAGGGTTCCTCCACTGGATTTCTGACAGACTTACCAACTCAACAATATTTTGTGAACATTTTGGAAACATTCGGAAAACTTTCACTAACAAGTTAACCTATGCCATTTTCCCCTTTAACTTTATAACTACTTAACAGAATTTCTCCACTTCAACCGCTTCCAAGAAACTTCCACTTGGGTGAGTATTCTGATTTTCTGATCATTAATTGTAAGGGTGGCTGAATTATAACTGACTATTTCAGAACTTTTCATAAAGTTTCCAAACAATCGAACTGTATTTATATGAGCCCCTTTAACTTTAAAACTACCAAATCAAATATCACCAAATTTCACAGGCTGTTAGATCCTCCCCCAAGGTTATGCCTGTGAGTTTGCTGGTCTCTTACTCAAAGGATGGCTAAATTATAAGCAGGTACAAGCATAAGTTACCAAGTGCTAAGATAAAATTTTGTAAATTTTCACACAAAAATAGTGGACATTTGGGCACATTTCACATCAGCGGTATCTGCAAATGTTACCCAGCCCTAATTACGATTTACTTAGGGTCAAGTGCTTCATAGCCAGGCAGTCTCTTGGGTTGTCCTTTAAGTCACCAGTAGGACCAAGAACTGGAAATGGTGGTCAACTGGTAACCAGCATGATTAAAGAGAGCTTCCCATTTCCAGTAATAAAATCCCACTTTTCATTAGCAGAACTCAGTTACACATAATGCCTTCTGAATGTCTGGCAGTATAGCCTAGAGGTTAGAGGAATGAGGTGTGAACGAGCTTGGTACATCCAGCAGACCAGACCTGAGTTTGATTCTCACAACCTCCACTTGCATACTGTGTGACTCTGAGCAAGTCACTTAACCGCCCAGTACTCCCAGGTCACCCCTGAAAACAAGCACTTGTGCCTAATGGGTCTTACCCAGTTTCCAAAGACTAAAATAAAAAAAAAGTGAATTTTGGGACCTTCTATTACTTATTACATTATGCCATCGTCAACAAAACAGGGTTTTCTTTTTTGTCTTTAGACTTTATCTGCTCATGATTCTCGTACCTGCTGTGATGTTATGATCCTCTGTTTATGACATCACAGCCTGTTGCCATGGGCATGATTCTGATGTCAGTAGCAAAGGATAATGACTTCAAAGCAGGAAAAAGCTGCAAGGACAGATAAAGTGTAAAGGGTTAAAGATCAGTTTTCCTGCAGCTATACAGTATTCAACTATACGTATATAGTGGTGCTAGCACTATAGCCTAGAGGTGAGAGTAACAAGTTGTGAATGAGCCTGGTGCATTCAGCAGACATGGGTTTGATTCTCAGAGCCTCCACTTGTATACTGTGGGACGCTGAGAAAGTCACTTAACCTCCCCAGTGCTGTTGGGTCACCCCTGAAAACAGGCACTTGTGCCTAGTGGGCCTTACCCAGTTACCAAAAGAATAAAAAGAAAACAAAAAAAGTGGAATGTCCAGTTATTAAACTTTTTATTGGGAAATTTTGTGACATTTATTTATTAATTTATGCCTTTGATTACCAGGCAGGTGCACTGATCCAAAGGACTGTTTTCAGTCATGACCCGGGCCACAGAATGCGGCAAAATAAGTACAGGTGTAACAGAGAATTACAATAATACATAAGATACAATGGACAAGGTACAATACACACAATGTCAGGTGGCACAGGGTACAAGCAGCAATAATAAAAAAATATATACAAGATCAAGTTCAAAACAGTACAAATAACAGGGTTGTGCAAATTCTGGCAACTCCAACCGATGTGAACAGTAATTTTTGTTTTGCAGAAACCAGGAAAATCCCTTCAATATGCCATTCTAGACCTATTGGGGACATGTAAAACATGCAAAATGTAGAGTGTGCTGAGCAGTAAGCTAAAGATAAAAGGGTAAAGTTTTAAACTGTTCAGTCCATATGATTTCATTTAATGAGGGGAACAACATTGCCACAGGATGGCAGTACAGGATAAGGAATCGAAAAGATGTAGTAACAAGATATGTCGAAAGACCTCGCACAATATTTCAACATGAGTCATACATTCAAAGACATTTTTCCCCCCCACAAAATCCACAGTGGAAAAGGAGGGCAATAGTTTTTATTTTTATTCCTGTCTCCACAGCTGCACCCTTCCTCCAACTGTGAAGAAAGGGTGGGAAGGCCACCGGTTGCCTTCCCAGCAGACACTAATGGAGCCGTGTGACTGGGAGGCAGGGGGAGAGGGCATTATGCCAGTGCAGGATTCTGGGGCTCCCTCATTAATCGTCGATGCACTACTGCTGCTGATCTGCTAAGCAAGCCTAGAGAAGGGGTTAAAGAGCATCTGACGAAACTGTGTGGAATGTGGAAATCCAGTGGCAGATTCGTGCAAAATGGTTATTCTGTTTCTAAAATGCTTTTCAGAATTTCTTTTTCAATTGTGCTGAATTCTGAAAAAAAAGCATTTCTAGGTAAACCGCAGAATAATTCTGTGGATTCCAGAACTCACAGAATCAGAAAACTGAAATCTGCAGTGTGTCTCTGTAATTCTTCATTATCTGTAAATAATTCCGGATCGCCCCTGAAAAAGGGACTGTTATGGTCCCAGTGGGCCTACCCGGTTACCAGAATTAAATAAATAAATAAGTTTATGTGAACTGCTCAGTACTATTCCATGGTTTATTAAGTAAATTGTGGATTACTAATCCACAGGTTTAAAAAAAAAAAAAAAATTCTTCTTTTGGAACTTTGGAATTCTGCCTCCAATGGAACTGTGCAGAATTCAGTGGAGATTCTGAAATTCCGCAGACTTCCAGTAGAAGTGGAATTAAAATTTTGCACAGCTCTAGCATCTGATAGCACAGGAAAATATTGAAAAGAAAAATTTAAAGCAGTAGTGCATGTTATGGGAACCCAGTTTGCACCTATACCTTTTATTGGGGGTGGGAGAATTGTAAATGGTTCTGAGGTTCTGAAAGGTTCTGACAAGCCATAAAACGTTCTGATAGTTATATGAGCCATATCACAACTTTCAGAACATTTTAATTTAAAGTGCAAAAAACTGTTTTAACCATCATAGCCTAACCATAACCTACTACAGGAGAAAGATGGTCTCTAATTACAACTTGGAGTGAAACTACAGTAAGTATAGCTAATGTCATATAGGATCTGTCCACCCTGACAAGTTTTTTTTAGAAAATATTTAAAAAAAACACATTTTCTTTCCATGTTGGAGCATGGTTATTGGAGCGTTCAGATTGTTCTCCAACACCGTGCTTGCCCAAGCAAGTTCCCAGGCACGATTGTGGCAGTACCACAAAGCATTGTGGGTGCTGCGGTGCATGCCCGGATACTCAAGAGCTGGATAGAGTGCAGTAACAACACAGGGAAAAAAAAAAAACATTTTGTTCAGGAGCTCATTGTGAGCTTGAGGATATAAGTGAATCTTTTTCCTTTTTTTATTGGAGCCTAAAAAAGACAGACGGATTGTAGCAGCAGTCACCTTAAATTGTGTTACAGCATGGTTCACATCCACACAGCTGTTAACACGGTTTAAGGCAACTGTGTTGGTCTAGAGCTGTGCTAAAGCTCTGCTCTGAGCAGGGTTTTAGCATGGTTCTGGAACTCAGACTGTAGCACATTTTGACCTTGCTATAATCTGGACGCAAAACTTTTAAACCATTTTAATAGAGTTAAAAGTCCTGAAAAGTGCCAGTGTAGACAGGGCCATCATTGATTAGCACCCCTTTTATGTGAAGTACAAAATCACACATACCCCAGTAATGCAGTATATGCAATTCACCATGCTATAATTCAGACTGATTCTGCTTTAAGGAGAGTGTGGCACCAAATGACCTCTCACACAACCTGCAAAGGCTGAGAACAGAAGACAGAGACATGCTCTTTGTTCTTCTCCAGACTTATCAGTGTGCATCAGCTGTATCTCAGCCCAGGGGAAGGAGGAGGAAGGTTTCTGGTGTCGTAGTGGTTGATGTCATGGTGACAACTTAATGCAGACTTCGTGCACTGGGTCTTTCTTCTACCTCCAGCCTTCTTTCTGGGTCTTTCCACCACCACCACCACCAGGCTTCTTTCTAGATGGAAACCTATTGGTTTCTATGTTAACTAGCTCCAACAACAACTGTTTTACATATTATCAGAGCCTTATTAGAATCTAAAAAAAAGTTCTGAAATGGTACATTTACAGAAAATGGCATAGGTTCTGGAAGGTTCTGGAGTTATTCAAAATGGTTCTCTCATCTTTACTTTTTATTCCATCTTAGATCACCCTTTTTCTCCTGGCTTGAAAGTTTCCCCCCTTTTTACGTTGGCTCGCACTTGCACGCCAGCCAACATATTGCATTAGTGGCAGATTTGGAGGTGCGGTCACTGTTGGGCAAATGTAGGGCACGCATCAGTAGGTGTGTCCCTCATTCCATAATAAGCCAGCATGCAGGCGCCACACCAGGAATACATAATGTGGCGAGCACATCTAAGGAAAGGTCCACTGCAATAACAGCCAAGCTTGTCATGCAGTGGCACCAAAACACGCCCTCCCTATGTGCCTTTCCTGGTGAAACCCTTCCAGAAACATGGTGCTGCTGACTGCTGCTGCACAGAGAGACGACTTCAGGGGTGCCCAATCTCTCTGTTGGCATGTCCTCACTCAGTTCATGTGTAGCAGGGGCCCTCCCTATCAGCATAATGACCCCCCATTTGTTATGTGCCGGTGGGTGCCCAATCCTGGCTCTGCCCCGCCCCTCGCTATGTGCCAATGGGGTGCCCAATTCCCTGTTGATTAGCCCCCACTCAGGTGGCACACTGGGAGCCCACCAGCATGCCAAATGCCCCTGTAAAAGAAAAAGTCCCACAATGTTTGTTTTTTTGTTTGTTTCTGTAAAGAAGAAAACGGTCCCTCACGGTCTGTCCTGCTCCTCCCAACTCACACCCACCCTCAGCGCACACCCCACCCCATACTTATCTCCGAGCCTGGCACAATGATCTTCGTGACTGAACACGCCTGCACTCTTCAAAGCAGACTGCGAACTGAAGAAATGCCGGTAAGCTGTATAATGGCATAAAAAGGTTTTTTCAACTTTAGTGCGTATCTCGGAATTTTGGCACCAAATTTTCAACATGGGGTTATTAGGCCCTCCTCATGAATTTAGTCACTGTCATGGCGTTATTCAGTCCAGAAAGGTGATTTTGTGGTCACTGCGGAATCACCTTTCAGGACCGATTAATGAAATGACAGTGCCACTGTTCATGAGGTGGGCTCTCAAAAAGCCTATGTTGCAAATTTGGTGAAAAAAATTCAAAAAATGACTGTTTTACAAGCGTGCGTTGTGCAGTTTCCACGCACGCTTGTAACTTCGTGAATTTGTAATATTTTCACTCCATATTTTCAAAATTGCCATTTTTCCAAACCTCCTTATGAATAGTACAGCTGTTTTTTTTTTTTTTCGCTTTAAAGATTTTATTAACTTCAAAGAACACAGGATACAGACAAAGTTAACACAATATTTGATACAATGGTGCAGTAATCACACTACACTTAAGGTATAACTGATTATTATTTCTCATAAAATAAGTTTTACATACCTATGAAATTTTACCTCAAACAAAAAGTAACAGCACCGAAGAAACATTGACCATTACTTTATAAATTTGTAGTTGTGCTTAATACTATTGAATGACAAGATGATTTAGGAATGGGACCCACATTTTATCTAACAATTCACTTTTACCGATAACTTGTAAAGCCAATCTTTCATTATTAATTACCTCACTCATTTTATTCCCTCACTCACTATATGTAGGAGGATTAGGTGATTTCCAGTGAGATAGTAAAATCCTTTTAAGAGTCAGAGCAGCTGACCATATGATGGTATTCTGATGCTTGATTAAACACCCAGAGTCTTCCTTCATCCCAAGAATAAGAAATTTAGGGGTAAAGGGAATTTTTATACCAAGGGCCAATTCACAGACTGTATGGATCATATCCCAAACCCCTTTAATACTGGGACAGGACCAGAGCATAGGGAGAAGGTCCGCATCTTTCCTCTGACATCTCCAGCATTTCCCTTCTGGCTGGAAACCTAGGGATGCTAGTCTCTTAGGTGAATAGTAATACAAATGTAAAATGTTATACTGTATTGTCCTACCTTGGACTTCTCTGAAGCTGTTGTAAGCGATGTCCCATACTGAAGCCCACTCCGAGTCAATAATGGATTCCCTGATCTCTCCCTCCCACTTTTCTTTTGCAGAAGCTGTCAAGATCAAGGGGTCTTGGGTGTTCATTAAAAGTTTATATATCAGACTTACCCCTTTCCTCATTTTAACTAACTTCAGGGCTGTATCCCATTCAGATCCACCCCTCAGATGTAAATTAAGACCTAACAATGAGTCTCGTATAGCCTTCCGTAATTGGAGGTAAATAGCAAAATGGAATCTTGGTATATTATATCGATCCCTGAGAAGCTCAAAGGAAAGTAGCTCGGCTTGCTTTCCCAATAAATCAGACAAGTTTGTAATACCAAATTTGCTCCATCCAATATCAGAAACAGGGAACTGATTAAACAGTAGGTTAGTATTATTCCAAATTGTTGTCAAGTGAAGAGGTAGTCCCTCAAGTAGTAATAATTGTTGTATCCTTTTAATTACCCAAACCGAAGAGGTAATGCAAATGGCGTCATAGAAGGGCAAGGGAAACTTCATAAAAAGATAGACAGTTTAAAGGGCAACAATAACTGCTTTCCCACTTTTACCCATAATGGCTGATAATCTTCTGAGCTGGAGTGTAGATACCAGCTACTTTGTTTGAAATGAAAGGCAAAGTAATATTTGTCCCGGTTTGGAAGACCAAAGCCTCCCTCTGATCTATGTGCCCTAAGTTTTGGCAGGGAAAGTCTAGGAGTTGAAGAGTTCCACCAGAAGCATCTGGTTATTTTATTTAACTGACCTATAACAGTTTTATCTAATCTGAGGGGCAAATTCTGGAAATAGTAAAAAATTTTAGGGGCCACAATCATCTTAACTGAATTTATCTTACCCCAAAGAGATAAATTAAGACTTTGCTTTTTTTGTAGATCTGCCTCAGTTTCTTTTATTACAGGGAGTAGGTTCAGTTTCCCTAAATTATGAGTATCTTAAGAAATTTTAATGCCTACATACGTCAAATACTCTGAACATTTTAAAACGGGTTGAAAACCCCTTAAACATTCTCCTGGTCTCATGTATGAGTTTAGAGAGAGAACCTGAGTTTTTTCCCAGTTCAGTCTAAAGCCCAAGAAGGAAGCAAGGGTATCAAATATTTTACCAAAGTGTGTTACAGAGTCTTTGGGATTTGAAATAGTAACAAGCAGATCATCTGCATAGGCAAAAATGTTATTATTAATGTTGCCTGTTCTAATTGCCTGAATCTCATGGCACTCAGGTATATTCCTTATTAGAGGTTCAGTGGCTAGAATGAAAAGATAAGGGGACAGAGGGCAGCCTTGTCTGGAGCCTTTATTAAGAAGAAATGAGTCTGAGATAAATCCGTTGGTAATTACTCTCGCAGAGGGTTTTTTTATAAAGAATTTTCAGCCGTGTAGTTAGTGTGTCCCCCAGTTTGAATTTGTTAAGCACTTGGAAAAGATACTCCCATTTTAAAGAGTCGAAGGCTTTATGAAAGTCAAAGGCCAGCACTGCTGCTGGGTTCTTTATTTCATTAGCCTTCCAGATTGTATTTAAAAGCCTATGTATGTTTTCAGCCCCACTCCTTCCAGGGACAAACCCTACTTGCTCCTCCCCCAATAATTTAGACAAATACGTTTTAAGTTTATAGGCTAAAATCTGAGCCAAAATATTATAATCTGCATTAAGCAGAAAAATAGGCCTATAATTCTCACACTGAAGAGGATCTTTCTCATTTTTATGTTGATTGCGCACGTGCACAAGAAACATGTCGCGGCAGCTTGCTGCAGAAGCAGGCTGCGGAGGCGCAGCACTGTTGTGGCCAGTGCTCCCACTGCCTTTGGAGGCTTGGCCACATTCCCCAATGGGGTGGCATGCTTTGGCTGACACTAGTTCAGCCAGTGTGCCACCACCTTGAAACATTTTAGCTGCTGCAATCAGGGGCTGCCTCGTCATTGCAGCGTCATTCGCTGCAATGAGAGAGCGACTCCTCATTGCAGGGCTTGCCGATGGGGCACCCAATCCCCGTTGGCTTCAGTTTTCCCTTCCCCTTGCCAGCAGGGGAGTCAGATTCCCCTGCTGGCATAAGTCCACCCCCTAGCTTGCTCTGTGCTGAGGGGAGTAACCAATCCCACTTGGCTCTTTGTGCCCCACATTCCATATGTACAACTGGGGTGCCTAATCCCCGCCAACTACAGATTCTCAACACCTAGGTGGCACACTGGGAGCCCACCCTAGTGTGCCAAATGCCCCTGAAAAAGAAAAACTGTCCTCATGATATATTTTTATTTTTTTTAACCTGTAAAAAAAAAAAAAGGTCCCAGCGGTCTCCCTGCCCTCTCCCCAACCCTTGCCCACCCTCTGCATGCCCTGCTCCCACACCCCCCTCACCCCATACTTACTCCGGAGTCCAATGTGATGATCTTCGGTGGACTGGGAACACGTCTGTACTGTTCAAAGCTGACCGCGAACTGAGGAAATGCCGGTAAGCTGTATAATGGCATAAATAGGGTTTTTTCAACTTTGGTGTATATCTCAGGCATTTTTGGGAATTTTGGCACCAAATTCTTTTCAACATGGGGTTATTGGGACCCCTCCTCATGAATTCAGCCACTGTCATGGCGTTATTCGATCCCGAAAGGTGATTTCAAGGTCACTGTACAGAATCATCTTTCGGGGCCGAGTAACAAAACGACAGTGTCAGTGTTCATGAGGTGGGCTCTCAAGAAGCCTATGTTGCAAAGTTGGTGGAAAAAATTCAAAAAATGGCTGTTTTACGAGTGTGCATTGTGCAGTTGCTACGTACGCTCATAACTTCGCGAATTTGCAATATTTTCACTCCAGATTTTCAACATCGACATTTTTCTGCACCTCCTTATGAACAGTACAGCTGTCATTTTTCACATCCTGGCCGAAATGTGTTTTCACACTTGTGGCGCAGAATAGCAGAGTTGCTGTGGGAAATCAGTGTTCGGGACACATTAAGAAAATGGCAGTGACACTGTTCATGAGCAGAGGTCCTAAAATGCCTATGTTGAAAATTTGGTGATGTAGTCCATCAAATGACTGTGTTACAAGTGTGCATTGTGCAGTTTCCATGCACCTTGTAACTTCGCAGATTTGTAATATTGTCACGCCAGATTTTCAACACTGGCATGTTTTCATACCTCCTTATGAACAGTACAGCTCCCATTTTTCACATTCTGACTGAAATGTGTTTTCGCACTTCCGGCGCAGAATAGCACGGTCGCTGTGGGAAATCAGTGTTCGGGAGAGATTAGGAAAATGACAGTGACACTGTTCATGAGCAGAGGTCCTAAAATCTCTATGTTGAAAATTTGGTGACGAAAGTCCATAAAATGACTGTTACAAGCGTGCGTTGAACTGTTTCCACGCACCCTTGTAGCTTTGTAAATTTGTAATATTTTCACTCCACATTTTCAACACTGCCATTTTTTCACACCTCCTTATGAACAGTGCAGCTGTCATTTTTCACATCCTGGCCAAAATATGTTTTTGCACTTCTGGCGCAGAATAGCATGGTTGCTGTGGGAAATCAGTGTTTGGGACAGATTAAGATTGAGCGAGTGAGAGGGGGGAGTGACTGAGCTCAACTGAGCTCTGTCAGGACTGCTGTGGATTTCTTTGTGGGCAGAAAAGGCACCAATGCAGGCAGGAGCCCAGTACAAAAGGGCAGCCTGCAGTGGTGGGAGAAACAGAATGAGCGAGTGAGAGAGGGGGAGTGAGCGAGCTCAACGGAGCTCTATCAGGACTGCTGCAGATTTTTTTGTGGGCAGAAAAAGGCACCAACACAGGCAGGAGCCCAGTACAAAAGGGCAGCCTGCAGCACTGGGAGAAATAGAACGAGCGAGTGAGAGGTGGGGAGTGAGCAAGCTTAATGGAGCTCTGCCGGGACTTTAGAGTTGCCCGCCCTCCTGTCCAGAGTCTTCTGTTGTCCTGTATTACAGCAGGGTCTCTGGAGTGGAGACAAAGCAATGGCTGGATACTTTTAGGATTGCTGTAATAATACAGATTAAGTTGTTCTGTTTATTTCTCTAACTGAGCTAAGTAGTAAATTTGGTAGAAAAAAATTCAAAAAATGACTGTTTTATGAGCGTGCGTTGCGCAGTTGCTACACACACTCGTAACTTTGTGAATTTGCAATATTTTTACTACAGATTTTCAACACTGGCATTTTTCCACTCCTCCTTATGAACAGTACAACTGTCATTTTTCACATCCTGGCTGAAATGCGTTTTGTACTTCAGGCGCAGAATAGCGTGGTCGCTCTGGGAAATCAGTGTTTGGGACACATTAAGAAAACCACAGTGACACTGTTCATGAGCAGAGGTCCTAAAATGCCTATGGTGAAAATTTTATGATGAAAGTCCATAAAATGACTGTGTTACTAGCGTGCATTGTGCAGTTTCCACGCACCCTTGTAACTTCGCAAGTTAGTAATATTTTCATGCCAGATTTTCTGCATTGGCATTTTTTCACACCTCCTTATGAATAGTACAGCTGTCATTTTTCACATCCTGGCTGAAATGTGTTTTCGCGCTTCAGGCACAGAATGAAGACATTGAACAGGACTGGCCCCAGGACCACTCCCTGCAGCACCCCACTGGTCACCCCCTCTCCCCAGACTGCACCCCATTTACCACCACTCTCAGCCTCCTGTCTGTTACCCAGTTTCTAACCCAGTTTACCACCCTTTCCTCCATGCCCAGCCTACCCAGCTAGTTTTTCAGCCTCCTATGTGGGACAGTGTCAAAGGCTTTGCTTACATCAAGGTAAGCGTTGTCCACTGCCCCACCCTGATTTACTTCCTTCGTCACCCAATCAAAGAGATCAACCAGATTTGTCTGACATGACCTCCCCACTGTGAATCCATGTTGCCTATGGTCCTGGGCTCTGATGGCTTCTAGATGCCCCACTATCCTTTCTTTAACCAATGTCTCCATGATCTTCCCCACCACTGAAGTGAGGCTGACCGGACTATAGTTCCCCGCCTCCTCCCTACTGCTGGATTTGTATAGAGGTACCACATGTGCTCTCCTCCATTTCTCTGGTACCACCCCTGTGTTGAATGACTCAGTCAACATGGCTGTCAGAGGTACTGCTATTTTCCTTCACAGTTCTTTTAATATCCTTGGGTGTATGCCATCTGGTCCCATCACTTTGCCCACCTTCAATTTACTCACCTTCTGCAGGATTCTTCTGCCTGTGAATGGACTATTGTCCATCTCTTGATGCCTTTGCAACTGCTGCACTGCTGTACCCCTTGCCCTCCCCCTCTTCTGTGAATACTGAACAGAAAGACACAGTGGATGTCTTGGGGGGGGGGGGGCACGTATGACAGTTCTTAGCCATGGTACTTTCACTTCCATATACCTAAACAGCACATATAAACAATCAACATTCGGCATTGACAAATGCTTGTTTAGAATTAAGGTGATATATGCCTGGTACATAGAGTCAGGTAGGGCCTCTGAGGCACATGAGCTAGAAAGAGTTTTAAAAAGGTAGTCTTTAGTTTTTGTATTCAAGATCTTATAAAACTCTCCCGGTAATCAATCTGGGCCTGGGGTTTAATTAGGATGAAGAGTCTAAATAATATTATCAAATTCTACTCGAAAGAGGGGGGGAGTTTAAAATTTCCCTATCCACTTCATTAAGTTTTGGCAGAGTTGCTGAGTAAAGAAAAGCCTGCGACTCCACTGAAGGTTGCTTATTTGAGTCGGAGTACAGTTTTTTGAAAACATTTTCAAAAACTAAATTTATTTTTTTGTTTGAAACTTCAGTAGTACCCATATTATTTGAAATACCAGGAATCAAATTCTGCCCTGCCTTCCTCTTAAGTCTGTGTGCCAGAAGTTCCTCTGCTTTTTCGCCAGCTTCCCAGAAAGTTTGTTTTGTTCTGTATAAAGAGTATTCTGCTCTAGCAGAATATATTTTATTAATTTCTTATTTAAGCTTAATAATATTATTCAACAGCATCCCTTTCTTATCACAGTTCTTTTTAAAAATGATTTGCAAGTTGAGAAGTTTTGCTTCTTTTTGTTCTAAATCTTTATCTCTTTCCCTTTTCTTGGAGGCAGAGAAACCAATACTCCTGCCTCTCAAGAAAGCTTTGAAAGTATCCCATAAACAATTTGAGGAGACTTCTCCATTGTCATTTAAATTAAAGAAAACCTCCGCCTCCTGATTCACCCTAGTTATAAAGTAAATGGGTCAGTGTCAGTGGCTCAGTAGGTAGCACACTCACCTCTGAGGCCGGGAGATCAGAGGGCTGTGGGTTCAGTTCCCACACCTGGCACCTGGGTTAATATCCCAATACTGACACTGTAGTGCAGCATGAGGGGGGTGCTGCACTTCTGAGGTGCCGTCTTTCGGATGAGACATTAAACCGAGGTCCCATCCTGCCTGGATTGGTGGTAGTTCAGGTGGATGTTAAAGATACCATGGCACTTATCGAAAAAGAGTAAGGGAATTTCCCTGGTGTCCTGGCCAAATTTCTTCCATTCACTAAAAATACCACCAACAGCTTAATCTGGTTCAATTTCAGTTGTCATTCATCTGTATCCCCCTTCCCCAGGTCGCCTCTGAAAAAGGGACTTCTGGGCCCAGTGGGCTTACCGGGTCAACAAAATTCAATAAATAAAGTTAGGATCATGCAGTAGGGAGACATTTAGTCTCCAGCATATACAATTTCTCTTAAACCCCTCAAGTTGCAATGAGGTTTGCACCAGGGCATGATCAGATAGAAACATCTCTTTAATATTAGCAGAGAAGAGGCTTGGAGCTAGGTGTTTAGAAATGAATAGCATATCAATTCTGCTAAAGGAGTTATGCCTAGGAGAGTAAAAGGAGTAATCTCTGACAGTCAGGTTTAAAAGACGCCAGGCATCAACTAAATTTAGATCAGAGATAAGTTTGAGAAAACTATGTTGAGCCGAAGAAGTCTTAAAGGGGGAGGCAGAAGAGTTCCTATCTGTCAGGTTGTCTAACACTAAATTAAAATCTCCTCTTAAAATCAATGTTTGGTGGTTGCATGTACTCAACTTTAAATTCAGATCTTTAAAAAAACAGGCTTGTGTTGGGAGCATAGAAGTTACAGATAATGATTTCCCTACCATCAATAGCACCTTCCAAAATCTGGAATCTACTCTCCGGATCAGCGTGATGAGAATTCTTCACAAAATGTACCCCTTTTTTAATTAGAATAGCTGTACCTCTTTTCTTTGAGTTAAAGAAACTAAATTCTACTTGAACTACCCAAGATCCAGCTAGTTTTCTAGCTTCATTTTCCTCCAGGTGTGTTTCTTGGAGTAATACAATATCAAGCTTATTTTGGTTTAAATACGTGAAGATCTTCTTCCTCTGGATTGGGGATCCCATTTCCTTAACATTTCAAGTACCTATTGTGAGTCTTGACATTTCAAGGGACCTAAGCAATTGGGAAAAAAAAGTAAGAATGCAAACATTTCTTAAGTAATAAAACAAACAAAAAAAAAGATCTACAACTGATACTATAAATAAACAGATTAGAATACCAAGGACGAAACCGCACACGTATTAAATATTCTACTACCCAATGAAATAAAAACACTATATAAATATCTAAAAGTAGATTTTAAAGTACAAAAATAAATAGTCTTAAGGCTAAACACAGATGCACTGGGGTTGACAAAAAACACTTGACCCCAAGTTGCCTGTGGGTTCTGATAAAAAGACCAGCTAAAGAGCCAGTTAAAATCAAACGTTCTATGATACCTTATCACTAATTTGAATCTCTGAAAGACAAAACTTTCAGTTTATCGGTAACATCTTATATTGACTTTGAGAATTCCTTTAAAGTACCCACATAAACTGTATCACAGTTAATTAGAGTAGGCTGAAAGAGAGAAACATTTTGGAGACTCTAAGTAATTCCAGTCCTACTGACCTCCAATTGTATCTGAATCCCAAACAGAGGGTAGACACTACCCATGCTCTCCCAACCACAGGCCGAGATATCATGAGAAGAATTAACACCAAACATTGCCCCTATAAGTAATACTAAAGATAACAAGCATTTGTCAATGCCGAACATTCGCTTGCAGGTATTTGCAGTGGTGTTTGGCACGTATGGTGCTTTACCCTAATGCCCTGTGCGACTGCTGGTATTTGCACAATAAATTTTCAGCATGACCTTTTTGTTACCCCCATTGTGCGCTACATAGGCGGAAACACGTTTTGGGCAGCGTGTGAAAAATGTCAGCTGTACTACTCATAAGAAAGTGTGGTAAAATGGCAATGTTGAAAATCTGGAGTGGAAATATTGAAAATTTGCAAACCTACGAGCATGCGTGGGAACTGTGCAACGCACGCTCGTAAAACAGTCATTGTTAGGAATTTTTCACCAAATTTTCAACATTGGCATTTTAAACCTCTGGTAATGAAACAGTGTCATTGTGATTTTCTTACTGTGTCCCATATATTGATTTCAAGCACCGACTGTGCCATTGTGCTATATGGGCGGAAACACATTTTGGGCAGGATGTGAAAAATGACAGCTGTACTGCTCATAAGGAGGTGTGGTAAATGGCAGTGTTGAAAATCTGAGTGAAAATATTGAAAATTCACAAACTTTCTACGAGAGTGCGGAACTGCACAACGACGCTCGTAAAACAGTTAATTTTAGGAATTTGTTCACCAAATTTTCAACGTAGCCATTTTAAGATCTCTGGTCATGAACAGTGACACTGTGATTTTCTTAATGTGTCCCATACACTGAGTTTGCACACCGACTATGCCATTGTGCACTACATGGGCGGAAACACGTTTTAGGCAAGATGTGAAAAATGACAGCTGCACTGCTCATAAGGAGGTGTGGTAAAATGGCAATTTTGAAAATGTGGAGTGAAAATATTGAAATTCGCAAACTTATGGCGTGCATAGGAACTGCACAATGAACACTAAGTAAAACAGTCATTTCGTTAAACGCATGCAGGAGCGTTTTGGGAGAGTAGCACACTTTGGAGGTGTGCCTCTCCTGCAATCCAGTGTCCGCTGAACAGGTGTGGCAGTCCTGCACCAATGGTGCGGAGCTGTATGACAACGGTGGTCTTTGCTTCAAAGAAAACCACTACTGTCATACCGAGCACAGCGTCACTCTACCCATCGTCATCTCGCTCCCAGCGTCACACACCCCAAAGCTTTGGTGCCATGCTGGGAGCCCACTCCCAGCGTGGCAAACGTTGTTTGCCAATGGGGTGCCCAACTCTCGTCAGCTCCACGGCCCCCAAGCCATCCTGCTGCCAGGCTGGAGCCTACCCCAGCATGGCAAATGTTGTTTGCCGACAGGGGTGCCCAATCCCCCGTCAGCTCCTCGGCCCCCCAGCCATCTTCTGCCATGCTAGGAGCCCACCCCAACATGGCAAACATCCCACGTCGTCTGTTTTTTTTTTTTTCCCTTGTAAATCAAAAATGGTCCCACGGCGCATCTCCCAGTCCCCCCTCCCACAACCTGCACCCACCCACTGCGCACCCAGCCTCCCCACACCCCCCTCAGCCCATACTTATCTCCGGAGCTTGGTGCGATGATCTTCGGTGGACTGGGAACACGTCTGCACTCTTCAAAGCCGACCGCGAACTGAGGAAATGCCAGTAAGCTGTATAATGGGCTAGATAGGGGGGTTTCAACTTTATTGCATATCTCAGGCATTTTTTGGAATTTTTGCACCAAATTTTCAACATGGGGTTTTTGGGACCCCTTCTCATGAATGATGTCACTGTCATGGCGTTATCGGGCCCGAAGGGTGATTTCGCAGTCACTGCGTGAAATCACCCTTCAGGCCTGAATAGCACCATGACAGTGACATCATTCATGAGAAGGGGTCCCAAAAACCCCATGTTGAAAATTTGGTGCAAAAATTCCAAAAAATGACTGTTTTACGAGCGCGTGTTGTGCAGTTCCTACGCATGCTCGTAGGTTTGTGAATTTTCAATATTTCTACTCCAGATTTTCAACATTGCCATTTTACCACACCTTCTTATGAGTAGTACAGCTGTCATTTTTCACATCTCACCCAAAACGTGTTTCCACCCATGTAGCGCACAATGGCACAGTCAGTGTGCGAACTCAATGTATGGGACACATTAACAAAATCACAGTGACACTGTTCATGAGCAGAGGTCTTAAAATGGCTATGTTGAAAATTTGGTGAAAAAATTCCTAAAAATGACTGTTTTACGAGTGTTCATTGCACAGCTCCTATGCACGCTCGTAAGTTTGCGAATTTTCAATATTTTCACTCCACATTTTCAACATTGCCATTTTACCACACCTCCTTATGAGCAGTGCAGCTGTCATTTTCACATCTTGCCCAAAGCGTGTTTCCGCCCATGTAGCGCACAATGGCGCAGTGGGTGTGCAAAATCAATGTGGTGGGCTCCAGCGTGGCAGCAAAGATTTTGGGGGGCGGTGATGCGGTGCTCTTTGACAGCCGGTGGTTTCTTTGAAGCAAAGACCACCGCTGTCATACACAGCTCCCGTACCCATTGGTGCAGGACCGCCACGCCTGCTCAACGGAGCAGTGGATTGAAAGGGAAAGGCACACCTCCAAAGTGTGCTACTCTCCCAAAATGTTCCTTGCGGATTCGCGCAAGTGAACATAAAAACTCATAAGCGACAGTAAAAAGTGATGATGAATCTCACTTTTTCCTCTAGATTAGATTTATTAATGTTATTAAAAAAATAGGAATTTCTTTCTAATCCTCAGACCACATATAAAGAAAAAAATGATTATTTCCACTATAAGTCCCATGAGGACATACAGTGTGTGTATTTAGACTGCTTTCTCCACCTCCAGCACATCCAGAAGAAAGTATTACTTGGAAGTGCTACTCTTAGTTCAAAAATAAACTCATCCAAAGTGGAATGCTTCACCAGAGATCACTCCTAACCTCCTCAAAGCAGTGTAGCTGAGGCAGGGTATCTGGGCCACCTTTCACTAGGGATCAACAGTCCCAAATAAATGTTTTAGTAAGATACCAGGATCATTAAGGACACACCATTAGCTGCAATACAGACACTGGGACTAATTAATAAACAGATAAGCAATAGCTTGTTATTAAATTAAAAAAGCATGTGAACTGAGGGTTGCAAAGTTTAAGCTCAACTGCTCGACAAATAAAACCCCCTCCCCTTCCCCTCAATTGTTGGCCGTAGGGCAGGTGAGCACCAGCAAAATTCCCCTCTAATTGAGACAAAGGCAGTATAAATACAAACAGTTCAAATTCACAGCCACAAGGTGGCAGTAAGCTATTATTAAAGCAGCTAAGCAGAACCATATAGTTCTATGACTTTAGTGATTTGTACTGCATAATATCTGCCTGAAAAAGGAAAGGTCAGTGTAGTGCGGCTAAAGCACAGATAGTGGTCATAAATACTGTAAGGCGACAGAATTAAATTAGATCACTATACGTGGAAGGGTGTGATGGACACATAATCCTATATGACTACAAAACATTCACCACAGGAAGTATTTGCAGCGTGTGTGTAAAAGGAAAACAGCACGAGGAGCTGTGCAGAAAAACGACAATAAAAATTAACATTAGGTTTATTGGAGTTCACGTTTCTTGCAGGTAAGAATCTTCAGCAGGCTCAGACAGATCTTCAGTATTTTGATTTGAATGTGGAAGATTGGGCAAATCCTGAGCATCGCAGCAGACTCCAGGAAGAGATGTTACATCAGATGGTAGCCTAAAATTGTCAGAGCCATTGTTTGCAATCTCAAATGAACGGTACCTGTTCTTGGAGATTGGAATAGTTTTCCTGTAAGTCTTAGATGACCAAGCCATGGATTTGGGAAGTTTGTGGTATTTGGTAGAGAGGCAGATAATTTAGAGGTGGATTTATTAGGAGAGTTTTTTTGAAAATTGTCCGATTCCTGGCTACGCTGAACATGCGCAGTGTGGGTTGCATCAGCAGGAACCCGAGATGGTCTCGAACCAGCTGTGGCCAATAATGACAGTTGGTCAGCTCGAGTTCCAGGAGAGGGAGATTTATAGATGGTATCAGGCCAGTTTCTGTGTACAAATTTCAACGCCTCGTCTACTGACTGAAAGTTATGTACAGCTCCCCCCTTCTTTATCCCTAGAATGGCTCGATATTTCACATAGTATTTGACTTTCAAGTTTTGAAGGATAGCTCTAATTGGAGCAAAAAGCTTATTTTTTTCAACTATGTCACAGAAACGTCCTGAAATATGAATACTCACTCCCCATTCCAATTCAGTGTTTTCCTCTCTCTTGCTATTCTGAGTATCTCTTCCTTAATAGAGAAACAAAGAAAATTTATGATTATGGGTCTGGGTCTCTGACTTGGTTTCGGTTGTGCTGAGAGGGATCTATGAGCACGTTCTATTTCCAACTGCCATCCGCAATGATAATTCAGGAGAGTGGGTATAACATTCTGCAGGAAACTGATCATATCTGTGCCTTCAAGTCCTTCTGGAATACCCACAAGACACACATTATTTCTCCTCCCCCTGTTTTCTAGATCGTCTGACTTTTCTGTCACTTTGCTAAGCAGCCTTGCTTCACCCTCCACAAAGTCCTCTATTTTGGATAGCGATTCTTCCATAAAAGCAAGACGCTCCTCGAAGGAGTCTAACTGCTTCAAGACTTCTGAAAGCTTTTTATTTGTGGAAGAGTCACTTAATTTAAGCCCAGCAATATCTTCCTTAATAGACAAAGTCATGTTTTTAATGAAAGTCATGTCCGATTTGTCTCCTTTCTCTGACTTGTCATCTTTACCTGAGTATGATGATGCGAGGGCTGGAGGCGTCCCATTCAGACAGTTGGTATGCATGGAATTCACTCTACTGTTGCCAGTTGGCATCTCAGACTCAGGCTGCGGCAATTTTAAAACTTAATTTTTTGGCCGAAAATGATCGAGAATTTACTAAATTTACCACTTTCCTGGGTATTGGACAATAGACAAAATAAAATATCACGGCTGAAAACAAAAGTGGTAACTTGAATAAAACTATTTTCTTCAGGATGATAGAGTGGCATCGGAGCTCCAGTTTTAAGGTGGCAGCATCCTCGCGCGAACGTGTTTGCAATCAACAGTACAGCTGTCATTTTACATATCCTGGCCGAAATGTGTTTTCGCACGTCCGGTGCAGAATTGTGTGGTCGCTGTGCGAAATCAGTTTATGGGACAGTTTGAGAAAATGACAGTGACACTGTTCATGAGCAGAGGTCCTAAAATGTCTATGTTGAAAATTTGGTGCCGAAAGTCCATAAAATGACTGTGTTACAAGTGTGCATTGCGCAGTTTCCACACACCCTTGTAACTTCGCAAATTTGCAATATTTTATGCCAATTTTCAACACTGGCATTTTTCACCTCCTTATGAACAGTATAGCTGTCATTTTTCACTGCCTGCCCAAAATGTGTTTCCGCACTTGTGGCGCACAATGGCGTGGTCGCTGTGGGAAATCAACTTTTGGGACAGATTAACAAAATCACAGTGCCACTGTTCATCAGAGGAGGTCCCAAAATGCCTATGTTGAAAATGTGGCTAAAAAATCCCAAAAATAATTGGGTTATGGACGTGTGTTGCGCAGTTCCTATGCATGCTCATGACTTCACCAATTTTTCATATTTTCACTCCAGATTTTCAACTTTACCAGTTTTTTACACCTCCTCATGAGCAATACAGTTGTCATTTTTCACATCCTTCCCAAAATGTGTTTTCATGCCTGTGTCACCAAATGGCATAGCCACTGTGCAAAACCACCTTTCAGCTAACAAACTGATTGTGCCGCTTTTCATGAGGTGGGGTCACAAAAAGCCCATGTTGAAAATTTGGAGTGAAAATACCAACAAACTCCTACAATGTTAGGGCTTCCAACTGTAACACCCACCCTGTAAAGACTGACAGGTGTCAGGGTGTGACTTGGGATCATTGGCTATAATGCTCATGCCATTTCACCCCCAACCCCACCCTGCAGCCAGTCCCAGGCATTGAGGTGTGCCTTGGAGTTTTCTGCCCTAAAGTTCACCCCATTCTCCTATACTGTACCCATCTCAGCGTATTTCCTTATGGAATGGCGTAAGTATAAGGCCCAAAGCACACCATGACACTTGTCAGTGTCTACAGGGTAGGGTGAGGTAAAATGGCATGAGTGTTATAGCTGACGACCCAAAAGCACACCCCAACGCCTGTCAGTCCCTGCAGGGTAGGGGTGGGGTTGGCATCAGTTCAATACTTCACTGCCATTCCTATTATGCAGCTCTTAACTCCTGCACTACCAATGCCACTGTCAGCGAGACAACGTTCAGCATTGACAAATGCTTGTTCCTTCTTCTAACCCTTGCATGGCCGTCTGCTTTAGCAGTTTTCTTTTTTAAAATATTAAAAAGAAAACTAATTTCCTATGTCTAGAGCCCCCAGTTTTCCATTAATATTCTCAGCTGTTTGTGAACACTCATGTTTAACATTCATTACACTGCGGGTCAGTCATGGATCATTTAGTAGTGTCAATGGCACAGTGGGTAGCATGTTTGACTCTGGGGCCAGAAGATTGGAAGGCCATGGGTTCTAGTCCCACAGCAGGCACTAGGGCTAATACCTAATACTGGCACTACAGGGGGCTGCACTAATAAGGTGCAGTCCTTCAGATGATGTGTCACACTGAAGTTCCTTCTGCTCATCTCTGGTGGCTGTCCAGCTGGAAATTAAAGAACCCAGGGCACTTTTCACAAGAGTTGTAACCCTTCCCCCAACCCCTGAATGCTGCTGAAAATCAACTGTCAAAGCTCAGTATGTCTTTTCTGGTCAAAAATGTTAAATAAATATATAATTGATTTACTGAGGGAATGACAGAAGAGCTGCAGTATCAAACAGAGCACAAGGGACAGCACTGAAATGTGGGTCTTCCAAATCCTCAATGCAGAACCCTCCTGCTCAGTGGAAGAGTAGCACACCAGGCTAGGTAAGTGATGGCTACTAGGTTCTAGGGGACTGTAGCCCCACTCCCAAAGGGGGGCTTATATGTACTCTTCTTCCTAGGAGCTGGACCTGGATCCCTGGCACTGCCACAGCATCACGGCTTGTGTAGCCACTCTCTAGGTGTCTTTGCTCACAGCCTTGAGGACGGTAGTGGGGGAACTGGGCAGCACTGCTGGCAGCAGGCTCTGTTTCTTCATGCCAAATAGCGCTCCATGGGGATCGCAGCCTGAGCCGCCACAGTGGAACCGGGAGACGGCATGCAAAGGCGAGCCTAAGATTGTGATCAAAATCTGAAATAAAACTTGAAAAAAGGAATTTGGCTCCCTGCCAGGAGCTAGCAAGGAGCAAAGAAAGACTACCCCTGGGAGCTGAGCACTTGGAAGTGCCCACAAATGCACACTCACCACGCACCGAACCCTGATGAAAGGCAAGGGGGCTGGGCACTGCAAAGAATGGGCCAGTATTTGTTTCAATTCCTATAGGGACACAGGATAGGTTGGAAGCTTCTCTGAGGGACAGTGAGTTAAAAAAGGAAAAAACACTTCATAGGAGGGCATGAACACTGGCTTGTTGCTTAAATGGGTGTAGGAAAGCACACGCCAGGTAAGCCATGGCTTACAAGTTGGTTGGGGAGGGGGCATTCCTCACCATCTGATAGCCATTCCTACTGGAGAATGGTGTGTTCTGTTTGAATTAAGCATAATGCTGAAGGGAAGCACTAAGTATGGCTATACTTTTGCTCTAATTATTCAGTTCCTGAAGTACAATATGGTCTGTAGTAAGGGACTGCATAACAACAATGGGTATGTCTACAATGGGGGGAAGTGGCACCAAAGGGTTCTGACTTACAAATGTTATTTTCCTAGCTATACCACTGGTTGCTTACTCTTTGTCTGCACCAGACTGTGGGAAAGGCCCAGAGGTTAGTGTTTTGCCTGCCCTGTGTGGAGCCACTCAGGAGGTCCACAAGGCCTCAGGACACCCTTCGCAATGGCTGCAGTCAGTGAGATGAAAGTTCTCTGCAGAGAGAGGGGCTGCTGGACTGCAGAAAGCGAGAGAAATGGATAAATGAAAGAGCGCCATTCTCCCCTTATGACAGTGCTGACCATTAAACACTGGAAATTAAGAGTGGTATGTTTGCAGAGTGTTCAGCCATTGCAGCTCAGGCTGCTATTTCAGATCTGACAGATCAACAGAGAGAGAGAGAGAGAGAGAAAAGGGGAGGGAGGGAGGGAGAGAGAGAGAGAGAGAGAGACAGACAGACAGACAGAGAGAGACAGAGGGAGAGAGAGACAGAGAGAGACAGAGAGACAGGGAGAGACAGAGACATTGTTTTTGATTGCCAGAGGTTGAGCTCCTGCCAGAAATCCCTGCCTGGGATTCACAGCGCACAGTTTCAGAGTCTTGGATCTGTTGTACCTACCCTGTACTTTAGGCGCAGGGGCTGCCATGCCTAAGCACTGTATCAGTGAGAGAGGACAGCCCGCTTCTTTCATACTGCAGGTAGAGCTGAGCGGAATGTGGAATTCCGCTGGCTCATTTCAGGTGGAATGGCAATGCTGTCTCTGAAATGCTTTTCAGAATTTCTTTCTCAGTTCTGCAAAATGCTGAAAAGTGTTTCTGTGCAAACTGTGGAACAACATTTTGCTGTTCATGTAAACCACGAACAGTTTTCCATGGACTCCAGAAAAAGAATCCACAATTTATGTAAATGGTAGATTACTAGTCTGCGAAAATCGGTCCACTTTCAAATTTAGGAATGCACCTGTGATGGAATTTCACAAAATTAGGTGGAACTTTTCACAAATTTGGTGGAATTCTCTTCTATCAGAATCTGAAGATTCTTTACAGCACTATGTATGGGCCCCTGCTGCAGGGATTTGCCCCTGGAGAGGGCCCGACACCCATGCCCTGTGTGACTGCCTGCCTTTCGGTAGATGGAAGAAAATCCCCCCTCCCCATGGGGTGAAGAGAAATGTTGAAGGATTTTATTCACAGGTTTTTTTTGCATGGCTCACAACCTTCACCACTGGACATGCGTTGTGTCCACTAATCCTGTTTCAAGCTGCACAGCCAGGATCCCTGAGGAGGAGGAGGCTCCAATGGGATTGCTACATCCACCTGAGAGCCAGTTTGTGAGTACCAGTCAGAGCCCCTAGCCTGCAGCTCTGTTAAATAGTTAGGGCATAGTTTATGGGCAAAGATTGCTCAATATTAATAATGCCCAGTCAGTCAGCTTTTTCACTTTTGTTTTTTTAAGTTCACCCGATTTGTTAAAACCTCTGATTTACTGTTTTGATATCCTAAGGGACCTGCATCCCTACATCAGTACCGCACTGCTCCAGATCAGGGATGCAACCTGTAGCCTCTGTGTGAACACCTGAATGACTTAAGGGAGCTCCCAAAATAGAGAATTTTGGCTGACTGGTGCATCAGTGGGAGAGGGTCTATGTGATGTCATGGTCTTTGTGTTGGCTGGGTGGGGGGTTGCAATTGTGTTACTTCGTCACTGATCAATAAATCACCTTGCCTTACGCTTTCCTCTCCAACAGCCTCTTCCCGTTCACTGAATAAGCCATTCTGTGTTGTTTATATCATATCCACTGACTGAGTAGCCATGACTGTATTGTATTAACAGTACTGCATGCTATTGGTTATTGGTTAATGTTGGGTATATGTTACCAGCTGGTTGATCCCCTGTCGCTATGAGACGAAACGGCTTATTTGCCAGTGCCACAGCTCCCTGGCAGCCTACGGTAAATTGATTCCCATGGGTACAGGGACAGCACCACATCTGATATAAATCACAGTATCATCTTGTACCCATGCGTCATTCACACAAAGGCTTAAAGATGCTGCCATCATTCCCTTCCATCTAATATTAACATTCAAAGAAGCCAGCAGAAGAAGGCCATTTGGTCTGTCAAGTCTGCTCATGTTGCAGGGTCCACAGCTTGAGCTACTGTCTCAGCCCTCCTCCCCACTCCTCCCATCCTTCCTACCCTGACCCTTACCCTCCCCCTATACCTGTCCCAGCCTCTCTTAAAGCTGCCCACTGTCTTCAATGAGATTACCTCTTCTGGCAGTGCATTCCAAGTGTCCACCACCCTCTCTGTGAAGAAGTGTTTCCTGACCTCCCTCCTAAACCTCCCACCCTCCAGCTTAAGACTGTGCCCCCTCATGTTATGGTTGCCACTTAGCTTAAAGAGACTCTTCTTATCAACCTTATTTATCCCTTACAAGTTCTTGAAGGTCCCAATCATGTCCCCTCTCTCTCTCTCTCTTTCTCCTGTCTTCCAGGGAGTACATATTCAGTGCCCTCAACCTTTCCTCATATGCGTTACCCTGCTGACCAGCTATCATCTTTGTAGCCCTTCTCTGGACCTTCTTGGTCCTTTTTGATGTGTGGGCACCAGTATTGAACTCCATATTCCAGATGCGGCCTTACCAGTGACCTGTACAAGGGCAGTATAACCTCCTCTCTCCTACTACTGATCCCCCTAGATATGCATCCCAGCATCTTGTTTGCCTTTGCTGCTGCTTTCTTGCACTGCGTGGAGTGCTTCAGGTCACTAGTGATCATCACTCCCAGGTCCTTCTCCTCCTCTGATATAGATACCTGGACTCCACCCAGGTAGTACTCTGTCCTGGGATTCTTGGCTCCAGTATGCATAACTTTGCATTTTTTGGCATTGAAGTCAAGCTGCCAGATCCTGGATCACCTCCCCAGCTTTTCCAGGTCTTCCTGTACGTTTAGCTGTGTCCACTCTCCCACAGAGCTAATGGGCTGTGTCACCCACATTGCAGGTGGGGGTGGTTACAGCAGTTATTTTGTTTTTCAGAACTGGATCGGTCATCCCAATTAAAACCATGGAGAGCACATGTGAGAGGTTATATATTTATCAGGGGTGAGTGAAATCGACTCAAGCATTTTCATCATGATTTTACAGCGCAACTCCAAAGCTTTGGGAATTTTTTTTTTCATTTTTTGCATATTAATAAGTACTGTGTATAACAGGACTTGCACATGTTTTTTGTTCCCCAAAATAAAATTTGCTGTATTTTGTTCACATGAATCGATCAATTTGTGGGAGCAACGGCCGCACATTTTACACATACAGAAATGATTTTTTTTATTATTCTGCTTTTGTGGAATTTCCAGCTGTTTTAATTGGGAATTTCACAAGCCAAATCAAAATATCCCCCAGCCATAGACACTAATATGCAGCACAGAAAAAAAAAAACACAATGGTAAACCAGTTCTAAAAAAAAAAAAATCTGGTAGCTGGACAACCTGCATTATATACACCAAAAAGAATGACATTGTTATCAGCAATCAGTGGCTCCAGATGGAAAATGGATTGCTTTCCTTTTCTTGCCTGGGCACATTTAATAAACCTGTGTTTTGTAGCTGGAGACCAGACAAAGAACATAAGAATAAAAAAAAAAGAAGAATGTAATTCAGAAATAAAGAACAGTGGAACAGAGCTGGCACTGCTTGTTCTTGGGTGTTACTGTTTGCTATGGAAAAAAAGGGCCTAGCGTGTGTGTATGCATGTTGATAAGGGATTTTACCGTTAGACTATGATTAACAATGTTGTGCATCCAAAAGTCTCAGGAGCATTTCAACCTGGGAAAACCTTCAGCACATTAATTTCCACAAAGATCTGCTAAACACACAGTCTTGATGCAGCTGAGGAATTTCTAGTCTTAGGTCAGGGGTATTCCTTTGTCAGCAGTTTCATCACAGGGTTTCATGGCTGCCAGTTACAGCAATCACACAGAATAGAATAGAGAACAATTTGCTTTTATACGGAACCTGAGTTACACATGTATTACAGAGAATACTGGATAGGCAACTATGCAGAACCAGTGTGTTCTGCCACAGAGGGGTTCTGATTCTCTCCGACCTCGAGAGCGAAGCTCGAGAGGTCCATGGGAATCAGAACCCCAAGGTGGCAAAACACACTGGTCGTGCACAGAGTTGCTCATCCGGTATTTTTTATAGTGTAGAGTACTGTGTGAAATATGTGTTTTGTGAGTTATTTTGCTCTCAAAATGAAACTGACTGGGCAGTCTCTAGAGGTTCTAGAATGCTGTTCTACCACAGTAGGGTAGAACAGCATTCCGTGATCTTGGAACTGTGGTAGAACAGCATTTTGAAAGGGATGGCATTCTGTATAGAACAACACTCCACTACACACTATAAAGGAATAAGTTATGTACTGGTAGTGTTGGAACTGTGCATGGTGCACTGTACATGCAGCAGACATTTAAGAGCTAGTAGCGCTACAAATACTGTAGCAGGAAAAAACTGTTACTTTCTAATTCTAAGTATTTTTCCTTTTCCATTTGTTCATTATGAAGTTTACATCACACCAAATGCTATCAGGTCGAGGTACTTTACCTGCAGACTGACATATCTAGTTCTATTTTAAATATTCCAAATTGTACTGTACCTTCTTAGTTCAATCTAGACTATGGCCCTGTCCACACTAGTGCTGCTAAACCATTACCGGTGTGCTGAACAATTTCGTTTCTGTGGCAAAATGATTTCGCGTCCACACTGGTAATGGTTTAACAACCGTGTTTGAAATTGATCTCAAGATCTGTTGAGAGGTGGTCTTGAGATCGGTTTTGGAAATGGTATGAGCAGAAAATGTTTCATCTTACCAGTGCAGATGGGCAGTCACAATTACTCTCCTCCATGTATGATGAGATTGCCAACTTCAGCGGGTAAATGACTGTTTCACAGAATGGTTCAGACACTATTTGATGCGTTAGTATGGATGGAGAATCATAAAAACCTAGCTACTTTTCACCTCTACAGAAGAAAGTGGGGATGCGCTGAACCAGTAAGCTGCTGCAACAGTTTCAAAATTGTTACAACGCAACAGAGCATAGTGCGGACAGGGCTATAGATGTATTGTTTACTTTTGTATTAATGTGTGTTGCTTATCTGGTTTGTATCCTGGTTTATGTTTACATTTCAACTGTCATTTCTCAACTTCCCCTTCCCCAGGATGCATCTGGAAACAAGCTTCTTGTAGCTCAGTATGCCTTTCCTAGTGAAAATTTCCAATAAATAGATAAATTCCTCTACATCTCTCATCAGCATTGTGACATCACTAGGGATATATGTGAAGTTGGTATGCTTCTAGAGCTGTGTAGAATTAAATTTCACGCTGCTGCTGCTGATGATGAAATTTTCTGCTGAAATTCCACCAGTTTTTGCCACAAACAAAATGGTGGAATTCCGCAGCAGAAAAATGCAGAATGAGTTTTTCCACAACATTTCCACAGAATTGTATTCCACAGATCTTAATATTTTCTGTGGAAATGGTTGAGGAATGATTTTTATAATAAAAAAATGCTTTTCATTCTGTGGATCACAGCAGGCAGAATTCATCAGAAGAACCAGTGAAATTCTGGTGAAAATTCTGCCAGGGGAAAGGTCATTTTGTGCTAATTTTGCCAGCAGAATTCCACATTCTACACAGCACTACAAACTTCACTCTGCGAAATAATTCACAACGTTTACTACATTTGTGAAGTGTGAAACCCGACTTTGTGAAGCTTTTGGCAAGTGAAGTGGAAGTTTTTCAGAAGTAATGCAAATTCACTGGTGAAGTAGCAACATCACCTTAACTTCACCTGAAAAAGCGCCATTTCCCCAGGAAAACTCAATGTGAAGTAGCAAAGTGGGCAATTCGCAAAGTTATTCTTAAAGGCGAATTTCACAACTTCATCAGAACTTCGCCTGCGAAGCAAAACTTTGCAACATCTCTAGACCTCACTGTGACATCATAAGTGACCAATCTGGAAGCAGGTGATTGCCTGTAATTTGTTAGTTGTGATATCACAGATAGTGAGGTCATAGGGCTGATGATGTATCAGGAGGACTAGAAGTAGCTGCAGTATGTCAGCCTCCAGGAAGAGTACTGCTCCGCCCATCACACCAAGTATGATAATGTATAAAACTGTGCAATTAACAAAAGGGAAAAGAAAACATACATCCGATATAAGAAGTAACAGTTCACTACTTTTGAAAGTTAATTTTAATTTCAAGTAGTCCACTGGCACTTTACATGTGCGAATACCACACACACACACACACACACATACAGACATATTGCATTAGTACCTGTGTTCCTTGGAGAGAGGGAATGTTGACCAGGACACCGGGGATTACTCCTGTACTCTTGGGATCTTTAACTTCCATCATGGCAGCCACCAGAGGTAGGTGAAAAGAAGCTTGGTTTAATGTCTCGTCCAACACAGCCCTGCAGTGTCAGTGTCCGGTATGAGCCTGTGCTAGTGCTGGACCTGAACTCATGACCATCTCATTGTTCTGACCTAGAAGCAAGAGCGCTACAAACTGAGCCACTAAGGCATCAGCAGGGGCATCACTCATTGCAACAACTGGAACCTCTCTGTCCACACTTCTCACCAGTCCAAGATTAGGAGGATGTTCCCATTTGTAACACTCAGAACCCCTCTACCCATACCTCTCACCTGTCCCATATTAGGAGGGATGTCCCTCATTGTAACACTGAGAACCCCTCTGCCCATAACTTTCACCTATCCTACATTAAGAAGGATGTCCCTCATTTTTACAGCTGAGAAGACTACTCTGTTCATACCTCACAACCGTCCCATATTTATTTATTTAGTTTCTGTTGAACGTGCACCCTAGACAAAGATCTGCCTATTTTCAGGCATGACCCAAGAGGTTAGTCATGCAAGTGTTATAACAGTCACCTCATTTTTTTATTTTTATTCATGGATTTTCAAAATTACATACAAAGAAAAAATCTGCATGTGTGATGCCCTCCAGTCCAATACCTGAGGGACAATATTAATAATTAAAACAAAAAGAGAAAATAGTATAATTCCTTCTAACCAGCATGCGCTATTTTAATTATTTAATTCAGGCCTTTTGTTCATTTAATATTTTCTAAATCCTCCCTCTCACTCATTCATTTTTATATACAGAAAATTTTACAAAACATACAAGAGAAATACCACTTTTTAAAAGTGTTCTACATTAGTTAAACTCTACACAACAGAAAGTCAATTCATTATTTAAGATATTTAGAGTCTCTCAACCCATTTCATCCATTATCTCTTGGGCGACAGCGGAGAATTCTTTATCTGAGTATGTCAGGGATTCCCCTTCCTTAAAGGAGTCAGGGTCATACTGGGACCAGTTAAATGACACTAACTGATCCACCTCAAAAAAGTTCTATGTTTTGTCCTTATAGTTAATGCGGACTTTTGCAGCTGCAAGCATTTGAAATGTCCCACCAGGCTCCAGAATTCCTTGCCTGTAGTTTAGAAATGTCCTACGCCTCTGCTGAGTTTGTTATGAAAAATCCGGATAAATAAAAAATCGATATACTTTATATATGTGTCCCCTTCATTCATGAAAGTTTAACCAGCAGGTTTCTATCTGAGTCAAAAGCAAAACTAATATGGACAGTACTTTTCATTTCTAATTTATTTGATTGATCTTTTTCTGCTGCAGATGACTTCTTCTTATTTATCCTATAGGCTTTGGTAATAAATGACAAGTTCTCCACAGGCAAGTCGAAAACTTTAACAAAAATGTCCTTAATAAGATCTCTCAAGTTTTCGAACTCCAAATCCAAACTGTTTGGGAGCCCCACAATTCTCAAATTTTTGTATCATACCTGGTTCTCCAAAAGTTCCACTTTTCTATGTCGGTTATACAGTATGTATCTTTAAGCTGTGCCACTTGGGTAGCCTCCAAGGTGATCAGTTTATTTTCTTGTTTTATTACTTTCTCAGTGTTCTGTTCTGTTTATTGAACATTTTCTACAGTGTTTTCCTTGTTATTTTTTATCTCCTTCTGCAGGAATTCCAATTTTACATTGAAGGTGTCTTGCTTCTGTTCTTGGCGCTCCAACACTGCGAGAATTCTGTTGATTGATCTGCCGAGTGTTTCCAGCTTGTATCTCGCAGTAATGTTCTCATGATGAACGCCTTGTAACACCACCATTGAAAGGAGATTGTCCGGGTTAATGATTTCTGCCTCTTTTGGTTGTTCAACAGCAGCTGACTCAGGGTAGGTCAATAAAACCTTCTCTGTCACCCCTTGAGAATCTGGGTATTGTAGCTTTTTGGCTGAGGTTAACAGCAGTAAGCTGTCCCTTTGGGTTAGGATGAGATGAGGTTAGTGCTGAGGCAGTTTCACCAAAAGACTCACCGCTTCTCAGGCTGTTGTCTGCCCGCAGAAACCATTTCTCTAAGGGTCATACATTCAGTGAGGCAAACTTCTTGCTGGATGAATATGTTGCTCTGTGCTTCCTTTTGTCCATCATAAGTTTATTTGCCTTATTAAGATTTCAAAAGCACTATTCAGTGCACTACAATACAACAATGAGCAGGAGCTTCTCACAGTGCGTCCGCTTGCACAGCCGCCATACTGCCTCCCATGCACAATCACCTAATTAAGCAATAATGCATAATAGGGTGTGCGTGGTTATGAGATTTACACATGTCTGAGGTGTGGAGTGGCAAGAGACCACAGGCCAAATGCCATAAACCACCCAAAGTGTGTGTAAATCTCACAACTTTACACCCTGGAGTGCACTATTGTGATTATAAAATGAAATAAATAAATAAAACATTTTCAATTCACATCAATAACCTTTTTTTTTTTAATTTATTTAAAGAAAATACAAGCTTTTTTTCCTTTGCCTATGGTAAAATTCTCCCAACTTGCCACATGGGGATCTCTGATGTTTATGAGCTCATTTGCTAAACAACATGTAAATAAATGTCATGATATCTGGGACTTTTTTTTTTTTTAGTTGTTTAACCAGGAGTAGCACACTAAGCAGAAAGCTTTTTTACAGGAGTGACCTGGGAGCACAGGGAAGTTAAATGACTTGCACAGGGTCGCACAGTATGTAAGTGGAAGCTGTGGGATTCAAACCCAGGTCTGGTCTGTTGGATGTCACCAGATTTGCAGCTCAGAACCTGAAACCACTGGTGTGAAAATGCCAATGTTGAAAATCTGGGTAAATATAAAATTCTCAAAGGACTACGGCGTGTGTGGAAACTGCGCTGCACCTCATGTACAGTATTTTTATTTCCTCGCTAATTTTTAACATAGCATTTTGGGACCTCCACTCATGAACAGTGTCACTGTGATTTTCTTAATCTGTCCCGATCATTGATTTCCCACAGCGACTGCGCCATTGTGTGCCACATGTGCGAAAACTCATTTGGGGCAGGATGTGAAAAATGACAGCTATCGTTTCGTTGTTGTTTATAAAGGAGGAGGAAAAGAGAAACCTTCAAAAAGAAATAAATGAGGCAAGCTGGCTGGTTAGGGAGGGAGTTTCTCAAGAAAACAGCATTAATTTACAAGAGAAACCCCTCTGTGAAAATATTTACCAGTTTAGGTTGCTTACAAGATGGCTCTGAGAACCTGTGAGTGTTTTTGGCACCAACTAAACACTCCCAGGGCAAACACCATCTCAAAACAACCTGAAAAGTACAAAAATAATATGCAATTATTTAGCATCTAGCAACTACATTTTAGAGCATTTTGCTAGCTTTGGGAATTGTTTTTTTTTTAAAGGCGGACTTCATGGGAGACAGTGTCTGTATGTTACAGTGCACAAAACAGAGCTGACAACCGTAATTTAGCTCTTAAAAGGGGCAGTGCAAGAGTTCTAAATTACTTGCTTCTATTTTATTTTAGTCCTGGTTTACCCTGAGCAGAAAGGACACTTATCTGGAAAATACTTTATTTTAACGCTACAATAAGACTGAGGGATAGAAAGGTGAACACCAAATCCTTCTCTCACTGTTAATATAGGGGCATTTTCTTTCTTTATTTTTAAACATCCCGAGGCAAACAACTATTTTATTAGACTTCCTGACAGCCTACATCAGTAGGCAACACAGATATTAGAATGGCCATAAAGTGGGGACATACATGGGTGTTATTTCTGGCCACAAAAGCCGCGCTTTCAGTATAGCAGCTACACAGCGCTCTGATCCTGCGCACGTTCGTGCAGGAACATGAGAATGGCTTAACAAAGCAGCTCTGCTTCTAGCACTCTAAAACAGGGCTTTTTGACAAATTCATTTTACTGGCATAACAGCCAGTCAAGCAGGCAAACCAGGTGGTGGTAGGCAGTGCTCTTCCGAGGCAAAGGGAGAGCGGGAGAGACACAGAAAGGAAACAAGAAGGGAGATTTGTAGGTGGCCAACCTACATGATAGTAAAGAAAACGAAAGAAAGAGCTGTTGCACAACAGACTTAAAGGAGGATATAAAGAAGACAGCACAGAGTCTCTTCCTCAAACCCAAACCTGGGAGGTTACAGCACTGCCACATATACATATATTACACTGGCATGGTAGCACACGAATATTAGGGTTGAGTGCAAACTTCTATGTTAAATACAAATTTCTGAACCTTAATAACTCTGGAACTGTTCAACAGATTTGTTTGAAATTTGGTATGCATCATCTCTAGGGGGTAGATCTCTTGACGTGTGAATCTGTGTTGTGGTTTTTGAGATATACAGCGTCACAAAATCCTAAATGTACCACTTTTTTTACTTTTTTTCTAGGAAAAAAAAAAAGAAACTGCTTTAGGGTGTGGTCTGAAATGTTCTGGGTAGAAAGCCTTTGCCTCACAGATGTGCCTTTTGAAAGTTTGGTGAAAAAATATAAATCCGTTCAAAAGTTATTACATTTTGAATTTTCCCATTATTTCCTATGGGGGAAGTTAAGTGTTCCACATGAAAATACTTGTTTTTGCAGAGAGCTAGTTTGTTTTCGCAGGCAGGGTCACATAGTGTCGCAGGGAATGAGGTGTATTTTCACAGAGCTCTGTTGTGTCCGCCATCTTGTTTTCCGTTAGCGAGAGACGCAAAATAAAGAAAATGTAACAATGAGTGCAATAGAAAAACAAACATCAGAACTTCGCTAAACAGGACCCGTTTTGATACATTCTGATGTTTGTTTCTTAACATTGTGTCCAAAAGCACCTTTTCTGGGCACCCGAAATCCCAGGTGCCGAGGTTAGCAAGAGGACCACTTTTGCCACGTTCCCTGTATGAGAACAGTGGGATTTTCTTGACTTTGCAGCTGCAGCTGGAACTTGTGCTGCTGGCTACACTGTCAAGTGTGAGCCGCAGTTTCCCTGATGTGTACTGGTGCTCCCTGGAGCCTGTGTGAAAAGAGACTCACTGCGTGTGTGCAAGTATGAATTCTGGTGACACTCCCTTTTGTTTCCTTGGTGTCTAGTGGCATCCCTCACCCTCCGATTCCCATTATTTCTGTTTTATTTGTTTCATCTGACACCAGGATGCCCCCCCCGGTCCCTTCTTTTATTTGCCAACATTGGGGGGTCCCATCACCATGTTGGCATTAGAAGCCACCCCCCAACCCCCCTTATGTTTCCCTGGTGTCTAGTGGCACACCCCACCCTCTGACTGCAGTTATTTGTTAATGTGACACCGGGATGCCCGCTCCCAGGGTCAGGTGTTCTCCCAGTCCCTTGTTTTATTTGCTGACATCGGGGGGCCCAATCCCCGTGTTGGCATTAGAAGCCACGTCCCCCAGCCACCTTATGTTTTCCCTGGTGTCTCGTGGCCCCCCCAACCATCTGACTGCAGTTATTTGTTAATGCTGGTGTCAGATGGTCTCCTGGTCCCTTGTTTTATCTGCCAACATCGGGGGCCCAATCCCTGAGTTGGCATTAGAAACCACCCCACCAACCCCCTTATGTTTTCCCACTGTGCACTGTTCACAACCCCATAACATACTCCTCATGCCTGTTCCTGCATGCACAGTGGGGGTAGGGTCTTAGGCTTGGGAAACCTAAGGTCATATTTCCCTACTTTTGATGCTTCAACCCTAATGATGCATTAACAAAGTTCTTTGCAATGAATATCTACACACACACATACATACACACACATATATATATATATATATATATATATATATATATATATAACACACACACACACACATCCCGCTCAGTTTCGTTCCACCAGCAAATGTATACTTCAAACAATGTTATCCTAAAGCTAGCCTAGTGGTACTGAGGGTTGAGGCGCTGGACGCCACACCTCCTGCACATCAATGACTCGAGTTCGGGAGTGAGCTCGGGTGTCAGGGGTTGGCAGGGAGAGAGATAGATCGAGTGCCTGCAGGGCTGCTCTCCTCTTCTGGGGGAGGGTACGGGATCGCTCTGTGCTCTGGTAGCCCCTGGTGGAGACCGTGGGTGCCACAGAGTGCCAGAGCTGCACGTAAGGGAGCATGGCTGATGCAGGCAGAGTTGCCGTGCACCAGTGTCAGATGTGCATTGAGCATGGGGGAGGGGCTCCGGGTACCTACAGGAGGAGAAGGCGAGAAATACCCCTCCAGATCAGATAGGCGATGAAGCTGCCAGTGCCACTGCCACACATCCAATGCTGGTTCCCCGCCACTGCCCCCTGTGGTCTCCCCAGGTTGCCATCCCCTGACCCGGGGAACCATGACGAACTTGAAGATGGTGGGGTAACACAGTGGGCAGTAGAGTGAGTCTGCGACAGTAGTGGCCCGAGAAAGTTCAGATCTGGGGGGCCTGAAAAAGAAAGTTGTAAAAAAAAAATAAAAAAATTATATCCTAGACAAAGACATATATTCATTTTAAACTTTTTTGTGTTTGTATTTAAGAATGAAATTTGAAAGGTGAACCCACACTAATAGAAATGTGGGTATATGGATGTCACTAACTTTTGCAATCCTCTCCTGCCCCTTGCCCCTTTCATTTCCTTTCTCAGCACCCCTCCTCCCATAACACTTATGTTCCTCTTCCCATGCCCTAGCCCCCCATATCTCTCCTTTGTATACTACTCTTAGCCTTCCCTTTTTAGCCACTTCATTTATACCAAGACCTGCCACAACCTGAGTGATGCATAGATCTTACCATAGTTAATTCTTGTGGTTATGATGTTATATATACACATATGTACAAATTCAATAAAAAGAATAATTTGCAGATCCTTTCATGTATTCTCTGTTTTCTTGTTCTCAACCGTTTTGCCTACCATCCTTCCCATAGTGATCCCAGCATTTGTCTTCTGTCCGTGGAGATCATCTGCTCCAGCCCCCTCCTAGCCTCAAGACAGTTACTATTCTCCTACATTCCCTGATTATTTAGTACCCCCAATATCTGTCTAGGCGTGTAAAAACAAAAAAGGGGGATTTTTTCGAAGTGTATCCTGTGTACTCAGTGTTGTCCGTAGCATCCTGTCAGAGAGCAATTTGCCATGCCCAGCATTCACAGGCCAAGTGCCACGTAACATCTGAGGGAAGGGCACATCAGGGAACAGGGAGGAGGGACCACTGGACTACCAATGAGGGGATCATTTTTTTTTAATATGGGGGCACATCGTGGATTGGGATGGGGGGACCGCTAGACTACCAAAGAGGGAATCATTAATCTTTTTAATATGGGGGCACATCATGGATTGGGGAGGGGGACTGCTAGACTACCAAAGAGGGATAATTAATCTTTTAATATGGGGGCACATCGGAAGGGGACTGCTAGACTACCAAAGAGGGGATCATTTATCTTTTTAATATGGGGGCACATCAGGGATTGGGGAGAGAGGACCGCTAGACTACCAACGAAGGGATCATTTATCTTTTTAATATGGTGCACATCGGGGATTGGGGAGCAGGGCAACATTAGACTACCAACGAGGGGCTCAATTATCTTTTTAATATGGGGGCACTTCAGGGATTGGGGAGGGGGACTGCTAGACTACCAATGAGGGATCATTTATATTTTTAATATGGGGCACATTGGGGGAACTGCTAGACTATCAACGAGGGGATCATTTATATTTTTAATATGGGGGCACTTTAGGGATCGGTCAGGGGGACTGCTGGACTACCAATGAAGGATCATTTATCTTTTTAATATGGGGGCACATCAGGGAGGGGGAACTGCTAGACTACCAATGAGGGGATAATTTATCGTTTTACTATAGGAACACATCGGGGTTTGGGGGGTTGGGACTGTGACACATTGCAGCAAACAGGCAACTCTCCCAGAAGAGAATTTAAGTACCCTTAGACCTGCCCTTGGTGGTCTAAGGGTACTTAAAATTTCTCCCTCTAGGAGAGTTCTATGAATTCCACATTCGGGGATGTGGCAGCTCGCATCTGCCACATGCTCCCCTAACACCATGTTACAGCCCATTCTTGGGTGCACAGGTGGCACAAGCCCTATTTGGGGTAGGCAGCCTATGGTTGATGCAGGGTGCCATTGAGAATCGCTCCTGATGCTTTGTTTGGTGCAAGGGGCACTTTGTGCCATTCATTGTTTTATGAATCGAGTCCCACGTGTCCAGCTGGTGGAGGCAACATGAAGTGATGTGGGGGTAGAAAGGGACTTAGACAAGGCATTTATGTAGCGTTCTATAAGTCAAAGAGAGCACTGTCATTTGGCTGCACTGGTGGTTGTGATTTTGGATGCACAGAAGTGTGAAAGTATGTTGCAGTCTTGAGCCTTGTGTTCTGTCATTGCACCTGTATTGCAGATAGAATGCTTTAGACAAATCTGCTGGTATCACCCTTACAAATTCCAGAATTTGCATTATAAGAAAACTGCAAAGCTGGACATCATTTTGTCATTGAATTAAGATCATATTTAGTTATGGCCCAAAAGATCTAACATGAACCCCAAGTATGGAGATGGGTCATGTCTCCTATCATGTCCATTAGTTAACTATAATCTCATGTTTTGCCTCAAATCCTAGGTTTAAGTGTTACTTTTATTGGTAGTTTGTTAATAGAAATGGAATTGGGTCTGATTCTGAGTTACCGTGAGGGGGTCAAAATAATTGCAACCCACTTTGCACCAGCACTATGTTTACAACCATGTTGAGCCACACAAAATGATTTGCTAGCTCCTGTGTAAAGGGGCAGACTACAATGTAAATGACCCACCAGACCATTCATGTGGCATTGTGGTCCTCACAATTTGGGTTTCAGGTTGTTGTGCTGAACTTCTAGAGAACACTCACAATTGTGTGAGCGCGGGGTGCTGCCAGTGGACTACAGATGTCTGTTATGGGATGGAGCACACCACTAGACACCAATGGTAGAAGAGAGAGGGGTTGTCTCTAACTTAGGGAGGGGGGGCACAGCATCAGTAAAGGGAGACAACACTGGCATACAGATGGCATCAGGTGAGGGGGGGCACTGAACACTAGGGACTGTTTGAATCATGGAGGAGTGGGGTTGCTAAGCACCAAGAAATGTTTGGAACAAGAGGGGAGGTGTGATGGACACGCTGTTGTACAATTATACGGTAGGACCAGACCTGTTTCTAGGGATGATAGCTAGTGCTATCCCCAATACTGCACTATTCTCACAACGGAGATGTCTCCCTGCTGTGCATCACCACAGTTGTGAATTTTGAGCAACAATGCATGTGTTTTGCACTGCACCTGAATACAATGTGGAATCTGATGCTATGTTTTATGCAGCGCCTTTCACACACACTATCTCAAAACACTGAAGGTATGAAATGGCAGCAGGACACCCACCTTGGAGATTAAACAGATTGAGACTCGTCAAGTGATTTTTCAGGGTCTTGCAAAATGCTTACAGTTGGCATCTGCAGGACCAAAATCTTAAAAATAAATAAAAAATTCCAAACGTTGCATTCTTTATTCAGAATATTTGCATGACAACAGTTTCTTTGTGCATTGGACTTCACCTGTTTCTGCTGCTTTTCTTGCCTTAAGTCAGAGGTCTACATATTCAAATGATTAGTGTGGCACTTACTGTGTTAGCATCATGCAGTCAGGAAATAGTGCAAAGGCGGGGGACTTGTTAAAAGGCCTGGGGTGCTGATCAGGTAGCACGACCACATGAAATATACTGCTGTGTCCATGCAAATGAGGGATCCCCCATGCATACAGAGTACAGAGGTATATTCCAGTGGTTTTGGCACCACTAAACAGCTGCCTTGTCATGCTGTTTAATGTTGCTGAAACCCAGCCCACATCCACATCTCCTCTTCAGACTGGCCAAGTGCCAGGCAATGGACAGACATCAGGGGCTGTCAGTACCAGGTGGTGTTATCCCCCCACCTGCCCACTCTAGGCGGATTTTCATATTACACTGGTGGAGACTAATAGCAGCATCCCCCCACCCCACCCTGGTTGCCACTTCAGGCAGACTGTCATAATAGTAACCCCGGTGGTGGCCCGTAATGGAATCCCCCCAATGGTGTTACTGACTCCCTCTCATCCCGCCCACTGAGGACCATCTTCCCCACAGACTTCTAGCTTTTACACATGGTACACATGCCACTATTCAGCACGGTGACCCTCACAGCCCCTCCACTCACCACAATGGACAGCCATATGACACTTCGGTGGCACAAAATGATGTTTTGCCAGGGATTTGAAAATTTTCACCTACCACGTTCATTAGGTGGGGTACTAAGAAGGCTATGCTGAAAATTTGGTGTACAAATATGGTAAAATGCCCAGGTTCTGACTGAATGTTACTCTATTACAGTGTTCACTCATAACCTTGCTAATTTTCTGTATTCTGGCTCCAAACATTCAACATAGCCATTTTTCCACACCACCTCATAAAAGTGACGTATCATTTAAAAAATTCTGTACGAGATGTGTTTTCACACCGCGGTGAAAAATGACATTTTGGCCAGTATACTATAAATGATACATGTCATGTCTACAAGGCACCTCCTAAAACAAGGATCTTCAAAACTTGGAGTCAAATTAAAAACAAAAAAACAATTGTTTAACAAGCATTAAACATTCGGCATTGACAAATGCTTGTTTAGTGCTGTCTTAATCGAGCTTTCACGGATTCCATAATGTAAACGGCGGCTGTGATGCAATTTCCAAACATCTAATGTTCTTTGATCTCTTGATCTACATGCAGTTAGACATGATCAGGTTAGTTGGGACTTTGCTCATGTGTTTATCATGAGATTTACACACAGGCAAAGCCCCAGTCTGACCAATCAGCTGCCAGCATTTTCCCATGTCCATTTTATTAAAATCATTTGTTCAGGAGAGCAAAGTGCAAACAGGAATCCACATGATATCCCAAGATACAGTATTTAAAAAAACAAGTTGTACAAAGGGAGCCTAGAAATACAGTAACTGTCTCTAATGCACAACAATGGTCATTTACAAATGAAGAGATGTCCCTCATTGTAAATCAGAACCCCTCTGTTCATACCTCTCACCTGTCCCACATCAGGAGGAATGTCCCTCATTCTACCCCTCAGAACCCCTCTGTCTATACCTCTCACCTGTCCCACTTTAGGAGGGATGTCCCTCATTTTACCCCTCAGAATCCCTCTGTACAGACCTCTCACCTCTCCCACATTAAGAGGGATATCCCTCATTTTACCCCTCAGAACCCCTCTGTTTATACCCCTCACCTGTCCCACATTAGGAGGGATGTCCCTCATTTTACCCCTCAGAACCCCTCTGTCCATACCTCTCACCTGTCCCACATTAGAAGGGATGTCCCTCATTATATAACTCAGAACCCCTCTGTACATACCTCTCACCTGTCCCACATTAGGGATGTCCCTCATTTTACCCCTCAGAACCCCTCTGTACATACCTCTCACCTGTTCCACATTAGAAGGGATATCCCTCATTTTACTCCTCAGAAACCCTCTGTACATACCTCTCACCTGTCCCACAATAGGGATGTCCCTCATTTTACCCTCAGAACACCACGGTACATACCTATCACCTGTCCTACATTAACAGGGATATCCCTCATTTTACCTCTCAGAACCCCTCTGTACAGACCTCTCACCTGTCCCACATTAGGAGGGCTGTCCCTCATTTTACCTTTCAGAACCCCTCTGTACATACCTCTCACCTGTCCCACATTAGGAGGGATGTCCCTCATTTTACCCCTCAGAACCCCTCTGTCCATACCTCTCACCTGTCCCACATTAGGAGGGATGTCACTCATTTTACCTCTCAGAACCCCTCTGTACATACCTCTCACCTGTCCCACATTAGGAGGGATGTCCCTCATTTTACCCCTCAGAACCCCTCTGTCCGTACCTCTCACCTGTCCCACATTAGGAGGGATGTCCCTCATTTTACCCTCAGAACCCCTCTGTACATACCTCTCACCTGTCCCACATTAGAAGGGATGTCTCTCATTATATAACTCAGAACCCCTCTGTACATACCTCTCACCTGTCCCACATTAGGGATGTCCCTCATTTTACCCCTCAGAACCCCTCTGTACATACCTCTCACCTGTCCCTCATTTTACCCCTCAGAACCCCTCTGTACATACCTCTCACCTGTTCCACATTAGAAGGGATATCCCTCATTTTACTCCTCAGAAACGCTCTGTACATACCTCTCACCTGTCCCACATTAGGGATGTCCCTCATTTTACCCTCAGAACACCTCAGTACATACCTCTCACCTGTCCCACATTAACAGGGATATCCCTCATTTTACCTCTCAGAACCCCTCTGTACAGACCTCTCACCTGTCCCACATAAGGAGGGAAGTCCCTCATTTTATCCCTCAGAAACCCTCTGTACATACCTCTCACCTGTCCCACATTAGGAGGGATATCCCTCATTTTATGCCTCAGAAACCATCTGTACATACCTCTCACCTGTCCCACATTAGGAGGGATGTCCCTCATTTTATCCCTCAGAACCCCTCTGTCCATACCTCTCACCTGTCCCACATTAGGAGGGATGTCCCTCATTTTACCCCTCAGAACCCCTCTGTTCATACCTCTCACCTGTCCCACATTAGGAGGGATGTCCCTCATTTTACCCCTCAGAACCCCTCTGTCCATACCTCTCACCTGTCCCACATTAGAAGGGATGTCCCTCATATATAACTCAGAACCCCTCTGTACATACCTCTCACCTGTCCCACATTAGGGATGTCCCTCATTTTACCCCTCAGAACCCCTCTGTACATACCCCTCACCTGTCCCTCATTAGGAGGGATGTCCCTCATTTTACCCCTCAGAACCCCTCTGTACATACCTCTCACCTGTTCCACATTAGAAGGGATATCCCTCATTTTACTCCTCAGAAACGCTCTGTACATACCTCTCACCTGTCCCACATTAGGGATGTCCCTCATTTTACCCTCAGAACACCTCAGTACATACCTCTCACCTGTCCCACATTAACAGGGATATCCCTCATTTTACCTCTCAGAACCCCTCTGTACAGACCTCTCACCTGTCCCACATAAGGAGGGATGTCCCTCATTTTACCCTTCAGAAACCCTCTGTACATACCTGTCACCTGTCCCACATTAGGAGGGATATCCCTCATTTTATGCCTCAGAAACCATCTGTACGTACCTCTCACCTGTCCCACATTAGGAGGGATGTCCCTCATTTTATCCCTCAGAACCCCTCTGTCCATACCTCTCACCTGTCCCACATTAGGGAGGATGTCCTCATTTTACCCTCAGAACCCCTCTGTTCATACCTCTCACCTGTCCCACATTAGGAGGATGTCCCTCATTTACCCTCAGACCCCTCTGTACATACCTCTCACCTGTCCCACATTGGAGGGATGTCCCTCATTTACCCTCAGAACCCTCTGTACATACCTCTCTCCTGTCCCACATTAGGAGGGATGTCCCTTTTACCCTCAGAACCCCTCTGCACATACCTCTCACCTGTCCCACATTAGGAGGGATGCCCCTCATCTTACCCCTCAGAACCCCTCTGTACATACCTCTCACCTGTCCCACATTAGGAGGGATGTCCCTCATTTTATCCCTCAGAAACACTCTGTACATACCTCTCACCTGTCCAACATTAGGAGGGATGTCCCTCATTTTACCCCTCAGAACCCCTCTGTCCAGACCTCTCACCTGTCCCACATTAGGAGGGATATCCATCATTTTACCTCTCAGAACCCCACTGTACATACCTCTCACCTGTCCCACATTAGGAGGGATGTCCATCATTTTCTCTCAGAACCCCCTGTACATACCTCTCACCTGTCCCACATTAGAAGGATGTCCATCATTTTACCTCAGAACCCCACTGTACATACCTCTCACCTGTCCCACATGAGGATGTCCCTCATTTTACCCCTCAGAACACCTCAGTACATACCTCTCACCTGTCCCCATCAGGAGGATGTCCTCATTTTACCCATCAGAACCCCTCTGTACATACCTCTCACCTGTCCCACATCAGGAGGGATGTCCTCATTTTACCCTTAGAAACCCTCTGTACATACCTTTCACCTGTTCCACATTAGGAGGATGTCCTCATTTATCCTCAGAACCCTCTGTACATACCTCTCACCTGTCCCACATAGGAGGGATGTCCTCATTTCCCCTCAGAACCTCTCTGTACATACCTCTCACCTGTCCCACATTAGGAGGGAGTCCCTCATTTTACCCTCAGAACCCCTCTGTACAGACCTCTCACCTCTCCCACATCAGGAGGGATATCCCTCATTTTACCTCTCAGAACCCCTCTGTTCATACCCCTCACCTGTCCAACATTAGGAGGGATGTCCCTCATTTACCCTCAGACCCTCTGTACATACCTCTCACCTGTCCCACATGAGGGATGTCCTCATTTTACCCTCAGAACCCCTCTGTACATACCCTCACCTGTCCCTCATTAGGAAGGATGTCCTCATTTTACCCTCAGAACCCCTCTGTCATACCTCTCACCTGTTCCACATTGAGAGGATATCCTCATTTTACTCCTCAGAAGCGCTCTGTACATACCTCTCACTCTGTCCCACATTAGGGAATCCCTCATTTTACCCTCAGAACACCTCAGTACATACCTCTCACCTGTCCCACATTAACAGGATATCCCTCATTTTCCTCTCAGAACCCCTCTGTACAGACCTCTCCTGTCCCACATAAGGAGGGATGTCCCTCATTTTACCCTTCAGAACCCTCTGTACATACCTGTCACCTTGTCCCACATTAGGAGGGATATCCTCATTTTATGCCTCAAAACCATCTGTACGCACTCTCACCTGTCCCACATTAGGAGGGATGTCCTCATTTTATCCCTCAGAACCCTCTGTCCATACCTCTCACCTGTCCCACATTAGGAGGATGCCCTCATTTACCCCTCAGAACCCCTCTGTACATACCTCTCAACTGTCCCACATTAGGAGGGGTGTCCCTCATTTTATCACTCAGAACCCCTCTGTACATACCTCTCACCTGTTCCACATTAGGAGGGATGACCCTCATTTTACCCCTTAGAACCCCTCTGTTCATACTTCTCACCTGTCCCACATTAGGAGGATGTCCTCTTTTATCCTCAGAACCCCTCTGCATACCTCTCACCTGTCCCACATTGGGAGGATGCCCTCATCTTCCTCAGAACCCCTCTGCTTCACACCTCTCACCTGTCCCACATTAGGAGGGATGTCCTCATTTTATCCCTCAGAAACACTCTGTACATACCTCTCACCTGTCCAACATTAGGAGGGATGTCCCTCATTTTACCCCTCAGAACCCCTCTGTCCATACCTCTCACCTGTCCCACATTAGGAGGGATGTCCATCATTTTACCTCTCAGAACCCCACTGTACATACCTCTCACCTGTCCCACATTAGGAGGGATGTCCATCATTTTACCTCGCAGAACCCCACTGTACATACCTCTCACCTGTCCCACATTAGGAGGGATGTCCATCATTTTACCTCTCAGAACCCCACTGTACATACCTCTCACCTCTCCCACATCAGGAGGGATGTCCCTGATTTTACCCCTCAGAACCCCTCTGTACATACCTCTCACCTGTCCCACATCAGGAGGAATGTCCCTCATTTCACTTAGAACCCCTCTGTACATACCTCTCACCTGTCCCACATCAGGAGGGATGTCCCTCATTTACCCCTTCAAACCCTCTGTACATACCTCTCACCTGTTCCACATTAGGAGGATGTCCTCATTTATCCTCAGAACCCTCTGTACATACCTCTCACCTGTCCCACATTAGGAGGATGTCCTCATTTTGCCCCTCAGAACCTCTCTATACATACCTCTCACCTGTCCCACATTAGGAGGGAAGTCCCTCATTTTACCCTCAGAACCCCTCTGTACAGACCTCTCACCTCTCCCACATCAGGAGGGATATCCCTCATTTTACCTCTCAGAACCCCTCTGTTCATACCCCTCACCTGTCCAACATTAGGAGGGATGTCCCTCATTTTACCCCTCAGAACCCCTCTGTACATACCTCTCACCTGTCCCACATTAGGGATGTCCCTCATTTTACCCCTCAGAACCCCTCTGTACATACCCCTCACCTGTCCCTCATTAGGAGGGATGTCCCTCATTTTACCCCTCAGAACCCCTCTGTACATACCTCTCACCTGTTCCACATTAGAAGGGATATCCCTCATTTTACTCCTCAGAAACGCTCTGTACATACCTCTCACCTGTCGCACATTAGGGATGTCCCTCATTTTACCCTCAGAACCCTGCAGACCTCTCTCACCTGTCCACATTAAAGATATCCTCATTTTACCCTCAGAAACGCTCTGTACATACCTCTCACCTGTCCACATTAGGGATGTCCCTCATTTTACCTCTCAGAACCCTCTGTAGCATACCTCTCACCTGTCCCACTAGGAGGGATGTCCTCATTTTACCTCTCAGAACCCCTCTGTCCATGACCTCTCACCTGTCCCACATTAGGAGGGACGTCCTCATTACCCTCAGAACCCCTCTACTGCCCTCTCACCTGTCCCACATTAGGAGGGACGTCCCTCATTTTACCCCTCAGAACCCTCTGTACATACCTCTCACCTGTCCCACATTAGGAGGGACGTCCCTCATTTTACCTCTCAGAACCTTCTGTACATACCTCTCACCTGTCCCACATTGGGAGGGATGTCCCTCATTTTAACCCTCAGAACCCCTCTGTACATACCTCTCACCTGTCCCACATTAGGAGGGACGTCCTCATTTTACCTCTCAGAACCCCTTCTGTACATACCTCTCACCTGTCTCTAGCATTAGGAGGATAGCCCTCATTTTACCCTCTGAACCCCTCTGTACATACCTCTCCACCCAGTCCCAAATTAGGAGGCATGTCCCTCATTTTACCCTGAGAACCCCTCTGTCCATACCTCTCACCTGTCCCACATTGAGGATGTCCCTCATTTTTCCAGAACCCTCTGTCCATACCTCTCCTGTCCCACATTAGGAGGATGTCCCTCATTTACCCTCAGAACCCTCTGTACATACCCCTCCACCTGTCCCACTTTGGGAAGATGTCCTCATTTTATCCTCAGTACATCCTGTACCTCTCACCTGTCTCATGTAGGAGGATGTTACTCATTTTATCCTCAGAACCTCTGTACATACCTGTCACCTGTCCCACATTAGGAGGATGTCCTCATTTTCCCTCAGAACCTCATGTACAACCTCTCACCTGTCCCACATTAGGAGGTTGTCCTCATTTATCACCAGACGCTCCTGTACATACCTCTCACCTGTTCCACATTAGGAGGGATGAATCCTCATTTACCCCTCAGAACCCTCTGTTCTTACTTCTCACCTGTCCCACATTAGAAGGATGTCCCTCATTTTATCCTCAGAACCCCTGTACCTTACCTCACCTGTCCCACATTAGGAGGATGTCCCTCATTTACCCCTCAGAACCCTCTGTTCATACTTTTCACTGTCCACATTAGGAGGATGTCCTCATTTGACCTCAGAATCCCTCTGTTCATACTTCTCAACTGTCCCACATTAGGAAGGATGTCCCTCATTTTACCTCTTAGAACCCTCTGTTCATCTTCTCACCTGTCCCACATTGGAGGATGTCCCTCATTTACCCTCGAACCCTATGTTCATACTTCTCACCTGTCCCACATTAGGAGGAATTTCCTCATTTTACCGTCAGAACCCCTCTGTACAGACCTCTCACCTGTCCCACATTAGGAGGATGTCCCTCATTTACTCCCTCAGAACCCTCTGTACCTCTCACCTGTCCCACATGGGAGGATGTCCATCATTTACCTCACAGACCCCACTGTACATCCTCTCACCTGTCCCACATTAGGAGGGATGTCCATCATTTACCTCTCAGAACCCACTGTACATACCTCTCCTGTCCCATCAGGAGGATGTCCCTTATTTACCTCAGAACCCCTCTGTATACCTCTCACCTGTCCCCACATCAGGAGGATGTCCTCATTTACCCTCAAAACCCTCTGTACATGCCTCTCACCTGTTCCACATTAGGAGAGATGTCCCTCATTTTACCCTCAGACCCCTCTGTACATCCTCTCACCCTGCCCCTCATTAGGAGGGATGTCCCTCATTTACCCTCAAACCTCTGGCCATACCTCTCACCCTGTTTCTCCACATTAGAAGGATGTCCCTCATTTGCTCTCCAAGCGTCTGTACATACCTCTACCTGTCCCACATTAGGGATGTCCTCATTTACCCTCAGAACACCTTCAGTACATGCCTCTCACCTGTCGCACATTAGAGATGTCCTCATTTCCCTCAGAACCCCTCTGTACAGACCTCTCACCTGTCCCACATTAAAAGAGATGTCCCTCATTTTACCCCTCAGAACCCCTCTGTTCATAGTTTTCACCTGTCCCACATTAGGAGGGATGTCCCTCATTTTACCTCTCAGAACCCCTCTGTACATACCTCTCACCTGTCCCACATTAGGAGGGATGTCCCTCATTTTACCTCTCAGAACCCCTCTGTCCATACCTCTCACCTGTCCCACATTAGGAGGGACGTCCCTCATTTTACCCCTCAGAACCCTCTGTACATACCTCTCACCTGTCCCACATTAGGAGGGCTGTCCTCATTTATCCTCAGAACCCCTCTGTACATGCCTCTCACCTGTCCCACATTAGAGGGCGTCCTCATTTCCTCTCAGAACCCTTCTGTACCTTACCTCACCTGTTCCACATTAGGAGGTTGTCCCTCATTTACCCTCAGAACCCATCTTGTACATACCTCTCACCTGTCCCATTCAGGAAGGATGTCCTTCATTTTGCCCTCAGAACACCTCTGTACATACCTCTCACCTGTCTCCCATAGGGAGGATAGCCCTCATTTTACCTCTCAGAACCCTCTGTACATACCTCTCACCTGTCCCACATTAGGAGGCATGTCCTCATTTTACCCTTGAGAACCCCTCTGTGTCCATACCTCTCACCTGTCCCACATTAGAGGATGTCCTCATTTTCCCTTGAGCCCCTCTGTCATACCTCTCCTGTCCCAATTAGGAGGATGTCCCTCATTTACCTCAAGAACCTCTGTACATACCTCTCACCTGTCCCACTTTGGGAGGGATGTCCTCATTTTATCCCTCAGAACATCCTGTCCGCTCTCACCTGTCCCATATTAGGAGGGATGTCCTCATTTTACACTCAGAACCCTCTGTACATACCTCTCACCTGTCCCACATTAGGAGGATGTCCTCATTTTACACCTCAGAACACCTCTGTACATACCTCTCAACTGTCCCACATTAGGAGGTGTCCCTCATTTTATCACCTCAGAACCCCTCTGTACACCTCTCACCTGTTCCACATTAGGGATGACCCCATTTCTCAGAACCCTCTGTTCATACTTCTCACCTGTCCCACATTAGAAGGGATATCCTCATTTTATCCCTCAGAAACGCTCTGTACATACCTCTCACCTGTCCCACATTAGGATGTCCTCATTACCTCTCAGAACCCTCACTGTACATACCTCTCACCTGTCCCACATTAACAGGATGTCCATCATTTACCTCTCAGAACCCCTCTGTACAGACCTCTCACCTGTCCCACATCAGGAGGATGTCCTTATTTTACCCTCAGAACCCCTCTGTACATAGCTCTCACCTGTCCCACATCAGAGAATATCCTCATTTTACGCCTCAGAAACCATCTGTACATACCTCTCCTGTCCCACATCAGGAGGGATGTCCTCATTTTACCCTCAGAACCCTCTGTCCATACCTCTCACCTGTCCCACATTAGAGATGTCCTCATTTTCCCTCAGAACCCCTCTGTACATACCTCTCACCTGTCCCACATTAGGGATGTCCCTCATTTTACCCCTCAGAACCCCTCTGTACATACCTCTCACCTGCCCCTCATTAGGAGGGATGTCCCTCATTTTACCCCTCAGAACCCCTCTGTACATACCTCTCACCTGTTCCACATTAGAAGGGATATCCCTCATTTTACTCCTCAGAAACGCTCTGTACATACCTCTCACCTGTCCCACATTAGGGATGTCCCTCATTTTACCCTCAGAACACCTCAGTACATACCTCTCACCTGTCGCACATTAGGGATGTCCCTCATTTTACCCTCAGAACCCCTCTGTACAGACCTCTCACCTGTCCCACATTAAAAGAGATGTCCCTCATTTTACCCCTCAGAACCCCTCTGTTCATACTTTTCATCTGTCCCACATTAGGAGGGATGTCCCTCATTTTACCTCTCAGAACCCCTCTGTACATACCTCTCACCTGTCCCACATTAGGGAGGATGTCCTCATTTTACCTCTCAAACCCTCTGTCCATACCTCTCACCTGTCCCACATTAGGAGGGACATCCTCATTTACCTCAGAAACCCTCTGTACATGCCTCTCACCTGTCCCACATTAGGAGGGACGTCCCTCATTTCTCCTCAGAACCCCTCTGTACATACCTCTCACCTGTCCCACATTAGGAGGGACGTCCCTCATTTTACTCTCAGAACCCCTCTGTTCATACCTCTCACCTGTCCCACATTAGGAGGGATGTCCCTCATTTTACCCTCAGAACCCCTCTGTACATACCTCTCACCTGTCCCACATTAGGAAGGATGTCCTTCATTTTACCCCTCAGAACCCCTCTGTACATACCTCTCACCCGTCTCACATTAGGAGGGATAGCCCTCATTTTACCTCTCAGAACCCCTCTGTACATACCTCTCACCCGTCCCACATTAGGAGGCATGTCCCTCATTTTACCCCTGAGAACCCCTCTGTCCATACCTCTCACCTGTCCCATAAGAGGATGTCCCTCATTTTTCCATCAGAAACACTCTGTACAACTCCCTCCTGTCCAACATTAGGAGGGATGTCCCTCATTTTACCCTCAGAACCCCTCTGTCCATACCTCTCACCTGTCCCACTTTAGGAGGATGTCCCTCATTTATCCTCTCAGAACACACTTGCATACCTCTCACCTGTCTCATTGGGAGGATGTTCCTCATTTTATCCCTCAGAACCCTCTGTACATACCTGTCACCTGTTCCACATTAGAAGGATATCCCTCATTTTACCCCTCAGAACCCCTCTGTACATACCTCTCAACTGTCCCACATTAGGAGGGGTGTCCCTCATTTTATCACTCAGAACCCCTCTGTACATACCTCTCACCTGTTCCACATTAGGAGGGATGACCCTCATTTTACCCCTCAGAACCCCTCTGTTCATACTTCTCACCTGTCCCACATTAGAAGGGATGTCCCTCATTTTATCCCTCAGAACCCCTCTGTACATACCTCTCACCTGTCCCACATTAGGAGGGATGTCCCTCATTTTACCCCTCAGAACCCCTCTGTTCATACTTCTCACCTGTCCCACATTAGGAGGGATGTCCCTCATTTTACCCCTCAGAACCCCTCTGTTCATACTTTTCACCTGTCCCACATTAGGAGGGATGTCCCTCATTTTACCCCTCAGAATCCCTCTGTTCATACTTCTCACCTGTCCCACATTAGGAGGGATGTCCCTCATTTTACCCTCAGAACCCCTCTGTTCATACTTCTCACCTGTCCCACATTAGGAGGAATTTCCCTCATTTACCGTCAGAACCCCTCTGTACAGACCTCTCACCTGTCCCACATTAGGAGGGATGTCCCTCATTTTACCCCTCAGAACCCCTCTGTACATACCTCTCACCTGTCCCACATTAGGAGGATGTCCTCATTTTTCCCTCAGAACCCCTCTGTACATACCTCTCACCTGTCCCACATTAGGAGGGACGTCCCTCATTTTACCTCTCAGAACTCTTCTGTACATACCTCTCACCTGTCCCACATTAGGAGGGTTGTCCCTCATTTTACCCCTCAGAACCCATCTGTACATACCTCTCACCTGTCCCACATTAGGAAGGATGTCCTTCATTTTTACCTCAGAACCCCTCTGTACATACCTCTCACCCGTCTCACATTAGGAGGGATAGCCCTCATTTTACCTCTCAGAACCCCTCTGTACATACCTCTCACCCGTCCCACATTAGGAGGCATGTCCCTCATTTTATCCGAACCACATCTGTCCGTCCTCTCACCTGTCTCATGTAGGAGGGATGTTACTCATTTTTCCCTCAGAACCCTCTGTACATACCTCTCCCTGTCCCACATTAGGAGGGATGTCCTCATTTTACCCTCAGAACCCTCTTGTACATACCCTCTCACCTGTCCCACATTAGAGGGATGTCCCTCATTTATCCTCAGAACATACTGTGCCATCTCACCTGTCTCATGTAGGAGGGATGTTACTCATTTTATCCCTCAGAACCCTCTGTACATACCTCTCACCTGTCCCACATTAGGAGGGATGTCCCTCATTTTACCCCTCAGAACCCCTCTGTACATACCTCTCACCTGTCCCACATTAGGAGGGATGTCCCTCATTTTACCTCAGAACCCCTCTGTTCATACCTCTCACCTGTCCCACATTAGGAGGGATGTCCCTCATTTTACCCCTCAGAACCCCTCTGTTCATACTTTTCACCTGTCCCACATTAGGAGGGATGTCCCTCATTTTACCCTCAGAACCCCTCTGTTCATACTTCTCACCTGTCCCACATTAGGAGGGATGTCCCTCATTTTACCCTTAGAACCCCTCTGTTCATACTTCTCACCTGTCCCACATTAGGAGGAATGTCCCTCATTTTACCCGTCAGAACCCCTCTGTACAGACCTCTCACCTGTCCCACATTAGGAGGGATGTCCCTCATTTTACCCTCAGAACCCCTCTGTACATACCTCTCACCTGTCCCACATTAGGAGGGATGTCCATCATTTTACCTCTCAGAACCCCACTGTACATACCTCTCACCTGTCCCACATTAGGAGGGATGTCCATCATTTTACCTCTCAGAACCCCACTGTACATACCTCTCACCTGTCCCACATCAGGAGGGATGTCCATCATTTTACCCCTCAGAACCCCACTGTACATACCTCTCACCTGTCCCACATCAGGAGGGATGTCCCTTATTTTACCCCTCAGAACCCCTCTGTACATACCTCTCACCTGTCCCACATCAGGAGGAATGTCCCTCATTTTACCCCTTAGAACCCCTCTGTACATACCTCTCACCTGTCCCACATCAGGAAGGATGTCCCTCATTTTACCCCTTAGAAACCCTCTGTACATACCTCTCACCTGTTCCACATTAGGAGGGATGTCCCTCATTTTCCCTCAGAACCCCTCTGTACATACCTCTCACCTGTCCCACATTAGGAGGGATGTCCCTCATTTTACCCTCAGAACCTCTCTGTACAGACCTCACCTGTCCCACATCAGGAGGGATGTCCCTCATTTTACCCTCAGAACCTCTCTGTTCATACCTCTCACCTCTCCCACATCAGGAGGATGTCCTCATTTTACCCTCAGAACCCTCTGTACATACCCTCACCTGTCCAACATTAGGAGATGTCCTCATTTTACCCTCAGAACCCTCTGTACATACCTCTCACCTGTCCCCACATTAGGGATGTCCTCATTTTACCCCTCAGAACCCCTCTGTACCTTCCTCACCTGTTCCACATTAGGAGGGATATCCCTCATTTTACCCTCAGAACACCCTCTGTACATACCTCTCACCTGTCCCACATTAGGGATGTCCCTCATTTTACCCTCAGAACGCTCTGTACATACCTCTCACCCTGTCCCACATGGGGATGTCCCTCATTTTACCCTCAGAACACCTCAGTACAGACCTCTCACCTGTCCCACATTAGGAGATGTCCCTCATTTTACCCTCAGAACCCCTCTGTTCAGACCTCTCACCTGTCCCACATTAAAAGAGATGTCCCTCATTTTACCCCTCAGAACCCCTCTGTCCATACTTTTCATCTGTCCCACATTAGGAGGGATGTCCCTCATTTTACCTCTCAGAACCCCTCTGTACATACCTCTCACCTGTCCCACATTAGGAGGGATGTCCCTCATTTTACCTCTCAGAACCCCTCTGTACATACCTCTCACCTGTCCCACATTAGAAGGGACGTCCCTCATTTTACCCCTCAGAACCCCTCTGTACATACCTCTCACCTGTCCCACATTAGGAGGGACGTCCCTCATTTTACCCCTCAGAACCCTCTGTACATACCTCTCACCTGTCCCACATTAGGAGGGATGTCCCTCATTTTACCTCTCAGAACCCTTCTGTACATACCTCTCACCTGTCCCACATTAGGAGGGTTGTCCCTCATTTTACCCTCAGAACCCTCTGTACATACCTCTCACCTGTCCCACATTAGGAGGCATGTCCCTCATTTTACCCCTGAGAACCCCTCTGTCCATACCTCTCACCTGTCCCACATTAGAAGGGATGTCCCTCATTTTTTCCCGCAGAACCCCTCTGTCCATAGCTCTCCCTGTCCCACATTAGGAGGGATGTCCCTCATTTTACCCTCAGAACCCCTCTGTACATACCTCTCACCTGTCCCACTTTAGGAGGGATGTCCCTCATTTTATCCCTCAGTACATACTGTACCTCTCACCTGTCTCATGTAGGAGGGATGTTACTCATTTTATCCCTCAGAACCCCTCTGTACTTACCTGTCACCTGTCCCACATTAGGAGGGATGTCCCTCATTTTACCCCTCAGAACCCCTCTGTACATACCTCTCACCTGTCCCACATTAGGAGGGGTGTCCCTCATTTTATCACTCAGAACCCCTCTGTACATACCTCTCACCTGTTCCACATTAGGAGGGATGACCCTCATTTTACCCTCAGAACCCCTCTGTTCATACCTCTCACCTGTCCCACATTAGGAGGGATGTCCCTCATTTTATCCTCAGAACCCCTCTGTACATACCTCTCACCTGTTCCACATTAGGAGGGATGTCCTCATTTTACCCCTCAGAACCCCTCTGTTCATACTTCTCACCTGTCCCACATTAGAGGATGTCCTCATTTTATCCTCAGAACCCTCTGTTCATACTTCTCACCTGTCCCACATTGGGAGGGATGTCCTCATTTTACCCTCAGAACCCCTCTGTTCAGACTTCTCACCTGATCCCACATTAGGAGGGATGTCCCTCATTTTACCCTCAGAACCCTCTGTACATACCTCTCACCTGTCCCACATTAGGAGGGATGTCCCTCATTTTACCCTCAGAACCCCTCTGTTCATATCTCTCTCCTGGCCCACATTAGGAGAGATGTCCCTCATTTTAACCCTCAGAGCCCCTCTGTACCTACCTCTCATCTGTCCCACATTAGGGGGATGTCCCTCATTTTACCCTCAGAACCCCTCTGTACATACCTCTTACCTGTCCCACATATAGGAGGGATGTCCCTCATTTTACCCTCAGAACCCCTCTGTACATACCTCTCACCTGTCCCACATTAGGAGGGGTGTCCCTCATTTTACCCCTCAGAACCCCTCTGTTCATACTTCTCTCCTGTCCCACATTAGGAGGGATTTCCCTCATTTACCCTCAGAACCCCTCTGTACAGACCTCTCACCTGTCCCACATTAGGAGGGATGTCCCTCATTTTACCCTCAGAACCCCTCTGTACATACCTCTCACCTGTCCCACATTAGGAGTGATGTCCCTCATTTTACCCCTCAGAAATCCTCTGTACATAACTCTCACCTGTCCCACATTAGAAGGGATGTCCCTCATATTACACCTCAGAACCCCTCTGTACATACCTCTCACCTGTCCCACATTAGAAGGTATGTCCCTCATTTTACCCTCAGAACCCCTCTGTACATACCTCTCACCTGTCCCACATTAGGAAGGATGTCCCTCATTTTACCCTCAGAACCCCTCTGTACATTCCTCTCACCTGTCCCACATTAGGAGGGATATCCCTCATTTTACCCTCAGAACCCCTCTGTTCATACCTCTCACCTGTCCCACATTAGGAGGGACATCTCTTCTTATTTCACTCAGAACTCCACAGTTCAATTCTATATCCCACACTGGAAAGGACATCACTGATTTTATCACTTAAATCCATCTGCCCTCATCTGTAGAACAGGGTTCCATTAGTATGTACATGCTGCATTTCCACTGGGCTAGTCCATGTAAATTAGTGAACATAAATGTAAGAAACAAAACATTTGGGTGATGATAGGTTCACAACTTTGAGGATCTGCATTGGTTTGGAAACCTGCCTTTCATTTCAGAGGATCTAACTTGCGTACTGCTGGGTTTTCTCTGTTTTACGGGGGGATCATCCTTGTGGGGGAGGACATCTTTGAAAGCTACAGGAACAGACACCAACACAGCGCAAGGAGAGTGCAAGGCAGGAGGTTAATAGAAATCAGACTTCCTTGTAACAGTCCATAAACTGCGAAGGCAAACGCACTGCCAGCTGAGACAAGCAGCCGTGGATACTGCACTATTTCAAGCAGAGAAGGAAATGATCATAATGGGGGTTCCATAAACAACAACCCTGAACTTTTAGTGTGAACTTTCATGAACATAAGTTCCAGCAGTTTCAGTTTACTGCCAGGCAGATTTATACGTTTTGTTAATTTTCATTGTTTTTCTTTTATGGGGTTTTTAACTCGCAGGCTGCCAAGAAAATTAGAACGTATAGGAATTCTGGACTGACATATCAGTCCACGGCACAGCAAGGGTTAAACTCTTGGTAGCCTACTCAAATGTTCTGCGTGATTATCCTTTGACTGTCCCCAGCTGACATCACAGTGTCATAACATAGGACATTAACACAGGACTTGATCTGATCCTCTAAGGGCGCCATAATACAGGCCAAAGGTGTGCATCCCGACTCCGGAGATCCAAACTCATGAAAGCATATGCCAGAGGAAAGATGCACATCCCTGGTCTCTCCTTTCACATGAACACTAGCATGGAGGTACCGCGTGGGGGGCACGTTAATATGCCCATCTTTATTTTCATTTTCTTTCATTCTTGGACTGGGATACATGGTTCTGGAGTTTTTAAAGTTTCTGCTCCCTTGCCACACCCACCATGAAAAAGTTGAGTATCTTGGTGTGGTTGTCTGCTGTTTTCACCCTCTCAAGCACATGGTGGTGCCACCTTATGCTAGGACTAGAAACTAATGGTATTCTGTCCTAGTTATCATACTGGTTTTCAAGGCAGAACAGCATTTTCATCAGGCTGGTATTCCACCTTGAAAGCCACTGATGTCTTCACTGTGTAGTTTAATCTAGTGCACAGCTGTTTTGAATAGGCAGAATACCTGATATTGAGGTGGAATACCAAATGTGGGGTTTGGTATTCTGCCACCCACACCAAATTATTTTCTTAATTTCTAATACATCCATAGTATGAATCTAGCATGTACTGTACATTCAAAATGTAACCCTGGTGGAAGAGATTTTAAAAAATTGCAAGTGGTGGTCATCTTTTAATAGAATTAACAGCGGTTTTAAAAATATCAGATACATTTACATATACTCTGGGAATGAATCTAAGGCTGTCACAAATGCATTTTTAACTCTAAAAAAATTATATGACTGAATGCTTGTCCTGACTAACATATTCTGCTGCTTTAAACTACATCTTACTGTTTTGCATAGAATCTTGCGGCTCGGAGAGCTCAGAGCAGACAGCAGTGACAATACGTACTGTACACCTCAGCAGTTCATATAACAGAGTACATTTTTTAGCAAGGATTAAGGTATGACTGGGGTTTGGTTTACAAGTAGTTAATTTAACTGTCAGGTGCACAATGAGGCCCCAAGGTATACCCTAATAGTATTATAAAAATGAACAGCTATACAGAAATGCGTCCATATGTTTTTGCTATGCTCATAAGATTTAAAGAGTTTTTTTAATTTATTAGCTATGCTTTGCAGGTTTATGAGAAAAAAATCCCTTTTTGTTGCTTTATTCTCTTGACTGGTTTACATTCATTTTAAAACACAGGACTGTCAAATAAGCACATTAGTTGAAAAAAACATAGAAAACGTTTTAGCTGACGTAGTAATACCCAAATCAACTGTCATTTTACCCCCCCACCCCAGCCACCGGGGAACTGTTGAAGTCTCCAGTGATACTAACGTAGGTCGATCCTCCCTGCTACCTTCACAACGCTGAACGAGAAAAGGCAATAAATAGCTGCAAGCTTTAGTTATACAGTATGCTCACCACCCCAATGACCCAGAGGCAGAACACTGTACTGTCATGCAGTTGACCTGGGTTTGGGAGGTAGCTCAGCTGGCCATATTTGACCTGGTTTTGGGAGGTAGCTCAGCTGGCCATATTTGCCTTTCAGTATGAAGAAGGTTGTGGTAGCGATTGTGGGGTGATTGGGCTACTTAACAACCACAGGAGAGACCCGGACAATTTCTGGGGGGGGAACATGATGACTAACTTGGGGGCTGCTGATTCACCTAAAATGTATTTACTTGTTTTACTGCTCTGCTTATGTGTCAGTCTTGTGTTTCAATAAAAAATAGAGTTTAAAGATAGTCTTTAAAATAAAAAAAAAACCTTGATTGTAGATAGGGCAGTATGTGTTCACTGCTTGCCAGCAGATAACTCGTCTGTAATTTATGTGTCTGCCTGGTAGTTTTCTTTAGACTGCTTGGCAATTTAGACAGATCTTGTTTTTCCCATTCTGGAGCACAGATCTGCTGTGCCTTCTTGTGATGAGGTGCCACTCTCAGGTTTACTGGGACTAACAATGTTTGTGAGCCAATCAGATTGCTACTTTCTGTTTGCCCTTTTTATCATTTCCATCAATCTTAAATAAGGGGTTGCAACTCTAGGACAAACCGCAGAAATGTAAGGCTCTGATTCAGCTCGTATTTCTTCTGCTGCCTGTCATTCTTTGCCATGTTTTCTTAAGCACTATGATATTTGGATAAAGGCACAAACTTTGTTCCTCAATAGGACCTCGGCAGGTCCCTTGGCAGGACCTTTACAGTCACAGGCATCCCTTTAATGCCAATTTAGTTTTCCCTTACTGCCGCAAGGAAGCAGTGTGCCAGACTTGATGACAGCAGTTTGGTGCATCAGATGTGGCCATGTGACATGGGAAGGCTGGAGGCCATTGTTCGAGCTACTGGGCCAACCTTTACCTCGGTTGTCCCTCTGAAAACTTCACCGTCCTTCTCTGGACTCATGGGGCACCCTAGCACTGCTCCTCCTTTTCTCGTCATAAATGTTCAACAGCTGAGTACAAATTCTGATCATTCATTTAACAGCAAAGGACAGTAAAAGTGCACCATTAGGACATAACACAATTTTAAACAGCAAATAAACATCTAATGAAAATTTAACTGATGCTTATTAAAGAGTAATTGACAGCTATATAAAGTAAGACAAGCATTTGTTTTTGCTGCCAGTAGGAAATTATCATTGGCCATCTGGCTGTTGAATTTCATATAACCTGGGTTAAAGTTCAAAACACTGAGTGCAAACTCGTCTCCTAAACAACACTAAAGAGTTGTAAAGAACACCATTAGGATGAGGGATCGGTGAATTCTGGGGTGCTTTTGGATTTAGTTTTGGATTTGCTGGATTTGGTTCTGCAAAGGATTTGGATTTGGTTGGTCTGGGTCAAAGAACTCCGTATTCAGTTTGCATAAATAGTGCTGTGCAAAATATAGTGGGCCGTCGTTAGGGAGACATATTCAGAAAGGACTGTCCAGTGTGCCACTTGTATAAATATTGGGCTATGTTAGCACTGTGCAATGGGCAGATGCACAGTCCTACCACAGTCCCCAGCTGGCAACTGACAACCAGGAGCACAGGAGGGAAACATGTCCTAAAGAGGATAGCACTTTTGATCCCATGTACCACATTCAGTGGCTGACATACTAATGACCACGTACAGCATGCAAGATGCTACAGAGCATGTCATTATGTGGCGACTAGCAGTTCTGCACAATGCCCCCATGCACAAATGTGCAGAGGCTATGTGCAGTACCTCGGCTGTTGCCCCCATCCGGTCTCCATAGTGTAACAGCAACTTCCCTTGTAGTCCCATGGTACCCACCTCCTGCCTGATCTCCAATTAATGAAAACCTTCTCTGGTAGTCCAGTAGTACCAACCCCTCCCAGCTGATACTTGATTAAATAATGAAAACATTTCCTGCTAGTCCTATGGTACACACCTTCTTCTTGATTCCCAATTAAATAATGAAAACCTTCACTGGTAATCCAGTGGGATCCCCCCCCCCCAATACCCAATTAAACAATGAAAGTCTTCCCTTTTAGTCCCCTTGTACCCCCTTCCTACTCGATCTCTGATTTAATACAGATAACCTTCCCTGGTAATCCAGTGGTACCTCCTCCCACCCACCCCCCAATTTAATACAGAAAACCTTCCCTGGTAGTCCAGTGGTACCCCTTTTTGACTAATCCTGAATTAGATATTGAAAACCTTCCTTGATAGTCCACCGATACCCCTCTCCCACCTGACACCTGATTAAATAATGAAAACCTTCCCTGGTAGTCCAGTGGTAACCTCTCCCACCCTGTATACTATTTGTAAAGGCATAGTGGTTAGGTTATTTGAGTCAGACTGGTGTTGTCTACATTTGTCATGCGAGTGGATTGCCTAAGTGGATGATTATTGATATAGCCTGCAATAAACAGAAGCAAAAACTAGGTAACTGGCAAGTTGCATTTGAGCATTTCATAGTAACCAGCTAATTTGTTTAGTGCAGCGATCTAGGGTTTACTAACAGGGTTTTTTTGCCTTCCTAAGAAACAGCGGGAGCCATTCACACAGGTGTTCGCTACAAGCTCCAAGCCCATGCTTCGTTATAGTATCAGAGGAATTAACTAATGGAGGAGCACTCCATTGTGGTCTTCCCTATTGTGTGATTTCTCATGCACTATGCGCTGATGCATTTTTTAAAGTTGCTCAGGAAGACTTTGTCATCAACCATACACACACAAAAAGACACTAGCAGGCACTCTGTTTTTACTTCAGCATTTTTCTGTTAGATCTACATTTTACATAACTGAGTTGAAAATGACTAGTGCTTTGAAACAGCATTGGAGTACCCCCCCCACCACCACCACCATGATCTTTCACTCCACACTATAGTTATGTTGTTTTTTTTTTTTTTACAGACTGACAGCCTCTTTGTTCTTGGTCAGTCACCCTTTGTGGTTTCTTTGGTTTTCATTTTCCTTTAATTCATTTTTTCTCCCCTTTGGCCTTACACACATTAGCAGGAAACTGCTTCACAATCACGATGTTAATCATTATAAGCATTATAAGCAGTGTCACCACACTCACCTCTGAGGCCGGGAGATCAGAAGGCTGTGGGTTCTAGCCCCACACCAGGCACTTGGGTTAATATCCCAATACTGGCTCTGTCGTGCAGCATGAGGGGGTTGTTGCACTCCTGAGGTGCCGTCTTTTGGATGAGATGTTAAACCAAGGTACCATCTACCTGTTCTGGTGGTAGTTCAGGTGGATGTTAAAGATCCCATGGCATTTCTCGAAAAGAGTAGGGAAATTTTGTTTTATTACATATGAACACAGAACATCAAGAACAGAACAAAACAAAAAATCCAAGAACACAAGAAATCTACATATTATCACATGGCAGGAACATCTGAAAATAAATAGAATGAATCTCTTTCAAAATATAGCCATGAAGATCTTCATAGGAGAGAAGTTTTTGCTGCAATGTAAACAGACACCTGGCATTCCATACATACCATTTGATAACAGCAAATATGACATGTAATGTAGAAATATCCCAACGAGACCATGCTCGACTAAACACCCCATAAATCAAATTGTCATATGAAAGAGTCCTAAGCCCAGACATGTCCCAGCAGGCAGCCAAGTAGCTCCAAAACGAACGAATATATGAACAAGTGAAAATAGGTGTGGCATGGATTCTAATTCGGCCAAACAATCTGGTTGAGCTCATTGCCTTTCAATAAGGGCTTTATGTTTTTGATTTGCCTTTACATTCAATTTATCAAGACAGCAAAGCTATAACACATCCCAGTATTTAACAGGGATCCGTTCATTTCGAAGAATTCTTAAGACATCTGGAACAAAGGAATGGGGACATAAAGGGAAAGTACAAGGATCAGAAAAATGTGTGGCTAGACCTTGTGCATATAACAATTTTTTTGATTTATGAACCACCGCTTCATATAAAATACCTCATTGCTTTAAATGAACAAACATCTCCCTATAATAAGATGGAGAAGATAAAACAGATGTAAAGACCTTCATTGTCCCAGAAGCCAGCCTCCATACCATGCATGAAGTTTGGCAGTCCGCAGTGCCATCCACCAAGTGGACTCCTGAAGACAATGTGATTGGAGATTCAAAAACAAAAAGTTCAGGAAAAAAATAGCACAGGGTTGACCATATTCAGACCTCCATCGGAGACCTTAAGATATAATGTATTCCATTTGAGGAGATTCAACTGACTCCTTCAGATGGCCTGGAAAAATGAGCCATAAAGGGCAGCATCCCTAACTCGGGGGGTGGGTGGGGACACCTGACTGACATACAAAAAAGTGGGAGAAGATATGATCTAACCAAATAGACACGTTTCAGCTTACCCAGCTGATGCCTATTCCAACCTGCCACCAAAGCTCTCCCCTACTCAAGCTTTAAGTCCCAATTAAGGAGGTCTTGTCAGCCAGAATCAAACATAATCCCCAAAACCTTTAGAGGCCTATCCTGAACCATGATACCAGCAACACAGGGAGCTGGGGTTCCCATTCCCAAACATTTAGTCATACATTTATACCTGTTCAGGATCACCCCAGAAGCAGCACCATAACAGAAGCAAAATTCAAATGCTTGGATAATATCCTCCAAGGATTTAAGAATTGAACAAATGTCATCAGCATAGGCAGCCGCTGTCCACAACAAACGATACCCCGAAGCCAAGACCAGAGTAAAAAAATGAACATCATTCAAAAGGCGCAGTAAGGGACCAATACAAAAAACCAAAAGTAAAGGGCTCTAGGGGCAACCCTGATGAACTCCATGGCGCACCGGAATCAAGAGCCCCAGGAAGCCATTAACCAAGGGCTTCACACCCGCCAAACCATAAATATGTTGCAGCCAATGGATAAATATATCAGGAATGCCATAAAACTGTAAAGTAAACCATAAAAAATTATGATCAACTGAATCAAAAGTCTACTGTTGATCTAGCGAAACTACATAACCAGTAGTACCTGGAAAAGCCCCAAACTCAAAAACCTCACATAAGACTAACAATTGATCAGTAATCAACCTCCCTGGAACCGAACAAGACTGAAACTGTGAAAGTACTATAGAGGCAACCTTGGACAATTTATGAGCCAGACTTTTCATTAAAATCAACATTAAGAAGACAAATGGGCCTCCAATTTTCCAAGTCTTCTTTAGTACCTTTTTTATGCAAAAGTGTCAAAACACCAAGAGCCATGTCCAAAGAAACTGACCCCATGTCCAACATAGAAGTATACACCAGCACTAGTTCATGAGAGATCATCGGAACAATTAATTTATACAGTTCAGCCAGAAGGCCATCCAAACCAGGAGTCTTCCCTTTAGGTAAAGACAATACTGTTTCCCAGAACTTCAGTCGAGGAGATGGCCCCAATCAAGGGATCCATCGCCTCGGAAGGGAGCCAAGGAATATTCAACAATCCAAAAAAAACTGGGAAAAAGTCATCCAATCAATGGTGGATTTATCAAATTGGTGTCTTAAATAATGGGAAACCACCCCCAGAATGTCAGAGGTAGTGGAAGCAGTCACCCCCCGCAGAATCCCGCACCGCCTGTCATTTGCTTTTTCTGAATTCTGTTCCGACAACTAAGAAAGGGGCATATAGTATCCAACTTCCCACTAGTCCCAAAACGTTGTTGCATAGTAAGAGATGCCATTTGGTGCTCATGAGATACCCTCATAGAGCTTTGAACTATGTTAATTTGATCCCCAAAATCTTGGCCAGTAGTTTTGGCCAATCTCATCAAAAGTTACAAATGCTTCCTGTGTTGCTGGTACTGAATTTTATCTGAATCTGACTTCATTCTACTCAGGGATAATAACAATTTATGAAGATCCGACTTCAAACAGTCCCACCAAAGAAAGGGGGTGTCGAACATCTCAAACAAAGTTTTCTGGCCCCCCCCACAACCGACAAAATTAGATTTTTCATAGAATCGTCTTGGAGAAGTAAAGTATTCAATCTCTAAATATCAGGGCCATAAGACAATTCAGGAGTCCCCAGTACAACAGACAGCCCTTTATGGTCCGAATATGCCACAGAGGTGACTTGAACAGTTGTAAGAGGGGAGTCCCTTGCTCACGAAAAAGAAGTCCATGCATGTGGCATGTGCACCCCGTTGGAAAGTAGGGATCCCCAGCTTATGAAGAACTGTATAAGCATCTACCAGATTCACCAATTGCACTGTGTTTTTTAAAAGGGTCATGTTGCAGAAAACTTTTTTTGTAGAAGTACCACTACTCCTATCATGACATGTAAGACCACAATTAAAATCACCCCCCCAAATCGCAGGTTGAGCAGAAAACAGAAAAGGGAGGATGTGAAGAAAAACATCAACCCTCTCAGCCTTCGACTGAGGTGCATAAACATTAATTAGTCTATAGTAAGAATGTTGATACTTAAAGTCTAGAATCAAAACCCTCCCAGGAATCAAATCTACCAATTTAAGGAGCTGAATATGCAGGGTAAATAAAATCCCTACCCCTGTACAAAGACCCACACCAAGAGACCAATAAGATGGTCCTTTATACCATTCCGTTTGTACCCGACGCACCTCAGCAGACGTATGTAGCCGGATATCTTGTAAAAAAAAAAATATCAGCATCAGAGGACATAAGATGGGAGAAAACCCCTCCCCCTCTTCCTAGCATTCTTAATGCTATTAACATTTATTGTCAACAAAGACAACTGAGTTGTTTGACACATCAGAGTGTTCAGGAGGGTTTACGTGCCCGAGATTTACCCGTACCCACTACCTTTTTCTTCTTGCCCTTATTAGTGGTGGTGCCCTTTTGCGAACCCGCAACCTTAACACCAAATTCCCCCAATTCACTGGATTCAGAGTCAGATAAAGGCCCCACACAGTGAGAATCCTCCGAAGAAATTTCAGAGTCATGTCCCAAGTTCTCAGAATCCTGAAAGAGCAGCTGGAATCTATCAGAAGTCTGAGTTTCAGAAATCTTATGCACCTTCAAAGCCCGTTGCTTCCAGCTTCTATGCCGGGTCACCCGCTGTTCAGCATCTACCACAGGAACAGCTGTTGGGGGGGCACTGCAGCCAAAGAATCACCAGGTTGGTCAGGCAGAGAAGAAACACCGAAAAGGAGGCCGGGACACCACCTCGGGAACTTCCATAGACACAACCTGCACCGGACCTCCAGGGTCAGAACCAAGCTCGGGGTGGGGGGGGACCAGGGTAGGAGGATCAAACAGGGGTCCACCCCAGAGATCTCAGAGCAGGTAGACTGTAAAGATTTGGAATTCAATTTAACATGTCCCCTCTGAGCCACAGCAACCAACAGCCGCTGTTCCTCAAGGTCACCCGACCATGATTTAGCAAATGCTGTCTGAGCACATGTCATGTAAGAGTGACCAGAAAGGCCACACAAATTACAACACATTTCTGCAGTACACTGAGAATACATGTGTCCCAAATTTTCACAAAGAAAACAGCGAACCTTATCGCAAACATTACTAATGTGCTCTGGGGCACCACACTTGTAGCAGGTCTTGGGCTGCCCAGGATAGAATAAGACTCCTCTGTCTCCCTCCCTCCCAAAAAAAGAGTTAAGCAAAGACCCATCCACCTCATTCCAAAGCACCCTCACCTCCCTACCCCCAGTCCATATGTTTTCATCATCAAAGATGGTATCAGGGGGACCCAACACTGTACAGCACTGTTTTAACCAATAAAGCAAATCATTCACGCTAACCCCTTCACTCCGAAATAAGACAGTGACAGACTTCTGGGCATGTTTGGATATGGGAACCACATCAAATGGAGCCCACACTGGAGTGTTTTAAGTTTGTGGTATCGGGACCAAAAAGCTTCCAAACCACTCTGCAATTTGAAACTTACATTAAAGGAACATTCCCCCGACACGTGAATCAGAGCATACAGCTCAGCAGCATTAAAGTGCAAACTGGTTTTCAACAATACTTTCCCCACATATTCCCAAATAGGGAAAACCTCCAAACCTCCCTTATAAATAATACGAACTGCATTATGCCTCTTGGCTGGCGAAACCCTTTTCTGGAAAAAAGAGGCATAAGTCTTGGGATGAGGTCCATCATCTTCATCCTGAGAAGAAGAAGGACCCTCATTGTCCCCATGAAAGGTAAATCAATCGTAACAGGACCGGAGTCCAAAGTACACTGAGGCAGATGAAGAAGCCTTCCCTGAGCACACAAAAGAGCCACATGTTTGAAATTTTGGGGGGAGAGGGCAGGAGTGAGCTCCAAATTAGTTCCAAGTGTCCCACCAGAGTCGGGTAACACCGGCTAATCGACAACAGGCAGGTCTGCATGCAGTCTAACCCCAGGAATTTGAATAGGTGCAAAACCCGAAGGCCATTGCTGAGGCAGCCAGACACCCGAAAAAACTGCTCCACTGACCACGGCTAAACTTCAGACATCTCTGAATCAGCCCATGCTCGACGAGAAGAGGCATTTTTAGCACAGATATGAGTGGGAGAGCTTTTCGACGCAAATGAAAAAACAGACGCCTTAACCTGTGTCAGAGGATCAGTCTGAAAGACAACAGAGGGACCCGGGATCAGACAGCCCAGTTGTTTGCCCGGCATGCCCGTTGCAAGAGTGTTCTGGTCTGGCCCTTGACAACTCCTGCCAGACACAACAGAGATGTTCGGGCTACCAGCAAGAACACAACTCGGAGCGGCAGTGATTGACACAGTCTGTGGATCATTAGGGACAGAAGCCTCTGCAAGGCTGGTGCAGGCAAAACAGCAGAATCAGACAGGAAAGGTTGAAGTCAATAATACCTCCATAGCAGGATGATGGGTATCAAGTCCAGAGTCAATAGCAGAAACTGGCAACACCAGCAGAGGAAACCAAGGCACCATCAGAACCACCAGAAACAGGATCAAGTCTTACTTCAGCATCAAAAAAGGTATCAGCAGCAGTGAGGTCTCCCAAAATAATTTCAGCCTGCACTCTAGGCTCCTCCACGTTCGTCTCCATCCCGACTCAGATGGAGACTGACACCAGAACGAAACAGCACAGCCCCCCCACTGGCAGAGCAGGGGAAATTTTTATTGAAAAGTACATAACATCAAGCACATGAAACAGAAAAACAAGTAAACAATAGAAAAGCATATCCTGAAACATTGAAAGATCATGAAATACATTATAATACAGGTGATGAAAAAGAAAACTAACCATCTTACACCCAAAAGTTAATTAGACCTAATCAAGTCAGAAAGGTAATACCAACCCAGTAGGATGTGAATTGGGTAGGAGAAAGACATTTCGATTCCATTTCTTGTAGTTTCAAAATCGCGGATTCAATATATTGAATAATAACCAGTGGACAAGTCAGTACTTGTTGTAAGGCATATTTACATCTAGCTTGCCACATTTAATATTTACAAGCTGCAAACAAAACCCTCAATGTACTAGGGTGGAATGCAGTCCAAAAACCAGAAAAAAATCCTAGTACAAGGACTGAATATGTAATCCTACACAGAAAAGGCCATTTCCACTTATTTGCTAAGGTTTTCCAAAATGAGAGGGCATCTGCACAGGAAAAGAAAAAATGTTCCATAGATTCTTCAATGTTGATGCAAAATGGTTTGGGTCAATATCTCTCTTGTGCCGATTTATGCTTTAAATTACCTCGAACTTGTAATTTACCATGACAACATAACCAAGAAACATCCCACATATGAGCTGGGATTCTTTTATCTTTGAGTATGTTTAGCGAGATGTCATGTGAGATGGAGAGCATAATGGAAGGCTTAATATCGGTTCATCTAGGTGTAAAAATAAACATATAACTGTTTCCTAGTAAGGCCTAAAATAGAGTTTATTTATTTTCCAGGATTGAAGAATACGGATGCTATCAATAACATAAGGCCAGTATGGGTATCACGAGAAGCTATGAGTGGAAGGTCAGTCCAGACTAACATTAAAGAATCCACAGCTTTCGCCACCCATGAATCACATATAGTTAACATAAATGTATGGCTTTGTAAAATATGGTGTAGAAAAAAAGGAAAGAAAAAAAAATAGAGGGTTTATCATTCCTAAACCACCCTGATTTGGGGGCAAATATGTAATATGTCTCTTAACAGGGTTTAGGCGACTACCCCATAACATTTGGAAAAAAAAAGACTGAACAACCTAGTTTCTAAATGTTTAGGTGGACAAAAAATGTGACTCAAAAATAAAAAGATTGGGGAAAGAATTTTTTTTACCACCATAACCTGCTTCTTCTTACTCAGTCTCCATGTCTTCCAAAGACGTACCTTGTTATCACCGAGTGTTAAGCGTTTTTCCCAGTTATAGGTAGAATCATTTGATGTGTTAAACCAAATCCCTAGGATCTTCTGGGGTGTAGTACATACCTTAATACCATGTATTGCCGTTGTATCTGTAGAGATGCAATGTAATGGGATACATATACTTTTCTTGAGATTAAGTGTACCTCCAGATGCTAATGTAAAAGATTGAAAAGTCTGAATAGCTTTATCCCCTGAAGAATGATTGAAACAAAATAAAACTACATCATCTGCATAAGCAGAGATTTTAACAGGTAACAAATTTGGGTGAGGTGTAATACCCATAATGTCCGGATTCCATTGTATCTGCCTAATGATGGGATCTAAAGCAAAAACATAAAACAATGGACTAAAAGGGCAGCCCTGATGGAGTCCTACCCATTGTAACAGGGTTGGGCCTCAGAATTCATTTATCATAGGGCAGAAAAACGCTAAGGAGAGCATGTGTGAAATCCAAGATATAAACCTGTCAGGGATATCATACAGTGATATGTGTAATAAGAAGTTATGATGTACTGAATCGAATGCTTTCGATTGATCTAGGACAAAAAGATAACCAGTTATCTTATCATGTATTTTTTTTCCCAAAATTTCACGTAACAAGAAAAGATTCGTTTGAATGGTTCTACCAGGTATAGCACAGGTTTGAGCAGTATCTATCAAATCTGGTACAACTATTCTAAACCGAGAGCAAAGAATTTTAGGAAAAATCTTATAATCCGTATTTAGGCGATGTAGTGGTCTCCAATTTGTTAGGGAGGCTATGTCTCCTTTTTTATATAAGAATTTCAGGATGGATAAACCGAAACCAGATGTTGTATCCAGATTATCCAGAACATAATTAAAGACCTGAGTCAAAATTTCTAATAAATGTACTTGAAACATTTTATAGAATTCATGTGTGAGACCATCAGGCCCAGGGGAAACCTTCAACTGTAAACAGGAAATAGCATTGGCAACTTCTTCCTGAGAAATCCGTCCGATTAGGTCAGGAATGAAATGTGTAGGAAGCTGAGGGAACGGTGCTGACATAAGGGGAGATATATCGGAAGGGAGCCAGGAATAGTGCAAAAATGGTTCCGTAAATAATCAGATGTGACTGATAACATATCAGGGATAGAGGTCAGTACAGTACCGTGAGTATTTTTTAAACCATGCATGACAGTTGAATGAAGTCTGTCTTTAAAAGCAAAAAAGGGATCAGCAGATGGGGAAATTGAAGCACCAGTTTTCATAATGTAATCCAGTGATTGAGCACTATCATATTGATGAGAGAACATACAGGCTTTTATTCTGGAAATCTGTGATGAATAATCAACTGAGGATGTGGATTGAAGAGACATTAATTTATATAGCTGATTGCGATATGATAAATATGTAAGGTAACCTTCTCTGACATTTTTTTTTACCTAAAGTCTGAAAAAAAATGGCTAGATCTGTCTTAGTGTCTTTCCACCATTCCCACATAGAATCATAACAAACCATAACTGATATCCGTGCTTGAAAAAGAGCATGCAAGTGATATTGGACAGATTCCGGGCAAACAAAGAATTATTCAATTTCCACAGGGAGTGATACGATATGGATACACTAGGGGAACCAATGAAAAAGTGACCAATCAGAAGACAATGATCTGAAATCTCATTTGGAATTACAGAAATATGGCGTGGGGTACACTGACGTGAAATAAAAAAATAATCTATCCTGGTATGATATAACGATCTATGATATGTATAGCCGGCATCCGAGTGTAGAGAAGGATATGCATCTATCAGACTGGCATCTTTTATCAAATTGGACAAAGCTAGGGAATCACAGTATACCTTTTTCCCCGAGGAAATCCTGTCTTTTGTATCAATGGAACAGTTAAAATCTCCACTCCAAAAAATGTGTTTACGTGTACATAAGAATGGCTTGATTAAATCCAGCAAAGCTATTCGTGTAGCTTTAGTTTGTGGACTATAGATAACTATAACCCGAAATGGTAATGTGTGCTTGGTGAAATCTATAATAAGTGCTCTACCTGGGTCTATGTCAATAATGCGGGTGATAAAAAATTGGGAAGAATAAAAGAGAACAGCTACACCATCCGCTACATCATCCTCAAACATCCAATAAGAGGGGCCTTTGTACCATCCTCGTTTTAGTTGATGTATATCATAGAAATTTGAAACATGAGTTTCTTGTAATAATAGAATATCCAATTTGAGGGAGGTAGCATAATGTAAGAAACCCATTCTCTTCTTAAAGCCCTTTAGGCTGCATACATTAAGAGAGGCAATACGAATATCCATTAGTAAAGTAGTCAGGGCTAGTCACTCCCATCAGTCACTGTCATGTTTTTCCATTTCTTACCACCCTTCTTTGTTTTTGTTAGTTTTTTCCTGGCAACATCAGGAGGTTTAATTGCAGGGGTATCTACATCAGATGGTATGGCAGATACATCAGAGTCCCCATCCGAATCTTCTCTGTCCCCTTTTAGACATTCAAAAGCATTGGATAGGGGGACATCAGGAGGTTTAAGTGATTTTCGGGTAGCGGCTCTAGTAACCCGCCTTCCGATTTGAAATCCCTCTTTATCAACATTGGCAGAAACAGAGGGCTGGACAAGTAAGATCTCGGTGGGGGGTCATTAGAGGCTTTCAATTGGGCAATCTGATCCTGTTGTGGTAAAGGGATATGTAGTCCTGAGTGTGGAGGAGGAACAGAATTAGGTTGTTCTGTGGGGGGGTGTATGGGAGTTTCAGAAGCAGTGTCCAGGGAAGTAATATGTTCCTGTGCTTTAGCTTGTGCCTTTAGTACTAAGGTTTCAGAGTTCCAACCCTCAGACCTATTTTTACTAGCCCATGGACATTGGTGGTACGCATGCCCTGTTTCATTACATAAATTGCATCTAAACACATTCTTGCAAGTCATGCTCGGGTGTCCATATCCCCCATAAAAACTACATTTAAGTAAGTCATGTGTACTACTTAAATGTGTGGTAGCACCACATTTATAACAGGCCCTAGGTTGGCCTCCTTAGAAACAAACTCCCCTGTCTTTACTGAGAAAGAAACTATTTGGCAGGTGCACAATTTCTGAATTAACTTGAAACAATTTCACCCGAAACCTCCAGCCACCAGTCCATAGACCATCATCATCCAGGATAGCTTCAGGAGGAGAAAGGACATTACAGTGATTCTGTAACCAATGATAAATGTCACTGATGCTAACTCCTTCGTTCTGGAACATAATTGTCACTGTACGTATCATAGGTTTGGACAAAGGTACAACAGAAAAGAGGGTCCAAACAGGATCATTTTTTTGTAAGGTATATAAATGCCAGAAACGATCTAGCCCTGTAGAGGTTTTAAAACTAACATCAAAAGTCTCTTCCCCTGAAATATGTTGAAGGGCATATATGTCAGAGGCTTGAAAATGCAGCCTGCCCTTAAGAAGGGTCCGAGCCACATAATATCTATCAGGAAACTCAGGAAGCCCACCCCTATAATGGAGGCAGACTGCATTTCTACGGGGTGCTTGTTCTAGTTTATTTTTAAAAAGGTCAGAAAGAATTGGTGTTTTACCAGATACCTGTTCTATAGGGCTTTTATCTAGGATAGGGGTCAATGTTTTAGATGTGCTTGGCTTAGGATCCCCTAAAGAGGGAGGTGAGCCTGGTCTTGAGTCCAAAATAGTAAGGGAAGGGGAAACAGTGGGTTCCTGAGATGAAATAGTCTCAGTGGACGGGAGCCCAGGGGGGGGCAGCAGGCATCATATGTAAAGATATAAGAGGTATTCCATTAACATCTGCATTTTCTCGGGGAGATTGTATAACATTTTGATCAGCAACATCCATAATGTCCCCCCATGAATGTACAGAGTTACACGAGTTAGGTTTTAGTTCAACAGTGTCCTTATTTGCAATAGAAGTAATATGAGGTACCTCGTTGGAGCTCATGGACGTGGCAGGCCTGGTAGGAGAGAACAAAACACTGTGTGTAGTCGCATCCCAAGTAGGATCTGGAATCCAAGTTCCCATCGAAGATCGAGTCCACCCTGCTTTAGTTAAAACGTCCGATGCAGACCAGGAGTCCACTGAAGTATCCGTTCGAGTTTGCAAGCCAAAGCGGGAACACAACAGTTCTGTAGTGGTAGGATCTTTAGAATTCGTAACAGTATGAGGGCTAGGTTCAGTGTGCCCTGAAGGAGTAAGAGGGTCAAAAACCAGGTTGGAAACCATTCCTGTTTGTGAATCCTTAGGTGCAATGGTAGCCTGCATGGCAGAAACGGAAGGTACTGGGGGAAGGAGCGGCGGTACGCCTACCACACTCGCAGAAATTCGTTCCGGCAAAACCACTGAAGCATCATGTCGAAAATCTTGGTCATCTGGTGTACACTGTGAAGGTCCAGGAATAGCAGCAAAACAGTCTGGTAAGGCATGCAGCGACAGCTGTAACTCTCGTTGGTCAGCATCTAATGTTCTATCCCATAGTTTAATTTCATCTGGTATCGTCGGTGGAAAAGAAATAAGGAGACCAGTCTTACAGTCAGTCTGAGCCCCAACTGACTCCTCTATGCTGTCGGCAATGGAAACTCCACCCTACAGAGTAGGGGAATTTCCCCAGTGCCCTGGCCAAATTTCCTCCCACTCACTAAAATACCACCAACAGCTTAATCTGGTTCAAAGTCAGTTGTCATTCATCTGTATCCCCCTCCTCCAGGTCATGCTGAAAATAGGCAGAATTTGTCTAGTGCACACACCTGGTCAACAAAAACTAAATACACAGTGACTTACCATCATGACTGATATCGAGGTGACTCGGTAGAGAACTAGTACAGCCAGCACTATGACCAAGAATGACTGTCACAAATGTAAAACATTCAACATTTTAAGGTAACCAATGGTTGTGCGGATCAGGAGCAACACTACAAGTTGTGATGAAGAGTCTATCAGAATAGACACTGGCTGGTAGGCATCTGAAGTATAACATAGCAATTTTGCACAATGCTGGCCCAGTTTTTTCCCTTACTTTGCCAATATGTCAAAGAGTTATCCCATATGTTGAGATTCTTAGGGTCTTTTAGATAGTCTTGAACCATAGGGGTTCCAGTTTGATTCTGGCTAACACAAAAGAACTGCTGGCTTTATTACCATCATGTATCCCTGACCAAGTGTCACCATCCTTATCTTTTCCATTGGATGTTTCTCATTCTGGCAGTGAGGTTTGGGAGTGTGCTGCTCAACAGGTTGGGAATTCATATCCATCAGTTCATCCAACACTTTTACAAGAAGTATTTCAATATACCTGCTAAATTCCGTGATGCCAGGGGAGAAAGTATGCCAGGTGAGCCTTAAACTGGGGGTCTAACATTGTGGCCAGAATATAATGGCCACATTATAGAATGTTCTGATTCTAACATCATTGGTATTCTGTGGTCCATTTCCAGGGATATAGTCAGCTTTTCAACAAGAGAAAACAGTAGTACAAGACTCGAGAAATGTTGCTTTCTGCTCTTCTATTTTGTTCCTAAGAAGGAAAGAAAAGGGAGATTACCGGACTCAGACTGGCATTGTCTGCACTCATTTCTGAATTGTTTCCTTAAATGGCTGAAGAACCGGGTCCACTGGCTCAAACTGCGTTAGACATTCCCTTTTCCCTACTGACTAAGCTACAGTGTACTGACACACTGCTTTATTTATTTTAAAACAAAGCTGATAACCCAGAAAGGCGTGCTGAGCCAAGGCTCGTTTCTAGGTGCGCCCAGGGCAGGGGATAAGGACATAGTATACATTAATACAGGAGAATAATCAATAGCAAGAATTAACGCTTACATTATACATTGTGTCAGATACATAGTATAGATAATACAGTAATAATAAATACAAGTGTTGAAGAGAGGACAGGCAAGTCTACTGCATGGTGAAACTAGTACAGCAATTAATATTTTCGAGTAAAGTGGGCATGCAAATATACACAGAACACTGCACACAGTAAACAGAGCAGCAGTGAGTGTAAGTGAGAGGCCGGGGTGGGGTTCAAGAGAGGGGGAGCATTGACAGGGAGGGAGGGGGGAGAAGTCTAAAGTACTTTCTGAGCAATGCTGTGGTTGGTAGGCTGTGTATTGGGAGAAGAAGATTGTTCCAGTGGGCTGGGAGCCGATAGGCAAAGGCTAGTTTACCAGAGAGTGAGTGGGTAAGGCTGGAATAAGGCAAAAGAGCGATGATCACAAGTGCGCAGCAAGAAACCAGAGGTGGGGCAGGGAATAACAGTGAAGTGAGATAGGATGGAAGGGTGTTGAACCAGTACTTGGCAATGAAGGAGGCACAGTGAGCAAGGCATCTGTTTGCAAGCGGCGAGAGGGATACGATTTGGTAGAGAAGACAGTGATGTGTCCAGTAGGGGAGGTTAGTGGCGAAATGGCAGAAAGCATGAAACAGAGGATCTAGCTTGGCAAGGGATGATTTAGGTGCCAAACTGCATACTACGTCAGCATAGTCGAAGGATGGGAGAATGAGCATAGACATGATTTACTTCCTGTTGGGGATCGAGAGACTGTCCATCTGCCTATGCAGCACACCTAATTTAGGGCAGATCTTTGTGTATTGTGTCGAGGTGGAGGGAAAAATCTAGTTTGGGGTCCAGCCATATGCCCAGATATTTGCAAGACTCAACAGCCTCGATTTTTTTAACCATCTAGTCATAGAAGGAGGGAGGGGAATGCAGTTTGGCCAGTCTCTGGGCGGAGCTAAATGCCATAGCGACTGTTTTCTTGGTATTACATTTCAGAGGTTTGGTGTCAAACCATTGCAGCATGTTCTCGAAGTCAGCTTGGAGGATGGGCTTGATTTGCACAAGAGAGAGACCAGACATGTGATCCAGAGGTGGTGGATAGGAGGTTGTTTACGAATATGGAGAAGAGGATGGGTCCGAGGATCGACCCCTGTGGTACACCAGCTTGGATGGGGAGGGTGGGTGGATTTGACTTCACCCAGCTGCACATACTGGAACCTATCTGAGAGATAGGCCTTGAACCACTCCATGGTTGAGGGTGAGAGACCAATGGAGGTTCGATCATCCAGGAGGACATTGTGGGTGACTGAATCAAAGGCCTTGGCTAAGTCAATGAAGATGGCCAGCGTCAACTGGCCTTTGTCCATTGTGGTGTGGATATGATTACTTAATCGGAGAAGGGATGAGAAAGTGGATTGGAGGCTCCAAAAGCCAGATTGATAGGGAGTTATGCTGCTCATGAAGCCATTGTACCATGTAAAATGTGAAATTCCACCTGGTAATCACCTCCTGCTTTAACGTATCTTGTGGAAGGTTACTGTCATTTTGCAGCTGCCAAAATATTTTGCATGCTTTGGCCGAATAACTAGACTGTTCAAATATTTTTCATCTAACACTCACATTCTGAATGTTTTCTGTCAACTGGATGGAAATTATGTACTACAAGACCGTGGGCAAGCCTGTTTACTGTATGTTTATCAACTACTGTTTAGGTACCTTAATTTAATGTGATACCTACAAACAAATAAACAGTTACACTAACGTAATAGAAACATATGGTAACCACTATTATTTATTTATTTATTTATTAAATTTTGGCGACCGGGTAGGCCCACTGAGCCCCAAAGGTCCCTTTTTCAGGAGCGACCCGGGATAACAATACAAGTTATAAGAATGAACAAGGACATAAGGAACATTTGAGGCATTGTGAGTTACATCATGAGGTGGTTACAGTAAAGAAAAATAGTGGATACAGGCATGGTAAAAGAAAAGCAGTGGATACAGGCATGGTTATCATCATGACATGTAAGCAATTGGTAGTACTTTGCATATAGTTTATTCAGGGGTTACACGTGGCCTCTGGCCTATTATTTTTATTTAAATGATAAAAATGTGAAATACATTCTTTTTTGTGTATACAGCTGTTTCTCATTCACAGTACTTTTCTGATGGCACCCCCCCACCCCTTCACTGAACTTATCACAGACATACTGGTTGTCCACCGCTTATCACAAGTCGTAAGAGGGAAGTAATAATCCCTCTTTACAAGACACTGGTTAGGCCCCATCTGGAGTACTGCGTGCAGTATTGGAGGCTACACCTTCACAAGGACATTAACCAAATTGAGGCAGTCCAGAGAAGGGCAACCAAAATGGTGCAGGGACTGCATCAGAAGACATATGAGGACAGATTAACATAGCTCAATATGTATAACCTTGAGCAAAGGAGGGAGAGAGGGTGATATGATCGAGGCATTCAAACACCTTAAGGCATTAACAAGGTGAAAGAGTGTAACATGTTTAAATATAAGAAAAATAGCAGGACAAGAGGACACAGCATGAGATTAGAGGGGCGATTAGGGGAATGGAGGAAATTCTTTTCACAGAAAGGGTGGTGGATGCATGGAATGGCCTACCTCAGGAAGTGGTATATGAATACAGTGCAGGGCTTCAAACAGGCATGGATAGGCATAAGGGAGCAATACAAATGAGTATGAATAGATAGGCCACTGACAGAGCAAAGGCCGATGGCACATTTATAAGGTAGAAAAAGAAATGGGCAGACTGGATGGGCCTTGCGGTCCTTATCTGCCATCAACTTCTATGTTATCCATGACCACTTAGTGGTGGGTGGCCTGTCTTGTCGGTCTTGCACGGGCCTGCTGGGAGTACTGCTCTAGGGGCAGGCTGTGTCTTTTTCTTCCAGCTTGTTTTCTCCCAAGGGGTGCTGGCATAAAATGATGCATACATGCAGTGATGTGAGCATGTAATAATGCAATGCACGTACTGACGCGTGCATACAATGTTTTGTGCATGCCATGATTGCATACATTGGCACACATTACTGCTAGGCATCTACCAGCCATCCTGCCCCTTTCTTGTACTTCCTAGCTGTGTTCCTACCTGGTCTCTACAAGACGGCAGGCATGCAGCTGGAACGGCGTCTTTCCCTCTCTGCGGAGGGAGTGCAGCCCTAGGGATGCCCTTCTTTCCTCCCCAGCTGTCTGTCCCATGCTTGTTCCTGAGTGCAGGTCATTGGGGTAGCAAGGAGTAGCACTACCACTGTGCCAACGAGCCAGCAAACTGTGCAATATATTTTAACCATTTGCTCTGCTTCAGCCCTTCACAAAATGCTGACAGGCAGCGAAAAGTAATAACTCATTAACTTGTTAGCAATGTGCTTTTGCAGGGCATTATACAATGGGCGAGAGAAAACCTGTGCTGTGATTGGAGGAATCCAGTTACATTACCATACATTAATTTCATACAGCCACACGGTAACATGGATCTGCTTTCGCTTTCAATAAAAATACGGTTTTATTAATTTAATGTTTTCTAGCCTGCTTTATAATTTAAGTTACTCACTTAATAAGAGTGATAACCTATTTAAAGGTCTTAAAGATACAGATCATGACACAGAACATTGAATAGACTATTAGTCAGTTAGAATAAACACAAAGTTAAAGATACCATGTTTTCCAGCCATTTTCTTTCACTCCCAAATAGTGCTGGGCAGAAACTGTGAATTCAGATTTCATGAAAAGTTTTCAAAATTTTGCAAATTTCACATTTTCCAAAATTCCAACATTAATGAAAGCCAAATCCTCCGAGTTGTGGTCATGAATTTACGCCCTGTTCTGTGAAATTTTCTGTATGAATTGAGGAACGATGCACATAAATTGCAGACTGGCAGTTCTGTGGAATTCTAATTCACAGTCACACATGTAATCATTCTGCTGTTCTTTTTTTTTTTATTTGCCTTTATTCCCCCTAAATCTCCACCAGCCCCCATCAGTCCAACAACCCACTCAGCCCTATCACCTGCCATCCTTGGGACTTACCTGCTCCTCGCATGCTCCCCAATGCATGACCCTCCATGGGAAGGGCCATGGAGTTTGGGTAATCAGTCAGTGAGGCAGAAAGTCCAGTAAGCCATGGAAAGCCTGCAACGAGTGGCGGGCAGCGTCCTGAGTGGTGGAGGGTTTTGGTTTTTTTTCTTGTTTTCTGACCTGGGAGGGGGATGTGCAATGATATCAGGGGCATGCATGCTGTCATCTGCCACACCACCAGTAGTAGTAGCTTGTGCTGGCTGCTGGACCCTGGTTTCCACCAGGGGTTGGGCAAGCACCGGGAGCTTCCACACCCCCCCCACCCCCAGAGGAGGAGAGAGCAGTCCATGGAATGCTCAGTACTCCTCCCCCCACTGGCTCTATGATGCCCAGGCTTGCTTCTGAACCCGGGTTGTCGGCGTCATGAGGGGTAGTGCTACCACTGCTCTGACGGGCCAGCCCATTATGTTGTTTAATAGATAACAGAGCCATTAGTTCCACAGAAATCCAATCCACAGTACATAAATTCATTCCAGAGTTATAAGTCAGAATTTTTTGAAAGTTGCCAAAGTGCATTCCAAAACTTCACAGAAGTGAAATTTCAACTTTTGTCGTAATTCTGTTGGTGGACATTTATTTTCACACAGCACTATTCCCAAGGCATGACAGGTGTTTTTTTTATGCTTTTTAAAGAGCTCCTTTCACAGGATTTTTTAATTTTAAAAAACAGAAAGAGAGAGCACTCATACCTCATTGGGAGTTCCTCCATGATGTTTTCCAAATAACCCCAAAGGAAGGGAAGGGAATTTAATTTAAGTTTTGAATGAGTTAATGGGTAGGAGTAAGGGCGTGGATAATATTTCATTGCATTTAGATGGACAATTGGTTAGTGATCCAATTAAAGTAGCTAATGGGTTTAATTCTCATTTCTCAAGCTTGGAGAGGTTTAATATTCAAGGACGTTTGACAAGTTTAGAATTAAAGGAGTTATTAGAAATAAATAGAGGGGATAAAGGAGGTGTATCAAGGTTTTATTTTCAGGAACTTTCTGTGAATGATGTTCTGACGTATATTCTGAAGATCGATCCTAAGCCAAGTTTGGGGGTTGATGAAATAGATTATAGAATTTTTAAAAAAGTTGGGTTAGTAATGGCCCCTTTGTTGACAAAAATTTTCAATTATTCTCTTATGTATAATGTATATCCATCAAAGTGGAAATGTGGTATTGTAAGACCAATTTATAAAACAGGAAGTAAAATTGATGTTAATAATTATAGACCTATAACACTGCTTGCTCCCTTATCTAAATTATTAGAGAGTATTGTTTCTGATCAGATTAAAGGTTATTTGGACCAGAATATTTTATGGTCTCCTTCTCAGCATGGATTTCGGAGGGTTGTAGTATGGAAACTGCCTTGGTGAGGTTCACGGCCCAGGTATTTAAAGCCTTAGATGAAGGTAAAATAGTAGCTGCCGGCTTTGTGGACCTCACCAAGGCATTTGATTTAGTGGATCATGGGAAGTTGTTATTGAGTTTGTTGGAGGTTAATTTCTCCAATGAAGCAATATTATGGATTGATAACTATCTAACCGGAAGGGTGCAGAAAACTACTATGAATGGTGTAATGTCAGATGAGGGTCTTTTGAGGTGCGGTGTTCCCCAAGGGTCTGTATTAGGTCCTTTGTTGTTTTCTTTATTTTTAAATTCATTGCCCAAAATATGTAAAGATACTGAGCTTATTTTATTTGCAGATGATGCAGTTTTATTATGTATTGGTAATACTGTACAAATTGTACAGCAATGGTTACAGGATGATTTTAGTTTAATGCATGGTTGGTTTACAGCGCAAAATTTAGTGTTGAATCATATTAAAACAAAATGTATGGTATTCAAAAATGCAAGATCAAGTGTGAATTTTGAACTGACTTTAAAAGATAATTTTGGTAATAATATAGAAAGGGTCTCGGAAATTGGTTACCTGGGCCTGGTCATTGATTGTAATTTATCATTTGAAAAATATATTCAGAAATTAATAGGTAAATTGCATCAAAGATTAGGAATGTTATATCGGTTGAAAAATACTTAACTAATGAGGTTAGAGTAATATTGGTTAACAGTTTATTGTTTTCAATTATTGATTATGGTTTAATTATTTACTTTTACATCTGATAGAATGTGTTAAATTGACCACTACTTATCATAATATTATTCGATTTGCTACAGGTCAGAAGAAAAGAACTCATCATTGTTTACTCTATAGTTCTATTGGGTGTTTGTCATTAGTTGATAGGTTTAGATTCATATCTTGGTTTTCTTCAAAAATAAAATTAGGTATTATTTCTAGTGTTATTTGTGAAATGTTTCCTAAATTGATGAATGGTGTAAGGACCAGGTCGCAGGAAAATTTTAATTTTCGGACCCCTTACTATAAGAGTGCATTAGCTCAGAATTCTTTACAGTTCTATGCAGTGAAATTGTATAATGAATTACCTTGCAATATTTTGCAATGTGTTAAAATTTCGTTATTTAAGAGGGTTTTAAAAAGATTTATGGTTGTTGATTCAAAATGTTGTTGTTTTAAATAATGTTTATTAATTGTATGTTTGTATATTGTGTATATGTATATATATATATATATATATATATATATATGTATTTTATGTTGTGACTGGGCACCAGTGAAAATGGGTATTATTGCTCACTGGTTATACAGAATAAAAATAAACAAACAAACAAAATTTGCCCTTGAGGGGCTGGTCACATGATCCTTTTCCACTTCCTGATTCTCTGATCTGCTGCACGCTCTGACATTGTGTGATGTCTTTATAGGGAGAGTGCAGGGGCACATGCCATTCACTTGAATAGAGCATCCTTTTTCAAAGGTATTTATCTGATTTTAAATTGGAATTTGGTACCGATTGATGCTAGGGTTCAACTAAAAAGCTGGAGAAGATACATTTGAAAAACACACACCATTCACGTGAATGGACTGTGACCACCGTGCTCTCCCAATAAAGACATCACATAATGTAGGAGTGCAGGGGCAGATCAGAGTCAGAAAGTTAAAGGAGATTGTGTGGTCAGCCCCTTGGGGCAAATTATGATCCCTTTCCTTCCCGTGGGGGCTATTTTGAAATATCTGGCAAGCACCATGGAGGAGTACATAATGAGGTAAGGGAACTCCCTGTTAGTACTCTTCAGCATGAAGAACGCTGCTGTTTGAAAGATCCTGTTTTTTCCTTGCCAGGCCCAATACGATAAAGCTAAGTTGCTCGGCCATGTGCTGTCAATCAACATAAGCAGATGCTCGCCCCACCTAGACATATAGGGCTGGATATTCAAACTGCACCATTCTGTGGCGCGAGCCCTTGCGCTGCTCAAAAAAGTTGAGCTGGGGTGTGGCCGGGGCGATATTCAACGGAGTTGCGCTATTGAGCAACTCCTTTGAATATGCTCCCCGGCCACTGCCACTGTGCATGGCGCAGTGGAACTTGCACCACCGCAAGTGGTCAGAGTGGAGCATTCAGATGCGGTGGTGCAAGTTCCATTCGCCATGCACAAATTCTGATATTCAAAGGTGACATGCAGGTGGGGCCATCATTTTATGCAAGGTGCACGGGGCCATTTACTCTGGTGTAACCCCATTTGCGCTCTCGTGCTGTGGTCGCCAATCCCCGGCGACTTGCACCTGGCGCCCTGCCAGGCAGCAACCATCGGAGACCGACACCCCTACCGGCCGATCGCCCGGGCATGATGTAAATCCCCGACTGGCCCGATCGCGGGCATAATGTAAAGAACCCCCGACTGGCCCGATCGAGGCATAATGTAAAAAAAAACCCCAACTGGCACGATCGCGGGCATAATGTAAAAGAACCCCACCGACTGGCCCGATTGTGGGCATAATGTAAAATAACCCCCCTGACTGGCCCGATCGCAGGCATACAGTAAATGAACCCCCAACTGGCCCGATCGTGGGCAGAACATAAATGAACCCCCGACTAGCCCGATCGTGGGCAGGAACAGAGTTCACCCCGGACTAGCCCGATGCAGGCCCATCCCCAAGACCATATCCCTGGTGGCCAGTGGACCGCAAAGCCCGATCGGCGGGCATAAGTCAACCCACCCCCAAAGTCCAGTTTCCTGGTGGTCAGTACTTCCCCAGCCACCCAAGCTCCACCACCCTCTCCCCGTCAGCGGCGGGTGGCAACACCTCACCGCCTGCGCCCCACCCCGCCGACTGACAGCTCAGGTAGGGCTGCGCCCATTGGTTCAAACAAGAGCAATGGGTATGCAGCTATACCTCTCTAAGGTAGATATGTAAATAAATTCATTCACATATCTGGCCTGCCTTCATGCGGTATGGGCAGCATGCCATTGACTCTTACTCTGAACTATGGCGTCTCCAAATCTGTGTCGAGATGGCGGCGGCAGGCGGCAGGTGAATGATGCCGTATACTGGCGAGGCGAGGTGGTGAGAACTCCATGAGTGAGGGTGAGAGGTACTGGACCACCGAGAAAAAATTAGACTTTGTGAGGTGACAATGTTTGAACTCTTATGCCCATGAGCTCATCACTGGACCCTCGAGAGATGCTGGGGGTTGGGGCCATTCGACGCGGCCGGTACTGGTCTGGGGAGGTCAACCCACATTCTGCCTACGTAGTCCGGAGCCAGTCGAGGTTCATTCACAGTATGCCCGCCGATCAGGCCAGTCGGGGAGGGAGTGTTCTGCCCACAATCAGGCTCTACGGGGTTATTATTATGCCTGTGATCAGGCTGCGGGGGGGTACAGGGAACAAGTGGAGGGCCACCCACAGGTGGCAGCTGCTGTGTTGCGCCCTGCAATGTGGCAGCTCACCTGTGGGTAGCCCTCGACTTAATCCTTTTTTGCCTCAAAGTTGTGCAGGAGCAGGTATGGGGTTGCCTGCACAACTCTGCACGACCCGGCTGAATATCGGGCTGTGCAGTTTATGCATGGTTCCTCCCCCTCCAGTTGAGCAGGCCTTCATTAGCATTGCGCTGTTGCTCAGCATGACTTGGGGAGCGCAACTGCCTCCTACTGAATATCGCAGAATGGCACAATTTTGGACTTGCGCAGGCACAACCCAATTGCGCATGGTGAAACCCTTTTGAATATCCGGCCCATAGTATTTACACTTAAAATACAACTTTCACAGCTGATGAGACACCTCGGGGAAGAAGTTTTTTTTAAATCTACTGGGGTGGCCATCTTTATTTTTGATACTAATTGCAAACAATAAATAAAAGAGTTGAATGGACAAATCATATCGTAGTCGAGAATTTAAGGATCTCAGGGTAAGGAAAACATAGCTGCTGAAAAATGGCATGGTGAAAACTGTTCCCCAGTCAACATAAACTACTGCTTTAATGCATCCCTCTATGGCAGCCATTTTGAATTAAGACTGACCAATGGATGGGCATGTTAGGTTGTCAGATTCTGAATCAGGGAATCAAATTTGTTGGATTTCAGTCTGATTTTTGGAGTTAGGAATTTTTGGAATTGCTGTCTGAAAATCTTTATTTCTGAAGTGAAAGGTTAAAACATATTTTACTCTGAAAATTTGGATTTAGGAGTTAAGATTCTAAATCCAATTCTGATTACGAGGTCCTTTTTGGAATCGGATTCAGAAACTGAAATTCCTAAAATCCTATAAAACCTTATTGTATTGGCCGGTCCGAGAATGCTATTGGGCCACCGTGGGTCGGTCTGGGGGGGTGGCGAGGGCAGGGAGAGGATTGAGTGACGGTCAGGCAGCTCTCCTCTCCCGGACTGGGGAGGTTAGCCTTCCCAGCCCTTGACTGCCACCACGTGGAGGCTCAGTGGTAGTGTCAGGCAAATGGGGGGCTAGCGCTAGGCTGGGTGGGTGCAGCGGGGTCTTCACTGGTCCAGGCATGCATGCACAACTGTGTCTGCTGGGATCCCGGGAATATAAGGGGAGAAAACGGAAAAAAAAAACATAACATCCCCCCATCAACGTATGTGACGGCTCCTTGGGGCCCAGTGGCAGGAGGAAGGTGGTGACGGGCAGGCAAACAGCTGTATGAAAAAAAAATGTACTGTACTAGAATCTGCCAGTTTCAAGCATCTCTAGTCAGAGTGGACTTCTCAAGGCACCATTGGAGTGATTGGGTTTTTATGCAATTTCCAGTTAGTAGTTTTGAATAGGTATAAAGGTTACTTCTCCAGAAAAGTTTATTTACCAAATGTCCTATGCTAGCTAAACAGTATGGAATTTTGTTTGGTTCAGGAGTTCATTTGCCTTGAATAGTTAGTAGCAGCACCACAAAACAGTGAAGGTAGATTTTATTCCTTGTTTACAAAGTAATTTTAATTTTTTTCCTTCTGCTCTTTGGTGGATTTTCCACCTGAGAGTGTTGGGTGTGATGTGACGAGCAGACTTTACCTAAAGGCTGACATACAGCAATTAGTTACTTCATCAACACACTGGCTTCACTCATTGTGACATCACTGGTGGCCAGTCTGGCAGAAGGTGATCGATTCGTCTTGGTTAGTTATGATACCAGAATGAATGAGGTCACAATCCCAATGCAGTACAAAGATGAACAGAGCTAGATGTCAGTCCCCAGGTGCACCAGTTCTGCACAACACACCTGGTATAGTCAACATGAAAATCTTCTCATTTGCAAAGGGGAAAAGAAAATATACTTTGGATACAACAAGTAACAGCTTAAAGAGCTCCCGACACATTGAAGACAACTTTGAAAAAAATGTAACATCCGGGTATAAATGTAGCTTATATTTCATATTTTGTTCTATAATTCTCATCCTTTTTTTCTTATTATTAAGGGTATTTACATGAATACATCATCTTTGCCCTTTTAGCTCTGGCTGTCTGCGTACACTGGCCATCATAATTCTGTTTATCACATCACAATATTTTGCTGTGGAGAAAAATATGATGTCATAAACAGTGGATTGTGATGCCATGTGTAGAAAAGCAGCCACAATAGATGCACTGTAGTCTAGGGGACAGGGATCTTGTTTTCATGCAACTGTTTTCAGTAATAAAGAAAACTGGGGATTAATTACTGAAAACATATGAAGTAGTAAGGAAAATGGGATGGAGCTGAATATAAATAACTTTTTTTCAGTGTTTTCCCTAATATTGTCAGGGGCTCTTTAAAAGTTCATATTGCCATGTACCAGCTCTTTGATAAGCTAATAGTGTGTCTGTACCACTGTCAAGCAGTTTGCAGGCAGTCTTAGAACAACTGAGACCACACACTGATTTCAGGTTACATCACTCAACATGTATAGTTCAGAGAGTAAGCAGTTAGAGTTGTATGGAATGTTTTATTAATCTATTATTTTTATTTTTTATTTTATTTTTTTAGTTTTTGTTGATCAGGAAAGGAGGGCTAGGCAATTACATCTATTTTCAGTCCCATTGGGGAGAGTGGTGGTGGTGGGGGGGGGGGGATCAGATGCAAACTCACATATTGAATCAGATTGTTAAGCTGTTTTTGGTATTTTAGTATATATGAGCTATAATCGTAGTGAACATAAAGTAGGAAAATAAGAATGCAAACATTAGTTCAGATTAGGAGTGCAAAAACTCAGGAACTTTTACACTATACAGATAAATTATTATTCTCATTCAGGGAAAAAAGTCAGAATATTTCAACAGAGCTATCTAAGGTTAGTTTTGTAAATATATGTTTATTAACATTTGTAACTGGTATTACAGCATGGCTGTTCATTATTATGGTCTGTGTATTGAGATGACACAGGCAGTACATGGTGACACTTTGCTCGTAATAAAACAGTAACGATATGGGGCTCCCTGGCACAATGATGGAGCAGCGTGGACCCCAGCAGATGCAATTCTAAGGCTGTATACGCCAGTAAAGTACATACAGGGGGTGCATAACTTAAAAGGTATCCTTAACGCCATTGTCTTCCATCCTCCAGTCCCCCCATCAGATGTCCCCCCCCTCCAGGTTTCCCAATGTCAGAGTTATCTAAGGTTGAACTTATTGGCCTGGATATTCAAACTGCACCAGGCTGTGGCACAAGCCTGGGCGCAGCGCAACTTAGCTGTGCAGGGGCATTGACTGGGCGATATTCAATGGAGCTGCGCCATGGCACAGCATTGCTGAATAGCGCACTCTGGCCACCCACAGTGCGCATGGCGCAGTGGCACTGCGACAGAGCGAGTGGCTAGAGTGGATCATGGGGATGCGTTAGTGCAAATTCTGTTGCGCTAGGCGCAACAACTGCGATATTCAAAAGTGCACATGCAAATTGGGCCATAATGTATGCAAAGTGCAAATGGGGCCATTTGCATGCAGGTGCACTAATCCCCAGCGACTTGCGCCTGGCACCCTGCCAGGGAGCAGCCGTCGGGGACTAATGCCCCCTGCACATCACGGCAATGTGCCCCTCTGCCCGATCGCGGGCATATGTAGAATAGATACACGTCCAATATCCCTGGTGGTCCAGTGGACCGCTCGCAGCCTGATTGTGGGTATAGGTAATAATAAGGAGAACTCCGCGTGCCCCCTCCTCACACGCCCACTGGGCCCCGCCCCGCTCCCCCAGGTCAGCCCGGGCAGCAGCACCATCCTGCAGCCCCACCACCCACTGACTGACGAGTGTACGGTGGGACTGTCGCCCGGTGGTCTGGCGTGAGCCAATGGGCATGCACCATCCGTGCTGTACTACACAGTCCAGTATGTGAATAGATCCATTCACATATCTGGACTGGCTATCATACAAGGCACCATGTCCATTGGCTCACGCTGGGACCAATGGGTGTACAGCCTCTACCGTACACTGTCAGTCAGCGGGGCGGCAGGGTGGCAGGCAGTGAGGTGCTGCCGCCCACCGCTGACCGGGCGGGGCAGTGGGTCTCAGTGAGTGGGTGGGTGAAACCTGTGAGCTCTCCTTATTCGCCCATGATCGGTGTGAGCGTCTCACTGGACCACCAGAGATATGGACATTGCTTTTCTTTACATATGCCCGCGATTGGGCTGCGAGCAGTCCACTGGACCACCAGGTATATTGGACATATATATTTTGAGACAGATGCCTGTGATCAGGCATGGGGGGGGTGCATCGCCACGAAGGTGCAGCCACAGCTCAGGTGGCCACCCACAGGTGGCAGCTGCCGTGTTGTGCCTTGCAATACAGCAGCTCACCTGTGGGTGGCCAACTGTTCCTTTTTTGGGGGGCTCACCTGTGTGCAGTGCAAGTACGGGTTGCGCATGCATGGACTGAGCACATCCCGGGCTGAATATCGGGATGTGCGGAGTATGCATGGGCACACCCCCCCACCTGGGCTGTATACATTACTGATGCGCTCCAGTGCATCGGGATTTGTGCCAGGCACAATCCCCATTTGAATATCGCGCCGGGGTGCATCAGTGGGTTGCACATGGTGCAACACTGTTGCGCTATGCGCAACCCTTCTGAATATCCAGGCCACTGATTGCTGGAGTGTCATGTGATGCTCCTGACCAACCACCGCACTTCCTTCAGCTGTGTCTGAGACATTCACTTCCATTAGAGTACCTCATACATTATGCGGCAGTAACAGGCTTTTCGCTTGCGGCTTACACCATCAACATTTTGAAGAAAAAGGTATATATATATATATATTTAACTAGCATGATCTATAATCTTTTTATGGGTCGTGTTGCAGAACTTCCTATGGATATTGGTGTTGCTTCTTGCTTTCGTTGGACACCAGAACTGTCTACCGGTTCGCAGTTCTCACATCCTTAGAACAAACAAAGTGACACTCAGATCCATCAGAGGCCCTTCAAAAAACACCATAAACTTATATGATAAACCATAATGTAAATCGTCAGTGGAGGAAGACTCCGCACCCTTTTAGTTCAGTAGTGTAATGCTATACAAATGAGTACTGTGGGGCAGTTGCTGCCCGCGCTGTGCTACGCTACTAAGATACCAGTAGCAATCACAAAGAAAATGACATGCTACTTAGTTTAAAAAAAAAAAAAAATTTGGGGTGTGTAGCGGCGGAGCCCCCAGTCTTAACAAAAACAGCTGAAATTTTATTTTTGGTTACAGTGGGGCTCTGCTCCCTACACCCCCCATATACATATGTATTATGACTTTGTAAATTGCATCCCTCCCCCAAACACCCCAATATGGCATAGTGCTAAGCTAATACCATAGTATCACATTCATGTAATACTTATGGCAGGGTCTGGAGTCCTCTGCTAATACCTGTAAATCTACCAGTTAGTAGTTTTCAGTGAATAAAACTGAAATAATGTTTCAATATCATAGATCTATGCCCCCCTCCCACTCAGCCAACATCTTAGAATCATGTGGGTTACTTTCTTCAGTTAGTGCTGCTATGGAAATGATTCTGATGTCACAAGCTAGCGATTATGGGGGGTTGAAAGGGTTGGAGGCAGATGCAAATGCAAGCTGCGCCTCTGTCTGCATCTATCCAATTGCATCTGAGCAGCCCTGCTGCCATTTTCAGAAGTTGTGACTGTTTACAACAAAAAGTCACAACTGGTGACAAAAATTGGAAGCGATTTGAGAGTTACTTGCATCCACTTTGGATGCAAAGTCTGTTTTTGGACACAAACTTTGGGCACTGTTAGGTCATCTAATAGATTTAACAGCGTCAGATGCATTTCTGCTTTGAAAACAGCAGCAGATGCATCTTGGGTGGATCTGTTTGAAAACCCAGCCCAATAACATCACGGGGTAGACAAGCAGCAGCAGCTGATATAAATCTGAAGGACACGGATCCTGTCTCCATATAAATTTCATCAGCAACAGAGAATACGGGGAAGTTAAAGAAGAAAACACAGGCAATGCAACAGAAATTTTGTGCATTCTCAAATGTTTCCCCAGAGGCGTTCCTGGCTCTATAATTATATGACTCACTCAATGATGCATAAACAAAATGATCGAAAATTACAGTGGAATGGTAATGAACATAACAATTGTGTTTTAAAAGACCCAGATCTTGCCATGAGGCCAATTTCATACAGAGGGCAATGAAGTCAGCAGCACTTCAAGAAGGGAAAGTGCATCGGCCAGCATTTATTTTGACAGCAGAAACAGTTCATGTTCCTGTTTTTTTTTTTTATTATCAGAATTTCTCCTGGCTGCTGACCTGCCCTCACCTACACCGCCCCCCCCCAACAGCCTCATCGCCTGACATCTCTAGGTCCAGTTCCTGCTGCAGGATTAGTGAGAGGTGCCCAACTGCTGGCAAGAGGTCTGTGGGGGACCAGGCTGTCCCCTAGCCATGGTCGTTGTTTTTCTGCTTTTTTCTCCCATGGGCCATATACCTGAGAGTGACATGATGTGTGTGCTTCGCCTCCGCAGGGATGCCCCCAGCATCTGGGTGTGGGAACCTTTCCCCGGCTGTCTCGCCACACTGCCATCTATTTCTACAGGTGGCAGTCAACCAGTGGAACACACAGCCACCCCCAAGGGAGGAGAGCCGTCCAAGGGATGCTTAGTCTCCATTCCTCCCCCAGTCAGCCCCAGAGCCCTAGAGTCCATTCTGGTACCTTGCTGGTAGGTTCCATGTCAAAATAGCGAATACAAAATAGCGAACGTCAAAATAGCAAACGCCAAAGCACATAACAGCTACTACTACCAGTTCTCTTAACAATTGTTCTTGGCATGATCACTTGTGACATATGCGGGGGGCTGAGCCCCCCCCACACCCCTCCATTGTAAATATTCTAACACCACGCCGCTCATTGATGGTGGAGAGAATCACGTATTCAGAGCAATGTAAACACGAGTCACTACTTTGTGTTATTTGCTATTCTGACAGTCGCTATTTTGACTGGCTAACTTGCTGGGTTTAATGAGCAATAGTCCTACTGCTGTGCTACCCAGAATGGGCTAATTGATACTAGAAACATTGAAACTGATGACAGATAAGGACTGCTAGGTCCACCCAGTCTGCCCATTTTCTCTACTCATTGCAAAAACCATAGACCCCACTTGATCTCTGGCTTCATTCTCTGATATGGAAAAGAAACCCCCACTCTGTGATTGGTTCTGTTGATTTGTTTTCCCATAAAGTATCTTTATTGTTGCAAACTCAGTTGCTCCAGGTTTTTTTAAAAAAAAAGCCTCTTCTCAGTCCACTTTCCTCCTGCTACTTGCAACAACAATGATTATGATGACGCCGGCGTTGTTTCCTAGCCACAAGAATGATCTCTCCTTGGTGAATCTTGGTCTTGGATCACTATGTCTGCCTTCCCAAAGGAGACAGAAGAAGAAAAAGACAATCCTTTCTCTTCCCCACTGCAGCAGGGCAGTCACGAAGAAAATGGGGCTGTCAATTGCTCTGTCAGCCCACCAGAGAGTTTCATAGCAGAACAATGCATGTACAGGGGAGATCGAGAAGTGCTGATGAGTGACAGGAGAGAGACACAGCAGGGAGACACTATTGTTACTTGCTGACAGGGTATGAATCGCATACGATTTCACAAACTGAAATGGTTTAGACTTTATGTTTTAGAATCTCTTGTGGGGGGGGAAGGTTGTATTTAATTTTAGTGCTCATGAAAAGTGCCAGACTGACAGCACTAGAGACAGAAGTCTGCTATCCACAAAACAGGTTCTGCATGGGGCAGTCACAGAGTAGGCTTCCCGCACTGCCCCAACCATATGACTCAATCTTGTAACGGAGGGATTGCCTTGTAGGGGAGAACCTAGTTCAGACTCTGTGCCCATTTGGTCATTTAGCCCTCGTGTGCAACTGCCAACCAATTCCATCTGAGCAGTGGTTCAGTTTTGTGGACACCTACCCATTAGAGTCTCGTCTGAGATCCATCACAACTCATTGCACGCAGGCCAGCAAACAACCATCAGATAAAACAGTGCAGCCTATGTGTAAGAAATCTTGTTCTTAGACCATTCCAGCACTTACTTATTTGTAATTTGTTTACAAGGAAAGGCACACTAAGCTGTGTTAGCTTGTTTTGAGTTGCGTCCGTGGGGGTGGGGTGGGCTGCATGGACCTATCTTGATAGGGGAATGCTGGCCATGATGCCAGGAAGCTCTCCTACTCTTTATCGATAAATGCCACAGGATCTTTTACTTCCACTTCGACAGTAACCAGAGATGGGCAGAAGGGTCCTCAGTTTAAGGTCTCATCTGAAGGACGGCACCTCAACAGAGCAGCGTACCCCTCACACTGCACTGTAGTGTCAGTTATGGGTATTACCCCAGGTACCTGATGTGGGGTTAGAACCCATGACCTTCTGATCTTCCAGCCCCAGAGACAACGATGCTGCCTACCTAGCTAACTGTACAAGAATGACTTTGTGGCCCCCTTTTTGAAAGATGCCACTAGAGTGAGCTTCACAATATACTCTTGTTTAGATTAACAAAAAAAAACAGTGTTTAAAAAGATCTCTGATACTGTTGTGCTGTTGTAAATGGGTTCCCAAGAAAAACAAGTTTGGGCCTGATGAAACATGTTGCTTGTTAATTAACTTGGACTTTTTTTTCCACCTTCCCTTTCTCCAGACTGGCCACTCCTTCGGGCCGCCTAGGTCCCCGCTGGCACCCCTGCTCCGATGTCAGCCACCACTACCTCACATTTGCAGCCCCCCTGGTAACCCATCATAACCCTTCACTGTGTGGGTCCTCCTCCTCTGAGGGAGAGAGGCACTGGTAGGCTGGCCAGCACACGCTACTTGGCCCAGGTGCTGCTGAGGAGGGTATGGGATGCACTGGGGGCATGGCGGCAGTCATCCGGTTATCCAAAGAGCACTTTTCCACTTTGCTCCCCAGGGGCGTGGCAGTTGCCAACGCCAAGATGTGTCACATTTCCCATGCCCCCCTTAGTCAGTGGGACCGCGCATTGCCATACCCACAGACTCTGCCAGGAATCGGCAAGAACCAGGTCCCTATCCCACCCTCCCCAAGAGAAGACAAGCAGTCTCCAGACGCTCTCCCTTCTCTCCGCAGCTGACCCTCAGTGCCCCAAGTCTGTTCCTGAACCCGGGTTGCTGGCATCACAAGTGGAAATCTAACTGCTGCGCCGATGAACAGGCCCTATTTACTTGGATTTTAACTGACTTTGTCGACGCCCTCTTTTTGCCATGAAGGTTTTTCTACCAATTCATTTGTGCAGGCAGTTTCTCAGACCTACCCTTGCTTCCCTCTACCAACCCTCATCTTTCCTGAACCTTACCTACTGGTTTCTTGTATGGATTACCGCACGACTGGGCTGGGGGGAGGGTCATCCTCCCTCCCCCCAGAACATACATATCCAGAATGTCAGGCAGACCGGGTGATGGAGCGGTCTGCAGATGAGCAGGCAGGGTTTCACGTAGCTGCACCACTCATGTTTTTCAACTTTTCTGTCCTTGCCCACCTCCCCAGACGTCTGGCATAGCCCCTTCAGACCTTGGCATGCAGTCACATCCCCCTGCAAAAGAGCAAGCTCCCTGGGCCACTATAGGGGTCGCCAGTCCAGCTGAACTCAATGTCATCTCTTCCCAGTCTGATCCCACAGGATCTCTTCTTTTCAATCTTCTTTGGTGACATTTTACATTGTATGTTTCCCACACTGTAGGGAATACTTTAGTCTGGACTTTTAAACAGTTGTGTCACAACAGCAATGCAGTTGTGCCAGTTACATCTAGAACTGTCCGACTGCCATAAAGGTGGTCTAATGTCTGGATGCGGTTACAACAAAATGCACCCCAAAGAGATGCATTCATCAAAATAATGACACATGTACTTTTTACACCATGAAGTGGTCAAAGTATTGTTAATGCACTAGAAAGTTTGACAATAGTGCAAAAATATTCTGATGCATTTATTCTGATGCAGCTGCATCAGAATTAATGACACAAGTGCTGTGTCCAGACCTTTGAAACTCCAGCCCCTTGTAACTAACATATTGCGTACCTTCCAAGTCTCTCCACGTTCAAATGTCTTGTGGATTTTGTCCATTTTTTTTACCTCACTGCCCCCCCACTTATATCACCATTCCAGTGCCCCCCTCCCAATCAATAGCATCAAAGAATAAACTGTTCCTCTTGCCTTTTAATGGGTGGCACATGTCCTTGTTACCATATTGTACTCTGTTAGACATGTAAATTAGGGCCCTGTGAAAATCTCTGGATTTGAGTGCTCAGACTTGGGAGATGTCCCTCATTCTTCTGGTTTGGATCCCTCTCTTGCTGTCTCAGCTCCTTCCTGTTCTGCCCACCCCCTCCTCTTCCACGCTTCATTCCGCTGACCCACTCTTTTTCCACACCTTGGGATGAGACCGTGGCAGGTCAGTCCACCTTCTGGACAGAGTACAGAGAAGGGCAATCCAAACGACATATGATGATCACGTACATGAATAGGACCTGTTCTCCCTCGAGTATAGGAGATTAAGAGGTGCTAGGGTATTAGTCTGCAAACCTGCAAAGGGTAACTCGTTGCTTGAAACTCTGAATCTCAAAAAAGGAAATTGTTATAGGGTGATAAGCAGCCAAACTGTTAAGCTCCTGGTGGGCTGAATGTTACTTAGAGGGGAACAGTCAGCACTAAGAGCCCCATACCTAAGTGTGGGGCTAGTCCCAATTTGCACTTTGTCCACAAAATTTTTTGCTTTTTACTTACTGTTTACTGCAGTATAGTAAATTGTATCTTGCTGAGTTTACCGACTCCCAAGCAGACATTTACTGTAACCAGAAATGATAGACTCCCCTGCAGTTGTTCTCAGAGCTGGGCTACAGCAGTGGGCAATTCGATAGGCTACAGTTCATGTTAGAGCTTTTCTAACCTCTGATTCTCTGTTTGCCGGTCCTGCTGTTCTCTCAGGGCTAAGTACAATCCTGTGGAAAGGAGCACACCATCTGTCCTGAGGAAGTTTGTCACAGCACAAACAAAACGTCAGTTCTGACCCACCTTCGGGTGGTGTGCTCCTTTCCACAGCTAAGTCTGCTCCTTTTTTAAACAATATGTATGGACACAAATCCAGTGTCATGAAAAAATGTTATCTCCACATATGCGTGATAAACTTTAGAACCTGGAATTTATTACATATATGTTGGATAAACACTACCTGTCAATTATGCCACCTCCCTCCCCCCCAAAAAAAGCATATTATATGAACAGGACACGCAATGGGGACCTGTGTGATACATCATTTATCTACATTCAAGCAGTTTGTCCTCGAGCACATCACTCATGGTGTGTGCCACTCGTGAGGTTATCCGAGGTCAAATTGCTCTTGCAAGTAATATATTACACAGGTCTCCATTGCATATCCCCTAAATATATTATGCCTGTGATGCTGTTTTGCTCTTTCTTTGTTGAAATTTTTTTTTTTTCAAAACAACAAATACACCAAGGTATCAAGCAGTATTTATTGGCCCATAGTGCTCAGTGGAAGGGATCTAGGAGATGGGTGCAGTAAATTGTTTTGCACTTTTTTGTAACTCTTTCCGCAATAACTGCAGTTGTCATGGCAAGAATTAAACACTGAGTTCCACCTGGCACTGGATTCACTGTGAGTACCCCTACCCACAAAAGGTTTGTCCGATGGCAGTCCTCTAATGGGGATTATGGTCATGAGTATAGCAATCCCAACCCCACACCTCTTTCTCATTGCAGATATCTCCGGGACCCGTGGATATGTTGTGGAGAAAGAGAGCAGGGATGGGTGGATCCAAAAGCCAACACTCAAAACTCAAGCAACCATATTTTAGCAGCTCATCACCTGGGTGACTCAGAAGGGGTGCCTGCGGTTCCTGTCTGTGACTGCACCTGGACTCTGCACAGAATAAAATCACCTTTTTTTTGCTCAGATTAAGCTAGATACTTATTCTTGTCCCCTTTTTCAGAATGAGATACATGGGCCATGGAAATATGTTTACTTGAGTCTCATGTGCTAGCTTTTCAGTGGTGGTAGTTAAATTGATTTCAGCCACGCCATCAAGGTCCCTAGGAACATCTTCCTTTTACTACTCAGGGTCCAACATCCCACAAACGGGGGGGTTCAATTTTGCAGAGGAGAAGGATACAATTGGCAGTACGGATGCTTGACTAACTGTGGGTTCTTAAGGTGTGGGTGTATCGGGTTCATGTGGTGGACTGGGATGAGAGGCAGGGCCAGGGTTTGAGTCATCAAGTCTGGATCTGAACATCCACACTGACCTCTGAATAAAGTAAACATGGAGCTGTAGGCCTATGCACAAGTGGAACTTTCAAACTAGGAAGTCTTATACAAAAATACAAGCTTACAACATTTGCTGAGGGGGCCGTTATTTGCCCCAACGATTACAAAAATCTCCTTGGACATGGGTGCTCAAGTGGTCACCAGACCAGATCTGCTTCTGGCAAAAAAGCTTCTGTAATAGAGGCCCTTTCATGCAGTTGTATAGGGGAGGGGTAAACTCCCTACACCACGTGGCCATATGACCACTTGCCATCTGGCAATTATTCTTTCCATTGATTTCTCATCCCTTAGCTGTTTTCATAGTGAAGAGCAGTGAGGTGGTGGCTCTAGCAGGCTGGTGCCCCATGTTGACACCATGAGCTTGAGACAGCTGGAGCAGTGGCTGGCAAGGAGGATGCAGAATGTCCTCCTGGATATTCTCCTCCCAAGGAGTGGGCGAAGTGTTGCATCGCACTTTGAGCGACACCTGGCAGAGACATGGCACTGGTGTCCATACAGTATGAGAGGCCATGCATTACCAGGCATTTGTCAAGGAACATCACAATCATACATGCGAATTAGAGGGTAGTGGGTGACCTTACAAACAGGAAAATAAATCCCCAGTTGCAGCTGCATGATGAGCAGTTACCAACCCCACCCACTTCTGGTGAGCACATAGGAACAGGCAGCCCTCCATTTATCCCACAGTGATAACAGGTTAACAAAAAAAAAGCCTCATCCCCTTAGTTACCTCTCCCCCCAACCCAACCTAGGGGTTAACACTGCAGTTGACTTCCTCTGGCTGTAAGGTCAGGTGAGCCATTGTGTTCACAGCCCATGCCAGTGCTACTCTAAAGTTAATCAGCAGGGTGTGCGCAAACACCAGGCTGCTTGTCTCTATCCTCCCTGGTAGTTGAATGCCACACCTCCATGACTGGGCCAACACCTTGCCAGCTCCAGAATGTGATTAAAGGGATCACGTGCAGAGTCAGATCTCCCAGGTGGCAGCTTGCCTACACCAAGTCTGGAAAGCAGCCCTGCGTTAAAAACGACATCAACCCAGCCCCGTGTACCAAACATGGGACCCAGGTTCACAGTACAGGCCCTATACTAGTGCTGAGTGGAATTTTCACATTCCAGTGGAATGGAATTCCATGGAATTTTGGAAAATTCTGCTTTGTTTCACTTGAATTCCATCAGTAGTGGAATCCTGAGATTTCAAAAGTGGAACGTTTTCCATGGAGTAGTAATCTACTATTTCCATAAACCATGGATTCCCTGTCTGCAATCCACGGAAAATGTTTCCACGGTTTACACAATCCACAGAAAGCTTTTCCGCAGTTTACAGGGAAATGCTTTTTGGAATTCCACAGAATTCAAAATGAAATTCCGAAAAGCATTTTGGAAACAGAATTAGCATTTCATGTGAATCCTGCCAGTGGAATTCCACATTTCACACAGCTATATCCGATACCTCACTCCCTTTAAACATAGAATTTGTCAGCAGATAAGGACTGTTTGGCCCACCCAGTCTGCCACTGCAGACCCTCCTTTATCAACAGCTCCCCCTCCATTTGGTGCAGTCTGGGATGATGTGTGAAGGCAGTGCACACAGAATGTGGGGGAGCACCACAGCACAGGGTGATTACACGCCCCCAATTGGGCCCTCCGTAGAGCAGCTGAACTTGATTTCAAGAACACAAAAGAGGGACGGGGCTGGGGAGAACAGGAGAAAAAGGCTAGTTGGAAGAGGGCCTCTAGCACCTCTCTGCCAGAAGTAATCCTGTGATGTCTTCGCCACCCACCACCACCGTCAGGTCAAAAAGACTGTTTCCCCTTGTCCAGAGTAAAACTAATGGTTTTTGAGTGTGGAATCAGAAAGACGTTCCATCACATCACGGGCATGTCTGCACATTTAGTAGGGGCATAATAGGCACCTAAAGGAGTGAGGAGTCGCAGCCACGTGTGTTTTACATCCATGGCTACCAAAAAGGTAGCCAAACTCCAGCTGCATTTGTATATGACTAATTTAGCATCTTCATTAGCGGTCAGGTTGGCTACTGGAAAAAAGCAAGCACTGACATTTTTAAAACACTCCAATCTATATATTTTATATAAGAATATATTTCGGCTGTCTTGAATTTTGTTTTGGCCAGTTAGATTTTTAAATGGTGACCATATTGTTTATCTGAGAAAAAAAAAAAAAAAAAAACCTTTAACATCAAGCACTGGGGGCCACAGATGGGATTAAAAACTACTGCTTAGAAGTGACAATACCCCACCACTGCTACCAAATCCTTGCTAGTCTGCCTGGTAAGGTAGGGGTCTTGAGTAGTCCCGAAGTAAATGAGCATACCCCAGTTGTGTCCAGAATATAAGAAATTAATTTCGTGTTTTATATTTTTCTTTCATCATAAATCTCTCACTTAATTCCAGCCAATCAGCACTCAGAACTGCAGAGCCTCTTATTGTTACAAGTAACACTAAAGTGGAGCGATCCACCTCAAAGGCAGAGAGAGAGGGGTGCTACGTTGGCTTCAAAGGAGAACTAAATTTAACCTGTTAGCCTACAGAACCTGGCTTTCAATTACTGGTTCTAATGTCTGTTATTTACCCATCTTTATTCACTTTTTGTGTGTTTCACATTTACACACTGCTGGTAAGGACCATTTTAGAATAGTTTAGGTCCCTACTTGGCTCTTCCGTTGTTGCCGTAGTATAGTCATGTCCTGTTGCAGAATTCTGCTGCTCAAAGGGACATAAACTACATTATGAAATGGAGTAGGAGCAACGCTGGATCCTGATTGGCAGAGAGTTAGGCCCTGTCCACACTACCCCTCTGTAATGTTACAGAGTGCCCAAACCATTACCGCAATGGTTTGTGTTTACACCTGTAATGTTACAGAAGGTGTTTTTTTAACCGCTGTTGAAACCACATATGAGGTGGTTTCAACAACGGCTTTGAAACCGCCACACCTCGCAATGTTGGTCGGGCGAGTGTGGATGCACAGCACTGGTCCCCTAGCACAGTGCGTAGCTGCATTGTGGGATCAGGTGCCACGGTACGGTCTCCCAGCCCTGGCGGATCATGGTGCCGGGTCCCTTAACGACACCGCGGCAGTGTGGACACACTGCACTGCTCCCCAGTTGTAATGGTTTCTATCCGTTACGGGGTCTGAGCAGTGCAGTGTGGACGGGGCCTTACTTTCTGCTGGGTCATTACCTCAGCACAACAGTCTGACTGAACACAGCTCCTGACAGGCAGGGCTAAGCACTGGAAGGATAGTCATATGCTCCTAGTTCTGTGCTGGGGCCGGTGTTGTTCAGTGTCTTCATCAATGACATTGGGGATGGCATTAAGGACAAACTGTGCTTTTTCGCAGATGACACCAAGCTCTGTGGGAGAGAGGACACAGCTGAAGGGATAAGGGACCTACAGGAAGATCTGGAAAAGCTGGGGAGGTGGTCCAGGATCTGGCAGCTTGGTGTCAATGCCAAGAAATGCAAAGTTATGCATATTGGAGCCAAGAATCCCAGGACAGAGTATTACCTGGGTGGAGTCAGAGTATCTGCATCGGAGGAGGAGAAGGACCCGGGAGTGATGATTACTAGTGACCTGAAGCACTCCACGCAGTGCAAGAAAGCAGCAGCAAAGGCAAACAAGATGCTGGAATGCATAGCTACGGGGATCAGTAGTAGGAGAGAGGAGGTTATACTGCCCTTGTACAGGTCACTGGTAAGGCTGCACCTAGAGTATGTAGTTCAGTACTGATGCCCACACCTCAAAAATAACATTAACCTGCTGGAGAAGGTACAGAGGAGGGCTACAAAGATGATAGCCAGTCAGCAGGGCAAGGCATACAAGGAGAGGTTGAGGAAATTGAACATGTACTCCCTGGAAGACAGGGGAGAGAGAGAGGGGACATGATTGGGACATTCCAGTACTTAAAAGGGATACATAAGGTTGATAAGGAGAGTCTCTTTAAGCTGAGTGGCAACCATATCACAAGGGGGCACAGTCTTAAGCTGGAGGGTGGAAGGTTTAGGAGGGAGGTCAGGAAGCACTTTTTCACAGAGAGGGTGGGGGACACTTGGAATGTGCTGCCAGAAGAGGTCATCTCATTGAAGACAGTGGGCAGCTTTAAGAGAGGCTGGGATAGGTATAGTGGAAGGTAAGAATCATGGGTAGGGAGGATGGGAGGAGTGGGGAGGAAGGCCAGGGACATTAGCTCAAGCTGTGGACCCTGCAATACGAGCAGACTTGATAGACCAAATGGCCTTCTTCTGCTGGTTTCTTCGTATGTTCATAAGTAACAAATTGTCCTTAGCACACATGGCTGCTCATGAGTCTGCTTCCCCACACAGGACCATACTTTATCGAGGTCCCCACACAGGACCATACTTTATCGAGGTCCCCACACAGGACCATACTTTATCGAGGTCCTCACACAGGACCATACTTTATCGAGGTCCCCACACAGGACCATACTTTATCGAGGTATCAGTACTATCGACTCCAGTCTCCCGCCTCCACACTTGCACTACACCTGGTCTCCATGTTATAGCATGAAACACACACATCTCTTGTACCATTTTTTTCATCATATGTTTATACCCCCATCTCCGACAGTCCCCCTAGCGCCATCACTAGCCATCTCTGGGACTCATCTGGGTCCATCAATCCCCCAGAGAATGCCCCCTGTGGTGGGGCCAAGGGAGGAAGGTCCACCCTCCCTGCCCCAGTGACCACACCCAGAAGTTGAAAGCCAAGGCCCAGTCAGTGGTGTGCGGCCTGCGATGGGCGGGAGCTTTATCCTGCTATTGGGGTGCCTGGTTTTCTCATCTTCTTCCTGACCCCACCCTCCTCCCTGAGGTCAAGCCATGTCCCCTCAGACCTCGTACGCTCTAATGTACCTCTGCAGGAAAGAAAAGCTTCTGGCCTGCTATAGGCATTGCTAGCAGCACCTCCTCTACCCTCAGGGTCACCCAACCAGCTTCCCAGGTGCGCTTCCAAACCCGGGAAACCAGTGTGGGAGCGTGCAGCCTTTTTAGGCACCAAATGAAGTTTGGATACTATTGCCGTCTGTAGGACTATTTTGTGTCTCAGATTTTCAGAAGCAGTGTGTGTAGGGAACCAATTTCCATTGATGTCCCAGCAGAAGAGTATTCATGTGATTTACCCAAATGTTCTCCTCTGATTTTGCACAGAGTTGACTCTGCATAAGGATACAGTACATCTGGAGTTCTTTTAGTGCTTAAAAAGCAGCTGATGCCTTTGGAGAACTTTGGAAAACAATAGTTAGACACAGTTCAACTTGTATTTTGTATATTCTCTATAGTTTTCTCCTCTCCATTATTTATTACTGAAGAAATTCCCAGAAAATCAAGATGTTTTTCCTTTAGTGTTCATTTGCCTCTATAGCTTTTTCCTTTCTTGAAATCATAATGCTGTGTTGTGACATCACACTGTTGCCATGGCAATAACAGTGGTATCACAATCAGAACATTATGACAACAGGTTGGAAAGCAACAATAGGGGGCTGATGAACCCCCAAGGAACATTTATCCAGTCTTCATGCATATGACCTTAGTAATACATACTGGGGATAAGAAATACAGAACTAATAAGAAATACAAGATGTTTTGTGTCCAAATATTTGATTTTTCAAAGTTCTCCTTGAGGCGTTAGTGGCTTGTTAAAGCTTGTTGAGTCATTTCCATTTTTCATTTCCTTCTTGCACTGATGCCAGTCGAGCTGCTTTCTTCAAATGATGCCGAGGATTTCATCTGCCGCTTGGTGCGGCTAAGGGTTGGGGATCCCAGTCAGTGGCACCCTTGATGTCTTTCCCCTTCCCATGTGGCTGAGGGAGAGGATTTCAGGCACAGAGATCCCTGAGGACAAGTTGTGCCACCTGACGTGACTTTGGGAATGGGGATCCAGACCATCAGGAGTCCCAAGGACCGCATCCAGCAGCTGAGGGAGGGGGGGTCCCAGGCATTAGGACTCCCCAAGGATTTCATCTGCCTTTTTTTTTTTTCGCAGCTGGAGGAGTAAGTCACAGGCATGGGGACCCTCAAGAATTTTATTTATTTTGGAAAGTGGAATGGATGCATCAACCCTGTCTTTTTCCAAAATAAAAAATAAATATGCACTCACTGAACAGCTGATTGAGCAAGCAAGTTAACACAACTCTCTCATACAGTACGTGCAGCTGCAGCAGCAGGCACTAGCTGGACAGTCTGTGAGAGTAACAGAAGAGTGGGCGGCCTAGCTCAGGGTGAGAACAGCCTTAATAACTATATACTTTTATGCGCTGGTGTCATAGTCAGGACGGGCAAAAGAAAAGAAGATATCAGAACAGGAGGTCCGTTCCTACCCTGACCCTGATTCAGTCAAAATGGGAATGACATCACAGTGCAGATGCCTTATTACTGCCATGAACGCAGTGAGTGGATGACATAACAGGAAAATTCTGGATCAATCAGCTGTTAACTAAAGTATAAGATGCTAATCTGTGACTGGAGTACTGTACTAACAAAACCTAGCCCTGCAAAGGGAAGAGGAGCAGTGGTGCTCACAAAGATAAAATATACTGCAATCTGTCCTGTAGCGATATATATGGTTATAAAATGGCAAGAAAAAATCTAGAAATATCATTGGTCGAGAGAGACGTCACCTGATGGTGCATTAACTCTCTATAAAGGCACGATCTGATGCTGAATCTCATTTCCCTCCCCCACAAAAATGTACCTAGAGCCATTTTATAAGTGTAATAAGCCCCTCCAGAGTGTGCATCATAGGATTTTAATGCACTTCACAGGGGCATAAGAATACCACTATGTGGGGGACTGGGGGGGCAGTAACCAATACAGTGGTAACACCACCTCCTTCTTTCTGCTGATAATGCCTCTCCCTGTGTACCCCAGCATTCCTCTGGCCCAGGCCACTGCCCTACCACTTTGAGGTAATCAGAAATGATAATCTCAGTGTCTCTTTCCTGCTTAGTGACTGTCAGTGACCCTCCCCCCACACACACCTCAACACATACACATTTTATACTCGGCTGCTAGGTTTCTGTGCCCTGGGTGCATGATTTTGCACTTTTTGGCATTGAACTCCAGCTGTTATGCCCTCGACCACTATGAGTTTTCTAAGGTCTCTACTCATTCTCTTCAGCCCCTCCAGGGTATCCAATCTATTACATAATTTAGTGTTAGCTGCAAAAAGGCATACCTTCCCTTCCAGTTCTTCTGCAATGTCACTTTTGAAGACACTAAAGATTACCGGTCCTAGTACTGAGTCCTGTGGCTCCTGGCTGGTCTCGCTCTCTCCTTAACAGAGTGAGTGCCATTTACCACCACCTTCTGTCAGCTATCCATTTTTTTACCCCGTTTACCACTTTGCATCCCACCCCCAAACTACCCAATTTCTTTATCAGTCCCTTATGTGACACAGTGTCAAAGGCCTTGCTGAAATCCAAATAGGCCATGTCCACTGCCTTTCTTTGATCTATTTCCCTTGTCACTCAATCGAAGAAATCAATTGGATTAATTTGGCATTACCCCCTTCCCCATGAATCTATGCTGCCCTTGGTCTTGTAACCCACTACATTCAAGATACTTTGCCAGTATTTCCTGTAGCAGGGTTTCCATTCATTTCCCCACTGCAGATACGAGTCTCACCAGTCTACAGCTGCTAGCTTCCTCTCTGCTTCCACTGTTATGGTATGGGACTATAACTGCAGAGGTTTAGGGCTCTGAGCTGCAAACCTGGAGACCTGGGTTTGAATCCTACAGCCCCCACTTGCATACTATGTGACCCTGAGCAAGTCACTTAACTTCCTTGTGCTCCCAGGTCACACCTGGACACAAGCTCTGGCTTAGTGTGCCTTTCCTGGTTAAACAATCCCCCCATCCTCTGGAACCACTTCTGTTTCCAGGGAATTGTGGAATAAGGCCATCCGTGGTGCAGCAAGCACCTGACTGTTTGTTTATTTGAAAATTGGTAACCGGGAGAGGCACACCGAGTCAATTGCCAGGTGCTACCTGGAGGAAGGGAACAGTGCAGGACAGCAGCACAATACATACTAGCAAACCAGTTGAGCAACATTTGGTGAAAACTAAAAGTTTGTTCAAAATTAGAATAAATGCAAACATTGTATGCATAGAGAATAAAGTGTGCTACAGCTCAGAAAGAACACCTAAGAAGTGCGTATTCAGAAGTGACAGCAATACACAGTGAACAAGAACAACACTGACAACTGCTGACTGACCTGTAGGGTGAGTTAGTGCCTGACCTCATAATAGATGAAGAAAACTGTACCGGTGTGGAAGTAAGACCATGGCAGTGGCAGGGACCTAGTAGGCTGCTTACCAGGATGGATAACGCTCGGCCAGGGATTTGTCAGAGGAAGGGTAACAGGAACAGGTGGGGACTAAGCTTACACGTGATCCATAAAGCATGTATGTCTAAGAGAGTGGGGGTGGAGGGGGAAGTAATATGCAGATAGCAGTAGCCATAATTTATTACAGACAGGGAGGAATGTAAGCAATGTTATTCTGGTGAATGTGCCAGGTGCCCCACTCAGTAAGTGTCCACTGTGGTCTGACAATGGTAGGGAGTGAGGGACAGCACTACTCTGGTGGGGAGTGAGGGATAGTGTTGTGGTAGTTGGGGAGGCAGTGCTGTGCTGGTGTCAGAGTACTGGTAAGGGGAGCAGGAAAACCTCTCAAGCTTCACTCTTGGGGTTTATGTGGCATCCAACACTTTGGATGTGTGTAAAATTCTCATTATACACACCACCCCATACTTTATTCTATATTTAATGCACTCCCCAGTGGTGTAATAAGGCATAAGTTCAAAGGCCAAGTGTCCTTATGCCCCTGGGAAGTGCATTAAAATCCTTTGATGCACATCCTGGATGGGCTTATTGCACTTATAAAATTTCTCTAAGTAGTTTTTTTGGGGGGGAGATGAAAATGTAATTCAGTGCCTGTCCATGCGTTTATAGAGATTTAACTCTCTTGACCAATTAAATTTATAGATTTTTTTTTTGCCATTTTACAATAATGATTAGATGTGCTTTGCAAGGGTACTCTTATGGCAAAAGTGCATAATCTCACAGAGTTTGGGCAGACAGAACCACTAAGCTTCACCTCACCATCCTCTCACTCAGCTGCTGTGATAGCCCATCAGCCGTGCGCTGTGCCGCCATGCAGGCGACCTGTGTTCAGGAGTGCGTGATGGTTGCTGCATAAGGAGGCAGGCCAAGCTGCAGCAGCTGCCACTCAGCAGTATTCTGTGGTTGGAGTGGGAAAGTGCGAGGCCCCGGTTCCACAGTAGCCCCTGTGGTGGGCCAAGGGAATTTGTTCCCTGTGCAGGACATTGATGCATGCAGCCAAAGGCTGATGGAGGCTAGCTCATACCAGTGGTGCTGGGTGGAGCCAGGAAGACAAATCAGACTAAAACTCCATGCCCATCTATATGATGACCTGGGCTGTGTGGGACTCCTCTGGGTCCTAGTGCTTGCCGGGGCTAGTTCCTAGCCCACATAGTGGACTGCCATGGGGACAGGACAATCCCTCTGCCGGGGCACCTGTCATTGGGGGGGGAGTACATCCCTGTAATGAATAGGGTATATGTCCCCAAGAGACAACCTTGGGCTAGGAGAAAAAAGCTCTATAAAAAAATCCTCTCATCCAAACTGCGATACAACACTAAACCATCACTGTTCTCTCAAATCATCAATAAACTTATATCAGAAAGTCCTCCGTCTGCATCCATGCACAGTCATACCTGCCCTTCCTCTTGGTGTAAAAGGTCTGGACAGTCTGTCAGAAACTAAAAAGATATACCTAGCACAAAGGGCTAATTAAGGCAGCTGCTCCAACACTGGGAGGAGAAAAAGAGGCAGCCAAAGCTAGAAACAGTTTGTTATTACCTACTGAGAGGAAACTAATTGGAAAGTGTGCCATTAGGGTCCCTGAGCTACAGTACGTTCAAAACATCTGCAGGTCGATGTTGGCTGTTCCAGCAAATTTTACAGCTTAGTTTTTGCCATTAAAACTGCTAGCCTTGAATTCCATGGCACATCACCCAGTGTTAAAGGGATCTTCCACTGTCCTGAAAAAACAAAATTACAGACGGCATTGACAAAACATAAAGCCCAGAACAGTTCAACACCATTTGAAAAGCAGTGCATCCACTTATTTATCAATAAGAACAGTTGCATTAAAACAGGTTCTTTCTCACTTTGAAGGCATCCATTACAGCAGCTTTTCCTCCTCTAAAGTCACAATCTTCTTTTTGTAACAGTAGCATTGTTTCCACGGTAACATGTTATGATGTTATAAGTAGAGGACTATGGGCTTGATATTTGAACAGTTATCACAGTGCTACTAGTCGTCTGGTTGCACTAACTGTGCTTTTCACCCTAAACAGTGTTTTACCGTTGCAGGTGCCATATTTGTAGCCAGATCTATTAGCATGTGAGTGCTAACTGACACCAGGCATGCATAAGGTGCTCACTGGCCTATTCAACTGGTTTTGGAAGCTGTAACAGTTTTCCTGAGCAGTGCTAGTTAATGATAATGCTTCCAAAACCCTACATTTAACAACGAACACAATGCTGCTTGTTAACCCAGCTCCCCCTTCCCCAACCAAGCTCTAGTGGCACCTCTATCCTCACTGGATCAAATCTCTGGCTCCATTGATAACCCTTCTTTCCCCAAGCCCCGTGCTGATCCTAGCAGATCCAGTCCCTGGCTCCAGTGGTATCCTCCTCTTTCCCTGATCCCGGTGTTGGTTCTAATATATGTAACAAATGCAATCCCTAGTTCTAGTGGTAACCCTCTCCCATCCCAATTCCCAAGAAGAACCATCACTGACATCTGGTGGTGCCCTCCTCCTGGTCTTGCTGACAAACTCCTTGGTGTCCACTGGCACCCCTCAGTCATCTCTGCTGCCTCCCCACTCTGGTCTTGGTGATGGCCATTGGCACATACCCTCCATTTAGCTCCACGTCTGGCCACTGTCCACCACAAGCACACCCAGAATCGCTGTATAAGCATGTATAGCAATACTGAAAAACATGGTCTCTCTCCATGTCTCAGCCTTCTCTCTTTGTGCTGCCTGCTGCTGCAGTGTGTGACCTGACTTCCTCCCACTCTCCAGCTCCAACCCTCAGGAGCCAGACGGCCATTCAGAATCACTGTGATTCCTCTCATTGCTTCCCCTGACAGGCACCACTAAGCCCAATTGCATACCCAGTCTGACATAGGCATCAAGTGGTTTGTTTAGTGCACTATCCCTTCTCCAATCCCAGTCTCACCACTGCTGCCGGGTTCTACCTCCTTCAGCTGGTTCCACCTCCTTCAGCCTGGCAGCATACCAATGCCATTGCCAGCCTCTCCTCATTTGCATTGTTCACTTTCACCTCCTCCTGAGTCCACCAGCAGCTGTGCACTCGCCCAGCTCACACAGTCTGAGAACCATCCAGCAGCATCTCTCTCTCTCTCTCTCCTCCCTTTACTGATCAATTTAATGCACTGATCAGACTAGGGGCAGAGTGGATTCTGTGGGGTGCTAGTGTCCTGCCGCCTTCCAGCCATGTCTAAATAATTTGGCCGTAATGGCCACAGACACGGCGCAGAGCAGCATTTGCAGCAGTGGGCAGAGAGACAATGGGTCAGACTGGCTGTGGTCTTACTCTGGCCCACCAGATAATTTCAGGCAATACCTGGCTGACACAAATCTCCAACCCGGCCTGTCGCCACACCCCTACGTACTATGTGTGTCTATTTTCAATTCAATTCAATTTTCTTTATATGGCACCTTTCAAATGTCAAGGCACCTCACAAACATTAAAACAACAAGATAAAATACATGCATAATGAATAATATAAAATAGCAGTAGACAGTCAGCAGTATTAATTAATCCCCGAAAACTCAGACCCATAGAAGTTTTAAGTACCTGTTTTGTAATGATCTTTTATACGTCATCAATCAATCAGTCAGTCACTAGTACTGTCAATGGAAGCCATCATATCTAAGGCTATTCCTCTTCATACCTCATCAGCCCTGTGACCTCACTTATTGTGACATCCCTAATGACTGATCATAGAGATTATATATATATATATATATATATATATATATATATAAAGACTAGAGAGTGGTCATCTTGTGACCCCTCCACTCATTTGCATATCATCTCCATAGACCTAGTATAGGCCACTTGCATATGGCGGCATGAAAACCCCTAGCACTCCATGTTATGTCCCCTATAGTCTTTATACGTAGGACCTCTATGTAACCGATCTGGTAGAAAGTGAGTGGCTCTTCCTGATCAGTTGTGATGTCACAGTAGGTGAATTCAGAATCCTGATGAGGTATGAAGGGGACCACAAAGAAACATGTCAGCCTCCAGGCAGAGAACTATTCCACACATCCCACCGAGTATTGTTAGGTAGAAAAGCTTCTAATTATCAATAGGGAAAAAAGAAAGTACTTAGAAATAAAAACAGAAATAAACACATAGATAAATACAGACTACTTTAAAAAAAGTAATTCCATTGTCAGTCTGATAATTTGGGCGCTACTAGCTCTTTAAATAGAACTCCAAGGAATTTTAGCAGAAGTAGAATTCGGTAATTTCTGCACAGCCTTAGTGTCCAATTTTGGATACTTGCTTCCAGACATGGTCGTGCTAGATAACATAGCCTAGGTCATGTCTGGCAGCAGGAGTTAGCATCTAAAACCAGAGGCTAATGCAGTTTATGATTTTAGATGCAAACGATCACAAAGTGAAGCATCATTTCAAATGGAAAGAGCCTCTGAGAAGTGCTCCAATGCTTCTGGGCAGCTGTCGGACACAGTGGAGTGGCCACAGGCTTGGCAATATCTTGGTCCTGCATCTGCCATTTTGATAATCCAACCTCGAACTGTGTCCCAGTCAGTTGAGCTGGGACGCTAACTGGGCTCCATCACAATGGGATAAGCTTCCATTGAACCCTCTCTAAGCTTCAGAACGCTAAGAGAGGGTTCAGTGGAGGTTGCCTCAGCATAACAGTCTGGTTTCATTTGATAGGAATAGACTGAAAGGGTTGCAGAAGGAGCATTTAGACAATGTTTTTGATTCTATTTTTAATTTTCTGAAGCCACAAAGGAGGCAAAAAAATGAGAACTGCTTGCCACTAGAATCAAAGTGTGAATGCTTAGTGCCACAGCTGCCCCATTAATTAATTCCTGTGCTATCTACATTGAATTCTGAGCTTCCTTCTGTGCATTACAAATTACGTCATTCAGCAGTCAGCACTACGGACAGTTCCTAGAATCACACAATGTAGGGGAAGGGAGAAAGAGAGAGAATATCTTTTCTTGTCTTAAGCTTTTCTTCCTCCTTTTCATATCAATCCAAACCAGAATTTACACTGCTGTGAAAAAGGGCTGTCATAGAGAGTAGCAGGGATGGGAACAGCGATGAATTCCCGTACAGCTAGTATTTTACATGATCAGCTGCTTTACTATGCGAGCAAGTGCCGGAGTACTTTCATTCATAAGAAGGTGGCTGGCATGGAGGGGGGAGTCATGCTGGGCACCTTTCCGTACCTGGGGAGCTTCACAGTAAGAAAATGTGGGTGCTGGGGGAGGAGGTTGGAAGCTGGTTGCTGCTGCTGGGGTGAGAGGGTGGGGGAATATTTATTTCCTAAAAATCTGTTTAAAAAAGCACAAAAGTGCTACAAGTAAAAAGACATTGTCAAACCATGGAGGAAGATGAGTTGTGCAGGTTACCCATTGTGGGATCACTGTTTAAACAATAAATTGTGGGTGCTGGTGGGTGGGGGGAGGGTAGTATGACAGAGGGTTGTGATCTTTGGACAGATGGGCTGGATGAGGAGGGTGTGGGGACTGTTTTTACTTTTTTCCCCCCACAGGAATTCCTTAATTCCCTCCCTTCCTTCCTTCACACATGCTCATTTACAAAGGTTCCATGTCAAGAATAATAAAGGGTAGTAACACAGGTATAAGCTACAGATAAAACAAGATGAAGAAACAAGAAACAAAAAGAATAATGAATTCCAAATATTTGGGGACCCGAGTACAAATATCCAGCTAAATATTTTAATATTCAAAATAAGGTCTTGCCCCCCCCCAGCCAGTTTTTCTACACTGTCCACTTACTTCGGCAGCTCCTGCTGGGTGGGGTAGGGACAGGAGTAGCTGCGAGTTCCTCACAGCCAGTGCTCCTATATCTATACTATTTATTACATTCAGTGCCTGATACTGGGAGGGGCCCGGATAGGAATATGAGAGCTGGGAGTTCCCTCACGGCCATAGCTTCCGTACCATCTGTTACATTCTGTGACTCCTAGTGGGAGGGATAGTAGTAGTTATGAATTCCCCCACACCCAGTGCTTCTGTACCATGCATAATATTCAGAGACTCCTGCCAGGAGATATAGGGATGCAAGTAGATGTGAGTTCCCCACACAAAGTGTTTCTATACTATCCACTGCATTCAGTGACTCCTACTGGGAGATGCATGGACAGGAGTACAGCTGCAGCTGGTAACATGATGCAGAATAGCTAGCTATATCATGATTTATCACAGTAAATCCCTATTTGTTTCAATCTGATTTCCTGATCTATCCATATATATACATATAATGCACGTTGTCACACTGGCTACCTCTGTAACTATGAGTGCCCTCACAGCCAGAGCTTCTATACCATCCATTACATTTAGTGACTCTGCTTGGAGAGGCAGGGATGGGAGTAGCTGTGAGTTAACCACATCCAATGTTTCAACATTTTTAATTACATTCAGTGACTCCTGCTGAGAGGAGCAAGAACAGGAATAGCTGCTAGTTACCTTACCTCTCAGTCAGTGGTTTTACACTACGCAATACGCTCACCAACTCCTGCTGGGAGATTCTGGGACAAGAGCAGCTGGGAGCTCCACCACAGGGAGTATTCTACATTATAAAAATGGTCTGAGAAATAGAGCTTTCTGATTGGTTGTAAACATTCTATCAGCCCTCTTAATCTTTGATTAACATACAAGTACAGCCTAATCACATGCTGAACCAGGTTTAACACTATTTAAAAAAACATTTTTTTTATGGTAAAGCAATACAGCACTCCCAGGGGTTATGTTAATGGTCAGTTATTCACCCTCTAGGGGCATGTAGCACTGAGCTACGCCTCATGCCACATTACACCCCTAGAAGGTGATTAACAGACCACTAACATAACCTCTGGTCATGCCTTATTGCTTAATTCCTCCATTAGATTCCGAGAATCCGGCTAGGAGACAGTGGGATACAACTAGTTTTATCACTATCATTATAATTATGAAAAGAGCAAACAGGAAGTAGCCATCTGATTGGCTCACAAACATTCTAAATCCCTAGATTAAAGGGACACTGTCAGCTTCCTCAGGCCTCAAAGTGTCACTAGTTTAAAAAAAAAATCACATTTTATTATTGTTCACATTCTGAAGAGACTGCTGATATAGCTGGTAGTTTGATTCTGATTCTTTATTTTTCTTTTAAAAAGTGAAAAACAGACTGCCCACCATACTGGTGTTGCCACACACACAGGTTTGTTTACATTCCTTGATCAACTCCTGCATCTTTCCTGGACTTAGGAACATCCCTAAACCCAGGTCAGCTGCATGACAGTACAGTGCACTGCCTCTGGGTCATTGGGGTGGTGAGTATGTTTCATAATAATAAAGCTTGCAGCTATGTATTGTTTTTTCCTTTTTACGTTCGCTTGCGCGCATGCGCAAGGAACGTCTTGGGAGAATGGGACACTTTGGAGGTGTGCTCCTCTCCTGCAATCCCCTGCTCCATTGAGCAGGTGTGGCAGTCCTGCACCAATCAGACGTGGTGCTGTGTATGACAGCGGTGGTCTTCTCTTCAAAGAACACCACCACTGTCATACACAGCGCCGCGTCACGCCGCCCCCCCCACATCTTTGCTGCCACGCTGGGAGCCCACCCCAGCATGGCCAATGTCCCGTGTCATCTGCTGACGGGGGTGCCCAATCCCCGTCGGCTCCAGGCCCCCCCAGCCATCCTTCTGCCACGCTGGGAGCCCACCCCAGCGTGGCAAATGTCCCGTCCTGCGTCGTCTGCCGATGGGGGTGCCCAATCCCCTGTCGGCTCCATGGCCCCCCCCAGCCATCTGCTACGCTGGGAGCTCACCCCAGCGTGGCAAACATCCCACTGCCGCTAAACCTGTAAATTGAAAACGGTCCCACGGGCGCTTCCCAGGCCCCCTCCCACAACCCGCACCCACCCAGTGCGCACCCACCTCCCCACACCCCTCACCCCATTACCTCCGGAGCTCGCGCAGCGATCTTGATGGACCGGAACACTTCTGCACTCTTCAAAGCTGACCACAGAACTGAGAAATGCCGGTGGCTGTATAATGGGCTAGATAGGTGGTTTTCAACTTTATTGCATATCTCAGGCATTTTTGGAATTTTTACACAAATTTTCAACATGGGGTTTTGGGACCCCTTCTCATGAATGATGTCACTGTCATGGCGTTATTCTAGCCGAAGGGTGATTCACGTCACTGCATGAAATTACCCTTTGGGCCTGAATAGCTCTCCTTGACAGTGTTATCATCAGTCTACGCTATTCAAAAATATATCATTTTATAGTGTGCATTGCACGGTTCCTCCCAGGCTCTCGTAAGTTCGCGAATTTTCAATATTTTCACTCCAGATTTTCAACATTGCCATTTTACCACACCTTCTTATGAGCAGTACAGCTGTTATTTTTCACATCCTGCCCAAAAGCGTGTTTCTGCCCATATGGCGCACAATGGCTGGTCGGTGTCGCGAAATCAATGTATGGGACACATTAAGAAAATGACCATGACACTGTTCATTAGCAGAGGTCTTAAAATGGCTATGTTGAAAATTGTGAAAAATTCCCAAAATGACTGTTTCTACGGTGTATTCGCAGTTCTCACGCATGCCTCGTACGTTTGCGAATTTTCAGTATTTCCACTCCAGATTTTCAACATTGTGATTTTACCACACCTCCTCATGAGCAGTACAGCTGTCATTTTTCACATCCTGCCCAAAATGTGTTTCCGCCCATGTAGCGCACAATGGCGCAGTCGGTGTGTGAAATCAATGTATGGGACACATTAAGAAAATCACAGTGACACTGTTCATGAGCAGAGGTCTTAAAATGGCTATGTTGAAAATTTGGTGAAAAAATTCCTAAAAATGACTGTTTTACAAGTGTGCATTGCGCAGTTCCTACGCATACGTTCGTAAGTTCGCGAATTTTCAATATTTGCACTCCAATGACTTCCAAATACCTAAACAGCACATAGAAGCAAGCAACATTCAGCATTGACAAATGCTTGTACTTCTTTGTCACTGATTTTTTTTAAGCCATGTCCAAGTGCCAAATACCACTGCAAATACCTGCAAGCGAACGTTCGGCATTGACAAATGCTTGTTAATTCTGTGACGATAGTAGGGAGGATCGACCCACTTTAGTATCACAGGAGACTTGAACAGTTCCTGGATTGGGGGGGGTAACATAACAGTTGATCTGGGTATTAGTAAGTCTGCTAAATCATTTCTTCTGTTTTTTTTTTTTAACTAATATGTTTATTTCACCGCCCTGTGTCTTAGAATGAATGTAAACTACTCAAAGGATCTGACTCTAAACTAAGAGAAAAGGCAACAAAAGGGACTATTTTTTTCTCATAAACCAGCAAAGCAAAATTAAATAATGATAAAAAAATCTCTTTAAAACTTGTGAGTATAGTAAAAATATACAAAAACATTTATGTATATCTGTTCATTTGCTCGGGCTCCACGCTGAAGCGGCCCAACTCTCAACTAAGCCGGCAGCCCTGGAACCTGCAACCCGCCCAGAGAATAAGGTAGCCACTGCCCTTTGCTCGGGCTCCGTGCCAAAGTGGCCCCAGCTCTCAACTTTAGCCAGCAGCCCTGGAACCTGCAACCTGCCCGGAGAATAAGGTATGACCGCTTGCCCTGGGAAACATGGCTCTCAAGCTGCTGCTACCCGATTGGCTGCCACAGCCAACCCTGAACCATCATTGACCAGCATGCAAATCCCTCGTCTCAGCACCTTTTTTGAACTTTGTTCTGCTCTCAGCAGTAGCGTAGAGAGGGTATTTTCTAGATGTACAGAACTGCTCAAAGTTTCTTTCGCTTAGACAGTGCTCTGATAAAGCTGCAATTCTACCTCTGCTTAACTGATGTAATGTTGTTTTTGTGCCCAACTGTGCTTAGTCGCACTTCTGTGTCCTGTTAGAGCTGTAACCTTCCTCCTCATAAAGCGAAAAATTATTACTGATTTTAAAAAGTGTAAGACAGTGTAACCCTGCTCTCCTCTAATCTCTGCTTTCCTGACATTTCTCTCTCTCTCTCTCTCTCTGTACCACACTGTACCTTTTTGGCTATTCCAGCCACTAGCCCCCACCTTCCCCCAACCTGCTCTAAACTGTTTTTCTCTTAGCTTCCCCAGCCCTAGTCTCCCCATCCCCCAAACCTGCTAAGATCCTTCTCCTCCTTTGTTCTATCCGGGAGCCTGGTGCAATTTTCCTAAGGCCCCTTGCCCCCCCTCCCCCAATCTGCAGTCTGTCTACCTCTCCCCTCCTACGTCTCTTGTTCACTCCCACTCTCTTTTGTGTTCACTGGCCCACCCATGATTACCCCAGAAGTCACTATTTGTGGCTCGTTACTTTAACCCTCTCCCTCTCCACTCTCTCCCCAGGTAGCCACTGCCTTTTGCTCAGGCTCCACGTCGAAGCAGGCCCAGCTTTCATCTTAGCCGGCAGCCCTGGAACCTGTAACCCACCTGGAGAATAAGGTACACCTGCTTGCCCTGGTAAATATAGCTCCCAAGCTGCTGCTACCCAATTGGCTGCCGCTGCCAGTCCTGAACCATCATTGGCTAGCATGCAAACCCCTCGTCTCAGCACCTTTTTTGAACTTTGTTCTGCTTTCAGCAGTAGCATAGAGAGGATATTTTCCCCCACCCACTCCTCCTAGGGCCCGACCTCTAGTAAATACACTTTCACCCTGCCCCTAGCTCCCCTTTCTCCTCCCTCTCTCTCTCTCTCTCTCTCTCTCTCCCTCCTCTGTCCACACCTACAGCCCTATCTTAAAGTGACACCAGGACGGTTCTTTACGTGTCATTGTCAGGACCCCAAACCATAGGTCACCCCTCTCTTTCTCACCCCCTACCCTTACAGTAGCTACCCCTCTGTGTTTGATGACAGTCTACGCATTTGATGTCGCCAAACTCCCCTTGTGAAATCACTAACTGCTCCCACTCCTCCCCTTAAATAGCATTCCTCTCCAAAAGCATACTAATTGTGTGATCTGTCTTCTGCTCTGCTCTATCATCCCCATTCACTGGACTGAACCCTAGTTATCTCCCTGCAATGTCAAATAATAGCTCTGCCCACATCTTTCCTAAATGTTGCCCTTGCCTCTTATCTCCTCATGCTGGCCCTCCACTACCTCCATCCTAACAAAAACTTCCATAACTTCCCTGAACCACACGCCTCCCAGTCTAGCTCTGCAAATCCCCTCCCAAGTCGCCACCCTGTATCCCATCTGTACACCCCCACCCCTCGTTGGTCCACACATCCTGCCTCCACATCTTATAACTGCTCCATCACTCATTAGAGCTGTCAGATCTACCCCAATTACCATACTGCTCCCCAGAAGATACAAATTTACAGCTGCGTACTCCTTCCTCCTCCTCCTCCTCCTACTTTTTGCCAGAGATATCCAGCCCAACTCAGACCCACAAACCGGGCCACAGCCACTAAGCAGCCATAAAGGTCTTTCCATCACCCATGCCAACGTCAGAAGCCTTCTTCCAAAATTGATCTATTAACCTGCTGTATAGCCGAGCACTCTCCTGATATCTTTTGCCTATCTGAAACCTGGCTCTCAGCAAGGATCCCAGACTTCTCCATAAATCTCCCTAACTACACTTTACTCCAACAGGACCGAGGCAAATGAGGTGGGGGCATCGCCATCTATACAAAACTACCACACTCCTGCTCGGTCACTTTTAAGGAATTGCGCTCAAGCTCCCACAAAGTCCTTCTGGCCCAACTCGCTCTACCGGCCTCTCTCCCTTTATTCATTGGAGTGCTCTATGCCACAATCCGGCTTCCTCAGGAATCTCTAGTAGCCACTCTAACTACCTTCTCTGACCTGACTTTCCCAGGAGAACTGATACTACTAGACAATTTCAATCTAGACTGGTTAACCCCCTCCTCTAAATCCCATATGTCTAGGACAGAGGTCCTCAACCTGACATAACTGCTGCTCGAACCCACCGCCTACAACCCGCACTCCCAAAACCACTCTTTAATTGAGTGGATCCTCGCCTCACACCCGCACAGGGTGACCATGTCTGGCATCCTCGCTAATGCATTAAGTGACCACTGCATCACCTACTGCATCAGAAAATTCTGCTTGCCCAAATCAGCACCCAAATACATTAACACCGACTCACTAAACACTTTGGACACTGAATCCCTGCTTACCGGCCTCAGTCACGCTGACTGGCACCGCGTGTACTCTGTCCTTAATGTAGACACAGCTTTTTCCAGCTTTCTGTACACCTTCACAAACATCTGGGACTCCCCCGCCCTCTTGAAGAAGCTCAGGATGAAAAAACTCCATCACAAATGGATAACTACTCCCATCCTCGCACTATGCAAGACCTCGGACAAAGCCTGGTTGGCATTCAAATCCCTTCCTAGTCCCCAGAATAGGCAGGCCTACAACACCCCACACAATGCTTGCCCTAAGGCCATAAGGTAAGCAAAAACCGGTTTCTTCAAATCACAACTGTTGCATGCCCACCCCTCCAAATTCTGAAATGTAATGTACTTACTCCTTGATCCTACTTCACAACTCACTTCCCCGTTTTCACACTGCAGGGCCAGCCTATAACAGATCCCTCCTACACTGTTGAAACCCTCAGCACATTTTTCACAATGTACGCCCTACCTCAAGGCCCCCCACCTGCATCCTCGGCACCAACTTTTCCTCCTTGTCTTAACAACTTCATTTTCTCACCAATCTCTGAAAAAGAAGTGCTCATGGCCTTCCGCTCTTTAAGCACTTCCAAATCCAGTCCAGACAGAATTCACCCAAAGTTCCTGCATATCGCTGCTCCCGCAATTACAAAACCACTTACCCATATCCTAAACTTCTCCTTTTCCACAGGCATGGTCCCACAGGCCTGGAAATGTGCCTCAGTCATTCCTCTACACAAAGGAGGAGACCCCTCTACGCCTGGCAATTACAGGCCCATCTCCCTCCTCCCTGCTCTTGCAAAACTTCAGGAATCCCTAGTCTACTCCAGACTGGCAGAACACCTCGCTACAAGCAACCTCCTATCCCCCCACCAGTCAGGCTTCTGGAAACAGCACTCCACTATCTCCTCTCTCCTTCGTGTCACAAACCACATCCATACTGCTTCCAGTCAAGGCCTCCTAACCACACAGTGTTCGTCAACCTTGCCAAGGCCTTTGACTCTGTATCCCACTCACTCCTCTTACTAAAACTAGAAACCGCAGGCTTAGGTCTTATCTCCTTACAGTGGTTCAACTCCTATCTATCCAACAGGTTACAATCTGTCAGATCTGCTGACGTGACATCCCCCCCCTTCCCATCCTAGCAGGTGTTCCACAAGGATCTGTCCTCAGCCTCATCCTCTTCTCCCTCTTCATTAACATCCTTCCCTCCTGCTGCATCAGATCCAGTATACATATGTATGCTGACGACACTATCCTTTTTACCTTGAGCCCCAAAATACACAAAGTTCAAGCCATCCTCCAAAGCAATTTCAAGCAACATTCAAAAGTGGTTCCTATAGAACCAACTAAAACTTAATCCCTTCAAAATTGTTTCAATGATATTGGGCACAGTGCAAAAGATTAGCAGATCCTTCTCCCTCCCCCTATCACCACATTGTATGGCACCCCTCTAGACCAGGTCTGCAAATATAAGTACCTGGGTGTCTGGCTAGACCCCTACTTATCCTTTGCCCCTTACATAGACACAACCATCTCTAAACTACGTCCCAAACTTGGTATGCTTTACCGGCACAAAGACTCCCTCCCACTGCCTGACAGGCATCAGATAGTAACTATAATGATACTCCCCTATTTTGACTACTCAGTCATGGTCTACTGCCTGGGCTCAGTAACAGCCCTAGCAAAACTTGACATCCTCCTAAATTCTTTTTGCCACTTCGCCACAAACTCCCCCTTCAACATGCATCACTGCGATCTGTACTGCCTCCTAGGAATAGCCCCACAGTCCCATAGGCATTACATCCACTCACTCAATCTGGTCTCTAAATTCTGGTTCAGATTGCTACCCCCCTATCTGGAGGATAGTCTCTCATCTGCCTCCACCACCCCCTACACACTAAGACACAGAGATGAAAGATCTTTCTGTATCCCTCGACCAGCTTTGTCCTCTGGCAAAGCTGCCTTCTCCTACCGGCTCCCCACTTGGTGGAATTCACTAACCCCCTCCACTAGAAATGCTACCTCTTTCCTCACTTGCAAGAAACTGCTATGCCCCCTAGCACCTCTCTCGTGCCTCTGTCCCAGATGATTGCCACAACCACCATCATCTCTACAGTCACTCGCAGCTCTTACCAGACACTTTTCACACTGTTTTCACCTATTTTCTGGTTAATCCCTCATCCTCACATCTTGTCTCACACACTAGAGATGTCTCCAGCATTCCATGCCTTTGTTAATGCTCAATATATTCACTATGCACTTGTTAATATGTAAATGTATATACTGTAAGCTTCTGTAAATACTGAAAGTAGCAGTAATAGCTTGTAATAGATCCTGTTTTTGTTATTAGTGCATGTACTCCTTACCCCCTCTCCTGGATTGCGTCTAGAAACAAGCCTCGGCTCAGTGTGCCTATCGCGGTCAACAAATGTTTTAAATAAAAAATCAATAAATAAAATAAAATTTTTATGGCTGCATAGCAGAGCTATGTATGATGTATTGCTATTAGACGGTGAAAGAAGGGAGCCCCGGAAGCACATCACCAGTTTCCAAACAAAGCACAGAATTTTGGAGTTGAAGCACAATCACTCCTCTACTACAATGCTGTTCCTTTGTGTCTCCCCTCTCCCCTGCCACACTATTTTGTTGTTGGTCACTTCTAGTTCACGTCTGATTCTATGTTGCAGCTGAAAAAAAAAGAGAGATGTGTGTGTGCCCTGCTGTCCGATCACTGGCCTCCTGCTTATATAATGTTTCCCTGGTGTCTAGTGGCCCCCCAATTCTCTGATTCCCTTTCCCTTCTGGTTCCCCATTATGCTGGCTGAAAGTATATAAAAAAAAAATAAAACAGAGAGCCGCAACTGCTCCATTGTCTGATCGCTGGCCCCCTGTTTATATAATGTTTCCCTGGTGTCTAGTGGCACCCCCTACCCTCCCATCCATGTCCCTTTTAATATTTTCCCTAGTGTCTAGTGGCACCTCCCAACCTTCAATCACTGTTCCCTATAAACATTTTCTCTGGTGTCTAGTGGCACTCCCTCCACCCTCCAATCCCCATCGGCTATAATGTTTTCCATGGTGTCCAATGAAGGCCCCCACCCTCAGATCCCCATTGGCTATAATGTTACCATGGTGTCTAGTGGCACCCCCCCCTTATTTCCATTTCCCAAAATGTTACCATGGTGTCTAGTGGCACACCCCCAGCCTCCGATCACCGTCCTCATATGGGACCTGTAATAAAGAAAATTGTCCCTCAATGTTGTTTTTTTTCCATAAACCTGTAAAAAAGAAAATGTTCCATCACCAGTCTGACCCCTCCCACCCTGACCTCCTACTCAGCAGTCACCACTCCACAGTCCCAGTACAATCCCCACATACCTTCACCCTCCTGAACAGGTCACACAGCAAAGAAACTATGATCAGAGAAACTAAGGTAAGTGCGGTTCAACATATTTTAATTGGGGTTTGAACTCTGATGCATAACTTTGGCAGTTTTGCATACTTTCACCCCAAACTTTCAACATGGCCTTTTGTGGGACTTCATCTCATAACCAATGGTGGTGGAATTATGCAAATCAGGCCCAAAAGGAGTTTTTGTGGTTGTTTGGTGAAATCGTCTTTCAGGCAGGATTTGAAAATTTTCACTGACTTTTTCATCAGCTGGGGTTGTAAGATGGCTATGTTGAAAATTTGAGGTGAAAATATTTAAAAATGGCAAAGTTATGAGTGTACCTTGAGATATTGCAATGGACGAACATAACTTTGGTAATTTTCACTACTTTGAACCCAAATTTCTAACATAGCCATTTCTTCACATCACCTCACGAATGTGACAACTATCATTTTTCAAATCCTGGCCAAAATTTGTTTTCGCACCTGTGGCATGGAATGACGTTGTCACTGCGTGGAATCACCTTTTGGGCAGGTTTTGAAAATGTTTTCCACCCTTGTTCATGAGGTGGTCATAAGAAGGCTATGCTGGATATCTGGGGTCACAATATTTAAAAATGGCAAAGTTACAAGCATATGTCGAAATTTTGCAACCAACATTTATAACTTTGGTATATTTCACTATTTTGACCCCAAATTTTTAACATAGCCATTTGTTTTCACATCACCTCATGAACTTGACAACTGTCATTTTTCACATCCTGACAAAAGTGTATTTTCACACCCGTGGTGCGGAATGACGTCGCTGTGTAAAATCACTTTTTGGACAGGTTGTGAAATTTATCTCCACCCTTGTTCATGAGGTGGGGTCATAAGAATGCCATTTTGAAAATTTGGGGTACAAATATTACAAAACAGCAAAGTTATGAGTGTACATTGAAATTTTCCAATGCACACATAACTTTGATAATTTTAAGTGGACAATGTCTCCTTAAAGCAGTATAGCAGCCGTGTTGGCTTTGATCAGAATTTGTTATAATAGCATTAAGGTACTCCTGGGAGTTAGTTTACCAGTAGTTAATCCAAATCCCAGGTGCACAAGGCCCTCAGCTATGTTTCAGGCCTCATTACACACAGTTGCATTAATTACTGGTAAACCAACCTCCAGTCATACTTTAATGCTTAATTTAATTGCCCTCTGAAACTGGCACATGCAGTGATTTAGCTGCGAGTTCCACACATACACTGACTGTACAGTGTGGGACACAAATTGTGCTGGCTGTACTGTGAGATCCACACATAAACCGATTCTCCTCTGGGTATCATGTGATATGAGCGAGTACTATTGAGCTACTCAATATGTGCGACTCAATAATACTGCTCATACTGACAGCTAGTGGTGAAAGATAGCACTATATGCTGTAGAGTGAGTGTAGCACAGAGCTACACTCGCTAAAGTAGGATATAGGATGTTGTTTGGCCAAGTCCTGCTGAGCTGGCCATTTAGCGTAGGGTCATAAGCTACTGCCCCTGAAGCCAGCAGACCCAGGTTCAGGTCTAGCGCTAGGAATTAAAATTTTGTGGATCTTTATTTTTTTGCTCCTAAGTCTGCATCCCTCCCCATGGAGTTGAGGGCCACAACTGTGCTGACTGTACTGAGGGGGCCACACATTAAATGATTCTACTCTGTTAGCCACACTTGCATTGGTTGTACTGTGAGGGCCACTGAACCTACTGTGATGGCCTCAACCTAAACTGATTCTATTGTGAGGGCCACATGTGCACTGATTCACAGTGATGGCCACACAAGCATTGATTCTACAGTGACCAAGGGTCTTATGTGCAGTCATGCTATTGTAAGGGTCACACATGCAGTGCTTCTTTTACACACATCTGACTGGACATCACACTCTGTGCCCTAATCAGATGAGCGCTCACCTTTGGTGCTCTAATCAGACTGGGTATGGTGCATTCCTTCCATGTGCAGGGCAGGTACTGTAACTGTTCTGGTTAGGTGCTGCTATCTTTACTCCATGGATACTAGGACTAGGCGGTTTGCAAGAAAAGACAGTGCACACAATGTGTGTACAATCTTTTCTTGCAAACGGCATAAGGCAGTTGACTTCTGTGAGGGACACTCATGCGGGCAATCTACTGGGAGAGCCAAACATGTACTGTGATAGAAAAATGACCTCTGATTCTAATTAGAGAATAGCATGTTCATGGATTCTACTGTGAGGGCAACATGTGCTCAGTTTCTTTTGTGTAGTTACACACATGACCAGACTGGGCTTTAACAGTCTGTACCTGTAGCAGACAGTGCAATGGACATTTAACCAGTTCAGCTGGGTTTTGCAGAACAGCACTGAAGCCTGGGGAGAAAAAAGCCTAACTAGATTGCTGTGCAGAACTGTCAAATTCCGGGAGAACAGAATTCTGTGGAATTTCAGAAAATTCCCACCGAAGTCTGCAGAATTCCATCAGTAGTGGAATGTTGACATTTTGAAAGTGGAGTGATAATCCAACAGTTTACTTAAACCCGTGGATTCCTTTTGCACAATCTGTAGAAAATGGTTCCGTGGTATACATGATTTGAGGAAAGTTACTCCGCAGCCTACATAGAAATGTTTTTTGAAATTCTGCAGAATTCAAAAGGAAATTGTGAAGAGTATTTTGAAAGTGAAATCACCATTCTGCATGAATTCTGCAGGCAGAATCATTCTTTCTGCACAGCTGTACTGTAGACTCTTTCTGTTATACCTTTAGACACAACTAAGCATCGTTAACATTGATTGTACTAAGGAAAGAAACGGTGTGACTAAGCTGCGAACAAAATCCAGGACCCCTGAAATATTATCCTTGTGTTCTATCAGCTGAGCAGGCAGGCTTGCTAGTTAGCCCAAGCTTCCCATGGCCACATGCCTTCTCGTATTGCAGACTGCTCGGTCCTTGTTGAGTCTCACTGATCATGTTTGCATCACTAAAAGGTTTGTTGCCACAGAAAGTAATGCAACTAATGAGTCTGGTTTCATGTTTTGACAGACTGCCCAGGGGAATATTTCTTTTTTTTTTCATTTAAACCTTCTGTTCCAGATGGATGGGATTGCTCATGTTAAGATGCGTAATTAGTGTTCTGATCAAGTCATTTAATAAGGCCGCCTCCCTCCCTCGAGACCTCAGATGCCCACCATCTGCAGAGCACATGTTTCCCTACCGCAGATAACAGCAACATTCATCAGCTCCTGCTTCCCTAGTGGGATCTCGCCAGTGTACGTCCTTACCAGGTCTTGCCTGTGCGTATGTTGTGGTGGTGGTGTTGATGGTGGTATAGGGGGTCACTGTCCTTTACAGGTGTTGACTGGGGCTATTTCTGACACTTTGACAAAAGTAATTTTTGTCATGCCTTCTTTTCTTAAACAGCCACCAATATCTTTGAGAAGAACTTTGAAAAACACAATATTTGGTTACAAAGTAGCTTATTTTTCTCATCGGCTTTTCTTATTATCTTTATTTATTACCAAGGTCATATGCATGAAAACAGGATAGTTGTTCCTTGAGGATTTATCTGCTCCTATTGCTTCTTCCCAACATGATGTCATAATACTCTGCTTGTGACATCACAGTTATTCCCAAGGCAACAGACTGTGATGTCATGACAGAGCATTATAATTTGAAGTGGGGAATAAGCATAGAGGCAGATGAATGCTAAGGGATAAATACCTTGTTTTTGTGGGAATGTCTTCAGCAATAAATAATGCAGAAAAGAAATCTATAGAAGATGTATGAAATACAAGACGAGCAGTGTCCAACTATTACGTTTTCCAAAGTTTTCCCAAAGGCGTCAGCTGCTCTTCAAGAATTCATAAAGGCAGACTAAGGTGGATGTTGAAGTGTAGTCACATAAGAGCTGAGATGGGAAAGAAGAGGTTCTGAGGCAGCATGAGATCAAGGGGTGATATAAAAAGACAGAGGGGGATGGGGAGTGAGATAGTGATATGAGAAATCAAAAGGACAAGAGACAGAGGTGGAGTGAGAAGATGAACAATTAAAAGGAAGAGAGAAGAGAGAGAGGTTAGTGTTTTATTTAGAGGTTTCCATTTTGCTCAGAGCTAAAACTGCTGGTCCCTTTTCAAGTGGACCACGGGCTGTTCCATAACACTGAGATATTTAAAAAAAATGTATTTTATAATTTTTGGCAAAGAAAGGCACACTAAGCCAAGGCTTGTTTCCAGGGAGCACAGGTAAGTTAAGTGACTTACTCATGGTCACACAGTACGTAAGTGGTGGCTGTGGGATTCAGACTCTGTTCTCCAGGTTTGTAGCTCAGTGCTCTTAACCACATTTGGACATTGCTCTGGCAGGCCGATGACCTGAGTTCACACCCTGTGTCTGGGATGTCAGGAACAGAAGCTAACAGGGAGGAATTCAGAGTGTTCATCAGATGCTTCCCTGCCATGGGTGGGTGACTGTATTCCACTTCAATGGCAGCTTCTGGTGGTGGCTTTGCAGTGGTGCTGGTAATAGTGAGGGTAACCACGTGCTGCTGAGTTTACCCCCAGAACACTGCTTAATTAGCATACATTCAGGTAGTGGATGGGGCCCCTTACATGTAAAGGGGTTGCACTGGGCACCCTAGAGGACAAATCTAAATAGCAGCCTCTCCCACGCTATCTGACCTCAAAGTAGGCTGATGCCTCCACCTCCAACCAGCAAGGCAGAACAAGGCACTTCCATTCTGGTGGCTGCAGGAGGACCTATTAACAGGGATAGGTCAGATTCACCAGATGACAGACATGCCAGAGGCCTGGGGCAAAAAAGGTCCAGCAGCGTAGGGTGAGTCTGGGGGAGCAGGGTTGTACATTGTGGACAGTCTGAAAGAGTGGGTATCTAGTGCACAGATTTGGAACAGGAGATTGCAACCTGCTACATTTTTTGTTATAACTGACCCCAGTGGTTGGATACTCTTGCAGGTTGTTCACCATGGGAGGGGGTCTGTCCAGGGTTTCATAATAGTTCGGGTGTGGGACCATGGTCTGGTGGACTGAAGGGGCACCAAACAACAATATGACTCCATATTAAGTGATTGTCTACTCCTGGACATAAAGTCATGCAAGATCCAATTTTTACATCCAAAGTCCATTCACAATGCAGTTCATTTAATCAAAAAAAAATAAGCATTCAATTTGATACATTTCATTTAAAGATCAGTACCTCCTTTGTGAGGCGGACAAAATCCAAATATCTGTACAATCTCTGTAAATCCTCCTTGCCTTTTCTTATTTCTTTCTTCCTCTTCAACCTTAGGCAAGTGGGGAGAGCACTATTTAGGGAACTTGGACTGGGTTCAGTCCCCATTGTGTCATCAGGAACCATGGGACTCTGCCATTGCAGTTGGGCGTGGACACCTTCTGGTGTCTAGGCCTCCCTTAACAAGCATTCTGACTGATATCTCACTATGCCCCTTCCACCCCCTTTTTTTTCAAACAACTTGCTGAATTCCAACAGTGTTGGCTTCTCCGATGATAGACTAGGCACTGATTGTTTTGCATAACTTTTTTCATCAGATGGTGTCACCTAGGGTGTCTTCCATATAAACTACATTTTCTTGAGTTGTACTCAAGCAACCTATTGGGTACACTGACTACAAATATAATTCCGTGTGTGTGTGTGGGGGGGGGATTGAGAAATGAGAGCCACCACTTTATTACCTGCTGAAAGTTGCCACACCCTGCACCAGAAGCCATATGAAGAGAGACTAAAGGAGCTTAATATGTATACCCTCGAGGAAAGGAGGGAGAGGGGGGACATGATAGAAACATTCAAGTACCTCAAGGGAATCAACAAAGTCCAAGAGGGTAGCATCTTTCAGAAAAAGAGATGTGCAAGAACAAGGGGGGCACAATATGAAGACAGAGGGGGGACAGCTCAAGGGCAACGTGAGGAAGTGTTTTTTCATGGAGTGGGTGGTGGATACATGGAATGCCCTTTCTGAGGAGGTCATGGGGTCAAAAACAGTGGGGGAATTCAAGAATACATGGGACAGACATAAGGCAATTCTGGTGGGGGGCAGGAAGAAGTATTCTGTTGGTTAACTAGGATCTGCAGCTTATCTAATAGGTAGGGAAATGGACAGACTGGGTGGGCTAAGGGGTTCTTATCTGTTATCAAAGTCTATGTTTCTCTGTAGAGAAAAGGTCTAAAAGGACAGAAAGACTCTGCAACTCGTCTCTCCCAAAGGGCTCTCAATGAACTCCTCTTGGAATTCTCAACTGCAGCATTCAAATGTAGCTCGTGCTGCGGCCGCAAATCCTTCCTTCCTGGCACTGATGCCCAGTGCACACGCCAGCTGGGGCAGGTCATCCCTTGCAAGTCTGGTGGCATCCCACATACTTTTAATAACCCCAAAAGGGAGTTACAGAGGTTACATTGTTCTTAAAGGTGTTTGCATCCCCCAGCGAACCTGATGCTGCATACCAGTTGTAATGATTGGGTTGCTATGATAGGCTCTATCATAGGCAGGAAGGGACTTTAAGTAACTCATGTTTGGGGAGTGAGGGACCAGGGACAATAGCTTAATAATCACTGTATATCATCATATGGAAATGTATGCCTTGCCAATACTGCATATTGGGATGTGCCATATTACGTCTAGTTTACTGCTGAAACAATCTGCAGGAAGGAACAACAGTAGGCACTAGTGCAAGGAGGGGTCATAGGGTTTTTCACAGCTACTTCCATTGCAGCCTCTCCTTGTAGAAGTCACTGTGGACAATAGTGTAACAATAGTGGTTGTGGGGTTTATCATGGCTTCCCCCCATTGTAGCCTCTCCCATCAGGTTTTTACTCTAGGCAATAGTGTAGGGGCAGAGATAATGGGGTTTATAATGGATACCCCCATTGTAGCCTCTCCCAGCAGGAGTCGCTGTAAGCAGTAGTGTAGGGGCAGAGGTCATGGGGTTTATCATTGATACCTCTTTTGTAGCCTCTTCCATCAGGAGTCACTGTAGGCAATCGTGTAGGGGCAGATGTCATAAGGGTTTATTATGGATACCTCCAATGTAGCCTCTCCCAGCAGGAGTCACTGCAAGCAGTAGTGTAGGGGCAGAGGTCATGGGGTTTATCATAGATACCTCTGTTGTAGCCTCTCCCATCAGGAGTCACTGTAGGCAATTGTGTAGGGGCAGAGGTCATAAGGGTTTATCATGGATACCTCCAATGTAGCCTCTCACAGCAGGAGTCACTGTAGGTAATAGTGTAGGGGCAGAGGTCATGGAGGTGGCCTCACCCATCAGGAGTCACTGTCTGTAGGCAGTGGTCATGGGGTTTATCATGGGTACTCCCACACTGTTGCCTCTCCCAGCAGGTTTCACTGTAGGCAGTAGTACAGGGAAAGAGGTCATAGGGTTTATCTTGGATACCCCCATTGTAGCCTCTCCCAGAAGACTTTGCTGTAGGAAAAAGTGTAGGGGCAAAGGTCATGGAGTTTATCATGGCCTTCACCATTGTAGCCTCTTGCAGTAGGCTTCACTGTAGGCAGTAGTGTAGGGGCAGAAGTCATGGAGTTCATCACGGACACCACCATTGTAGCCTCTACCAGTAGAAGTCACTGTAGTTAATAGTGTAGGGGCAGTGGTCATAGGGTTTAACATGGATACCCCTCTTGAAGCCTCTCCCATCAGGAGCCACTGTAGATAGTAGTGAAGGGGCAGGGATAATGGGGTTTTATCATGGATACCCCTGTTGTAGCCTCTCCCAGCAGGAGCCAGTGTAGGCAATAGTATAGGGGCAGTGGTCATTGGGTTCATCATGAACACCCCCTTTGTAGCCTTTCCTATCAGGAGTCACTGTTGGCAATAGTGTAGGGGAAGAGGTTATAGGGTTTATCATGGATACCCTCATAGTAGCCTCTCCCCTGCAGGAGTCACTGCAGGCAGTAGTGTATTGGCAGAGGTCATGGGGTTTATCATGGATAGCCCCATTTTAGCCTCTCCCATCAGGATTCACTGTAACTGTAGGTAGTAGTGTAGGGGCAGAAGTTATGGGGATTACCATGGGTACCCCCATTGTAGCCTCTCCCAGAAGACTTTGCTGTAGGAAAAAATGTAGGGGCAAAGGTCATGGAGTTTATCATGGCCTTCACCATTGTAGCCTCTTGCAGCAGGCTTCGCTGTAGGCAGTAGTGAAGGGGCAGTGGTCATGGAGTTCATCACGGATACTGCCATTGTAGCCTCTCCCAGCAGGTTTCACTGTAGGCAGTAGTGTAGGGGCAGTGGTCATGGGGTTTATCATGGATACCCCTCTTGAAGCCTCTCCCATCAGGAGCCACTGTAGATAATAGTGAAGGGGCAGGGATAATGGGTTTTATCATGGATACCCCTGTTGTAGCCTCTCCCAGCAGGAGCCAGTGTAGGCAATAGTATAGGGGCAGTGGTTATAGGGTTTATCATGGATACCCCCTTTGTAGCCTTTCCTATCAGGAGTCACTGTTGGCAATAGTGTAGGGGCAGAGGTTATAGGGTTTATCATGGATACCCCCATAGTAGCCTTTCCCCTGCAGGAGTCACTGCAGGCAGTAGTGTATTGGCAGAGGTCATGGGGTTTATCATGGATAGCCCCATTTTAGCCTCTCCCATCAGGATTCACTGTAACTGTAGGTAGTAGTGTAGGGGCAGAAGTTATGGGGTTTACCATGGGTACCCTTGTTGTAGCCTCTCCCATCAGGAGTCACTGTAGGTAGTAGTATAGGGGCAGAGATAACAGGGTTTATCATGGATACCCCTGTTGTGGCCTCTCCCATCAGGAGTCACTGTAGGTAGTAGTATGGGGCAGAGATAACAGGGTTTATCATGGATACCCCTGTTGTGGCCTCTCCCACCAGGAGTCACTGTAGGTGGTAGTATAGGGGCAAAGATAACAGGGTTTATCATGGATACCCCTGTTGTGGCCTCTCCCATCAGGAGTCACTGTAGGTAATAGTGTAGGGGCACAGGTAATGGGGTTTGTCATAGATACTGCTGATGTAGCCTCTCCTGACAGGCATCACAGTCGGCTGGAGTATAGGGGCAGTGGTCATAGGCTTTATCTTGGATATTGCTGTTCTAGACCCTCAAAGCAGGAGTCACAGTCGGCAGTAGTATAGGGGAGAAGTCATGGAGTTTATCATGGTACCTATGGCTTAGAATGCCCTGGTCAGGACATAAATAGGAAGATTGTGAAGATGGCTGCTACATTCGTTTGCTATCAACTTGTACTCCTGAAATAGTTTTACCGAGTTTTGTTGGTATTTTTGGTCTTTGTTTTGTCGATCATCATCTGGCACTTGCTGAAGCTTGGATTCCTCTCTACTGCGGTTATCTAACTGGATAGCCTAACTTTTTGGAAATCGATTTTTGTTTGCCTTTGGCTTTGTATTTGTTCACAAAAGAAACATCCTTTCTAAAATGGGCATCTAAAATAAAGAAGCCCCATTGGTCAAAACATATGTGACCGTGCATGAACTATGCTCCCATGTATAGTCATCCTGGTCCAACACCACATCATACAATGAGCAAATCAGACCTCCTACAACCAAAACTATCTTCAATCAGGCCCCTTACAACCAGAATTGATCTTCCATCACAAACATGGCTGCTACCTTTAGACTGTAAAAAAAACAAACAAAAAAAAACTTCAATGGGGCCCTAAAAATAAAACTACCCTAAATAAAAAAATGAAACACATTAATTAAATGTTATTTCCCTGATCATCACACACTGCTTACACACTTAAACAAATCAGAAACATGAAGTATTGTCTATAGTTTTTATGACAACTGTTTCTTTGCTGACAATGAAAAATCTCCCTTCTATCTTTACCTGCTCATCGGGGAAATAGTGTCTTCTACTTGCCCTGACAGTGAGATAATTGAGTCTCTGGCTCTCGAAGAGGTCTTTGTTGTGTGTGTGTGTGTGTGTGTGTGTGTACAGTATGTTAGGAGTGGAACATTCTACCAGTGGAACTGAGCAGAATTTTGAATCCATATACTCCATGGTAAGCATTCCACAATAAACATTCCATATCTTGAGAGTGGGGAAAAACAGACCAAAAAAAAAAACAGGAAGAAGAACATAGGCAATTACATAATGACATCATTAATGACATCATTTGCAGTAGGCGTAAGGACTTTTTTTTATCATAAATGCACACAAGTAAATCTATTGTTTCTACATATAAACATGCTTTTTCCAACTGTAAAAAGTTTAAAAAAGGAGCCCATTTTATAAGCGCAAAAAGACATTACGGAGGCGTGCATGGAACAGATTTTACCACACTTCCAGGGGCTGAAAGCACTCAGCCTGTGGCCTCCTGCCTCACTATGCCCCTGAATGTGCAGTAAAATTGTTCCATGTACACCTCATTGTGTCTTATTGCGCGCTTGCATCATGTATGGAATCAAATGACATCAGTCCATAGCAACCGGTTGTTCACAATAAAACAAGAGAAGCCAGACAAAATTTGGAATCTTCTGGCAAGCTACGTCTTAACCTTTCCTTCTATTATTGAGATTGTATTTCTCTAATTACTATAAACACTTTCCTTTGTTATAGGAATCAATGAAAGATTTAGCCTTTTAACTTTAATTCGTATGGACAAAAGGTTGCACAGTGGCTTGATGAGCTTTGAAATCTGCTGAATTAAAGTACAGCAATAAAGGGTTATTATCCCCTGCAACCTTTCTAGTGCTCAGACATTCCTTGCAAATGGGTTATCCTCCATCCATCCTATTGGCTGAGGCACGCTCGTAAATTTTGGACTGCAAGAGGCCAAGCCCTTGGCCAGGATAAGTGTCCAGTTCACTTGGTGCATCTCTAAAATGCTGGTCATGATCCCTGATTGCTCTCAAACCTTCGGGTATTTGTAACGGCTAATTAATACCTTTTTACCGCTCTTCTGTTCTATTATAGCACATTGTCGACATATGCACGCGGGCTAATCTCAGGGCTCCTGCCAACATTTTTCCTGTATGCTTTATGCCTTCAGGCACGGTAAAACAAAAAGCCAGAGATTTAGTGGCACACTAGTTGTCTCCAGCATATTTTCTCTGGGCAAAAGGCAAGCTAGACCTTCCAGTAGTGTCCAAGCTTGCATCCCCTGGGCAGGTTGGGACCCTCCTGCAGCATCCCCACCTAGCAGCTCCCTGAGGAAATGGACCCTCCTGCAACATCCACTCCACATTCAGGCAGCAGACACAATGAACCTAAGGCACTTTGCATCTCCTGGGGGTGGTTGCAACCCTCATGCTGCATCCCCACCTAGCAGCTCCTTGAGGAACTTCAGCCTCCTATAGCATCCAGTCCACATTCAGGCAGAAGACACAATGAGCCTCAAGCACCTTGCCCAATTTCTCTCCGGCATGTTCATCCCTGCTCTGGCAGCAGCAGAAACTAACTATTTGCTTACTGTACAGCAGGAACTCTGATGCCCACAAGACCTGTCTTTTATAGTGGTGTTAATTGCTCCATTCTGACACTATGTAATGATTAAACCACACACACCCGATTGGTTTTGTTTATATTTACTGCAGCAACTTCAGAACAAAACACTCAAACTATCTGTGCAGGCTTTTCTAACTGTCTCAGTATGTGCATAGATCACTAAAGCAGCCTGGCTGATTTTTCATTCTTAAAGTAACAGTGCTACATTTCCTTACACTTACCATTGCCTCTGCTTGTCTCCACGCCTCTGCTGGGATGTCTAGTAGTCCATTCATTTTTCTGCAGCAAGCGCAGGGCTTCAGTTAACTCCATTGTGGGAGTATTTGACTTCCAAAATAAGGCAACAACTTCCAAAATAAAGGGGGAAGAAGTCAATGACTTACAAATATAAAAAACAAAATGGGATGATTTCCAAAATTGAAAGCATAGAAACCAAGAAATGGTGGATTTTTCCAAAAGAAATTGTATTTTACCACTAACGTTTATATTAACATCCATAACTTGATCCTTCCTAAAATACTGGCTTCCAAATTGTGTGATCTGAGAAGTAGTTTGACTTCCCCCAAAATTGTAGTTTCTTCCAGATTTTGACTCATGGAAGTATTAGATGTCCACTTAAAAATAAATTAACTGAACCCATGAGCAGGTGTCCATGCGGCAGTGTGATTGTAATGTTGCGCGCGGGACTTGAGTGGTGTTTACTGCCCAGAAATCCAGTTCCCATGTGTTGGAATGGCTTGGGAGGCAGCCACGCCATGTTGGGGACATCTTCCCTTAATACAGCTAAGCCTCTCCCGCAGTCTCCTACAGATTGAGTTGCACACTCCCTGCAAGTGCCGATATCTCGTGTTCACCATGGTTAGGGGCCAGATCTTGCGAGAACAACCCTGATTTTTTTTCTGTTCACCCAAAATGGCACTGCAGGGATGTCGCTGTATGCTAATCCACAAGAACCCGCAGCGCACATCACCAGTCCCAACAGTGTGTCTGCTTCCTGCCCCAGTTATGGGGGCAGTCACAGCTAGAAGGCCTTTATAGTCTTGAAGGACACCAAGTCATGCAAGATGGTGGCCATGTTGCTCTCTGGTGTTCCTGTCATGGGCAATCGCATGAAAATGGTGCCATTTTTGTATACTGCCACACAGAGTGCCACACTTTTGCATTCCTGGTAATCTCACCAGAAGGTGGGCATATTGCTCACAAGACTCTCATGAGACACGTGGCCACCATATTGATATAGTAGCCACACGGAGAGAGACCGATCAGAAGGGGCTGGCAGAATAACCTAGAGGTTTGAGCAGTGGGTGGCAAACAAGCTTGGTACATCCAGCAGACCTAGGACTATGTCCAGCAACCTCCGTTTGCATACTGTTTGACCCACAAGTCACTTAACCTCCCTGTGTCCCCGAGGTGCAGCTGGGAACAAACTTCAGATCAATGTCCCTATCTGCAATATCCGAATGTCTTGCCTTGTCAGAAATTAATCCATTTCACATTATGAAGAGTGCGGTGATCCACAGATAATAGTGAGCGCCTGACTTGAGGTGTAACCAACTTTCACCACTTACCAAGTACTCCGGATTCATTTCAGGATGATGGAAGGGAGTTGCAAGGAGAGGCAGATGACAATTTCAAATGCAACAAATGGTTTATTCACAGATAAGAGCAAGGGTCCAACCACTGTAGGCAGCAATCACAGGCATACTGGAAGTACTTTACTTTAATGTAACCCCCCTGTTACCCGGAGTTACAAGAATCCCAGTTAGACCTAGTGGCAGGCAGGGAAGGCAGTTAATGAAACTCCAGTTAAATGGATTTCACACTGTCTCACTCTGTTCTCAGTCTCAGCTGAGACTGAGGGATGACATCATTTTAGAACTGTCGCAGCTGCATAAGCCACACTGGAATGTTGCCGATAGGGAAGTTAGGATAGAATGTTGGGGAATTTGAAGTCAGTTCAGTAGTAGTCTGTAGTAGAGTGTTGAAGAGGGAGGAGGTGTGCTGCTGCTGCTGCAGGCCCTCATAGCCCTCAGCTCTGACAAAGAGCTATATTTTTGTTAGAGGAGTGTGTTCTCACCTGAAGAGAAGCAAGAAGAGCCAAGTGAAGTAGTAGAGACCACTTCCAGTGGTTCAGGGCCCCATCCCTGTGGGGATGAGGGAAGGATTCAGCCTACTTCCAGGGACAATCCCCTGGTCAGGCTAGGGGAAGAAGAAGCTGCCTAAATCTAAGTTTGTGCTGAGGCATCAGAAGTTTTGGATGGGATTTCTTTGAAGAAGAAAAAGCCTGTGGGGCACCTGCAACCAAGGGGTGAGTCTGCTCTGATAAAGGGCCAATGTGTTTTCACCTGAGACAAGATGAATTTAAGTGACTGTTACTGTGGGGTCAGGAAAAAACAGCCAAGTACAGTTTTGAAAGTTGTGGGAATTGGACTGCTCAACTCTGTGGGGGTCTAGAGCAATGGACACAGCCACTGTTTAAGTATGTTTCAAGTTCAGCACAAGTGGGATGGAAGAACAGTAGATTAAACGTGACATACATTTAAAGAGAATCTACCCAGTAAAGAGTTTTCAGAGGATGAGGTGTTAAAGCCCAGATAAATGGCCGGGTATGAATTATGGGAGTGAGAGGTGGGAGACCCCCCCATCAGTAGTAACCAAATTCTCCTCTACGGGTTTGCTTTGAGATGCCTGTTGCTTTTCTCAGGTACTTGGCCAGTGCCTGAGGAAAGTATCCAGATGTGGGATTGATGAAGAAGATCCCCTGATGAAGCCAGAAGTGCTCAGAGGTGGTTTAGGGAGCCACCGAGAAATGTACCATGCTACATGGAAAGAGTCCAAGGGCTGGAATGAGAGCCGAGCCATGAAAGGAAGGTAGTCCAGAGGGCTGGCAAGGGAACTGAGCCATGGAAACTGAAAAAGAGTTGAGTTAGGGCCAAATGCCCAGAGTGTTTCAAAACCTGAGGGTTTCAGTAAAAAGAGGATGTGTTCTGATCTCCATAAATCTGCATTGCCAGGAGTGTAGCCCCGTGGGGGTCCATCTATGCTTTGTTATTCTGTTGGATGTGAATAAAAGCCACACTTTAGAATCCCAGCTTCTAGTAATGGACATTTCAGTTATTGCTTCCTGTGTCCGGATTACTTGGGGCCCTGTGCAGAGTAGCCAAACCTGATCACCATGCCGAGTGACACCTTTCTCCCCAAGTTTCAGTTTATAAAAATGGAGGCACCGCGTCATAGGACCTAGGCTCCTCAACCTGTTCATAGCTACACAGGCAGGGGTAGTAGCCCTCTCAGTTAGCGCCGACTGGGGGTTACATTAAGAACTTGCAAAACTTGCTAAAACTCTATAAGATTACTGTGTTTGTTGCCAGTACTATGACTTTATCAATACTATGACTCTATCACTACTACGATGACTCTATCGCTACTGTAACTCTATCAGTACTATGACTCTATCACCCTGGTCGGGGTGGTTAAAGTATGTTCTGGGTTAACCCTCATTGCAGCTGTGAAGTGACACAGTGCAGATGAAGGATTTTTTAAGGAAAAGACTTCCAGGGCTGGGTGAACCACACAGAGGACATGCACAGACTTTTCCAAGAACTTGGAGGCAACTGCCTATGAAGTGGTGGATCAACAAAGGATGCTTCTCATCCCCAAAGAACAGACCTGTAGCCCAGAACAGGTCATAACAGACCGCTAGGCCAGATGCATGTGAGAAGAAGGATGAACTGATGGACACAGGAAGAATGATGGATGTCCAGTACGGGTCATCCCAGACCACCAGGTAGGAAGTGTAAGGAATTGGTCTATCAGTGGAAGGTCATGGCAGACCACTGATCACTTGGGATAATGGATGCTTTATCCACAGGATCCTCGGGGCATCGGTGAAAGGTTGGGTCAGACAGCTGACTACGGTTGTCAGAAACCTGGGATCCAGTGACAAAGACGTCTGGCAGCTTGCGTCATCTCACAGCTTTGTTGTCCTTGATCTTGCAGCTTTTGTCATCCCTGAAACAACAAAATCCCACCCTGCTCTGAATCGGAGCCCTAACTATTGAGCTGGGGCAGCTCCTAGGCTGACTTGACTTTCCTTATCGGGGTAGGAGCGTAGCAATGTAGCTCAGTCAGATGGGGCCTGGCCTGACTACCAGCGAACTCTAGCTCAGTGGTCGCCCACTAAATTAATCCACTAGGTCAATGAAGAACACAGCAATCCATTCACAGCAGCAGTGGAGGAAGATTACGTCACCTGGTAGCCAGGATGCAAAAGTCAGTAGCAACAGTCACTACAGGCAGTGAGACCCAATTCACTTGCAAGGAATTGTCACAGTTCAGGAGCAATTGCAAGGCACTAGATGCTATTTGGGGCAATTACAAGGTACTAGAGGCAGTTCTGGCAACTGCAGGGTGCCAGATGCTGTTTGGGGCAGTTGCACAGTTCTAGTGGCAAACAAGTCACTTTGGAGCAATTGCACAGTTCCAGGGGCAAACAAGCAGCTTTGGGGCAATGTAAAACAGTTCAAACAGTTTTCATGCAATGTAACACTGTTCAGTCAGTTTTCAAGCAGTGTAACACAGCTCAGTCAGTTTTTGTGTTTATTGTCACTTTCTGATGTCAAATACCATCTTGCCCAATGCTAGCCCAATTAGAGAGCCGCTAGCCAGCTCCTTCCTCAGCCACCTCTATAGATGGTGCAAAGGTGGGAAATATTTTAAACCGCTTCCCCACCAATGCGACTGCAGTCACTTTCCCCAAAGTGCCAAAATTCACCAGGGGTCTTTTAAAACAATTCCCCACTTTTTGGGACACTGACTCCCCTTTCTAGTAACTTGGGAACAAGGGTGCACTGCGGAAAGTGCAGGGCACCTGGGTTGCAAGCCCTCCTTCCAATTAGCTATACCTGGGCCCCTCTAAATTACAGGGCTTGCTTAGCCCCTTTTAAACTTTCCCCAGGGTGTTGTTTCTTTATATAATTTTTTTAATGCTGCAAGGGCCTTTCTTACTGGGCCCCTTTTACACTGTAGGGCTTTTCTTACTGGGCCCCTCTCTTCTAGTCCCCTTGACTTGTGGGCCTTAGCTGGGCCCCTTTACATTGCCAGACTATCCTTGCTGGGCCCCCTTTGGACTGCAGGGCTTGTCTTGCTTTTTTAAATTCTGGGCCTAAATGTTTCCCCTTTAAATACTTCAGGCCAGAGCAAGGCCTCTCTGTCCATTACTTTCCTTGCCCCGCCTTTGCTCTGCCCCACAATGAATATTCAAAAAGCCTCTCCCTTTGGCCTTTTTGTTTGGTCTCTCTGCTTGGGCATCGCCGTGTATGGAATATTTAAATATTTATATCTTGGGTCCCTCGACCTTCCCCTTTCGGCTCTCAGTCAATCCTCCTAGTGCCTTTGGCGTGTTTAAAATAATTTATATATTTTTTTATTTAAACAAATTGGGTGGTCAGCATGTAGCTGCTGCCAACTCACTGGCCCTGCCTGGGGTAAAGAGGACTGTTCTGGGAGGTGGGAGGTGTCTGGCAGAGGGTGAGACTTGCAAGCAATGCAGCGGCTAACTGGGGACCTTACGGGATGTCTTGATGCCCGATGGTCTTCTTCCGAAATGCGGCTCTTCCACACACCACCTCCATCAGACCAGAATGTACTTTTTGAAAAAATAACAAATGGGGCTGAACTGAGCCCTCGCCGCAGCATGCCACAGCGGCACTACTGGAGGACCTTCGCACCAATGGGATTGGATGCTGACTAAGAGGGATGAGAGGAAGACCACAGGGAAGCCCTAACACAATGCTTCACTACCTCTGTCCTCTCTCCCCTTGCATGACCACAGCGATTGGGCCTACATTTCTTTGGAGTGCCTGAAAGCACTCTCTTCGGGCTCTTCTGTTGCTCACCACATGGCGACACAGCCGACCACAAATTTGGCTACCACTAAACTGACTTTTCAGCCAGCATTTGGGATGTATGTCCCTGGCAATGCTGGCCACTCCTCAGCAGTCCAGCATGAGCTGGACTTCAGAACATGCTCCCCTGGCTTGTGCTGCTTTCCTGTGGGGGTCTAGAAGGGACTGCAGGTGGCTGGGAAGCAAAGAAAAAAAATGATTTTTTTTACATTCCTGCACACTGTCTGGTGATTTTTTTGGGGGCACACTGCAAGGGCCCCTATACTGCCCCTGTGCCACTACTTGCTACCCACACTCCCAGGGGCCAAAGGGGCAACTTCTTTATTTAATGAAATTACATTTGGGCCCCATACTTTGGGGTACTACAAAGAGCCTAAAAGCAAAATGCAGAAAATTGGTGGGCACATGATAAGAAAAAAACCTTTTGCTTGGCACATGTGTCCTACAGTCCTTGGGGATCCCTTCAGAGTTGCTTTCTGTAACCACTATCAGTATTGCTTTATTACCAACACCAGTTTCCAGCAGTGTCCGAGCTTGCGGCTGTGCATCCTGGTTGGGACTCACCTGCAGCATCCTTACACAGGGAGTATCTGAGGGACTGGACCCTACTTTAACATCTGGTTCTTACCCAGGTAGTGGCCACAGCTCACCAAAGGCTCAGTAGCCCACCGGACGTGCATTTGGTTAGCAGATAAAGAATCATGGTTCCACTCCAAGTGAAGCATTAGGTATTTCCTAATACTCAGCTGGCCACTCACTCCAGCATAGCAGCAATCAGCACCTGAAGTCCTCTGGTGCAACTTCAGGGGTAAGGCAAAACTAGCACACTATGTTAGGGACTGGTGGCTCCATACATAGAGCTGAACACAGCGTTAAACAAGGAGAATAACAAAGTCATGTGGGCCCCCCCTCCCCCAAGTGCCCAGGAGGACTGTTGCACGGCAAGTTAATGCTGTTACCTGGGCATTAGTCACTCTCTGCTCAAGCAGAAATACCTGGAGCATGTGTGCCCCTACAACCCCATCCATAGTGGTTGCAGAGGAGCACTTGAACACTGCCCAGTTTTACAGGACAATGCCACGATGACAGGGGTGAAACACATGTTTGTCCAATACCCCTTCTCAGGCCGATATGAATGCAAAACACTGAACCCGACCACCTCCAGGATGACCAGGAAGGTGGCCACACCATGGCAGTGGCCACCTTAATAAGGGAAAAAAAAGTCATCCTCTTACTCGTGGTTGTCTCCTTAAGATAGCTGCCTTGGATACACTCAAAGTGGCATCCACTTCTTGCCAGTGGCCAGCTGAGGAGAGGGCTTTTAGACCCCACGTTTAAAGGAAATGGCCTCCAAGCTGCCTATTGTGCTTTGTCTGCTCCCCTTACATACAGATCCATGAGATGAGCCACCGTTTGGAAAACAGGTCATCCAAAAAACTGTACATATAAAACTAACCTGGTGAGGTGCTTCAAGCATCTTATGGGGGCTAATCCTCAGATCTCACACATTCAATCTTAAGAATGGCACAAGCAAGCAATGTATGAGTTTACTAACAAACTCAGTTTTCAGGCACAGAGGTTATAATTCAAGTGGCTAAAATGGTGGACATCTTCTGCCCATGGCTTGGATCAGGGACTCTGGTATATACAGCAAACCCAGTGGGTGGCTCTGCTTTCTAGACTGCCTGGTTTTGCCTTGAGTACAGAGGTAAGGTACAGCATGTGCAACATATTCACTCCATTCAGTATCTTAAAAAACAAACAAGGAAGGCCCTGCGTTCCAGCCCTTACAACTGCAATGCTGGGTGCTCAAAGGGCTAGTATAGATGATGAGCACATATTTTGCTGGTGGTGGCACCCCCTGCTGACTTTGCTCGGGGGGCAGGTATGCCTCTGTGCTGTTGAATCAATAAGGGAACCCAGCGGCATCTCATCAAGGCCAGATGTCATTGGGATGCCTCCGCTACATTCATGGGATATCCAGAAGCATAGGTTGGCTATTCCACCATCCGTCGGAGCCACAGTACAGGGTTACTGACACCCTTCGGTCTCGGCCCAATACAAGCTATGGAGCTCAGGCCAAGCAAACACAAGCCATGTGGTGCATACCCTACAGCACACCACCAGGTTAACAGGGGCTACAAGGTTATAGATGGGCGAATCACTTGATGCTCAGTTAATATCTTCTGGTAACATCCCTGAAGCTGGCAACGTATGCACACTAATGTCGGTAGGGAAGTGGCCTGATCTGTAATCCGGCAGAGGTGGAGAAATTTTGTTGGGCTCCAGAAAAGGCTGCTCCATCAGCACAACTAGGAGTGAATGCTCGGGTACTCATCTTACTAGTCGAGCCAGTACCTCACCGCGCACGCAGCGCCTACTTGTGATGTCTCTCAGTCCGTGTCTTCACTGCCACAATCACAGAGACTTTTGTTTAGCACTCAGGGTGCCAGAAGGTATTCTATGGACCTGCATTCAAGCCCTGTTGACAGCTTATGTGTATAGCGAGGGATGAAGGGGCCAAAACCAGTCATGCAGTACCTGTAAGCACTGGGGTTTGACTAGACATCTACAACAGGCTCCTGGGATGGGAGGTTACATGTTCAGACAAACTGTCACTCAGCACCAGATCCACAAAGTCACAGTGCTGGTGATAGCTTCTGACTGGACATGAAGATCATGGCATTTTCAGCTCAGAGCAATGTTCGTCAACATCCCTTGGCATCTTCTTCACTGTCCGGATCTCCTCAACCAAGGACCAACCCCAAAGTCCTCAGCTGGAATTGCATTGATGCTAAAAGGTGAAGCCTGTTGAATTGGGGGGGTACCTCCCCAGAGTGGTCGACCCAGTTTTCAGTGATCCAGCAGACAATCAACACATAAAACTTATTAGGGACATTGGCAGAGTCTCTGTAAGTGGTATGCCAAAAGGCATGTTCCCTTTGGTAGCTGGCCTTCCCCTCCTTCTCTATTTTCTCCATGATGGGGCAGACAAGACCTCGCATAACCCCCTTGAAGGTACTGGTTTTTGGCAATCTCTGCAGTGTGAGCCTCAATTCTGAGGATGGGGCAGATTGGTTCACACCAAGGGGTCATCCGGCTGCTACAGCTGGTACAGATCGCACCTTCTCACACTAGCCCTGCCTGCCCTAGGGCAATTTAGTCTGGTCTTGGATGGTCTTCACAAAACTATGACAACTATGAGCCACTCTAGTATGGATTTAGGTGTAGACACAGTATGGAGACTGCGTTGGTCAGGGTGCATAATGACTTACTCAGGGCTAGAGACTGACGTGAATGATCAGTTCTTATTATGCTTTATCTCTGTTCAATATTTGACACTGTGGACCATGAGTTGCTGTTGGATTGCCTAAGGGAGTACTGTGGACTTGCTGGCATAGTCAGCAGCTGGTTTGAATCTTTTCTCAGAGATAGGACACAGAGGGTGGTGATGAGGAATTTCTCCTTACTCCCGAAGCCCATACTCTGCATTGTTCCCCAGGGCTCAGTCTTCTCATCTATGCTGCTCACAGTGTACAAGCTGCCCCCGAGAGGGATCATCAGATGTTACAATCAGGGTTTTCACTGCTATGCAGATGACACCTGACAGTACTTGCAATTTGCACCTGAGAAACCTGGTGTGGTTGATATACTGAATCTGTGCCATCCAAGATTCAAGACTGGATGTCCTCCAGCTGGTTTAGACTGAACCTGGACAAGACAGAGGTACTAGTGACAGAGCCTGGTTGATGGCAGGGTATGGGGGCTGTAGTGGAGATGACTGGCCTTGTGCTTGGTTCCTTCAGTCTTGTGGCATCTACTAACATTACAAATCTGGGTATCATTCTGGGATGAAAGAGTGACACTTGAGCCTCAGGTGTCATCCATACTCTGGAGTGGCTTTTACCATCTCAGGAACATTGCCTGGATTAAAACTTCGATCCCACCAAATGACCTGCCCTCACCTCATACATGCCTTCGTAACTTCCAGACTTGACTACTGTAATGCTTTGTATCTCAGGGTCAGTTGAGGGGTTCCATGATGCCTGCAGATAGTGCAGAATGCAGTGATCAGGTTATCGACAGGTCTCATAAAGTGTTGTCATGTGACCCTCATCCTGCATGACCTGCACTGGCTGCTGGGGAAGTGGTTTACTGACCTACAAATCCCTATACAGACTGGGGCCAGGTTATCAAAGTGAACTCATAGGTTCATAGGTATTGTATGAGTTAGAAAGGTTGAAGATCTTTTAGCAACTTGCCACTTTTCCGTGGTAGAACACACACATCTCTCTCTCTGTACCCATATGTTCGTCTAAGGACTTCTTAAATACTTCCATGGTACTACTAATAACCATGCTTTCCGGCAGGGAGTTCCATGTAGTAATCACTCTTTTACTAAACCAGTTGCTTCTTTTAACAGTTTGATTGACTTGTCTCCCTACCGCCCCTCTCACCCTCTCTACTCCTCTGAGATAGGCCTCCTAGTAATTCCCAGGGCCAGGTTTAAGACATATGGGAATCACACTTTTTCAGTTGCCAGCCCTACCCTGTGGAACCTGCTTCTCAGATCCCTGAGGGAGGCGCCCCCCATGGTAGAGGTCTGTAAGAGGAGCCTCAAGATATACTTGTATACAGAGGCTTTTAACTTTATTTAATCCTCACTGGTTGTTTTAGTCAAAATGCTGCATTTAATTAATTTATGTATGTTAGTTATCATTGATTCTGAAGTTTTTGTCTGTCTATTCTGATATTATGTCTCTGTGTCTTCAATGATGTACATCGCTCAGATTCTGTGGGATTGAGAGCTCGGCAAAATTACCAGTACTGTCACATCTACCTTCATTGTGGCCTCTCACAACAGGAGTCCCTGTAAGCAAGAATGCAGGGGCAGTAGTCATGGTGGTTTTCATAGCTGCTCCCATTGTATGTAGCTTCTCCCTGCAGGAACATAATATGAAACAGCATTTCATATTGTATTTCAATGCCCATTGTACTTAAAATGGAGGAACCTCTATCTTAGATGTATAATAGAAAGGTACAAGGACTCCTTACAAGACTGCTTAGAAATCCTGCTAAACCCCTCTACAGTTAACAATGCTCTCACTGTAGCTAATTATACTGATGCTGTGCTAAGGTATCATAAAGGAATAATAGCAATGAATGGGTCCCATGGTGGTGGCCTGGGTAAAACACTGGCTGGACAACAGGAACAAGAGGGTAATAGTAAATGGAGTCCACAGTGAAGAAAGGGGGGTTACTAGTGGGGTACTGCAGGGTTCAGTACTGGGGCTGGTCCCTTTTAATGTCTTTACAAGTGACATTGCAGAAGGACTGGAAGGAAAGGTATGTCTCTTTGCAAATGATGCAAAGATCTGCTATAGGGCTGATACGCAAGGTGGGGCGGAAAGGATGAAAAGGGACTTGGCAAGGTTGGAGGAATAGTCAAATGTATGGCAGCTTAGATTCAACGCAAAGAAGTGCAAAGTAATGCACCTGGGAAACAAAAACCCAGGCGAAGAGTACACAATGGGGGTGAGATACTGACAACAACAAAAATAGAAAGGGACCTGGGGGTAGTCATATCAGATAACCTAAAGGTGGGCCAGCAATATGAGAAGGCAGTAAGGAGGGCTGGAGGGATACTGGGATGCATAGGGAGAAGCATCACCAGTAGAAAACAAGAAATTGTTGCCCCTCTGTACAGACAGTTGGTAAAACCACATCTGGAGTACTGTGTACAGTTCTGGAGACCCCATCTCCGCAAAGACATAGACAGGGTAGAGGCTGTCCAGAGGAGGGAAACCAAAATGGTGCAGGGTCTGCACCAGAAGACATATGAAGAAAGACTAAAGTAGCTTAAGATGTATAGCCTCGAGGAAAGAGAGAGAGGGGACATGATAGAAACTTTCAAATACCTCAAGGGAATCAACAAAGTTCAAGAGGGTAGCATCTTTCAGAAAAAGAGATGTGCAAGAACAAGGGGGCAGAATTTGAAGATAGAGGGAGGATGGCTCAGAGGTAATGTGAGGAAGTATTTCTTCACAGAGAGGGTCATAGGTGCATGGAACAGCCTTCCTGAGAGGTCATAGAGTCAAAAACAGTGAGGGAATTCAAGAATGCATGGGACAGACATAAGGCAATTCTAGTGGGGGGGGGGTAGGAGGAAGTAGGCTGTTGGTTAACTAGGATCTGCAGCTTATCTGTTGAGTAGGGAAATGGGCAGACTAGGAGGGCCAAGCGGTCCTTATCTACCATCAGATTCTTTGTTTCTATGTTAAGTTTAATTTGGAATGTCTATGCGCAATACCAGTTTTGTAATGATGCTATGCACAAATTGTATTCATTGTATATAATGTTGACTACTCGTAATGATCGCAGGTCGAACAAATAAAATTCATGAAACTAAAATTTCTCCCCGCAGGAGGCACTGTAGGCAGATGTGTAGGGGCAGTGGCCATGGGGTTTATGATGACTGCCCCCTTTATAGCATCTTCTAGCAGGCATCTCTATAGGTAGCAGTGTATAGAGATGTTTTCATGGGAATTATCACATCTACCTCGACAGCAGCCTCTTCTAGCAGGAGACACTCTTGGCAGCAGAGTATAGGTGACATTTTCTTGGTAGTTATAACAGTTAACCCAACTGGACTACTACAACTAGCAGGAGTGACTATAGACAGTAGAGTAGGGGCATTGGTCAAGGGGGTTATTATAACCAGTTCCATGACAGACTCTTTCAGCAAGAGTCATTGTATGCAGAAGTACAGGAGCAGTGAGCATGGGGGTTGTCACTGCTACTCCCGCTGTAACGTCTCCTAAAAGGAGTCACTGGAGGCAGTATTACAGGAGCAGTGATCATGGGGAGTATCACTGCTACTCCCGCTGTAACTTCTCCTAAAAGGAGTCACTGGAGGCAGTATTACAGGGGCAGTGGTCATGGGGGTTATCACTGCTTCTCCCGCTGTAACTTCTCCTAAAAGGAGTCACTGGAGGCAGTATTACAGGGGTAGTGGTCATGGGGGTTATCACTGTCACTCCCGCTGTAACTTCTCCTAAAAGGAGTCACTGGAGGCAGTATTACAGGAGCAGTGATCATGGGGTTTATCACTGCTACTCCCGCTGTAACGTCTCCTAAAAGGAGTCACTGGAGGCAGTATTACAGGAACAGTGATCATGGAGATTATCACTGCTACTCCCGCTGTAACTTCTCCTAAAAGGAGTCACTGGAGGCAGTATTACAGGGGCAGTGGTCATGGGGGTTATCACTGCTACTCCCGCTGTAACTTCTCCTAAAAGGAGTCACTGGAGGCAGTATTACAGGGGCAGTGGTCATGGGGGTTATCACTGCTACTCCCACTGTAACTTCTCCTAAAAGGAGTCACTGGAGGCAGTATTACAGGAGTAGTGGTCATGGGGGTTATAACTGCTACTCCCGCTGTAACTTCTCCTAAAAGGAGTCACTGGAGGTAGTATTACAGGAGTAGTGATCATGGGGGTTATCACTGCCACTCCCACTGTAACGTCTCCTAAAAGGAGTCGCTGGAGGCAGTATTACAGGAAAAGTGATCATGGGGATTGTCACTGTCACTCCCACTGTAATGTCTCCTAAAAGGAGTCACTGGAGGCAGTATTACAGGAACAGTGATCATGGGGGTTATCACTGCCACTCCCGCTGTAACTTCTAAAAGGAGTCACTGGAGGCAGTCTTAGGGGGCAGTGATCATGGGGGTTATCACTGCCACTCCTGCTGTAACGTCTCCTAAAAGGAGTCACTGGAGGCAGTATTATAGGGGCAGTGGTCATGGGGGTTGTCACTGCTACTCCTGCTGTAACTTCTAAAAGGAGTCACTGGAGGCAGTATTACAGGGGCAGTGGTCATGGGGGTTATCACTGCCACTCCCGCTGTAACTTCTAAAAGGAGTCACTGGAGGCAGTATTACAGGAGCAGTGATCATGGGGTTTATCGCTGCCACTCCTGCTGTAACTTCTCCTAAAAGGAGTCACTGAAGGTAGTATTATAGGGGCTGTGGTCATGGGGGTCATCACATCTACTGTCATCGTATCTGCTCCCAGCAGGAGCCTTGGCAGACAATATTGTAGGGGCAGTTTTCATAAGGGTTATGATGTCTACTCCCATTGCCATTTATCCTAGTGGGAGTCGCTGTAGGCAGTACTTTAGTGTCCATGGGGTTATCACATCTACTCCCATTGTAGCCGGTCCCAGCAGGAGTCACTGTAAGCTGTAGTGTAGGGGCAGTCCTCATGTGGGTCATTACGACTTTTCCTGTTTTAGTTTCTTTCAGCAGGATTCCCTATAGGCAGTAGTGTAGGGGCAGCTGTCATGGGGAAAGTTAACAGCTAATCCAGTCCCAGTCTTTCCCAACACAAGGCATTAGGTATGAGCAAAAGATCCACTCTTTTTGTGGCACGTCTCCAAATGCTAAAAGTGACCAACAGTTCAATAATAAATTATTTAAAGATTGTGCATAAAACCTTATTTCATTTAAATAAATGTAGAAATCTTTCAAAGATGAATCTTGCCTAAGAAGGGAAAGGAATTAAATTTTATACAGTGCCTTACATTCATTGCGTATCAAAGCACTTTACAATCCAGGAGAGGAAGAAGATAGATTGCTGCTATCAGTGGCGGAGCTAAAGGGGGGGGGCCCTCTTGGCTGCTCCCGTGTGAGCAGTGGTGCCCCTCTACCATCTTTATTCACTGTTTGGTGCCCGTTGTGGGGCCCATGGTTGACTTGAATGGCCTCCGGGCTCCTAAACCTGGCTCTGCTACTGGTTGCTGTCATTTCAGGCACACAAGGAGAGTCACCAAGCACAGAAATAAACTTAAAAGGACATTAACAGCCTAAGGCCTCAGTTTTTGTCTAGTTTTAAAAAAAAGTGCATGTTATAATTGGTAATATTCTGTAGAGATTGCTGATGTGCTGTAGCTGGTAGTTTCATCTGGATTCCCTTTTTCTTTTTCCAAGTGAAAAACAGTCTACTGATCATACTGGTGTTACCACATAAATATGTGTTTGTTTCCATTCCTTTGTTACTCCCCCTGCATCTTTCCTGGACTAAGGAACACCAAAAGCACAGTCTAGCTACTCATGATGCAGTAGGAGGAGAAGACACTATTGCATCACAAGTTGTTGCACTGTTTGGAGGTGTTCCTAATGTTCAACACAGTATGCAGTAAGAGCAGATCAAGAATTTGAAACAAAATTAGGTTGGGTATAGTAGCACCTTTAGCGTACATTTCAGCTCAGCTAAGAAAGGAAAAAGATAAAACAACCAGCAATAGCAATGAATTTTAGAGAAGGTAAGCAATCACTTTTTTCAATAAATTTTTTATTAGATTTTAACTTTTGCAACAGGTCAGTCATAAACAATGACATAATTAAAACAGAGTTACAAAATATTATTTCCAACCTTATGAAATGGCATTTTAAAAGACTGATATCTCAACACCAATCATTATGCATCCTAGCAATACAGTGCTCTCTCGCTATACCAAATCTCTCTATACTGAACATACAGTTATTATGAACACGCTTCATGGCTCCCAACACTGATCACCATTTTTATTAGTGCACATAAATCCTCCCAAAACTCCTACACAAAGACTGCCTGCCAACAATTGAAGAACTTCCAAATTACTGCACTAAGAGTCATGGGACTGTAGCGGAGATACAGTATGACTGGTTAAAACGTCAACCAGCTTGATCACAGCATATTCAGTTGTGATTTCATACAGTACTTCTGTTCCTGAATCCCGTTCAGAACCCCGCTCACATTCCTGCTACTGCAGGTAAATTACTACACTTATAATTTATTTGTATATTTATAAATACATTATTTGTAGTGCAGAAAACACTGACAGTGCAGCCTGTCTCAAAACAGCAGTCGGGACTTGGGATTGAGCAAGCAAGTCGGAGGGCTGGACTGGGTGATAAATACAGTGGTATGCTTGGCACAGGAGTGGGAATATTTAAGCACTTCACAATCCTGTATCTTCATTCAGAAATGAAAGAAACTGTAAAGAAAAATGTGAATATTTATATTTTTGCTGTATTAACTTTATTGTTAAAAAAAAAAAAAAACAACTGGAACTTATTTCAATACTACAGTAGTGCTTGGTAGTCTGCCTTTTCCAGCATTCCTTGTTGTAACAAATGGAGAGCTATAATAAACCCACGTTATGGCTCCAATTCCATTCGTTATATTGAGGTACTACAGTATTAACTATTGTTGAAAGGTTTTAAATATCAGTATGTATCAAGATCAATACATACGTAGTTGTCAGATTAGAAGGTAATTCTTTAGAAATGGGTCCTTAGTCTGTTTGTTTTATTTTATTTTATTCTTTTGGTACCAGGGTAAAGCCCACTAGACACACGTACCTGTTTTCTGTGGCAATCCAGAAGCACTGGGGAGGTTAAGTGACTTGCTCAGAATCATACAGCATGCAAGTGGAGGCTGTGGGAATCAAACCCAGGTCTGCTGGATGTGCCAAGGTAATTCACAGCTCATTACTCTAACCTTTATGCTATATTGCCTATACTACAATAAATCATACACGGAATATATACATTTGTAGTCCCCGATCAGATTCAAGTCATATAAAAAATACTTTAATATCATCTCAAATTTACCTAAGGTCCCAGAGGGCAGATGGCTAATTCTCTCTTTGAGAGCAGTCTTAGACATAATTTTCATCCTAACCTTTCAGGATAGGTACCCTTGCTTATTTCCATTTACTTAGGATCGTGCATTTCATCCCTGATTAAGCTAATAACCATTTTTTCCTCTCCTGTTTCTAGATTAAACAAAAGTAATAGCAGTTGTGGATATTTTTGAATTGAGTAAGCCTCCCCTGAACATCCATTCTTCTTTGATAAGCATTTTTCAGTTACACTTTAATTTATGTGTCTGTTTCAATGTAACTAATCATGAATTGCATGCAACTTGGGAACTACATGGTAGTTACATATTTGTTGCATGCAACTACATTGCAATTCCAATGCAGTTACACTGTAACTACAGTGTAGTCAACTGACACAGGTGTAACCCATTTTTCCATACCAAATCCCAAGATTTCTGGGAGAGTGTACATTCCAAATGTGAGTCCCAAATTTCTTTTGCTTTTAAAGTTCAATCAGGTTTGTTTTGTAATTTTCCTGTGCCCCCTTTCCCTCTTACTTCAGTCATTAAAGTATACCAATCCTTATTTACCCTTGGGTCTAAAATAGTTTCCAGTGCTGATCTGAGTTGAGGGTATGAATGAAACTGTATGAGCGGGAGTTTGTATTTGTCTTTAATTTCTGTAAATGAATATAATATTCCAGTATTAGGGTCTACCACCTCCTTCAGTTGTTCGATACCTCTATTTTCCCTGGCTTTATTAACAAGATTTTCACCCTCAGTTTTTTTACCCAGATTTAAACCATAACTGAACTTAAGTTTATTAAATTCACAGTAAAATCTGATTTTGGAGTTCCTCCATTCTGTTAACAAGTCTAACGATGGGTAACTGTTGTTTAATACTTTACAGAACTAAATGTGTGATTTGAAAGAGCTAGTGGTGCCAAAACAGGCAGACAGGAAAACAATACAAAATGTTTAGTAGTCAGTTGTAACTTTTTATTTCTGAAATATTTTTTTTTCTTCATTTTGCTCATCAGAAAGTATTCAATTTGATAATATTGTGTTGAGTGCGTGGAACAGCTCTTAGCCTGGCAGCTGACATGTCTTGCTCTGCTGCCCCACGCTACATCATCAGCATTATGATCTCACTGACAGTGACATCACAAGTGAATGACCTGGCAGTCACTGAATTGCTGTTCCTAAGCAGCACTGATGTCACAGTCAGTGAGATCATAGTCCAGATGTAGTGTGGGGCAGCAGAGCAAGATATGTCAGCTGCCAGGCTAAGAGCTGTTCCACACATCACACCTATTAGCATCAGGTAAACAATCTTCTAATTAAACAAAAGGAAAAGGAAAAGTACCTCAGATATGAAAGGCAATGGTTGGCTGCTTTTAAAATCTACTATTAGTTTTAGGTAGTACACTAGCTCTTTAATAGACATTTTAAAAGGAGGGTGGGATCTAATGCGTCTTGGTAAGATGTCAAAGACTGGATGCATTAAAGAAAATGGCTTACTTATAGCTTCCTCAAATGTTATTCAAAGGGATTGTCTACAAGCAGCAGGGAGGAACCAATGACTGGTTTGTTTGGAAAGAAAGGTTTGGTGATATACTTTCAAGTGAAGGAGTTCCATGCCGCCTTTATCCCATGGAGCCCTAAGTTTTTCCATATTTATCCACAGTGATTTCCTCTCTCATTGCTTACTGCTGATGGGGAGGTTTTCCATTATACTGTATATATTGCAAGCAACTGTGGTAATACATCATTAGGGTTCCAACATCAAAAGTAGGGAAATTAGACTTTAGGGTTCCCAAGCATAAGACTGCACCCCCACTGTGCATGCAGGAACAGGCATGATGGATGTGTTATGGCATTTTAAACCCCAGTACTCACCCCTTTGCCTATACTATGCCTGTCTTACCTTACTCATGGAATGGGGTGAGCATTAGGGTTCAAAAAGCTAAAACACATCCATCATGCCTGTTCCTGCATGCACAGTGGGGGTGTGTGGTCTTACACTTCAGAACCCTAAGGTCGAATTTCCCTATTTTTGATGTTGCAATCTTATGATGCATTAACGCAGTTTTTTGCAATGAATTTCCCTTCTTTTTGAGAAAGTGCAATGTGCTCCCCTCACATTGTCCATTTTTGCATACTGATATCCATATGTAGGAGCGCAGGCCCTCTGGGCCCTGTGCTCACACTCGGGACCTGTGTTCTCCGTACACTGCCCATTTTTTGCATACTGATATCCATATGTAGGAGCATGGGCCCTCTGGGTTCTGTTGTTCCACTTACACATAAGTATGGAGACATACCACACCCCTGTAGTCATGAAAAGAAACCCTAGCAACACTAATCTGGTAATATCTCAGTAACCATAGCAACAAAGGAAAAAATCCTACCGCAGTTGTAATCATGGCTTCAAAACCTCCATGGGGGATTAGTCCACCTAAAGGTGTACTAAGATTACCACAGTGAAAAAATCTGTATTTTGAACCATTTTTGAGATACAGGTGCCAAAAGGCATAGTGGGCCCTGTGCTCACACTTGGGACCTGTGTTCTCCGCACACTGACCATTTTTTGCATAATGATATGCATATGAGGGAGCATGGGCCCTCCGGGCTCTGTGCTTCCATTTACACATAAGTATGGAGACATACCACACCCCTGTAGTCATGAAAAGAAATCCTAGCAACACTAATCTGGTAATATCTCAGTAACCATAGCAACAAAGGAAAAAATCCTACTGCAGTTGTAATCATGGCCTCAAAACCTCCATGGGGGATTAGTCCACCTAAAGGTGTACTAAGATCACCACAGTGAAAAATCTGTATTTTGAACCATTTTTGAGATACAGGTGCCAAAAGGCACAGCAGGTGCCGCATTGTTATCCTATGAGAAATTTGGCAACTTTGGAGCACTTTAACTATGTAACCATCATCAGTTTTGTGACCAAACCACCAAAAGGCACATGTGGGGGTCCAGGGCTTTCTACACCGCAAATTTCAGCCAAAAAGCCCTAACAGTTATTTTGCTATGAAATGGCAAAGAAACGGGTTCATTTGAGGCGTTAAATTCGTGAAATTCTTCAACTTTCGCAAAACTCTCATAGGTCAACATAGGGTGCTTTTGCGAAACTAGAAAGTAGTGTCACAACACTACTGATACTTTCACGAAAATAAAGGTAGTGTTGCAACACTGCTGGTACTTTTGTGAAACTAAAAGGTAGTGTTGCAACACTACAGGTATTTTTGTGAAACTACAGGTAGTTTCACTATACTACTGGCACTTTCCTGACCCACTTTATAGTGTAACGTAACTGGTATGTCGTTGTGGGAGTGCAGGCCCTCTGGGCCCTGTGCTCCCCTAACATTGAACATTTTTGCATGATGGTATGCAAATGTGGGAGCACAGGACCCAGGCTCCCACTTACACATAAGTACGGGGACATTACGCTGGCCTACAGACATGAAAATGAACCCTTGGAACACTAATTTGCCAATATCTCAGTAACTGTAGCAGCTATGAAAACAATTCCACTTTGGTGATATTCATGACTTTGAAACCTCCACTCGTGCTTAGTCTAAAGGTGGACTAAGCTCCGAGTAATGTAAAATCTGTATCTCAAACCGTTTTCGAGATATGGGCGTCAAAAGGTGCCATGGGCGTTGCAATATTATCCTTTGGGGAATTTCGCAACAAATTGCGCAACAAACGTTCATAACACAAAGAATTTTTTTGAATTTTGGAACCACATTTTCAACATGGGCATTTTTGGGACCTACCCATATGAACATTGTCACTGTGATTTCGTTAATTCATCCTGAAAGTTGATTTTGCAGAACGACCGCGCCATTCTGCGGCACAGGTGCGAAAACATGTTTCAGGCAGGATGTAAAAAAGTGACAGCTATACTGTGTATAAGGAGGTGTAAAAAAAAAAAAAAAGGGCAATGTTTAAAATCTGGATTGAAAATGATAAAAAATTGGTGGTTACGAGCGTGCGTAGAAACAGCACAACGCACGCTCGTAATGTGGTCATTTTTTGGAATGTTTTCACCACATTTTCAACATGGGCTTTTTGGGACTTCTCCTCATGAACAGTGGCATTGTGATTTTGTTAATCCATCCCAAAAGTTGATTTCGCATAGCGACTGCACCATTCTATGCCACAGGTGTGAAAACACATTTCAGGCAGGATATGAAAAATGACAGCTATACTGTTCATAAGTAAATGTGAAAAAATGGCAATGCTGAAAATCTGGAGTAAAAATATAAAAAAATTGGCTAAGTTATGAGCGTGCGTAGAAACTGCGCAATGCACGCTCATAATGTAATCATTGTTTTTTGAATTTTGCCAGATTTGAACATAGGCTTTGGCCCCAGCTCATGAACATGGCACTGTCACTTCATTATTGGTCCTAAAGGTGATTCCGTGCAGCGACCACGAAATTGCCTTTCGGGATAAAATAATGAAATGACAGTGACTGTGTTTACGACGTGGGGTCCCAAGAACCCCATGTTGAAAATCTGGGTCCAAAATTCCTAAAATTGGCCAAGATAACAACATAAGTTGCCCCCCCCTCCATTGACTCCCATTACACAGCTTACCTTTGATTATTCCATTTGCGGTTGGGCTTTGAAGAGTGCAGATGTGTTCCCAGTCCGAAGAAGATGACAGCGCCAGCCTCTGGAGGTAAGTATAGGGTAAGGGAAGGTTGTGGGGAGGTGGTTGCTCAGTGGGGGGGGGTGCGGATGATGGAAGGGGGACTGGGGAGACCAATAATGGCCATTTTCTTCTTTACGGGAGGACATTATGGGACAGCTTTCTTTGTTTACTAGGTACATAAAAAAATTATGCTTTTTGGCACACTGGGGAGGGCTCCCAGTGTACCACATGAGGTTTTAGGTGGGATACATGCTGCCAACAGGGGGATCAGGCACCCCCATTGGCAAAGAAAGTGGGCTTGGGGGGGCATCTAACACCGGGAGTGGGCATCCCGGTGTTGGAAAAATAAAAATTAAATAATCTAGGCACACTGGGTGCCACATAAGTGTGGGGGTTGGGAGGGGATGCATACCGACACAGGGATTGGGCACCCCATTGTTGGTGAGGTGCACACAAGTTCGATGTAGGATCCTTCATCAAAAATTTCAATGCACTTTCACAAAAGTGCCGCATCCGTTTCTTCCGCAATTTCCGACACTATGGGGGTCCTAATCCTGAAAATGGCATTTCTGGGTGTCAGATTGAAAATCAGATGCCCCCAGTGTGTTCCACAGCCCCTGATTAGGTAAACACAACTCACTCTGTTTACCTAGGGGCAGTCATTTTTGAATTTCAGCTGTTTTTGTGTGCCACAAACTGAAAACAAGATGGCGGCAGCTGGAAAGCAAAAAACAGAGCTTGAAAGCTTTTTTTTGCTTTTGCAAAAGCTTTTAAAACTTTTGAGCTGCACATACAGTATATTTTTTCCCCATAGGGTATAATGGGAAACTTCTATAACTTTTGAATGGATTAATATTTGTTTTACCAAATCTTCAAAAGGCACTTCCTTGACCTAGACCCCATATACTCTAAAAATTTCAGACCAGTCGGACAGACTGTTCAGGCTGTAGAGATGAGCAAAGAATTCAAAAAGCTGATGATTTTTCACACTTTTCAATGCTCTGCAATCGAAAATCTGACCAGAACAAAAATGTCCAGATCCACGAACTATGGTACCACATTGTGCATGCAAAATTTCAGACAGAGCGGACAAACGGTTGCAAAGTTATTAAAGTGCAAAAGTTTCGGTTTAACATAGAAGTGGCTGCACAACCCTACTGGGCCAGTATTATATTATATTATATTATATTATATTATATTATATTATATTATATTAACACACACATATACATTTATACAATAGGGGTGAGACAAATGAGTCATGGATAAATCCATGCATCTTACACAGAGTGATGTAAATCCTGGTAGAAAATCACACAAATACTATCACAGTGTGATAATATTTTATATTTATACAGACTGTGCTTACCTCACAGGCTGATATTATCACTGTGCTGATGTCAGGCTGAAACTCTGCCTGAAACAATGACTATCCTGATCTCTTAATTACATCCTGACCAATCATAAAACTCAGCTGGACTCTGCTGAAGTAGATGATATCACTCTAGGCAGGTTTCTCTAACACAGCAATCAGGAAGGAACTCCACCAAACCCTCAGTGGCCTAGGAGACTAATCAGCATATCAGTTCCACCTGCAACTCACCTGCTAACCTTAGAAAAGCACATCGTGTTCCTGCAGAGAGCCAAAACAAGCTAACAGCAGCCAGGTTCATACTGACAAGAAACCAAAAAAGAGCAAAGCCTTTCACATCCATGAATACCTCAACTACCAATGAATACATCCTACTTCATCCCAATTGGCAAATTAGCGTTTCAGCCTGTTTTAGCAGAAGTTTCTGTTTTATGTCCTGTGTCGTCTTTGTTTATTCCACAAGATAAAGTGAACAAAAAAATTAAAAGTTCAGGAAACCCCTATTGTATAACTCGGACACGGATAGTCAGAAGTTATGGAAAATATTTCACTCTGCATCGTGACTCTGACACTCCACCATGCCTTCGGCACTCGGAGTATCCGGCGGTTACCTGCAGGAGTGAAAATATTTTCCATATCACACTCCTGCCCATCATGTATCCCCTATATACACACACACATACATATATACACACACACACACATACATATATTATAGTGCCATGGTAGTGGCCCTCTTGGGCCTCCCCCCATGCTGCTAGCCAACCTGAAGCAAGCCAGGAGCAGTTCATCGTTGCGGTCGTGAGGACCATGTGGGACTCTGCCCTCCCCCCAAACTGCTAGTTGACCTGAAACAAGCCAGGAGCAGCTTGTCATTGTGGTCATGAACGCCAGGTGGGACTCGGCCCTCCCCCCAAGCTGCTAGCCGTCCAGAAGCAAGCCAGGAGCAGCTCATTGTTGCGGTTCTGAGGGCCAGGTGGGACTCTGCCCTCCCCCCAATCTGCTAGCCGACCTGAAGCAAGCCAGGAGCAGCTCATCATTGCAGTTGTGAGGGCCAGGTGGGACTCAGCCCTCCCCCCCCTGAAGCTGCTAGTTAACCTGAAAAAAGCCAGGAGCAGCTCGTCGTAGTGCTCGTGAGGGCCAGGTCAGACTCGGTCCTCCCCCCATGCTGCTAGCTGACCCAAAGCAAGCCAGGAGCAGGTACCCGGGTGCTGTGAGGCATGAAACAGCCAGAATTATAAATCCTGTGTTTTTGGCACCGCTGATTCTTCGAGGTGGCTCCCCACCGACCCCACCATCACTCTTAGTCGACTGTGTATTATATAGGTGTGGTCACGTGGTGCTGAAAGCCTACCAGCCTACTTTTCCACTTGCTAGTTATCAGCATTTACCACTAGGGGCAGCATTAATCACTAGCTCGAGTTACACAATGTGATTTGCAGGTCTTGCAGCTATTCTAAGCCTTGCTCCACTGGCTTCACTATCTCCCTTCTCCTTCCCTGAGACCCAGCCTTGCCACCCATGCCCACACACCCTAGCCACCCCATCTTCACCCTCCCCAACCTCTACTGTCAAGACATTTCGAGCCACTTTTCTTCAAAAATTATTAGCTGGCTCTTCTGCCTCCGCTATTCTTCCACGCCGGTTTAGTCACCCTGAAATTCCATGCCCATGCATCCCTAGCAGCCCCTAAACAGTCACTGTATTCTTTGTGCAAGCTCCTATTTGCCTTGCATAAAAGTAAAATTCTGATAACCCTGTTACTCATGCTTTCTGGGGATGTTGAATGCAACCCAAGTCCAACCCCCCACTGCCCAAATCTCACATCCCCTCTCCTATTGCCCCGTGGCCTTAAACTCGTACACCTTAATATCTGCAGCATCATAAACAAAATCAGCCTACTGCAACCAATTGTTCTATCCCTAAGACCGAACATATTGACTATTACTGAAACTTGGCTGAAACCTCACAACCAGGATGCATAATTTGCCATCCCTGGCTACTTGATCTTTCACCAAGACTGCCCTGGCAGCAAAAGAGGGGGTGGAGTTGCCATGTATATCAACTCATCGTTACAGTTCTCACCGGTCCCACTGTCCAGACCCACGCTCACCATCAACTCCTTATCAATCAAGCTCTCCCTCACCCATACCTGCCCCATATTTATCACAGGATCCTACTGCTCTCCTGATGCAACTACACCCGCCATCTTGGAACACTTGCGCACCATTGCAACACTGGCCTCCGGGGGCGAGTTACATATCCTCAGAGACTTAAACCAAAATTGGCTCTCAAGTAGTAGTTCTAAGCTGCGGAACCAGGTGGCAGCCTTAAACTGGACTCAACTAATCACTGAGCCCACACACCTCAACCACAACTCAGCTAGCCACTCTATCCTGGACTGGGCTCTTACCTCGCATCCACACTGTACAATTGCCTCAGGATTGCTAACAGACTCCCTAAGCAACCACCACATAATCTATTCAGTTAGGAAAATCCACCATCCTAATTCACCGCCGCCGCGAACCATACTTACTAGATCTCTCAAATCCTTGAACCTTGCACCCCTCCTATACGACTTGTCTAGCACTGATTGGTCTTACATCCCCAGGGCCATAAATGTCAACTCTGCCTGGGAGTTTTTCAAGGCCAGGTTCACCGTTGTCTGGAACTCTCATGCCCCTTTGAAACTTGCCAGGGTGCGGGGTGCCCACCTGCCATGGATCACTGCAGGCATTATGACCCTCCTCAAAGCCAGGGATGTGGCCTGGAAGGCATTCAAGGACCCTGGCTCTCCAGTGCTCAAGCAGAACTATCGTGCACTACGTAATACCAGCACTAGGCAGATCCACAAAGCAAAGGTTAAATACTTCCATGATTCCTTCCACACCAATTTAAGCCATCCATCTAAATTCTGGAGGGTGGGCAAATCTCTATTTGTGCCCTCCTCTCAGCCCCCCACCAGTGACATCTATGCTGCCATGAATAGGGGCCTTCTGACAGGTGTGGTCTTCATTGACCTCACCAAGGCTTTTGATTTGGTTAATCATTCCCGTCTCCTCACTAAACTACATGATCTCGATTTCTCTGCTGATGTGGTGGCATGGTTTAGTAGCTATCTATCCTCCAGGAATCAGGCTGGTGTTTTCAATTCAGCCATGTCTAATCTTTCTACTATACAAGTTGGCGTTCCCCAGGGCTCCATATTTGGCCCCTTGCTCTTCTCAATTTTCATTAATGATCTCCCATCGCTTGCACCATCCTGCTCAGCTCTTCTCTACGTGGATGACCTAGACATTTACCACAGTGCCAGAGAGATTTTCGACATACACAACCCGCTTTCCTCTGACTTCCTAAGCATACAATCCTGGTTAACAGACAACAACCTCATTCTCAATGCAAGCAAAACACACGCCATGCTCTTTGGCTCGTTAGCTAGACTTAAAGCAAATCATAACTCACTCGATATATCGTGTGCTGACGGTTCCCCTCTGGTTAGCACTAGTTCCTTTAAATACCTGGGTATTCTTCTTGATGAATCTCTGGATTTTGATCTGCATATCACCACCACCTGAAAGTCTGTCAATGCTAAAACTGGAGGGGCCTACCGTACTAGCTATGCCCTTACCCCCATCAGCTAGGCTCGTTGTTGCTCAAGGCCTCTTGCTTCCGACCCTGGCCTATGGTACCGTCACCTACTTAGGAGCCACAAGATCCTCCCTCCACAAATGGGGCACCACCTATAATAACATCTGCCATTATGCCTCGGCATCACCATGATATAAACACCACTGTCAGCTCTATGCTGACCTAAACTGGCCTAGCCCCTCTGCCCATCGACTCCAGTCCTATGGCTCTTTAGTTGACGGGCTTGCCAGATCACACCTTCCCCAATCCCTTGCTTCCCTGCTTCAATCCCAACCCCCCCCCCATATGGGCTTTGATCTACTGAACAATTCCCTCTGTATATACCCAGATGTAAAACTACCATGGGAGCACGTGCCTTCTCTCACATGGCCCCAAAGTATTGGAACTCTGTACCACAAACTATTCGCCAAGCTCCTACCCATGCTGGTTTCAAAAAACTTCACTGTGATTACCTACGTGCCTCACGCTCCTGCATTTGCTTTCATCCACTTTGATCATCCTTCTCACTCCATCCCTTGGTAACTACTCCCCTCTTAGCTCTTCTTTACCTCCCTCTATCTGCTCTCCCCTGTGTCTTCTTTCTCTCATCACTCATCTCTCATCACTCATCTCTTTCCTTCTCTTCAACTACACCCCTTCTCCCCTCATCCCGTCCTTACTTTTAAAGCTTAATAACTGCATAATGGCACTTATTGTTTTGCTGCGTATACCATTTCAGTCTTTTTATTGTTGCACTGTGTTTACTCACTTGTTTACACTTATCTATATTCTGTACATATCCTTGAAGTTGTCTAAACTGTCTACTTGTATCCTAATTTTGTTTAAATACCACATTTCTCTCAATCTCTAATTTGATTGTATGTTACCCTTCCTACTGTGTTACTTGTTGTTCCATGTGCTGTGTCACATGGTGTGTCTTGTACTCAACTGTATCCTCCCCGGTCGTGCCTGAAAATAGGCATCTTTATGTCTAGTGCACCCACCAGGTTACCAAAAGCAAATAAACAAATGAATAAATGTAGAAGGCTCTATAATTACTGACTCTCTCAAAGTGTCGTTTCACTTCAATTCCTTCTTCACAGATTGCACCTCGTCTCTTCTGGCCTACCTTAAACAGGATCCCACAACCCCTTCTCCACCCAACAACCCCCACAAGGTTCCCCCAGCTGGCTGTCCTTTCGCTTTCCGTATGACCACTCCTGCTGACGTCTACAAAGCCCTACTGCCCTTAATCCAGCCAAGGGCAAATGCCCTACAGGCCTGGACTCCAAATTGTTATACCTGTCAGCCCCGGCCATCGCTACTCCCCTGGCATTACTTTGTAACCTCTCATTTTCGCTAGCCACCATCCCGATTGAGTGGAAGAACGCCACTGTCATCCCTCTCCCCAAAGGCGGAGATCCCTCTGCCCCCAGAAATTACTGCCCGATTTCCCTTCTACCTATCTTTTCTAAAATCCAGGAACGTCTAGTCCTCTCACAGCTGTCCTCTTACCTAGACTCCTCTTCTTTCTTCACACTCTACCAGTCTGGCTTTAAGAAGTCCCACTCCACCACCACCACCTCTCTTTTAAGACTCACTGATTCCATTCTCACTGTTATGGATAGAGGACTTATAACCTCAGCCATTTTTATCAACCTGGCTAAAGCCTTTGACAATGTCTTCCACTCCCTTCTCCTATCCAAGCCCTCTCTTGTGGGGCTCTCAAGCATGGCCACCAGCTGGTTTCATTCCTACCTGATAGGCAGATGATCCCAATCCATCAGAATTGGCAATGCTAACTCTGCCTCCCTCCCGGTTACCTCTGGCGTACCGCAAGGCTCAGACCTTGGCCCGTTTCTGTTCTCCATCTTCCTCAACGACCTGCCCTCACACAACCATTCACATGTATGCAGAAGATACAGTTCTGTACACATCTGGCCCCTCGTCATCCGATGTAGCAACCAGACTAAAAACAGAACAAGCATCAATAAAATGAACATTAAAATAGCAGTACACTAAAAAACAGAAAGAAAAATCAATCACAGAATGCCTGGTGCCACAGAAAAATTTTTAAAGATTGATTACATTTCTCCACAGTTGTGCACTCCCGTAGTCGACAGGGTAGAGAATTCCAAAGGGTGGGGGCTGCATACATAAAAGCTCTCACCCCAGATGATTTCAAACACACCCTTGGAATCTCTAGGAACCCCTCGTCGGCCAAGCGGACTGATCATCCAGGGCAATACGGAACCAGGAGCTCTTTCAGGTAATCCGGGCCCAGTCCGTGTAGGGCTTTGAAAGCCAGCAAACCGACTTTAAAGGTGATCCGCCGCTGTACTGGCAGCCAGTGCAGTTCGCGCAGCACCAGCGAAATGTGACAGGATCGAGCAGATCCCATCAAAAGCCAGGCTGCCACATTCTGCATCAGCTGCAGGCAGTGGATTTCTACCCCAGGAAGCCCTAGGTAAAAGGAGTTGCAAAAATCTAAACGTGAGGACACAAATGCATGGACCAAAGTAGGAAGGTCACTTTCAGGGAAGATGCAGTCTGGTTCACCAATGTGCCTTTAGAAGATTTGCTGTAAAAATATTAAACCATTCAAACGTTATTCAGAAAACAAATTTCCCATTATAGTCAATGGGGAAAAAATATACTGTATGTGTCTCAAGAAAGTTTTGCAAATGCAATTTTACTTTCGCAAATGGCCCTTTTACTTTCATGCTGTCATCATCTTGTTTTCAGTTAGTGAGAGAGAAAGATGCCTGGCGTTTAAATTTGGGACCCTCTAGGTAAACACTGACTGTAGGGTTTACCTAGTCAGGTCCTGAGGATGCCAGTCCTATCTTTATTTTGGGGTAAACCCCCCCAGAAATTTCGTTTTAAACATCGGAAAAAAAATACCTTTGGCAAATCGTGGAAAGAAACTGCCGCAATACGCTCCATAAATGCAAAAGTTTTGCTGCTGCTTTTACTGAAACTTTCACGATCTGCCAATTTTTTTAAAAACAGCAAATCTTTGCTATTACCCTGCAACAGAACAGTTGGGTCTTTGGGGCTGAAATTTGTAGGGTGGCAAGCCCTGGCCCACAGATATGTCGTTTAGTGCCCAAACATTCAAGGGGCCCAACGTTACAGCGTTCCGGAGTTGAGAAATATCCCATAGGATAACATTGTGGCGTCTGTGATGCCTTTCAGCCCCCGTATCTTGAAAATGAAGTGAGATACGGATTTTTCACTGCCTGCAGCTTAGGTCACCCTGATGCCTGTTGGTGTGTGGAGGGTGGGGTGGGTGGTAGAGATGGTAACCTTAACACCACATTTCCATGCTTTTGTTGCTGTGCTATAAACCCTAACTGATGCATTAATGGAGTTTTTTGCCATGAACATATATACACACACATACACACACACACACACACGTGCACACGATTCTTGGAGTTGCTAACATATTAAAGGCACTGATCTTACCCCAGAGTGACAAGTGTAGCTTCCCCCATTTTTCTAGGTCTATTTGGATTTTTGCACAAAGGGGCCCAGATTGAGCTTGGCCAACTTGGATCGATCATTATGTGAGAAGCATTACATTTCAAGCCTTTGTTTAGAGTTGCTCAATACTGTTGTCTTTTATGAATAGTGGTAGCACTTTGGATTTGGATCAGTTAACTAAATCCAGCTATTGCTTGGAATTCCTCAAGAATATCCATAATGAACATTACAGAGAGAGAGAGAGATATGCGGGTTGCAGAGGTCATCCGCGTATCCTAGTATTTTATATTCTCTACCACTAATTTTATTTCCAGTAGCACTAGGAGTCTGCCTTATCTTACATAACAAAGGTTCAATGGCTAGGACAAAAAGTAGAGGAGATAGGGGGCATCCCTGCCTTGTCCCCCTTTTTAAATTAATACTATCAGATATATTTCTATTTGCATATACTTTGGCAGTAGGATTATGACATATACTCGAAACCCATTTGTGAAAGTTTTACCAAAATTAAACTTTTCAAGAATTAGGTTGAGGTAACCCCATTCAGTACAGTCAAACACTTTATGTGCATCTAACAGTACCAGATGGTTATTAGTAGTCTTCTTACATTTTCAAAGCCACGTCTTCCTTTGATAAAACCTACCTGGTCAGCCGGCCCAGTGGTGCTGAGGGTTGAGGTGCTGGACACTACATCTCGTGACACACCGGCAACCCGGGTTCAGGAACGAACTCAGGTCACCAGGGGCTGGCAGGGGAGAGGAAGGATTGAGTGTCCCACGACTGCCCTCCTTCCTCTGGGGTGGGTTGGCGCAACACATTGCACTGCAGCAGCAACTGGCGGAAGCTAGATGCACTGCAGTTGTATGCCTAGATGGGGGGGGGGGTGTGGCGAGCATCAGCATGGACGTGCTTCTGATGTCATTGCATGTCCGGCTCCCAAGGGACAAGTAAATGGTGGAAAAATAGCGGGGCATTCTTGGTGGCAGATGGCCGTGCTCTGTGCCCCTGGACATGAGAGGTACCTTCACTGGGGGTGCAGAGTGATAATGGTCAGCCCTGTGTGTATGGGGTGCATAAATGCATGTGTCAGACCTGATCCAGGGGTGCGTGTGCCAGCGGCTGGAGATCACTGTGATCTGCTCCGCAGGGGCCAAAAATAGGAGTAATATATATATATATATATATATAAAAACAAACAAACAAAAAAAAAACTACCTGGTCCCTGTCTGTTAGTTGTTCTAAAGTAGACTGTATTTGTCATGACAGGATTTTAGTTAAGTGTACTGTATAATCTATGTTTTGGAGGGAGATAGGACAGTAACTGGTGGGGTCAAGAGGATCTTTGTCTTTTTTATGTTGGCTTGCCGGGCTTGCGCTGCAGTCAACATATTGGGAGAGTGGAGATTTGGAGGCGCGGCTGCTGTTGGGCGAATGCAGGGCATGCATCAGTAGGTGCGTCCCTCATTCCCCAATAAGCCAGCATGCTAGCGCTGACACCAACATTATGTAAAGTGGACATAACTTGTAACAGTGCCGCTGCAATCAGAGACAAGCTCGTCATGCAGCGCATAAAGACACACTTCCCATACATGCCTTTCCAAGTCAAACATTTCAATAAGCATGGGCGCGAAGCCGCCGCATGGCGAGTGAAGCTCGCCCCCATTGTGTGACATGCCGTAGGGAGCCCACTCCCCATCGGAATCACCCCAACTGTTGAATGCCGGGTGCCCAATCCCCGGCAGCATTACTCCCATGTAGTGTGCCAGCGAGGGTGCCCAATCCCCGTCGGCTAGTGACCCCAAACCCATTAGGTGGCACGCTGGGAGCCCACCCCAGCGTGCCAAAACAGTCCCGCCTTTGTTTGCCGGCGGGGTGCCCAATCGGCGGCATTACCCCCGTGTTGTGTGCCGGCGAGGGTGCCCAATCCCCCGTTGGCTACTAACCCCCCAAACCCACTTAGGTGGCATGCTGGGAGCCCACCCCAGTGTGCCAAAACTGTCCCGCGACGTTTTCTGTACCTAGAATATGAAAAGGTCCCTCGTAGTCTAGGTCCGCCCTTCCCACCACCCACACCCACCCACTGCGCACCCTGCCTCCCCTCACCCCATACTTACCTCCGGAGTCTGGCGCGATGATCTTCAGTGGACCAGGAACACGTCTGCACTCTTCAAAGCTGACCGCGAACTGAGGAAATGCCGGTAAGCTGTATAATGGAGTGAATAGGGTTTTTTCAACTTTGCTGCATATCTCAGGCATTTCTTGGACTTTTTGCACCAAATTTTCAAGATGGGTTTTTTGGGGCCCCTCCTCTTGAATTCTGTCACTGTCATGACGTTTATCAGCCTCGAAAGGTGATTTCGCAGTCACTGCGCGAAATCACCTTTTGGGGCCCATTAACGAAATGACAGTGGCAGTGTTCATGAAGTGCCCTCTTAAAAAGCCTAAGTTCCAAATTTGGTGGAAAAAATCCAACAAATGCCTGTTTTATGAGCGTGCATTGCGCAGTTGCTATGCAGGCTCATAACTTCGCGCATTCACAATATTTTACTGCTGGATGTTCAGCATTGTCATTTTTGTACACCTCCTTGTGAACAGTACAGCTGTCATTTTCCACATCTTGCCCGAAATGTGTTTCCGCACTTCCAGCACACAATAGCGCAGTCGCTGTGGGAAATCAGTGTTTGGGCCAGATTATGAAAATGACAGTGACATAGTTCATGAGCAGAGGACCTAAAATGCCTATGTTGAAAATTTGGTGATGATACTCCATAAAATAACTGTGTTATGAGCATGCGTTGGCAGATTGCATGCACGCTCATACCGTTGTGCATTTGTGATATTTTCAGTCTGGATTTTCACCACTGCCATTTTTCCACACCTCTTGATTATCAGTACAGCCGTCATTTGACATATCATGCCCAAAATGTGTTTTCGCACTTCCGGCGCAGAATAGTGTGGTCGCTGTGCGAAATCACTTCTTGGGACACTTTGAGGAAATAACAGTAACACTGTACATGAGCAGAGGTGCTAAAATGCCTATATTGAAAATTTGGTGCCGAACGCCCATAAAATGGCAGTGTTGCAAGCATGCATTGCATATTTCCCATCGCACCCTAGTAGTCGTTAAATTTGGTATATTTACATGCCACATTTTCAACACTGGCATTTTTTTCCACCTCCTTATGAACTGTGCAGCTGTCATTTCTCACATCCTGCCTGACATGTTTTCGCACACTACACTACCAAACACCCAAAGGGATACCCTAATGCTTGTCACTCTCTGCAGGGTGGGGGTGGGTTGACATCAGTTCAATACTTCACTGCCATTCCTATGATGCATCTGTCTAACTCCTGCACTACCAAAGCCAATGCCAGCAAGCCAACATTCGGCATTGACAAATGCTTGTTTATGTAGAACTGTTATGATGGCTTCAGACATTGTGGGAGGGAGATTTGATCTGGCATTTGATTCTTTACATGCTCTTAAAAGGTACCTGCTAATTTCATCTCCTACGAAGGTATAGAACCCTCCAGGTAAACCATCTGTAACAAGGGTTTTTGCAGATGGTAGTGCTTTTATGGCTCTCTTTACTGCATCTAACGTTAGGTTAGAGTTGAGTTTCAGTTTATCCGTGATTTTCTGAAGCTGGATATTTCCAAGAAAGCTACCACTGCTTCATGAGTACAACTGTGCTTACTTTTATACAAGTCTTTATAAAATCCTTTGTTTATAGCTTGTGGCTCAACTATATATTTTTTTGTTATTATCGATTATGTGATTTATAGTGTCCCTATTTTGCATCTGCTTAAGTCTACATGACTGGAGTCTGCCTGCTTTCTCACCTGACTCCCAGTACATTTGCCTTTTTACGTTTGCTTGTACGCATGCACAAGAAGCATTGCGACAGCTTGCTAGAGTAGCAGGTTGTGGAGGTGCGGTCGTGCTGTGGCCGGTGCCCCTACTGCTTTGTGGGGCTTGCATCTGTGGCGCCAATAAATGAGCACACTGTCTATGACAGCAGTGCAAAAACGTGCCACCAACTTGAAACATTTTCACTGCTGCAATGAGGGAGTGCCCCCTCACTGCAGGGCATGCCTTACCAGGTGTTACATTTCATTAAACATGGCGGCTGCTGCCGCCATCCGCCTCTAGTCCCCAGAAAGTCGATATGGGGGGGAGCTCAATCCCCATCGGCATAATATCCTCTATAAGAATTTATGTGCCGAGGGGGTACCCAATCCCCCTCGGCATCATGCCCCCCCCAAACACAGACCCTGTTCCTTTTTTTGCCAATGGGGTGTTCAATCCCCATTGGCTCCAATCCCCAAAGAACACCTGGGTGGCATGCTAGAGCCCACCCCAGCATGCCAAATGTCCCTATTAAAAAGAAACCTTCCCGCAACGTTTTAAAATTTTTTTTTTGTTTACCTGTAAAAGGAAAAACAGTCCCTCGCTGTCTGTGGCACCCTCTCCCCCAACCTGCACCCACCCTCTGTGCACCCAACCTCCCAGCACCCCCTCACCCCATACTTACCTCTGGAGCCTGGCACGACAATCTTCGGTGGACCGGGAACACGTCTGCACTCTTCAAGGCTGACCGCGAACTGAAGAAATGCCGGTAAGCTGTATTATGGCATAAATGTTTTTTTTTTTTTTCAACTTAGGTGGATATCTCGGCCAGTTTTGTGACTTTTAGTGCTACATTTTCAATATGGAGTTCTTGGGATCCCACCTCATGAATTCAGTCACTGTCATGTTGTTATTTGGTCCTGAAATGTGACTTTACAGTTACTGTGCGGAATCACCTTTTGGGACCAATTAATGAAACAACAGTGTCACTATTCATGAGATGGGCTCCCAAAAAGCCTATGTTGCAAATCTGGTGCAAAAATTCAAAAAGATTACTGTTACACGCACGTGCGTTGCGCAGTTCTGACGCACGCTCATAACTTCGACAATTTTTAATATTTTCACTCCAGATTTTCAACATTGCCATTTTTTCACACCTCCTTATGAACAGCATAGCTGTCATTTTTCACATCCTGCCTGAAATGTGTTTTTGCACATCCAGTGCACAATGGCGCAGTCACTGTGGGAAATCAATGTTCAGGATAGATTAAGAAACTCACAGTGACACTGTTCATGAGCGGAGGTCCAAAAATGCCTATGTTAAAAATCTGGTGACAAAATTCCACAACATGAGCATGTTATAAGCGTGCATTGCGCAGTTTCCACGCACGCTCGTAACTTCCAGAATTTTTTATATTTTCACTCCAGATTTTCAACATTGACATTTTTGCACACCTCCTTATGAACAGTTCAGCTGTAGTTTTTCACATCCTGCCCGAAATGTGGTTTCGCACATCTGGCGCACAATGGGCGTAGTCACTGTGCAAAATCAACGTTCAGGACAGATTAAGGAAATCACAATGCCACTGTTCATGAGCAGAGGTCCCAAAATGCTTATGTTGAAAATCTGGTGTAAAAAATTCCCAAAATAATTGCATTACTGATGTGTGTTGCGCAGTTTATATGCATGCTCGTGACTTCACCAATTTTTTTTATATTTCCACTCTAGATTTTCAATATTACCATTTTCTTACACTTCCTCATGAACAGTACAGCTATCATTTTTTACATTCTGTTCAGAATGTGTTTTCGCACCATTGGTGCCAAATGGCACAGTCGCTGTGCAAAATCACCTTTTAGCTAACAAACTGATAGTGTCCACTGTTCATGTGGTGGGTCACAAAAAGTCCCTGTGGAAAATACCAAGAAATTCCCAGGGCATTAGAGTTTTTAACCATAACACCCTGCCCTGTAGGGACTGACAGGCGTCAGGGATGTGACTTGGGATTGTCGACAGTACTGCTCATGCCATTCCACCCCCAACCCCACTCTGCAGCCAGTGACAGGCATCGAGGTGTGTCTTGGACTCTTCGGCCCCAAAGTTCACCCCATTCTCCTATACTGCACCCATTTCAGCATCTTTCCTTATGAAATGAGGTGACTGTAAAGTTGAACACTCCAAGGCACACCTCAACACTTGTCGGTGTCTGCAGGGTAGGGTGAGGTGAAATGGGATCAGTTTTATGAGTGACAACCCAAAGGCACACTCCAGTGCCTGTCCATCTCTGCAGGGTGGAGGTGGGGTTGGCGTCACTTCAATACTTCACTGCCATTCCTATTCTGCATCTGTCTAACTCTTGCACTTCCAATACTAATACCAGCAAGCAAAATTCGGCATTGACAAATGCTTGTTTAAATAAAGCATAGTCAGCCCTATCTGTACTGTATATATTTTGTTTACTTCTAATTTAAGCTGTACTATTCTTTTAAGCAAATTTAAATGTTTATTAGTTTTGTATATTCCTTCTAACAGTTTTTTTAATCTATCTTCTTTTTCATATAAGAGCTTCTCATTTTATTTTTCTTCCCGGAGGGCAAACTCATACTTCCTCCTCTTATGAATACTTTATACACCTTCCATAGAGTGGAGTCTGAGGTTTCCCCATTATTATTATATGCTCAAAAGATTAATTTGTTTCTTTTTGCAATCAGATGCAAACTATTTTGTCCCTAGGTACTATACAATTTAGCTTCCAGTATTCCTGTGCTTAGTTTCAGTGTTTATTATATGTGGTAATGTTACTGTGTAATGTCTCAGACAATACAGTTTCCAGTATCTGTCTCAACAATGTTATTGTCTAGTACTTTGGATATTAATAGGTTGTGAATTCTACTGTAGGAGTCATGAAGTGATGAATAAAATGTATAATTTCTTCCTGGTGGGTGAGTTAGGTACCAAGAGTCAATAAGGCTTAAATCCCTTATTCTAGCTTTCAACATTTTCCTAGCGTCAGAGTTGGCTTCCTTCAAGGTAGGGTTGCTTCTGTCAATAAAACAGTCTGGAGCCAGGTTGAAATCTACCCCCATATTACCCTTTCATATTTGCTCTTCACCAATTCATTAAATGTTTCTAATAAAAAAAAACTTGATTCCCCATTGGGTACATATACGATATATTGCATATGACCATGTCTATTCTATCCAGTGTCCCTTCCCGTATCTGCCAACGTCTTTCAATATCTATTCTGTGAGTTTTTAGGAAAACTTTAATCCCTTTCTTAATTGTAATCACTATCCCTTTCTTTTTACCACTCACTAAATTGTGAAATACTTTACTCACCAATGTCTGTTGTAGTTTTTTGGCCTCTTCTGTTGATATACAGGTTTCTTGAATTAGTCCCACATCTTTGTTTAGTTTATGTATATGTGATAACATTTTCTTTCTGTTAATGGTTGACCCTAAACTCATAACATTCCTTGTGGTAAATTTTAATTGCTGTGTGGGTATTTTTCATTAAAGCCCTGTGAAAAACAAGTACCAGGAACTCTGTCTCAAACTGGTATCCCTGTGCCAGTTTGAATTTTGAACTTTGTTAGCTGCCATTTTTTCCCACCGCTCGGCAGGCTAGACATGCTAATGAGAGGCCCCCAGTTACACAGTACACAAGATATAGTAAACACTAATGCAGTTACACAAACCACCAACAGAACACAATAATGTTCCTTCTTTTTTTCTTATTTCACAAAACTGCAGCCAACTCTGGCAATGACACCACTCCCAACCTCTGCAGGCCCACCCACTCTCATAAAAGCCACTAGCCGACATCATGACTCCACGTCCAGGACACACTACAGACAAGTGCTGCTCCTTTCTTGCCTCACCACGCTCCTCCCCCAAACTCCTGACACAAACCTAAAAAAGAAATACCGTAATAAAACTACTCGGCTGCATCTGGCTACGACGTTGTCACTCTCTACTGTGGATTCGGATGCCTTCCCCATGACTGCCACATTGAACTACAACTCCCAGGAAACCATGGGTCAGCCATGCATCTCAGTCACACAGGGTATACTAAACAGCACCACCCTCTACTGGCAAAAATAGCACAGTACAGTACAGGGACTACTTAACAAGAAACATTTTTTTTTTTACATTTATTATACATGTTTTTAAAATTTTTTTTTTTTATTTAAAATTTTACTTACGAGCCATTTTCTAAGTGCAATAATGCCCTCCAGGGTGGACAGAATTGGACAATACCGGACCTCCCAGGGGCTATAAGGCCCTCCGCCTGCAGCATCAGGCCTCATTATGCCCCTGGGTGGTCTAGTATTGCCCAATATCACCCATCCAGTTGGGTATTACTGATTACTTATTGCCCTCACAACAGTCACATTTTCACAAGCCCAGGTGATCAGGGTTTGATGAAGGAACACACCATGTGACTGCCCAGTCTGATGCGTCTACCAGCACAACTGAAACTGTGCAAATGTGGCCTTTACAGTAGAATCATGGTACATGTGGCTTTCACATCTGAATAAGTGCTTGTATGACCGTTACATTAGAAGCAGTGCACATGAGGCCCTCTCAGTAGATTCATTGTATGTACGGCCCTCACAGTAGAACCAGTGCATGTGTGACATTTACAATATATTCAGTGCATGTGTGTCCCTCACAATATAATCAGTGTATGTGTGGGGTTTTTCAGTATATCCAGTGCAAATGTGGCTCCCACAGTACATTCAGTGCATGTGTAGCACTCTCAATACATTCAGTGCATGTGATGCTCTCACAGTATATTCAGTGCATGTATGGCTGTCACAGTATAATAAGTGCACATGTGGCTCTCACAGTACATTCTGTGCATGTGTGGCACTCACAGTATATTCAGTGCGTGTGTGGCTCTCACAGTACATTCAGTGCATGTATGGCTCTCACAGTATAATCAGTGCATGTGTGGCATTCATGGTACATTCAGTGCACATGTGGCTCTCACAGTATATTCAGTACATGTGTGGCACTCACAGTATAATCAGTGCACGTGTGGCGCTCACAGTATATTCAGTGCATGTGTGGCACTCACAATATAGTCAGTGAATGTGTGGCACTCACAATATAGTCAGTGAATGTGTGGCACTCACAATGTATTCAGTGCATGTGTGGCTCTCACAGCATATTCAGTGCATGTGTGGCATTTACAGTATAGTCAGTGCAAGTGTGGTGCTCACAGTATAATCAGTGCATGTGTAGCTCTCACTGTATATTCAGTTCATGTGTGGCACTCATGGCATATTCAGTGCATGTGTGGCTCTTACAGTATAATCAGTGCCTGTGTGACTCTCACAAAATATTCGGTGCATGTGTGACACTCACGGTAAAATCAGTGCATCTGTGGCTCTCACAGTACATTCAGTGCATGTGTGCCACTCACGGTAGATTCAATGCACATGTGGCTCTCACAGTATATTCAATTCATGTATGGCTCTCACAGTATATTCAGTGCACGTGTGGCACTCACAATATAGTCAGTGCACGTGTGGCACTCACAGCATATTCCAGTGTACAGTTCTGGAGACCTTACCTATGTAAGGACATAGACAGGGTTGAGAAGGTTCAGAGGAGGGCAACAAAGATGGTACATGGATTGCATCACAAGACTTATGAGGACAGGTTGAAGGAACTGAACATGTACTCCCTGGAGGAGAGGAGGGAGAGAGGGGATATGATAGAGACATACAAGTATCTTACAGGGAGGAACAGGGTGCAGGAATACACTATTTTTAAGCAAAAAAGATGTTCCAGGACTAGAGGGCATGGGATTAAGTTGGAGGGAGGATGATTCAGAGGAAACGTGAGGAAGAATTTCTTCACAGAACGGGTGGTGGACAAGTGGAACACTCTGCCAGAGGAAGTGGTGGGGGCTGAAACAATCATGGGATTTAAGAATGCATGGGATAGACATAAAAGAATTCTGGAGGTCGGGGTAAGGGGCAACAGACTTCTAGGAAAACATAAAGTGAACTTACAAGCTCAAATGGGCAGACTGGGTGGGCCATAGGCCCTTATCTGCCGACATTGTCTATGTATCTATGTATTCAGTGCATGTGTGGCACTCACAGCATATTCAGTGCATGTGTGTTCCTCACAGTATAATGAATGCACATGTGGTATTCACAGCATAATCAGTGCATGTGTGCTGTTTACAGTATATTCAGTGCAAGTGTGGTGCTCACAGTATAATCAATGCATGTGTGGTTCTCACAGTATATTCAGTGCATGTGTGGCTCTCACAGAACATTCAGTGCATATGTGGCTCTCACAGTAAATTCAGTGCATGTATAGCTCTCACAATACACAATGCTTATCTCAGTGCAGTCAGGCACTGTTTGATCGTCACTGACATCACAAGGTTCTAAGAATGGCTCTAATGTAGTATTTATATTGCACAAACTCAGTTATCAATATCTCTGGACTGCTTCCAGCTACAGGAATGCCCAATACCTCAATTGAAAGAACTTTTCATGGGTTTTCAAACTATGTCTGCCACTGTACATGAATGTGTCCCTTTTAGATGAAATTCTTCAAATCAAACATTTGCAGCATTTCCTCTTCTTGAGGCTGAAATTTGACGCCATGCTGTTTGGCAGCTGCTCCTACTGATGGAAGCTGGATGTTGCAGACAGTCCTGCCTTCTGATCTTTTTTAGGGTTTCATCTCAGTGCACACTGAAAATAAGTTTTGAGTGACCCCAAATGAAAAGACACACATTGACAGTACAGTACCTGCTGATTCTGGAGACAGAGCTGTATACAGATGCAGCTGCAGAGCTCAGGGTTCACACAGCATCACTCCATGCTGTTTATTTATTTATTTTTTGTTAAACAGGAAGTCGGGAACAGTGAAGCCAGGCATTTAGAAGGAGCACTAGCTATGTGAGAGACTTAAGGAGCACTTGTTAAAAAAAAATGTTAGTTTGTATTTTTCCTGCATTAGAAAGAGTGCCAATTACACGAGACCAGGACAGCATTTGTTAAACAAGCATTTGCCAACGCCGTATGTTGATTGCGTTGGTGTGTTGAGCTCGCTCACTGCTCCTCTTCACTCGCTCAGTCTGTTTCTCCCAGTGCTGCAGGCTGCTCTTTTGTACTGGGCTCCTGCCTGCGTTGGCACCTTGTTCTGCCCACTAAGAAATCTGCAGCTGTCCCGACAGAGCTGCATTGAGGTGGCTCACTCCCCCCCTCTCTCACTCACTCATTCTGTTTCTCCTGGCACTGCAGGCTGCCCTTTTGTACTGGGCTTCTGCCTCTGTTGGTGGCTTTTTCTGGCCACAAAGAAATCTGCAGCAGTCCCAGCACAGGTCTGTTGAGCCTGCTGACTCCCCCTCTGTCACTCACTCATTCCATTTCTGCTGGGGTTGCAGGCTGGCCTTTTGTACTGGGCTCCTGCCTGTGTTGCCACCTTTTTCTGCCAACAAAGAAATCTGCAGCAGTCATGATAGAGCTCCATTGAGCTCGCTCACTCCCTTTCTGTCACTCACTGATTGTGTTTTTCCTGGCGCTGCAGGCTGACTTTTTGTACTGGACTCCTGGCTGCATTGGCACCTTTTTCTGCCCACAAAGAAATCTGCAGCAGTCCCGACAATGCTCCATTGAGCTCGCTCACTCGCCTTCTCTCACTCGCTCATTCCATTTCTGCTGGCATTGCAGGCTGCCCTTTTCTATTGGGCTCCTGTCTGCATTGCCGCCATTTGCAGCAGTTACAATACAGCTCCATTGAGCTTGCTCACTACCCCTCTTTCACTCGCTCATTCTGGTTTTCCCACCACTGCAGGCTGCCATTTTGTACTGGGCCCCTGTGTGCATTGCTGCCTTTTTCTGTCCACAAACAAATCTGCAGCAGTCCCAACAGAGCTCCGTTGAGCTCACTCACTCCCCCTCCCTCATTCGCTCATTCTGTGTCTCCTGCCACCACAGGCTACCCTTTTGTGCTGGGCTCCTGCCTGCACTGGTGCCTTTTTCTGCCCACAAAGAAATCCACAGCAGTCCCAACAGAGTTCCATTGAGCTCGCTTAGTCCCCCTCTATCACTCACTCATTCTGTTTCTGCCTGCACTGCAAGCTGGCCTTTTGTACTGGGCTCCTGCCTGCGTTGCCGCATTTTCTGCCCATAAAGAAATCCACAGCAGTCACAATAGAGCTCCGTTGAGCTCACTCACTACCGCTCTGTCACTCACTCATTCTGTTTCTCTTGGTGCTGCAGGCTGTGCCTGTGTATGGGGCTCCTGGCTGCGTTGTCACCTTTGTCTGTCCACAAAGAAATCCGCAGCTGTACTGACAAAGCTCCTTTGAGGTCGCTCAGTCTCCCACTCTCACACGCTCATTCTGTTTGTCGTGGCACTGCAAGCGGCCCTTTTGTACGGGGCTCCTGCCTGCGTTGGTGCCTTTTTCTGGCAACAAAGAAATCCGCAGCAGTCCTGATAGAGCTCCGTTGAGCTCACTCAGTCCCCCTGTCTCACTCACTCGTACTGTTTCTCCCACCGCTGCAGGCTGGCCTTTTCTACTGGGCCTCTGCCTGCATTGACGCCTTCTCCTGCACACAAAGAAATCCACAGCAGTCCTGACAGCGCTCCAGTGAGTTCACTCACTCCCCCTCCCTCACTCGCTCTCTTGTTCTGTTTCTCCCAGTGCTGCATGCTGCCCTTTAGTACTGTCCTCTTGCGTGGGGCCTTTTTCTGCCCACAAACAAATCCGGAGCAGTCCCGACAGAGCTCAGTTGAGCTCAGTCACTCCCCACTCTCACTCATTCCATCTTAATCTATCCCAAACACTGATGTCCCACAGCGACTGTGCTATTCTCCGGCAGGAGTGCAAAAACATATTTTAGCCAGGATGTGAAAAATGACAGCTGTACTGTTCATAAGGAGGTGTGAAAGAATGCCACTGTTGAAAATGTGGCGTGAAAATATTACAAATTTGCGAAGTTACAAGGGTGCGTGGAAACAGTTGAACACATGCTTGTAACACAGTCATGTTATGGAGTTTTGTCACCAAATTTTCAACATAGTGATTTTAGGACCTTTGCTCGTGAACAGTGCCACTGTCATTTTCTTAATCTGTCCCGAACACCGATTTCCCACAGCGTCCGCGTTATTCTGTGCTGCAGCTGTGAAACCACATTTCAGTCACAATGTGAAAAATGACAGCTGTACTGCTCATAAGGAGGTGTGAAAAAATGCCATTGTTGAAAATAATGCATGACAATATTATGAATCTGCAAAGTTACAAAGGTGTGTGGAAAGTGTGCAACGCGCACTTGTAACACACTTATTTGATGGGCTAGCATCACCAAATTTTCAACATAGGCATTTTAGGACCTCTGCTCATGAACAGTATCACTGTCATTTTATTAATTTGTCCAGGACAGTGATTTCCCACAGTGACCGCTCTATTCTGCACCGGAACTGCGAAAACACATTTCAGCCAGGATGAAAAAAATGACAGCTACACTGTTCATAAGTAGGTGTGGGAAAATGACAATGTTGAAAATCTGAAGTGAAAATATTATAAATTCGCAAAGTTACAGTACGAGTGTGCATGCAAACTGTGCAACCCACGCTTGTAACACAGTCATTTTATGGAGTATCATTACCAAATTTTCAACATAACCATTTCAGGACCTCTACTCATGAACAGTGTCACTGTCATTTCCTTAATCTGTTCTGAACACTGATTTCCGACAGCGACCGCGCAATTCGGCGCCGGAAGTGCGAAAACACATTTCCACCAGGATGTGAACAATGACCGGTACTGTTCACAAGGACATGTAACAAAATGCCAGTGTTGAAAATCTGGCGTGAAAATATTGCAAATTCACGAAGTTATGAGCGTGCGTAGCAGCAACTGTGCAGCACTGCGCTCGTAAAAAGTCATTTTTGATTTTTTCCACAAATTTGCAACAGGCTTTTTGAAAGCCCACCTCATGAACATGGCATTCGTTGTTTCAAGACTTGTCCTCAAAGGTGATTCCCACGCAGTGACCATGAAATCACCTTTTGGGGCCGATTAACGCCATGACAGCTAGCATTCATAAGGAGGGGTCCCAAAAACCCCATGTTGAAAATTCAGTGAAAAAATTCCCCAAAATGCCTGAGTTATGCACTAAAGTTGAAAAAAATCCTATTTATTACATTATACAGCTTACCGGCAATTCCTCAGTTCGCGATCGGCTTTGAAGAGTGCAGACATGTTCCTGGTCCACCAAAGATCATGGTGCCGAGCTCTGGAGGTAAGTATGGGGTGATGGGGGTGTGGGGAGGCAGGGTGCACAGTGGGTGGGTGCGGGTTGCAGGTGGGGGGCCGAGAGCTACGAGGGACTGTTTCCTTTTTTACAGGGGTAAAAAAAAAAAAGACTTCTTGAGACCGTTTTTCATTTACAGGGCATGTGGCACACTGGGGTGGGCTCCCAGCGTGCCACTGGACTCTCTTCTTTTGGGGCGGACAGCTGCAGCCGATGGGGATTGGGCACCCCGTTGGCAAACAACAAAGGTGGGATTCCTTTGTGCCGGCGAGGTTGGGAACCCCCATCAGCAAACAACAAATGGAGGTGGTTCCTTTCTGCCAATGGGGATTGGGCACCCATCGGCAGACAATGAAATGGGGAGATACATTATGCTGACGGAAATGGGCTCCCCGTGGCAGAAAAACATGGTGGGGGGGTAATATTGTTTGTGAACACAGTGGCAAGCCTTCTCCATGTTCACAAACAATATCAAGGTTCCTACATCCCTCCCTGCAATGACGGATCGCTCCCTCATTGCAGCGGATGGCTTATGCTGCAATGACGAGGCAGCCCCTGATTGCAGCGGCTAAATTGTTGCACGTAGGTGTAAACGTTCCAAACTTGTGTCACCAGCAGCCTGCCATGGCATTGGGGGAAGTGGGACAAGCCTTTGCAGGCTGTGGGGGCATTGGCCACAACACTGCCGTGCCTCCACAGCCTGCTTCTCAGCAAGCTGTCCCAATATGTTTCTTGTGCTGCGTGCAATCAACATAAAAATGTCAGCACATGTTGTTCAGAGATCTTTGGGAGTGGCAAGGGCATGATGGGTGTGACACTGCTGCAGCATCCTACTTCTCAACTGTCCCTCAGTATGAGGGGCATTCTTCATTTTTCCCCATCAGAAGTTTTCTGTTCGACATCCATTACATAATGGAAAGGTACAGTCCACAGAGAGAATGTGCAGTAAACTCCAACTTAGGAGCACATTCTGTGATGCTAAAGCAGCATTAAACTTTGAACAAATAAAAGTACTAGTGTCCGCAGTGTTGTGAGCTTGCATTTACAAAATTGAGAATGTGTCCCTCATTTTGAGGCCCCAGTGTCTCACACTGTCCCTAATATTTAGTGTCTGTGTCCCTCACTTCATTGACAAAAGGTTGAGAGGGGTGGGCAGAACTTACAGACGTGGCCGTGTTGTTTGTTGGGAGCAGCATGGTACCGGGACAGCACTACTGTAAGTGGAAGCCGTTAGCAGTAGTGGAGTCAGCTGTGTAAACGGCAAATTCAGTGAAAGAACAGAAGCCACTAATGAATGGATGGACATGAGTGGGGAGGGGGGTAAGAACAGCAGTTGTCGCTAAGTTTGGAAGCCCCCCTGGTTTTACTCTGACCTACATTATATAAGTATGTGGGCAACAGTGTTGAAAAACAAATGCACACCCCATCCTGTATTATTGCCAATAAAACATTGCATGGTGTGCATTTGTTAGTCAATATTTTGGCTTAGGAAATGCAGCACCACGCATTCTTTTTTTTTTTCCTTTTCATTCTTATTCATGCTTCCTACTCTGGCTTAGCCCCCTTCATGTCAGCCTTTCCCAGCCCCACAGCACGGCTTCTCGTGGGCTTACCTTCCAACTCCTGTCTTCCACTTGTCACACACACCCTTTGCTGGGGGGTGGGGGGCAGTGGACTAAGGTATCGCACCACTCAGACGAGGTTCAGGTGGAGGAGAGCCATGTTGCTGGTGCAGAGTCTCTGGGAAACAAGGTAGTCAGCCTGCCTTCCTCCACTGTATGTTCCATTGTTCTTTTCTGGTCCCATCCCTTGGGATGCAGGCAGCTCAGGTGCGTGTGCACACACACACATGCTAACTTGCATCACATGGTGCCAGCCTGCATCCCCCATCCCCTGCATTGCTCCAACTGCACTGCCACCTGTGGTCACCAGGTGGCAGTATAGTAGCGGAGTCGGTTGCCCTCCCTTCCCATAGCAGGAAGAGAGTGTCCTCAGGGATGATCAGTCCCCCCCCCCCAACGGCCAGCTCCCGACGACCCAGGCTCATTCCAGAACCCTGGTCACCGTAGCACCATTTATTCTTGAGAACTTACAGGCATAGCAGGCAACCTGGTTCATTAGTCTCTAGAGCATTAACTCCCTCACCTTTCGTCTGCACCAAATACACCAAAGTGTGGGGAAGCCTGCACTCTGCTTGCCCACTCTGTATGTACCCTGCCCTGTGAACAAACACAGGGCTCCAGTTTTCAGTGGCGTCATCCACTCACTTTTCACCAACACCAACTTCATTACAGTTTGATCTAATGTGATGTAATTTGTGGAGAGAGGTCTGCACTGTGCCTTGTCTGTATGATAAACAGAGGAGGGACTTACTGTCCTTTATGCATGCACTCCCTAACTTTTCACCAGAGCTAAGTCAGTGTGAATAGGAGTAAGACTGCACTATATGGTCAGACATGCTACCTCTTCCTCTGACTAAGGGATTCAAACATAGCATTCTCTCACCTTTCACAAGCCCTCAAATTATCATGGTGTAGAGGGAGAGCCACTGGCCCAATCCACACGGTTACTGGCTGTGATTAAGAGACATGAAAATTATAGTCCGGTAGCAGTATCTGTAATGAAGACACACCATCACAGAGTCAGAGTAATGAGTTTCAGGAATTAGAGAGCTCACAAGAAGGTTTCTTACTGTGTTTAAGTTATAGTTAGGGGTTGCCATGGCATTTCTATGGAAAACTCTGATTTTGTTTTCACACATTAATATCACAGCCTTCACTTAAAGCAGCTGCATAATTAGAGTGTGTGGCCAGAGAAGCTGGACTAGTTATCACTGTATTCCTTTTATCCAGTACTATACCTGGGATGCAACCCACCCAGGCAATATATCATTTACAGTGGGGTCCCAGAGCAAGAGGTGGCAGATCACAGGCATTGTAAGCGTGTATATAAATACAGTTAAGTAAATTATCAGGTAATAATGAAAAGGTCCCTGGAGAAACTAAAATTACAAACTAGGTAACAGGCACCAAGACCTGTGGCTGGCCTGTTGTGTTATTCCTGCCAGATTCAGAAATATTTAACTTTCTAAACTTCACTACTCAGTTTTTAAGACAAAAATAAGAGGAACCATCTTATAATCACAATAAGGCACTCCAGGTTGTGCATAACTGTGAGATAATGACACTTCTTGGGTGCATAAGGCAGTCAGAATTGCCTCGTGCCTCACTTCCCGAGACATGTTGTTCTCCCACAGTAGTGCACACCCTGTCATGCCTTATTACTTAAAGTCAAACATATCTGGCAAGGTTTTCGAACGGAGTCATATAGGATCCCATTGCCTGTAATTTCAACAGTAGACATGTGTCGCATCTGTCTGGACATGTCTATGTGTCCTCCGAGCTGTACCTGAATTTGCATAAGACAAACGATGCAAATTAAAATCTGCATCAATTTGTGATGCAAAATTAGGCTCTTTGGCACAACAAGATGGGAATTCTGAAAATCAGACACCCAACCTTTAAACCCAAGTGGGCAGATGCAGATGTAAACAGAGCACGTACCTGCGTCTGTGTCTACCTATTTGAAAAATCCAGCACATTATTGCTGTAAACCTGAAATGGAGAGCAAGGAAGAAATACAACACATCTGACGCAGATGTTCATGTACAAATGCCAGTAGAAAATGGTTAATGAGCTTCAATGTGAACAGAAACATTTATTTCTAAAGTCAGTCCAGAGGCTGTTTTAAAAAAGCAACATTAGATAGGCAGTGTGGGTGGGATGCACTGGGGGCAAAAAGGATACATTTGGAAAAAATCCTCATTTTCACTCATTTTGCTGTTCCACTCAGTTCTGTCCCCATGGTACCCACCACTGTTCCCTCAAGTCCAGGTGCCTTTCTCACTGTGGCTCCTTTTTTTCAAAATTCTGACTTGGCTTCCTCCTATTTTACTTTAGCTCTCTCCTCTTCTGTCCCCCTGCCTCTTTGTATGGTCTTCATAACTCTGATTCTCATTCTAATACACACACACACTCTCTCTCCCTCCCTCCCTCCCTCTCTCTCCCATAAAATCCTCTTTGGATCAAGCTGCCTTCTCTCCCTTCTGCTATTCTGTCTGCCTCCTCCTTCTATTCTCCTGAATACCCCCCCTCCATGCCTTCTACTCTCACACTTGCAAATCACCCTGACCCTTCTTACCGCCATGCACTAAGTGCAGCTTTATGGCCTGGCTCAGTTACTGTCCCATTGACGGCAATCTTAGCTGCTGTTACTGTAATAGTGTTCATTGTATAGAACTGTTCTTGTTCTAATGTGATTGTACTTTTTTTTCTGTACTGCTATGCTTTGTAGGGAGGAAGGAAGGAAGGGCAACAGATGGGAACCTTTGCAGGCTCTCCTGACCTTATCAGGAGAAAATTAGACTATCAGTGGTATTTAGATGTTTTGATACATTCTGCCATCCTCCTGACACATCTAGAGTCCTCCCTGACTTTTTAGAGAACCTTTTGAGCACTTCTGAGATCTGGTAGGAGATAACAATCTTGGGCTTCTTGCTGCTTTTGTGTATTGGTTTCCTCTTGAGTAATATTTGAGACTGGGACACTCGGGGGTGGGGGGGGGTCTTTTATTTGTGATGTTTGTTCATTTATATTTAATTCTCAGGCCAGTTGTATATCCTTTATTACATTCTACCATCCTAGCTGTACTTATTTACATTAAAGTCATTTAATGTTTAGACCTTGGATTCTCTGTCACGTTATTGATTGTGACATATGTGTTGTTACTGCATTGGCCTTTTTAACATCAATAAAATATACAAGTAGGCCAGTCATGGCACTTACCCAGGGTATATAACAGAAGAACTCAACAGATGTTGATTGTATTGCTCAATGTTCATTTATTTTGCCAAATACAAATAGCTGTAAAATACCCACTGGGTCAGGAGAAACGTACAATAAGCTCTAACATTTCAACTCCTCAGAATCTTTATCAGAGATACCACCCCTATGCCTCAATCACTTAAATAGCAAAAAACCAATCACATGTGTATTTAATTTGAAGATACAGTCACCATGTACTAGAACACGTTCTGACAATAATACCCAATTGTTTACTACATAAAAACACACACGTGACCTATTTATGGTCATTAAAGTGAACATTTTAAATAAAGTGCAAAGTTACAATTCAAAAGTGCACACTGTGGTGACATATTTAAAAGCTCTCTCCTCTAATTCAGATTGGTAAGACATTCATTAGTTTCTAGGTACAGTAAATACCGGCTGTGTTCCTCATATAGATTTACATTGGTCTTAACTTTAACTAAACAAGGAGAGCATACAGAAATCCTAATAAAAGAAACATTTTCATTAGAAAATATTTACAAACAATGCAAATTGTGGGGATCTTATATTTAAGCATCCATTAAGTTCTTGCTCATTTCAAACTGAATTTCAGAAGCAAAACAGACCAGAAGTTAGAAGGATACCAGTTTGATATAAAGCAGGATTTATAGAAATTTGAACACCCCAGGTCACTCTAGTGCGAGACTCTACTTTGCCATCAATGAAATATACTTTATTAAAAAAAAGAAGGAAGGAAGGATTTACTTTAAAAGTCTGTGATGCAGCTTGGCCTAGAGATAACAGCCAGAAATGTAATCCCCTGGAAATAAGGGTTTGAATCTCACTCTGGCATGACTACATGGATGGACACACCTCCAGCCCTTGCTGGGAATCAAACCTGGTACCCTGAGTCTCAAAGGCAGCAGCTCTAGGCACTCATTTAAAATGAAGCCCCCTCTTATAGCAGCAATATTTGTTAGGTGGCAAACATTTTCATCTTACTGTTGTAGTGCATTTCTGACATCCTTCAATTCATCTTCAGTATATCTGTCATTCTCTGATATTCTAAAGCAGGTTTTATGGTTAATTTTGTAAGTAAGAACACAAGTCATTAAAGATGGCCACCGCTCGCAATTTTCAAAAACCTCTTCCACTGAAGTTGCTTACTGAAAGTACGTACTAGATTCATACTGCAGATGTACAGCATTAGGATGGTGCTACCAGATGTTTCTAAACAGCCCAGTATTGTACCAAGAGATTTCATTTTTTCGTGATGAGCATGGCATGGCAACATAAAACATTTATATACTTCAGAATCCTGGCTCTTCAGTCAGGAATAAAAGGAAAAAAATGGGTATATTGATTTTTTTTTTTGTGTCAGAAAAACATTGTTGCTAAAAAAAATAGTACATGGTGAGTAACACTGCCGCTTTAACCAGGAGACCAGAAGGCTCCTTTGATGTTTCTTACTTGCCGTCTCTCATGGATCCGTAGGATGGGCCTTCAGAAGCAGAGTCCTATCAACTAGGAAAAAGTTAAGAGTAACACATGACTGAGTGTGGGTTATGCTACGTTAACACCCCACCCAAGTAGGTTGGACCCTAGGGCAGCCTGAGCTGGTAGAATATAGAATAATAAAAGGGGAGGAGTGTTTCAGGAGTTTCTATATTTTTAAACATACCCAAGGGGTTGGATACCTAATAAACCACGAGAGCTAAGCTCAAGTGGTTTATCAAGCATCCTACACTGAGGGTGTGTTAAAAATCAGAGTTATTAACCTCCCCATATATTATTTCATATAGTAACAAATACATATAACCATTTTCAGTTTACAGTAAAAATATCTTTCTGATTTTGCAGCAACAGGCTAAGTGGCTGCAGCAAAGTGTGTCCTTTGTGAGACCAAATGAGCAGAATGGCAATGGCTTTCAATGCAGGCACACAATTGTTTAACAAGACTCTGACAGAAAGAACATGAGACCTGTCAGGAGTCAAAAAGCTATACAATTTAATTATAAAAAAAAACTGGTTAGCTTTAATTATGCATGGAAACATGTGGCAGTCAAACTCCTTTATACACACCTGTGTATAATAGTGTTCATGTGACTGAAACCTTCAATCCATTCCTAGACAGTGTCTCAGCTGATTAGGAATGGATTGACATGTTTCAGTCACATAAATTCTGTTGTATACCTCGAGTTATACACAGGTTTGTGTAACGGAGATCGGCAGCCACAGATTTCCATGCATAATTAAAGTTAACCAGTTTTTCACAATTAAATTGCATAATTGTTTAACAGTAATGTATTTCTGAAAACCCTTAGATTCATCATCAGTGAATTTCCAAGTCCTTAATACATTTTTAGAATGGCTTATGTAAATAGGAACTCAAGTCACTACAGCTGGCTACCACTAGCATTTTTTTATGCACAAACTAGATGAATACTCTGGCTATATTAGGATGGTATGGGCACGTTTCTGACGGTAAACAGCACAGGATCACAAGATTGCCTTGGCTACGTGCTTACCATTTGACATTTCTTGCGGTGGAAACAATGAGATTGGTGTGGTTGCCTGGCAGCCTCAAGTCCCCTATAGGTGCAAATGAAGGGAAATCTCAGTACCATCCAGGAACCATCCCTTCTCTTGTATCTTCCACCCAGCTCCCTGAGACAGCAAGGACTGACGATTTTGGCATTGATACATGCCTGGAAGCAACAGGGCAAATTGACCAAGCTCCCTCGAACTCTTGTTGCCTGGATGCCTCTCTAGAGCAACAATTGCCTGCTGATAGACTGGCACCCCGTATATTGGAAGCATTGGCAGGATGCTACTGCCCATAGGATCCAGGATCTTTGTATTCTGGGCTCCTTAATTCTAGAATCTTGAGAACTTGCACACCCGATATGGGATCCTGCAGAGGGACCTGTGGTGGTACCTCCAGATGAGATCCCTATTATCCCCTCTGTTGAAATGGGCCTGTATGGCGCCTCCCTCTGACTTTCCTCTTGCAGGATGGACCCGCTTCCTGAAAGGTTGTGCCTGTAAAATGTATCAAGCTGTTATTGCAGCCATTCCAGACCAAACTTGTAAAGCCCACCAGCAATGGGAAACTTTTCTTAACAGACAATTATTGGTTCAAGAGTGGAAGGGGTGTTGGGTGTCAGCTAAGGCAGCATGCTTAGATTCACGCAGTCTGTTAATTCAGAATAAAGTACTTCAGTCCTGGTACCATACCTCAGACAAGTTTAAGCAGATGGCCCCTTCCAGATGCCAGGTGCTGGCATTGTCTGCAACTGGGTGGGACCATTTTCCATGTACTTTGGAACTCCTTGGCCATATAACCCTTTTTGAAGACAGTCCTGAAGGACTGTGAGAGGTTTTTAGACCTGACCTTAGCTGTCTCTCCAGATACCACTTTACCTGGACTCCTGCCTGGGGGCTGGGTCACAAAAGACCCTGTCCTCCTTTGGCTCATATCACCGCGTGGAGGCCAAAAGCCTCTTGCTCAAAAACTGGTGTGCCATTGTGATTCCCATAGTGCAGGAATGGATGGTGGCAGCAGCCACCCTAGCTTCCCTGTGTAGAATGACACACTGGCTCAGAGTTCCTTAACCAGATTTTATCAGTGCTGAAAGTCTTATATGGAATCTGTTGTATGCCAGTTTGATCCCAGCTCCCCTTTTAGAGAAAAGGAGCAATGGCTTAAACCCTCATGATGCAGACTACCTGCTAGGCCTTTCTTTTGCTCTCTGTGGTAGCCCTGCTGCTGACTGTTGGTACAGCTTAAGTGCTGGAAGGGTACCACCTCCCAGACTCTGCAGGCCTCCTGGCATGTAATCCCACTATGTGTGTTAGTGTACTGTGCTACTGTAATTCATGACACTGCTGAGTTATTTCTGTTCTGATGTCTTCTTGTACAGTGTTCATGCTGAACTGTTCTGTACAAGTTTTTGTGACTTTCAATAAAAATTATTAACCAAAAAAAGAAATAAATTAAATAATCTCTGAGTCTGAGAACAGGAATCTCTTTATATGGACACACTAAATAATGCTTCAGTGGGACACCATCTAGAATCTGAACTTGCAAAGTGCCTCAATAAACAACTGCCCTTGCCTTGAGGGGTTTGCCTTTTATGTTGGCTCGTGCTTACGTTGCCAACATATTGCACTAGTAGCAGATTTGGAGGCGCAGTCACTGTGGGCGAATGCAGGGCACACATCAGTAGGTGCGTCCCTCATTCCCCAATAAGGCAGCATGCAGGCGACACACCAGGAATACATAATGTGGAAACACATCTAAGAAGGGCCAGCTACCCAATGAAGAAGCCAAGTTAAGTCGGCACAGCAGCACCTCCCGATGTTCTTTTCCTGGTGAAGCATGCTAGTAAACATGGCGGCAGTGACTGCCGCCACCGCCATTCCCTAATGCCGACTTGAGGTGCCCAATTCCCCCAATGGCATGCCCTGAATTAGTTCATGTGCTGATGGGGAGTTCACTCCCGTTGGCATAATGCCCCCCATTTGTTGTGTGCCAGGGGTGCCCAATCCCCTCGGCTCTAGCCCCCTCCCATCGGTATGTGCCGGTAAGGTACCAGTCCCCAGCTAGCCCACCCCAAACACTCAGGCATCATGCTGGGAGCCCACCCACATGCCAAATGCCTGTAAAAAAAAAGTCCTGCAATGTTTTTTTTTTTTTTTTACCCTGTAAAAGAAGGAACGGTCCTTGCGATCTGTCCTGCTCCTCCCCCAACCCACGCCCACCTTCTGTGCACCCTGCCTCCCCACCCCCCCTCAGTCCATACTTACCTCCGGAGTCTGGCGCGATGATCTTCGGTGGACCGTGAACATGTCTGCACTCTTCAAAGCCGACCACAAACTGAAGAAATGCCGATAAGCTGTATAATGGCATAAATAGGGTTTTTTCAACTTTGGTGCATATCTCGGGCATTTTTTGGAATTTTTGCACCACATTTTCAACATGGGGTTATTGGGGCCCCTCCTCATTAATTCGGTCATTGTCATGGTGTTATTCAGTCCTGAAAGGTGATTTCGCGGTCACTGTGCGGAATCACCTTTCGGGACCGATTAACGAAATGACAGTGCCACTGTTCATGAGGTGGGCTCCAAAAAGCCTATGTTGCAAATTTGGTGAAGAAAAATCCAAAAAATGACTGTTTTACAAGCATGCGTTGTGCAGTTTCCACGCATGCTCGTAACTTCATGAATTTGTAATATTTTCACTCCAGATTTTCAACATTAGCATTTTTCCACACCTCCTTATGAACAGTACAGCTGTCATTTTACATATCCTGGCTGAAATGTGTTTTCACTCTCCCGGCGCAGAATAGCGCGGTCGCTGTGTGAAATCAGTTTTCAGGACAGTTTGAGAAAATGACAGTGACACTCTTCATGAGCAGAGGTCCTACAATGCCTATGTTGAAAATTTGGTGATGAAAGTCCATAAAATAACTGTTACAAGCATGCGTTGCACAGTTTCCACGCACCCTTGTAACTTGAAATTTGTATTAGTTTCATGCCAGATTTTCAACACTGGCATTTTTTTCACACCTCCTTATGAACAGTACAGCAGTCATTTTTCACATCCTGCCCAAAATGTGTTTTCGCACCTGTGGCGCACAATGGTGTGGTCACTGTGAGAAATCAACTTTTGGGACAGATTAACAAAATCACAGTGCCACTGTTCATGAGGGGAGGTCCCAAAATGCCTATGTTGAAAATGTGTCTCTTCTTGGTGGGGGTGTGGTTGGCGTCAGTTCAATACTTCACTGCCATTCCTATTATACATCTCTAACTCCTGCAGTACCAATGCCAATGCCAGCGAGACAACATTCGGCATTGACAAATGCTTGTTATTGTTTGTCTCACAAGTGTGATCGAGCCGCACACACACACACACACACACACACACACACACACACCGCAAGGTTTTACCACAGAGAGAGGGAGAGATCTGAGAATCTGTACAAGGCGGCTTTTAAAGTAAGACAAGGAAGAAGCAGGCCTATGCCCCCTTCCTCCTGACAGCTTTGTTCATCAACATGATAACTTCTGAATACAGAACAGCAGGGTTTCAAATGCTTTCTCAGGCCAGACAGTGTTTCTGTTTCTAAAGCAAAACTGAATAACGCAAAGCTGCTCCATCACTTGTCCAGACCCAGGTTCAAGTCCTGGTTCAGGTAACAAGTTAGATTGGGTTGGTGTATCTCAGCTCAGTTAGTGACCGAGTGCTACACTAATCAAAAGCTCCGCTGGTTGCCTCTGGATGCTTGAGATGTAATCCCAGCTTGGTGGTACACATAAGTGAAATGCTGCCCTAACTCCCGGTCTGTGATCTCTTGTGACCCATGTTCAAATCCTGGTTCAGGTAACAATAGAATGAGTTGCTGAAGGGTTTGCTGTAATAGGGGTAGGTGCAGATGCTGTGGTGTTATAGGGAGTGAATATCTCTATCCTTCTTTCCCTGTTCAAATTTCTCTCTCTCTCTTATTCCATTTGTGAAATATACACACACTTCGAAATGGCAGTGAACTTTCCTCTCCCTGCCCCTCTCTCTCTGCCTCTCTTTCTTTCCCTCACACTCTCTTCCCAGTTCAATTCAAATAACTTTATTGGCATGACAAGATATACAGGTATGGCCAAAGTTTATAGAACAAACTAGTCAAAAGACATAAACATACTACAATATATTTAAATTAATACATCTGTGGTTCCCCCTCTCTTTCTGTCTGCCCTTCATTCTTTATCTTATTCTCTCACCCTTCATTTTCCTTTTTCTCCTCACTATATTAAAGCAGCAATGCAACCAATTTTTTTTTTCCAAAAAAGCTAGTTTTAGTTTTAGTTTGAGAAAACTATTAGTATACCTGTTAAAATGTACTTGCCTAGTACCTCCTATGCTGTGCACCGTGAGTCTTTTTTTTTATTTTCTCGACCCTAACCCTTGCCAGATCTACATGCTAGCTCTATGCAAAATGTGGTGGCCATCTTTTTTTCTTGAGAAAAAAAATAAATTAAAACCTTCATAAAATACTCCAATTTTGACCGAATTAGAAAATTGCACCATCGAATAAAAATGGAAGATGCTGGGAATCTTTCATAGTGAAAAAATGTAGGGTCCATTTTTTTTGCACAATTTCATTGCATTGCTGCCTTAACTTGATATACCTTCTGCAGAACAGCTGCATACTCCTTCCATCTCCTCTCTGTCTATGTGGCAGGGTTGGGGGATAACAGATGGACCAGACACTGAGCTTCAAGTTCAACACACATTCTCTGTGTGATGTTTATTCAAAATGCAGTAGATAACCTTCAGCAATGGCATATCACTGCTTCCGTACCACAGTTTGTAGCAACAGACTATGCAAGTCTTTCCTCTACACTTAGCCAGCACCTACAGACTCAATGATCTCTGATCTAACTTATCTGTTGAGATTTAGCCTTCCCTATGTGGGCCTTGCTTGCTTGGGTGGTGAGGGCTCAAAATAAAAAAAAACAACAACAAAACGTGCTAAAGACAAAGAACCTCAGTGCAGAAGCCTTGAAACAAGGGTTAGCCAACAAGAGTTAGCCCAAAGGGCATTGACAAGAAGCCAAGTTTCAAAGAAACACATCACATATTCTTCTATAATGCAAAGCATCATGGGATATATGCAAATCACCATCACATTTCAGACTTGTTCAGTTTACAGCAATTTACATGCATTCTAAATAGCACAACTAACTTCATTTTTATCATACAGTCCCCTAGTAACGTTTTACCTTTATAAGAAACACCTAGTGCCATGGTATTTGCAACATTTACAGGTTTTATATACATAAGGTATATACATTAAAGTATTTTATGCCATAGTGCCACTGCACACTAAATCCAACAGTGAGGAACACAGCCTGTTGTTTTACATCAGCTCTGAGGTAACCACAATAACCTCACTGTACTAGGACCTGAGAGGGAAAAGAAAAATTTAAAGAGGGCACTATAGCATAGTCAAGAACGGGGAAGGGGTGCCCATAGGTGGCCAACCTTATGGATTAGAAATTGTAAAGAATAGATTAGGCTAAGAAATAGAAAAACTGTTGCAGCAGATTTAAGAAAAGATCGGTTCTCAAGAGTGGCAGGAGCTCCCTGTCACAGTCTGTCTGTCCCTCTATTACTTAATCAGGATTCTCTTTCACTTCCTGCCTTTCTTTTTCTCTCGTGCCCTTAACCTCATATACACCTTGCAAAGCCACAACATACTCTCTCCCCCTCTCTCTCTCTCTCTTTCTCTTTCTCTCTCTCACATCTCACATTTATAAGATTAGCAATAAACTGCTGTGCCTTAATCAGGATTAGAGCCACAATCCTTTAACACCTGACGTGCCCAAGTAGCTCACAGTGGTCAAATTCTCAAGGGTCTGCAACAGTCCTCCTTCAGCGAGAAAACAAGTCCTTTGAAAACGCAGCATCATACAGAATTATTGAAACTATTACAAGTAGTAATTTTTGCTAAATTACTAGGGATGGTGTGGGTCTAAAATAAAAATCATTAACCAGTTCTAACATTCTGAACTGAAAATGAAGAGTTGGTGGCTATGGTACTACAATACAATGTTCACGACAATTACGTGTTTAGTAACTGCATTAACTTTAATATTTTTTAGACTTTGATTTAATCCAATTCTTTCAGCTCACAGAATGTTTATTCCATCATATGTTTCAGACACTTCTGACTGTTTGAACCCAGTTGCTAAGTCTGTGACATTGCAGTCTGTTGTCATGCTGAGCACTATGCTTCCGTAACAGCCATGCAAGGAGGTCAGAAACTCCTGATGACAGTAAACCAGGCAAAACAAGTGCAATTAACAAAAGACAAATTCTCTAGTAAACTGAAATAGCTGACTAGATTATACACTTAAGTGGATACCTGCTCTTAAAAAAAAACAATAAAACAATTTGCTTGGCATGAAATGCAAACAGGTATTTAGCAAGTACAGTAATTAGTGTTTAACTGATATGTAAATGTAATGCAAATTTGCAGAAACGAGAACCTATTGGAACAGTTTGGGATTTCATATTAGAACTGTATAATGTCTGACTATCCCTAATAAGAACCCATCCATCCCACCAGTGACACCACTCTCCCACCACAAGTTTGCTCCATTCAATCTGTGAGACATCTCCCTTTTACCATGTGACCCATTACTTTGATGGTCACTACTGACCTTTCACCATTTACATTTGTATTTATTCATTCTTCCTGCCCCCTTTCTCACTGGTATGGCCCCCTTTTCCTGGTCAGACTCATCCCTATCTCCTTGCATCTCAGCACTTACTTTCCTCTTTGTCCTCCCCACAAGACAGGGTCTAGCCACAACCAGGCAATATTGCCTGCCCTCTCTTGAATTCATAGGCAGGAGAAGCCATGGTTGAGGAGAGGCTGGTGGCAGGGAATGGGAATCCTTTTATCATGCTCCCTGTGATCACCTGTGAAATTTCCTGGCTGGAAGCACTTTACTGTAAGGGAGCCAGTTAGGCAATGCACTCTATTTAAGAGAAGCCACTGCAGGCATTTCAGAGTTGGAAAAGTAGGGACCAAACCATGGGATCCCACTTTGATGATTGGTGGTTTGGCTTGCTCACACTGTTATTCCAATCTGATAACTAAGAGGGTCCCCTTTTCATGGAGTTTAAAGTAAGAAAAGCCAATTCAGGCAGTTTATATATTTCATTTCTCAGATTTGCCATGTTTTTTTTGGGTGGGGGGGGGTGTGCACTGGATTTTGTTTGTCTGTTATGTGCCACAAACCAGTAGCACCCATCAGTAATAATGTGAATTATATTTTGTGAGCAATGCAAAGGTTACAGCATGCTAGTTTTGGCATTTGTGGTGGGGAATGGGGACCAAGCACACTACAGGTTACCTGTGCACCAGAGTTTTTATTACTTTCTAGTTCCCCTTCTAAGGACGCTTGGAACACATGTGGCTCCACACACATGCCACTGTGTGCTTTTAAAGAGCATGTCTGCTGTTCCTCCCCCTCTCCTGCAGCATCTCCACTGCACTACCACATGTGGCATGCAGGTGGCAGTGTTTCAGCAGAGGCAGTGCCACTCCCTCCAAGGAGGAGGAGAACATCTGGTAGGATGCTTTATCCTCCCCCCCCGGCCCGGCATCTCCCAATGACCCTGGCTCATACAAGAACCTAGGCTGCCTGCTTTCCACCTTTGTCCTTTTACAAAACAATGGTTGCCAACTTGTCACTCTTTGGACAATCCTGCTTTACCAGCAGGGGAGTTGGAAGGAAGGAAGTGAAAAGAATGTGACTTTATGATCCAAAATGGCCACGGTGAGATGTGAGTGACGAGACCTGAAAGTGGAGCTGCTGGATTACCCCTGTTATGTCATAAATCTGTTGCTTTTTGCAAGGCTACATGATGTGGTAATTAGTCTCCTAGGAAGGGGGATGAAATGAGAATAGAAAACCCTCCACTGTGCATCATGTAAAGCTAAGTATCAGCTGTTTCTACATACTGTATGCAGTACGATATGCTTTTCAAAAACTTACTATCTTGGTGTGGCTGATAGAGAGTAATGAAGTAGAGTGGAAAATGCTTTTTTGTTTTGTTTGCTTAGAGGAAAAGTCAGCATACAGAGCTAATCTATAAAATGATTATACATGCAGTCTGGTTTGCTGGTCAAACACGCAGGTCCAACATTCCCAAAAGTATGTCTTTGCTCAAGTTTTTTTACCTACCTTTTTCACGGCCAGTGATTGCGGCTGGGTATTTTGCCTGCCAAAGTAATTGTTATTGGTTTGGATTTTGAAAAAGACTGCGCTAACATTTAAATGCTCATGGATAGTCTAGGAGCAGTGTGTTAGTCTGCCACATTAGCTGCCGGTTCCTGCTGATGTTTGGACTGCTGCCTGTTCCTGCTTATTTTCAGAGTGCTGCATATTTTATTTCTATTGTGCTTTTCCTGTGCTGCTGATGCTGAAGGTGCATCATCGGACAGCAGAGGTTAGGGACTTGAGAGCACCAACATGTACAAAAAGATTAATCCAGGCCTTGAATACCACCCCCCCCCCCCAACTTCAAAACAGTGTGCTCTGGGCAACATAAACAAAGTCTCACTAAACAGTGAGCACAGCAAGTGAAAGAAAGCAGGAGAAAATTACAAAGTTTGGGGTATTTAAAGTACCTGCAGCTGAAGAAGCAGCTGAAAGAGCAGGCATTGAAGCAACAGAATCCTCATTTGGGATTTACTTTCCCACAAACACTAATGACATTAAAGGTGGAAGTGTAGCTGTTGCAGCTTTAGCGGGTGGGGTGGGGGTTCAGAGCAGTTTCAGCTCACAAGTGGTGGCCATTACGGATCAAGCTAAAGGAGCCCGATGGTGCTGGCTACAAAATTAAATTGTTTCTGAGACTAGGGTTGCTGCTGGTTTTAAAGCCCCCTGTGCAATTAAAGTATTCTTACCACAGTTATCCACGGTGGAAAGTGGGAAGCCTGTTTCATTTCTTCAGACTCACATTTTTCTCCCTGGTTCATGAAATAAGACACCACAGGGTGATGTAAAGCATCAGCCCAACAGCCACAATGATTTCTCTAGAGCACTCCAAATGGGCGGTGCTTAACCCATACCTGAAACTTCCACACTTGCAAACAGTAAAGCACTCCACACAGGTAGGAGAAAATCTGATTTTTACTTGCTTCTTTCAAAAAACACAGCAGTCACAACAGGAACGCAGAGTCCAACTCACATGGCTCATAACACGTTACTGCATACAATTTTATAGAACTTATGACATTGTTTCATAACTGACTGAAAAAAATAATGTTTATAGTATCAAGGTGGTAGACTGATCAACACAGTGCTTCGAGAGCACTCACTTCTCAGGGTCTGTCACAAGCTGGCAATAATGCAGGTTCTATAATACATATGTTCATAGTGCGTCCAGTATTACAAAATTATTGGCAAAACATCTTAGGTCTTATATAACAAATCACTGGACTACAATTTCCAGTTGATCCTGGAATCATTCTTCATCTGTTTGACAGTTTTGAATGAACTCGGCAATCTTCTGATCTTGTTAAATTACTTTTGATCAATGCACAAAAAAAAAAAAAAAATTTTTTCCAACACTGGAAAGATCCACAGTCACCAAATTATGTTTCATTCTTGAATCGTATGATTGACTGCACTGAATCTGAAAGGAGTCATTACTCGTTTATAGGCAATATCACTAAATTTAAGATCCTGTGGGCACCTTTTATAAATGTTATTAATTCCTGCTGTTCAGAGTTCATATCTCTTCTTAATCTGTCTATGCTTTCTAATCCCTAGTTGAGCCAAGAAGTGATTAATGATAAGACTCTTTGTGTCAGAAATGAGTAATTTCTGGTTGGAGCTCTCTGAATAATTGCTGAAACATGATTCTGACCTCCCCCCAAAAATGAAAGTGACTTTATGTTGAGCATTTGTAGTCTCATGGCCTTCCCCACCCCTCAGTGCTCAATTTCCCACCTGTCCCCACTCCTGGTCCTGTTCTATACAATTACATCTGCAGTCAGAATTAGAGCTGGCATAGTACCAGCTCCAATATATATATCTTTTTAAGATGCCCTCCAACCAGATTTCTCCCAGGCCCAAATATCCACATATCTTAAGTAGCCCTCCCCTCCTGACCCCCAGTTCAGGATTGGGGGGCATCAGTAGGTGGAAAATCCTCAGTCCCTTCCCCTAACTCACAGCGCTGGCAATCATAGCTGACACCCTGCCTGCAGAGTGGTGGTGGGGGGGGTGCATACAGGGAGTCAGTTTATGGCAGGATTAAAACTGGCAGTGTGCTTTAGGGTATGGCGAGAGAGCACTGACTAGTTGGGATTATTTCTACCTACTGTTACCCCCCTCACATTAAGGAATCAAAGTGGGGGTTAATTAACAAATTTATATTTTTAATTTGGAAAAGTCAGGCAAGGAAGTGGGGACATCTTAAAAAGATGTATATTAGAAGTAACACTAAGTTGGCTCCACTTTTGATCTTAAAGCAACAGAACGCATTGTATAGCAGAGGTTGAAGGGGGTAGCAGACCCCTGAGGGATGTTGGGGTGGCCATAAGACTAGGCCTGGAAACCTAGGGGATGAAAGAAGCTTTATAAGGCCCTTTTGTTTAACCTTTTCAGCCCAAATAACAATCAAACACCAAAGCTAAATATTTGAACCCTCTAAATATCAATATTCAGTCGAATATTCATGCCCTTATTATCTACTTATTTTAATGCTATTATTTTAATTTACATATTTTCTTCGAATCACTCTGCAAAGAGTTGTATGATACTCTTGTAACATACCCCTCCCCTCCACTTGGGGTTGAGTTTGTTGATATGCCACCTAATTCTTTCCTGGGAGGGCCATGCCTGATGCAGCAGAGGTTAAGGTTGTCCAGCTCGGGTTCAGTGGGAGGAGCCCTGGGGATGAGGGGGATGGTAACAGCTGGATGTAGTTTCAGAGGAAGCTGGACTGTGAGGGATTGCCACTCAAAAGAGATGCCCAGATGGTCTTTGGCCTAGACTACATTCATTCCTGGGTAAATTAATATCTTGAGGACCCTGAGGTGGAACAAGAGCAGGATGCTCAGTAACAGCTCTGCCATATGGTAGAAGGGAAGGTTGGGTTTAGTTTGATTACTTATGGTATAGGGGATCAGAGCACCTGGAAGGAAGTTTCCATCAAGCCATTCAGTTAGGACACCAGTGAAGGCTGAATTCCCAGATAGGATGGGCGGAGGAGGCCTGTGCCCAGGAACAAATTGGCAAGGCCCTACAGCCTCATGGTAGGTCTAAAACTTGAGGCACACTGGTAGGTGTGCCATGACAGGGGTTGCAACCAGTAACAAGAACTGCGCAATTCACAGGGGCTAAGAAGTATCTTCCTGTGGAGCAGAAGTTGCATGTTGGGTGATAAAATGATTCTCTGGGCAGTAATCAATTTTTGCAAGGAGGAACCGTAAATGTATAATTTTTTTTGTTCTACCAAATGTCTCATGCATTTCTGTTGAAGGTAAAGCTGGCTGTGGTTTATGTGTACCTGGTATTCTAACAGTTGCCCCATCCCTAAATCAATAGCCCAGGTTGGGTCCCTCGCATCTGTGGTGAGTAGCCCAGGAGGTCCAGCCTTGGGTACTTACTGAGGAGGCACCACTGGGATCCACTGCTCCATGCTTCTGCTGCAATGTCTGTTTTTGCCTGAAGGAAAAAACGAAATTCAGTTTGCCATTTATTTGACATGCACACATGTAAGAAAATGCATGGCTGTGTGCAAGGACAAGGAAGCATGGGAATTCTGGGCCTTCCTCACTTAGAGAAGAGGCACATAACCATTTGCATATTCCCACCTGTTGGTGATTTCTTAGGTGGGGAGGGACATCCTAATGTGTGCATGTCTAGTGGGCAGGTTTGTAGGTGGCCCAAAGAAAAGTATGGTGCTGGCTGCAGAAGGAGATGAGTTTGTCAGTAGTGCAGCTGGTGAGATGGTGTCAAAAGTGGGACAGTCATCAGAGGACTGAATTGAGCTGCAAGGAGAGAGGCACCCATGGAGAGAAGAGATCTGGAGAGATTTACAGTGCGAGAGAAATGTTGAGGTCTGAGGAGGGTCTGGTGTTGCCAAACAGATAAAGCAGCAGTCCATAGCAGGAATTGGGTATGGCAGAAAGCAGTTGTAGTAGAGGTGACTGAGTGCATCTGCAGGAAGCAGTGCAGGAAAAAGGACAAACACAGAATTCAGTGTGAGAGAGGGGTAGTGAGCTGCCCCAATTGTGGACTAGAGACTTGACGCAAAAGGCTGGGTGAGAAAAATCAACCAAACCAAAACACACAGCCCAAAATGTGAAAACAAATACAAAAGTAAGCAGTAGACAAGCTGCAGAAAGGAGACCTGGGCCATCTTGCTGAGCAGCACCACTGAACCATGGGAGGGGACAATGTGAGGTGGTGGAAAATCAGCTGAAGCATCAACATGGGAGTGGTGGTCTTTATGGATGTGGAGGGTAGGATCTACACCAGGAGGGTATTTGAAGCAATCAAACCAGCACTAAAAGTGGCCTGGCAAGGTGCTTAATGCCATTGATGAGAAGTCTCTAGACTGGACTGGACAGTTACCCCCACTGGGGGACATGTTGTTTGTCGGAGGTACTGCCTGTCTATGGCATGGATGAGGCTAGGGTGCTCCACGCCATGGGATTCATTCAGTGGTTGAAAAAACTGGTGCAGAACTCAGGGATTTGGCTTCACTGGGGACTGGGGGTCCACCTGGAGTGATGCAGGCCTATGCTGGCATGATGGTCTGCATCTGTCCAGGAGGGGAACCAGGATCCTAGGTGATAGGTTTAAATGCTTCATTGGCAAGCATTTAAACTAGCCAAGGGGGAGGCACTGGAAAGAAGCAGGGAAATCCTAGCCTGCCCCCCAAAAATATTAGGGTAGTAAGTGAGGTAAACACCAAGATAGCGATGCCGATAGAGAGAAGGGGAGGGGTAAATGCAGAAAATGACAAAGGCAGTAAGGACAGAGATGGGGCAAACAGGGGTAAGACCATCAAGAAATGGAGGGTAATTAGTACCAATGCCCGCAGTTTGGGCAACAAGCTCCCTGAACTTGTAGCCTGATGCCCGGATATCATAGCAATTACAGAAACATGGTACACAGAGAACCATGACTGGGATGTTAACATACCAGGGTACACAACCTACAGGAGAGACAGGGAGGGTAGAAGAGGGGGAGTAGTAGCTCTCTATATAAGGAAAGGTATAAAAGCAACGTAACAAAAGAGTAAACAGGGAGGAGAGGAGGCACTGTGGGTCACTTTAGAGACTGGAAATGGCACCACAGTCTGCACAGGGGTTGTATACAGACCCCCATGTCAGGGAGAGGGAATGGACAAGGATATGATAGAAGGCATCCTTAGGATGGCAGAGAAAGGGGAGATACTTTTCATGGGGAACCTGACTATGCCAGATGTTAACTGGAGCACCTTTGCTGCAGCCACATTCAAGAGTAGGGCCATTCTCAATGCTCTACAGGTGGCATGCCTCAGACAGCTAGTTTTGGAACCCACTCATGAGGGAGCAATCTTAGACCTCGTACTCTCAAATGGGGACAGTGAGAGGATTTCAGATTTAGAAGTGGGTAGCCATATGGGAACAAGTGACCACCAAACAGTGTGGTTCACGATAAACTCAGCTACAGAGTCAGGCCATGCAAAAGTTAGGGTACCAGACTTCAGGAGGGCTGACTTTGGCAAGATGGGAGAGTGCCTTAGAAAAGCACTAGCAAACAGGCTAGAAGGAGGGGTGCAGCAGCAATGGGGAAACATCAAAACTGCCATCACAGAGGCAACAAGCCTTTGTGTGAAGCAAATAAACAAATCAAAATGAAAGATGCCACTATGGTTCTCAAAAGAGGTGTGTGGGAAGGTTAGGGAGAAAAGGTAGCATTTAGAAGTATAAGGAAACACAGAAGGAGCAGGACAGAGAACTGTACCAGTTAAGGCAGAAGGAAACAGGGAGGGAAGTCAGAATAACAAAGGCCCAAACTGAGTAAAAGATAGCCAACTCAGTTAAGAAGGGGGAGAAAACCTTTTATAGGTACATCAGGGAGCGTAGAAAGACAAAGGGTGGGATAGTGAGGCTGAATAGAAAGGATGGTGGGTGGGCAGAGAGGGACAGTGAAAAAGCAGGGATACTGAATGAATACTTCTGCTCAGTATTCATAAGAGGAGGGGGGGGAGGTGCCTAACCCAATTAACAGAGGCACTCTGGATGGGGGGTCGATCCAAGACCTTTCACAGAAGAAAGGGTTCTGAAAGAACTTCCAAAACTGAAGGTCGACAAAGCAATGGGGCCTGATGGAATTCACCCCAGAATTCTACAAGAATTAAGGGGAGAACTAGTGATACCACTGACTACCCTTTTTAACAAATCAAGGGAGGATGGTGTGGTACCTGAGGACTGGAGGAAGACAGATGTGATTCCCCTTCACAAAAGTGGGAGCAAGGCAGAGGCAGGAAACTACAGACCTGTCAGTTTGACCTCTGCGGTAGGGAAAGTGATAGAATCACTTCTGAAGGAAAGAATTGTTGAGTAAGTAGAGGCCAGTGGGGCACAGGACCAAAGGCAGCATGGGTTCACTGCGGTAAGGTCATGTCAGATGAATCTAATTGATTTCTTTGACTGAGTGACCAAAGTAGTAGACCAGGGAGGGGCTGTGGACATGGCCTACCTAGACTTTAGCAAGGCATTTGACACAGTCCCACGCAAAAGATTAATAATCAAATTAACCAGCCTGGGAGTGGGTCCCAGGGTGGTAGCCTGGGTAAAACATTGGCCGGACAACATGACACAGAAGGTAATTGTAAATGGAGTCCACTCTGAAGAAAGAGGGGTTACTAGTTGGGTACAGCAGGGTTCAGTCCTTTTTAATGTCTTTATAAGTGACATTGTAGAGGGACTGGAAGGAAAAGTATGCCTCTTTGCAGATGATACAAAGATCTGCAACAGGGTTGATACACAAGGAGGGGCATGAAAAGGATGAGAAGGGACTTGACAAGGTTGGAGGAATGGTCACAAGTATGGCAGCTTGGATTCAATGCAAAGAAGTGCAAAATAATGCACCTGGGAAACAACAACCCAGGGGAAGATTACACATTGGGGGGGGGAGGTAGTAACAACAACAAAAATGGAAAGGGACCTGGGGTAATCGTATCAGATGACCTCATGATTTGCAAGCAATGTGAGAAGGCAGTAGGGAGGGCTGGGGGGATACTGGGATGTATGGGGAGCGGCATCACCAGCAGAAAACAGGAAGTTGTTATCCCTCTGTACAGACAGTTGGTGAGACCCCATCTGGAGTACTGTGTGCAGTTCTGGAGATCCCATTTCCGCAAGGACATAGGATGGAGGCAGTCCAGAGGAGGGCAACTAAAATGATGCAGGGTCTGCAAGAGAAGCCGTATGAGGAGAGACTAAAGGAGCTTAATATGTATACCCTTGAGGAAAGGAAGGAGAGGGCGGACATGATAGAAACTTTTAAGTACCTCAGTGGAATCAACAAAGGCCAAGAGGGTAGCATCTTTCAGAAAAAAAGATGTGCAAGAACAAGGGGACACAATTTGAAGATAGAGGGGGACAGTTCAGGGGCAATGTGAGGAAGTATTTTTTCACAGAGAGGGTGATGGACGCATGGAACAGCCTTCCTGAGGAGGTTGTGAGGTCTAAAACTGTGGGAGAATTCAAGAATGCATGGGACAGACATAAAGCAATTCTTGTGGAGGGTAGGAAGAAATAGGCTGTTGGTTAGCTAGGATCTGCAGCTTATCCTGTAGGTAGGGAAATGGGCAGACTAGGTGGGCCAAGCAGTCCTTATCTGCCATCAGAGTCTATGTTTCTGTGTTTCTATGTCTCTCTCTCTCTTCTGTTTTGCAGGAATTCCAAGATGTTGGAAGGTGCAGCTGAATACCTATGGGTAGAGAGAGGAAGAAGGCTGTGGTCTGCAGGAGGTGCTGCAGCTCCCATGATGATAGAACCATCAAATCATACAAACATTCATATTAACATACAGAAGACCAGAAGGAAAAGACCCAAAATTCTATAGAGTCTGCTCAATACGGAGCGCATACATGTATGCCACATGTTCTTCCAACCCCCGTCGCACCAGCCTTCCCCTTTACTCTATCTCATCTGCTTTTAAAACCCAGACTGTACTGTGATTTCCAACACCTTCTGGAAGTGCATCCCATCCTGCCACCACCCTCTCAGTAGAGAATTACCTTCTGGCCTCCTTCCTATACCCCACCTGCTAATTTGTACTTGTGCCGTCTGGTGTTTCGGTTATCACTTTTGCAAAAAAGATCCTTTATGTCCACCTTGTTAATACTTTTAGGGTATCTGAATGTCTTGATTGTGTTTCCCGCTCTCTGTTCTTTGCTCCAGTAAGTACATGTTCAGGTTCATTGGCTTCTGTTTACATTGGATATCCTGCTGCCCCCGAATCATCTTGGTAGCCTTCCTCTGTACTACCTACATCTGGTGTATGTGTTTCTTAAGGTAGGGGATCCAGTACAGCACACAGTACATACTCCAGATGCGGATGTAACATGGACCTGCACAGGGGCAGAATGATCTCTTTCCTCCTGCTGTTGAACCCCCTTTATATGTTACCCAGCACCCTATTCACTTTTTCTGCCACCTTTATGCACAGTGCTGATGGTTTCAGGTCACTTGTAATTGATATCCCCAGGTCTTTATTCTCCTCCTCCTCCGAGACTGTAATCTTCAGCCCCCTCAACACTGTACATGGCCTGGGGTTCTTACAATGTGCACTGCTTTGAACTGTTTAGCTCTGAACTCCAACTGCCAGATTTCAGACCACCTTTCCAACGTTGCCAGGTCATCTCTTTGATCCCTTATGCTTTCCTCAGTGTTCAGCTTGTTATTATCTATGAAAAATACAATATTTTGCCGTATTAAAAAATCAATCCTCAGTGTCATTGATGAACACATTGAACAGGACTGGACCCAGCACTGAACCCTGTGAGACCCTACTAGTACATTCTCTCATCCTAGAGTGCTCCATCCCAGCCCCCATCACCACCTGCTGCATTCTACCCCCTAGCCAGTTTGTTGCCCACCTTGTAAGTTTCTCCCCTGTCCCCATATCCACCAGTATTTTTTTTGTTATTAACCTGCTGTGGGTGACTGACTGAAAGACCTTGCTGAAATCCATTTTTAGTTTGCCCACTGCTTAGCCCTTGTTAGCTGCCCTTGTGACCCAATTGAAGACGCTGATGAAATTTGTTGGGCATCACTTCCCTACCATGAACCCATGGTGTCTGCCATCCAGGAGCTCATTCACCTCAAGGAATACAACCAACCGTTGCTTTATTATGGTTTCCATCAGCTTGCCAACAATTGATGTAGAGTTCACTGGTCTACAGTTCTCCAGTCCAACTCTCGCTCCACCCTTGTATAGGGATACTACATCAACTATCCTTCACCCACACAGAACTGCCCCTGTGTCAGGTTAGGAGTTGAACAAGCCAGCCAGAGGCACTTCAGGGACTGCTGCTGGCTCTCTCAGCACCATTAGATGCAAGTCATCCAGCCCTGGGGCATGTCCACCCTGTGGGCCTTGAGGCCTTTGAGGACTCCATCCTCTATTATTAGAAAGATAGACAGTGAAGTTAGAAAGACCAAGGGGCCATCTAGCCTGCCTGTAGTTCCCCATCTGCTCTGACACCTATTATCCATATGGGGTTCTATCCTCCTGTATGTCCACCCACTACTCCCCTCCCAACTGTTACCAACCTGAGTAACCACCAAGCCTTTCACCCTGTCCCAGCCATGCTTGAAACCATTTATGGTCTTGGTCCCCACCACATCCGTTTGCAGACTGTTCCATGGCTCCACCACCCTTTTGTAAAATAGAACTTTATCACATCACTCTTGAATCCTCCCCCCCAAAGTTTCCACTCATGTCCTCATGTTCTTGAATCTGTACTCCTACTAAACTGTTCCCTGCAGTTCACCTTGTTTATTCCCTTCAGGACCTTGAAGATCTCTATCATATCCCCATTCTCTTGACTGGTCTCCAGCGAGTAGACGTTCAGTGCCTTGAAACAGTCCTCGTAAGATCGGCCCTGTTGGCCCCGAATCATCTTGGTCGCCATGTGTTGCACCATCTCCAGCCTGCCCCTGTCCTTCCTTAAATGTGAATCCCGGAGCTGGGCACAGTATTCCAGGTGCAGTCTTACCAGTGACCTATATAGTAATACTTCTGTCAGCACCCCTTCCAATACACCCCAGCATCCTGTTAGCCTTACTATAGATCTTGCTACACTGGCTTGATTGTTTGAGGGAGTCACTTATGATGATTTCCAGGTCACTTTCTTTTGATGGAGTGCTCAGTTTTTGGCCCCCGCCATCCAGTACTTTGTCTTGGGGTTTTTGTTCCCTTGGTGCATAACCTTGCACTTTCTGGTGTTGAATTTCAACTGCCAAACCTTAGGTGGCACTAGATCAGAAGAGTGCTGTCAATAACAGCGCTGTCCAGAAAAATGCTGTATTGACAGCGCTCTTCAAAACAGTGGCACAACAAAATGCTGCCGTGCAACACAGCCCCAACAACAAACATTAATATACATCTGTATGGGGAGGGCTCTACCCCTTCCGCACCCCCAATCTTTAAGATTCTCACTGCGGAGGGGAGCAGATCTCAGGGAAAGAAGAAATGCATGGGGCTGTGGAATACTGTTTCCTGGTCTCCTGAATCATCCTGCTGAGCTGTTCCATGCTTTAGCCCTCCACACCTCAGGTGCAGCTCAGCAGCCTCCTGATTTCCTCTGTCCTTGTGGTGTTCCCTAGTCCCATGGACAGCAACCCGGGGAGTGCTTAGTGCATTGTGCTGTTAATCCCCTACCACTGCCTGGGGTAGTGCTGTATAGACTGCGCTGTTCTTCCTGGAGGTATTATAGTAGCGCTGTTTTGACTGGGTAGGCCTTAGACTTCCTTTTTAGCCTTTATAGATCTTTGTCACTACCTACCGTATCACAGAGCTTCGTTTTATCTCTGAAGGGATGCAACTTGCCCCAGATACCCTCTCCAATGTCACTAATGAACATACTGAAGAGGACAGGACCAAGGACAGATCCATGTGGTATTCCACTCATGACCTCCCTCTCTTCTGATTTGACCCCATTTATCATCACTACCCTCTGCTGTCTGTCCTTCAACCAGTTTCACACCCAAGTAACTATGTCCCTAGCCATGCCCAGGTCCTCCAGCTTCCTCAGCAGTCTTCTGTGTGGCACTGAATTGAACGCCTTGCTGAAATCTAAGAAGAGTATATCCATAGCATAGCCCTTATATACCACCTTTGTTATACAGCCAAAGAAAACTATCAGGTTGGTCTGACAAGACCTCCTTGCCACAGACTCATGCGGTTTGCCATCCTGTAGATTGATGCTCCTTTAGGTAGTCCACAAGGTCCCCTTTGTCCAGTGACTTCATCAGTTTACCCACAACAGAGGCAAGGCTGACAGGTCTGTAATTCCCTGGTTGCTTCTTGCCCCCCCCTTGTATAGTAGGGCTACATCCGCTACCCTCAAGTCTTTTGGAACTACTCCTTTCTGAACTGAGCCACTGAATAGCCCTACCAGGGGTTCAGTCAGTTCCACTGCCAATTCCATGAGCACCTTTGGGTGTACCCCATCTGGCCCTGGGGTTTTAGCTACCTTTAGGGCTTCTACCCCTTCTTGACCCATTCTCCTGCAAAGACTGGCTGCTTCATTTCAGGGAATCCCCCCCCCCCCAGGCAGCTGCCTTGATACCACTTTCAGGCAGAGACCTGCTGTCTTTCCTTGTGTAGACAGAACAGAAGTAATTGTTAAGGATGGCTGCTTTTTGTTCACCTTCTTCTGTAACCCTCCCCTTCTTGTAGTGTATGAATACCCCCTCCCTTCCTTTTTTCTTTAATATATTTGAAAAATTGTTTTCCCCACCCTTGACCCCTTCCACAGTATGTAGCTCACTGCATGCCTTTGACTTCCTAACCATCCTGCTAGCATCCCTAGTTCTCATTTGATTCTCTCCCCACCCCTTCCCCAGTCTGCTTTTCCTTGCACCTGCTTTGTAACAAGACTCATGCATGATTTTTTTTGCCTTAAGAAAGTGTGCCCCCTATCTTTCCTCTACACCTCCGATGCTGTCCATCTGGTCAGTTTGCCTGAACCAAATCCTTATCTGATTAGTCTGCTCTTCTGAAATCTAGGACTTCAATTTTTGATAGGGGCATTTTGGTGCTCAGGGCCAGCTTGAACCAAATGGAGTGATGGCCAATGGATTCCAGTGGCTACCCTACCCTCACCATCCACTATCTCCGAGTTGGTGAGCACCAAACTGAGAATATATGTTTGTTCAATGGGTTCCTTAACAAGCTGCACCATCAGGCAGTCCTGCAGCGTATCTAACAGGACTTGACTTCGGGTGGACCTAACTGCTAAAATGTCCTAGTAAGTATCTGGCAGGTTCAGATCACCCACCACCACAACATCCCTCTTCTTCACTCCACTTACTAGCTCTTTCTGTGGGCTCCCTATCTGTCGCCCCCTTGTCTGACTGGTCTGTAGATGCCCACCCCTATTTTCTTGCCTGAGGGCACAGTGAGGTGACCCCACAGTGGCTCAGTTTCCTCTTTTTTTTTTTCCTCTGATGTGTCTATCCTACACAGCCTCTATGCCCTCCCTGACATATAGGGCTACGCCCCCTCTGCCTTTCCCCTTTCCTGTCTAAACTTTGTGTTACCTGGGACTGACAAGCCCAGTCAATATTTTCTGCAGTCAAAGTTTTGGTGACAGCTACTAGGTCCACCTCAGTGTCTGCCACCAATCCCTGGAGCTCCCTGATTTTATTTCCCAGACTCTTGACATTAAAGCAGACCCCCTTCCATCTAATTCCAGATCCCCTTTTGCTGTTTTGTGATCCTGCTTCTGTATCCTTTCCCATTCTCCTTAACTTCTTTTTTCTGCTGCTTGCAGACCTCGTCAGCTTTCCCCCTTTAGCCTCTTCCACTATTCCTGTTTGAATCTCAACTTTACTTTAACCCGCCATACTGCTACCATTCCTCTGTACAGGGGAATCACTAGCTAGACTCCCCTCCCTCACTCCCTTTACAGTGGTTCCCTAGCCTCAGTATCCCCCAGTCAGTTTAACTGCCCCTTGCTGTTGACTTCAAACATTTGCCCCAGTGCACTGGTCTCCTGTCTTGTCAGGTGAAGGCTGTCATCCTTGAAGAGCTTTGTCTCCAAGAAGTCCCTCCCCCGTCCCCTACAAAGTCGTACCTTTCTCCAGACAGCATCCCTTTAACCATCCATTTAACTCCTCAACCTCTTTCCTCCTTACTCGATCTCGCCCCCTCCCACTCCACACAGGGAGGACCTTGGGAAAGGCCAGGGAGACCAAGTGTTACTGCAATTTGTTCTCAAGCTTCTGAAAGTTCCACTCCACTTGCTCCACAGGCTGGTTAGCAGATAATTGGCACACATGTGTACCAGCATCCCAGCCCCCCACTACCATCCCTAGTCTTTATCCCACATGGGTGATGTCCCAGGAAAGCACCTGAACCCCCCCCAACCTCTGTTCTCCCATGATCATAGAATCCACAACCACTAAGACTCGTAGTAGCCTTCTTCCTGGTCTCATCCCTGTTTGCCACCAGGTCATCGCTTTGATTTCACCCGACTGAGTCAAGGATTCCCTCCTGCCTCTGAGGAAGGCCGAATTACATCAAAATGCCAGCAGTCACTTGTGCGCATGCACACGTACGTATCCCCGTTGCTAGCACCCAAGGCTCTGGGGCAGCCTGTGAATGTTCAGTAACTAGGGAAATGTCTTGTAAGCAACAGATATGGGCAATTAAGCCAGAAGTATATTTACTGCTGCAGAGTATGCTGTACTTGAATGTGTGCATTGACAATGGCACCGTGGATTTCTCTGCAACAGAAGTAAACACAAGGTTGGATAAGAACGCTACATGTCTCGTGACATTTTTGTCTGAATAGGTGCAGCTAGACTGTTACATAGCCACATTAAGAGTGGGGTTGTGTTGTTGATTATCCCCCACCCACCCAGTGGAGTCAGGTACCCGAGTCTCCTCCAGAGGTGCAAAACAATTTGCCATCGGGATATTGTGGGGCTGGATGACCTTTATGTGACTGCCCCTGCCACATTTCCTCCTCCCTTTCCCCACCACTCTCCACCCCCCAGATCAGTGGGCCTCTGGGGGAGTGGGGGTGCGGGTGGGCTGCAGCTAGCTGGTGCTTCAGGAGAGGTATCCCTTCCTTCACTACTACCAGCTGGGTATGGAACTCTACAAAGGTCCTGCAGAAGGGGCAATGACCCCTCCTCCACAGTGTAACCCTGGAATAGAGTGTCCCACAGTTCCTTCAACTAACTTGTTCCCCACCGAACCTCATCCCTATAATGACCCTTACGATAACCTTAGACTTCTGATACTAACCAGTGTTCTCACCTACCTTTCTAGTACCTTTATTCTAGAACCGGACCAGTCTATCTATATATGTTCCATTTATAACCCTTAGACTGATACTAACCTGTTCTCCCCTACATTGCTAGGACCCTTATGTTAGAATCAGACTGGCATACAATATGTATGGCCACCAAGACAGAGAAGCAATTATTATTAGTACGCTCAACACACTTACTAAACAGCACAGGCTATCTTAATATTGGTCACCTAGATAGGGTGAGGCAATGGTACAGTGCAAGTGAACTTAACAAGCACACCTAACAACACAGGTTAGTTACAAAGGGATCACCCAGATAGGGTGACTCTATGGTACAGTACAAGTGGTCTTACCAAGCATGCCTAACAACACCGGTTAGCTATATAGTGGTCATCCAACTAGGGTGAGGCTATGGTGAAGTACAAGCAAATTCAACACAGCTACATCAAGTTAGCAATCAAAGCCAGCTATAAACTAGTGTTACCCTCTCTTTCAGGCCAGCTATGAACTAGTGTTACCCTCTCTTTCAGGCCAGCTATGAACTAGTGTCACACAGGCTAGCTATGCATTTGACTTACAAGAATGCAATAGTCGGGATAACTAAATGTTTAGGGGACTTGCCCTTGCCAGATAGGATATCCAGTTGGAAGGAACATCTTGGTTTGGTCTCCCCTGCAGAGTGTCCTGTGTGCTATTTGTGGATGTCCTGCAGACTCCTTTAAGACGGGGTCTCTGTCCTGCTCTGTCCCACTCATGCAGTGGGACACAAGCATGATGGAATATGTTGGGTGAGTGCTCGAATTTATCACAGTATCAAAGCTTCAAGATTTGCCCTGCCTGCAAGCCAAAACCAACCTGCAATCAGAAATGTGACTTCGTAATCAACTAACTGAGTCAGCAGGCCAGACAAATTATCACCCCTCCCCATACTACAGGACAAGGCAGAGTTCTATGATATTGTCCTTATTCCTCCCTTATCCCTACTGCCCCTTACCCCTGTTTTCTCCTATGGTGGAGGCCCATCCTTCTACTTAGGGAAGACTGAGCAGAAGTGCCCCCATCTTCTCCCTGTTTTCCTCTACCCACTTGGTCTCCGGTCACTATTTCCTGTTTGTTTTTTTGTTTTTTCTCCCAGATGTTTCGGAATTAATGGGCGGGATATGCACACCAGAGGCATGCATCCCACCCATGTAGCTCCACACCTGCGGACAGGTGTGCACCACCAGAATTCACCAATGGCCACAACCTTGTAGCCCCACCCATCCTAACTCCCCAGCAGCAGGACATCCCTGCACTGGTGCCATGCCCAACTCCCCACCCCCACACATACACACGAATGGGGCTCTGTTCTTGTGAAGGCAAACCCACACACACCTTGCCCCATGCCCCATCTGTCCACACAGCCCCCAAAGAACAGCACAACTGGACATCTCTCTGGCACCTGTACCTGGACCCTCAGGGTGTTCATTAGCATTTAGTGGACCCCCACCCCAGCACCGACATCCCCTGGCCCCCCTACCTGCCCGTCAGTGCCACATTTCAGGCTGGCCAGCAGCACAGCCCTCCTCACACCTCTGTCTGAGTGCTGCTGAGGGCGCATTGCCTATAAATAGTGGTGTGCTCCTGGCAGCACTCAGACGGACGGCAGCCAAGAAGGTGTGAGAAGGGTTGTACCGCTGGCTGTCCCAAGATGCAGCACCGACAGTAGGTGGTGGGGGGAGTCGGTGCAGTGGGTGGGTGGGGGAGCCACTGAACACTTGATGGTCTGTGTGAGCACCAGGATAGGGGGTCCCATTGATGACCTGGGGCACTGATTGTGTATGTGGGGGCAGGAGGGAGTTTGCCCTGCAGTACCAGGTTCAGGGCTGCAAGGTATTGGGGGAGCACACATTCAACGTGGCTGGGGTATACATGGGTGGGGGGTATGCCAGCTGTAAAGCAGGACTGGGGCAGATGGGTGCTGGGGGGGTGTACCTGTAACTGTGGACAGGGCTGTACTGTGTTGCAGTGGGGGGTGCCTATGGTCAACTGGGGATGGGGCTGCACTGTGTGGGGGCCGGGGACACATGGGGTAACAGCGCCGAGATGGCCATGTTCATGGGGCTGAGTACATAGGCACTTACGGCAGGGTTATCCCTGGTGTACCTTGTGCCCTCCTCTGCACCCCCAAGGCCAACATTATGCACTGTAGTGTGTGGCTCATAGTGCTGGTACACCCCAGCCTACCCCTGGTGTAGTGCAGGCCACAGGTCAGGGGTATTGGGTGTGTTGGGCCTCCGCACCCCTGTTAGTGCATCCCGCACGGGGGGGGGCACATTGGGTGCAGAGTGGCTGCACACCACAGATACGCAGTGCATAGCCACTTTGCTCCATTGTGCATAAGCCCCATTACTTCTACTAGGTTAGCAGCCACTAGCCATTAGACATCGTAAGCTCTGAACCAGGGGTTCCAGGGTTTGAATCCCACCACTGTCATCCACTTAAGAAACATAGAAACATAGAAGTTGACGGCAGATAAGGACCGCAAGGCCCATCCAGTCTGCCCATTTCTTTTTCTACCTTATAAATGTGCCATCGGCCTTTGCTCTGTCAGTGACCTATCTATTCATAGTCATTTGTATTGCTCCCTTATGCCTATCCCATGCCTGTTTGAAGCCCTGCACTGTATTCATAGCCACCACTTCTTGTGGTAAGCCATTCATGCATCTACCACCCTTTCTGTGAAAAGAATTTCCTCACATTCCCCTTAATCGGCCTCCCTCTAATCTCATGCTGTGTCCTCTTGTCCTGCTATTTTTCTTATATTTAAACATGTTAGACTCTTTCATCTTGTTTATGCCCTTAAGGTGTTTAATGTCTCGATCATATCACCTCTCTCCCTCCTTTGCTCAAGGGTGTACATATTGAGCTCCGTTAATCTGTCCTCATATGTCTTCTGATGCAGTCCCTGCACCATTTTAGTTGCCCTTCTCTGGACTGCCTCAATTTGGTTAATGTCTTGTGAAGGTGTGGCCTCCAATACTGCCACGATACTCCAGATGGCCTAACCAATGTCTTGTACAGAGGATTATTACCTCCCTCTTACGACTTGTGATACCCCTACTAATACACCCTAACACCCCCTAGCCTTACCTACTGCTTTAGAGGTCTGCTTGGATGATTTTAGGTCATCAGTGATGATGATGCCCAAGTCTCTTTCTTCCTTTGTGACTGCTAGCAACTCCTCCCAGCCTATAAGTGGCTTCAGGTTTCTCTTCCCTATGTGCATGATTTTGCACTTCTTTGCATTAAATCCCAGTTGCCACTCTTCTGACCATTCTGCTAGTTTATCCAGATCTCTTCTCATTCTGCCCACCCATCTGGATCATCTACTCTGTTGCAGATCTTGGTGTCATCTGCAAACAGACAAGCCTTACCCTCTAGTCCATCTGCGAGGTCACTAATGAAGATGTTGAATAGGACTGGCCCCAGGACTGATCCTAAGTACCCACTTGTGACTTGCATCTCTTCTGACTGTATACCATTTACCACCACTCTCTGTTTTCTGCCAGTCAACGAGTTTGCCACCCAGTTGACCAACTTCTGACCCACCGAGCCTACCTAGCTTATTTATCAATCTTCTATGTGGAACAGTGTCAAAAGCTTTGCTGAAGTCAAGGTAGGTGACATCAACTGCTCCCCTTGGTCCACCACTCTGGTTACCCAGTCAAAGAATCTATGAGATTAGTTTGACAGGACCTTCCTTTGTAAATCCATGCTGTCTTGGATCCTGTGCTATAGATTCCAGGTGTTGCACTATCCTTTCCTTAAGAGTGCCTCCATAATCTTGCCCACTACTGAGGTAAGACTGCCGGTCTGTAGTTCCTCGCCTCCTCCCTGCTACCACTCTTGTGGAGTGGGATCACATGAGCCCTTCTCCAGTCTTCTGGGACCTCTCCTGTGCTCAGAGATTCACTAAACAATTCTGCTAATGGCTCTGCTAGTTCCTCCTTTAGCTCCTTAAGTACCCTGGGATGTATGCCATCAGGTCCCATTGCCTTATCCACCCTGAGGCTTAGCAAGCTCTTGTAGGACCCTTTCTTTTGTGAAGGAGTAGTGCTCACCTCCCTCCCCTGTGTCCATGATGCTGAGCTGTGGGCCCTGCCCTACCTTCTCTTCAGTAAATACTGAGCAAAAGTATCTATTTAGGATAGATGCCTTTACAGGGTCCTCCTCCTCACATGCTCCCTTTCTCCATTAAGCAGCAATACCCCCTCTGGACTTTCTCCTTTCACTAATGTATCTATAGAAAGTCTTGTCACCTTCTTTTACTGTTCGTGCTAGTGTTTCCTCAGTTTGGGACTTTGCCTGCCTTACTGCCTTACCTGCTTCCCTTAGGGCAGTTTGGTATGCCTCCCTATCTTCATCCCGCTGTGTTCCCTTATATTTTCTGAAGGCCAGCCTTTTGGCTCTGACCTTTTCTGCTACTGTATTTGAGAACCAAAGTGGTTTCCTTCTTCTTTTGCACTTCCTTTTCTGTCTAACACAATGGGATGTTGCTTCAGTATTGTATCCTTAATGCTTGCCCACTTTGCCTGTACCTCCTCACCTGTGTTTCTTTTTGCCAGGGCTAGCTTAACTCTGTTGGCCATCTTATCAAAGTCAGCTCCTCTGAAGTCCCATATTTTTGCCTTGGAATGGGATGATTTAGATGTAGTAGCCAAATTGAACCATACCATGTGATGGTCACTGGCCCCAGGTGACCTTCTACCTGGAGATCTGTGATCCCTTCTTTGTTAGTCAGTACTAGATCTAGGATAGCCCTGTCTCTTGTGGGTTGCTGTACCAGTTGTTTGAGGCCCTCCCCTGCAGGGAATCCACTATGAGTCTAGTTCTGGCAGATGTTCCTGCTGGTATTACCAATCTGTATCTGGCATGTTGAAGTCTCCCATTATCAGAACCTCCCTTTAGCTGTCATGTTTTGTATATCTTCTAACAGTAATGTGTCTATGTCCTCCCTCTGGTCTGGGGCCTGTAGACAACCCAGTTCTTATGGCTGTCCCATTTCCTGTTTCCAGGGTGACCCACAGTTCTTCTGGCTCCTTATGTGTATTCTGAATTTCTGTAGCTTTGATATTTTCATTAACATACAGGGCCCTCCTCCCCTTTTGCACCTCGGTCTCTTCTGAACAATACATAGCCAGGTACTGAAGTCTCCCAAGTGTGGTTACTGGTAAACCACGTCTCACTAATTGCTACTATGTCCAGTTTAGCCTCTGACATTATTGCCTGCAGGTCTGGGATCTTATTTCCCAGGCTGTGAGCATTGTGTACATGATTTTCCATTGGCCAGATTTTGGTGTGTTAGTTGTTGGGTGAAGTTTGGCATTACCCCTGTGCATCGATGGGAGACAAACCTTTTTCTTACCTGGTGATGCAAATGAATGGCAAACACGCTGAATTCCTGTTTGACCACTAGCTGAGGGGGGAGGGGTGTTCTTCCCATTCGACGTATGGGGTGCTGCACCCCTCTCCCCATTTGCTAGTTTAAATATTCTGCAAAGACGTCAAACTTCTGCCCCAATGCACTGACTCCCTCTTTAGTCAGATGCAGTCCATCAAATTTAAAGAACTTTCGCTCCCAGAACTGTTGCCAGTTCACTTTGTGACCTTGAGTAAATTTCTTGACCTTCCTGTGCCTGCATCCCTCATGGCTGTAAACAGGGGTAGAATTCCCCAACTGAAAAATGAAAGGCTGCATCTTATCTGGGCTTACCTGGGTAACACAATTGGACCAATTTGTTTTATCATTTTAGTTACTTCAAGTTTCCTACAAGGGTAAAGTTGGTCCCAGGGGGTTAAATATAGCAGACGCCCGTGTTACAGTACATTAACTACATTGCAAAATAGGTTGGCAACATCCAGCCTTCAAACCCGCAAGTAATTAGGTCAGCACCTCCTACACATTGGCACTTCTTTTGGCAACCACCCAATTATGCCATACAGTTTCATTGTCAACTATAAAATGCTTTGACTTTACTTTTTCCTATTTCTAATACCATCTTATTAGCGCAACAACACACTTCAGGATTTATGGGTTGTGTTATAATAACCATGTCCTCAGTGGTTGAATGGGGCACTTGGCTTTGCATAGTGATCCATAACACACCTGGGGGTGTGGGTTACTATTATTACAGGAACAGTGTGCGCAGCCCTCCTGGATCCCAGAACTGAAAAATAATAATAATAATAAAAAAAAAACTGCAAGGAGTCCATTTCTTATATACATGTCCAGTTCTGTACAATCAGAAGAGGAAATGATGACCCACTCAGCAATAATTCATCTCATGAGTAGTATTTATTGAAGTTCAAAATATCAGACATGCAAATCGGTGCCAACGTTTCACCAAATGGCCTTGCTTCTTTAAAGCAGCAGTGCAACGAAACTGGGCAAAACATTTGACCCTAACATCTGTTTTCACTATAAAAGATTCCAGGCATTGTCTAGTTTTATCTGGTGGTAAAATGTTTTAGTTTCAGCAGCATGTGTTTATTTGTTTAAAATGTGGTAACCAGGAAAGGCACACTGAGCCGAGGCTTGTTTCTAGGTGTGACCCGGGGGAAAAGGAAAACAAATATTTACAAAGGGAAACCAAATACATACAAAGGCAAAATCACATAGTGACAATAATCAAGTGCAGTATGCAGACAAAACAAAGTTACATACCGGTAATATAAGGGTTAATGCAGTTGTTAAAGACCACTGAGAGGCAAGGAGACCCAGGAGATTGAGGGACGGCAGCAAGGAGTAACAGGCGCGAGTCTGAGCAGGCACTGAAGGGCAGGGAGTGAGGGGGTTAGACGAATGGCCGAGGAGAGTTGATTCCAGAAGGAGGGGAGGTGGTAGGAGAAGGCAGGCTTACCTTATGGGAAATAGTGAGTATTTTACAAATGTTTTAATGTGGTGGTTGTTTCCTCAATAAAAAAAAAAAGATGGCTGCCGCATTTGGCTTAGAAGTACCATTGTAAACCTGGTAAGGATTAGGACTGAGAAAATAAACCCTATGGTGTGCAGCTATTGGGTGCCTAGGAAAGGTGAATTGACAGGTATCCCCATAGTTTTATCTATTGCAGCTGGAAGTTGCTGTAAAGGAGCAGTGCACGATAGCGGTGAAAATTTAAGAACTATACTTTTTTATTCTATTTTAGATTGCCCCTTACCTCTTGACTTGTAGAAACCCTCCTTTCCCCAAGTTTGAGTCTTTAGCACTTTTCTCCATTTGAAATAATAAAAAGAGCATCCCTTTTAATGTGACTTGGACAAGTTTTGTATCAGTATTCTCAGATGTTTTTCTATACCCATTGTCCCATAAGACCAAGAAGCAGTGTCTGCTGCATACTAGTTCGATATAGTTACAAGGAAAGGGACATTAAACAATGGGTGTTTAAAAACAGAGGATGCCAATGAAAAACATGATGTGAGTCATTTTAAAAGGAGCGCTTTTCTGGCCAGCCCAGTAGCACTGAAAAGTGAGGTGCTAGACACTACACATCATGCTGTGCTGGTGACCTGTGTTCAGGAATGGACTCAGGTCATCGGGGAGCAGGCTCAAGCTGCCCAACAGTGGCTCTCCTCTCCCCGGGGGGGTCACCATTCTGCAGTCCTGCTGCCTCTGGGTGGAGGTCCGGTAATGGCGTAGGTGAGTAATGGGTGACTGGTAGGGTGGGGCATCCCACAGTGCTTGATGCGCACGTATCTCCACACGCGTGCACTCATGCCATGGACTTCAGGATGGATGAAAAGTGAGGAAAAATTACTAAAACAAATAAAATAAATAAATAAAAGATGTACTCTTCTTATTATTTCAACTGTAAACAAGCATTTGTCAATGCCGAATGTTGATTGTGTTGGTCTATTGATCTCGCTCACTGCCCCTGTGTCACTCACTCACTCATTCTGTTTCTCCCGGCGCTGCATGCTGCTGTTTTGTACTGGGCTCCTGCCAGTGTTGGCACAGTTTTCTGCCCACAAAGCAATCTGCTGGTGTCCTGACAGAGCTCTGTTGAGGTGGGTCACTCCCCTTCTCTCACTCGCTCATTCTGTTTCTGCTGGCACTGCAGGCTGCCCTTTTGTACTGGGCTCCCACCTCTATTGGCAGCTTTTTCTGCCCACAAAGAAATGTGCAGCAGTCCTGATACAGGTCCATTCAGTTAGCTCACTCCCCCTCTCTCACTCGCTCATTCCTTTTCTGCCAGTGCTGCAAGCTGGCCTTTTGTACTGGGCTCCTGCCTACTTGGCCACCTTTATCTGCCCACAGAGAAATCCACAGCAGTGACGATAGAGCTCCGTTGAGCTCGCTCACTCCCTCTCTCTCTCTCTCTCTCACTCACTCGTTCTGTTACTCTCAGTGCTGCAGGATGCCCTTTTGTACTGGGCTTCTGCCTGCAGAGGCACCTTTTTCTGCCCACAAAGAAATCCGCAGGTACCCCGACAGAGTTCTGTTGAGGTCGTTCACTCCGCCTGTCTCACTCGCTCATTCTGTTTCCCTTGGCGCTGCAGGGTGCCGTTTTGTAGTGGTCTCCTGCCTCTGTTGGTGCCTTTTTCTGCCCACAAACAAATCTGCAGCAGTCCAGACACAGCTCCGTTGAGCTCACTCACTCACTCCCCCTTTACTTGTTCGTTCTGTTTCTCCCACCGCTGCAGGCTGCCCTTATGTACTGGGCCACTGCGTGCATTGCTGCCTTTTTCTGCCCACAAAGAAATCGGCAGCAGTCCCAACAGAGCTCTGTTGAGCTCACTCACTACCACACCCTCACTTGCTCATTCTGTGTCTCCCACTGCTGCGTGCTGCCCTTTTGTACTGGGTACCTGCCTGCATTGGCATCTTTTTCTGGCCACAAAGACATCTGCAGCAGTCCTGACACAGGTCCGTTGAGCTTGCTCACTCCCACTTTCTCACTTGCTTGTTCCATTTTTGCCGGCACTGCAGGCTGGCCTTTTGTACTGGGCTCCTGCCTGCATTGCCTCCTTTTCCTGGCCACAAAGAAATCTGCAGCAGTCATGATACACCTCCATTGAGCTTGCTCACTCCCCTTCTCTCACTCGCTCATTCTGTTTCTCCCGGCGCTGCAAGCTGCCCTTTTGTACTGGGCTCCTGCCTGCATTGGCACCTTTTTCTGCCCACAAAGAAATCTGCAGCTGTCCCGACAGAGCTCTGTTGAGGTCGCTCACTCCCACTGTCTCACTTGCTCATTCTGTTTCTCCTGGCGCTGCAGGCTGCCCTTTTGTACTGGGCTCATGTCTCTGTCGGCATCTTTTTCTGCCTACAAAAAATTTGCAGCAGTCCCGACAAAGCTCCGTTGGCCTCACTTACTCCTCCTGTCTCACTTGCTCATTCCATTTCTGCCAGCGCTGTAGACTGCCCTTCTGTACTGGGCTCCTGCCTGCGTTGCCACCCTTTTCTGCCCACAAAGAAATCTGTAGCAGTCACAATAGAGCTCCGTTAAGCTCGCTCACTCTCCCTCTCTCACTCGATCATTCTGTTTCTCCCACCACTGCAGGCTGCCCTTTTGTACTCGGCCCCTGCCTGCATTGCTGCTTTTTCCTGCCCCCAAAGAAATCAGCAGCAGTCCAAACAAAGCTCCGTTGAGCTCACTTACCTCCCCTCCCTTACTTGCTCGTTCTGTATCTCCCGGCGCTGCAGGCTGCCCTTTAGTACTAGGCCCCTGCCTATATTGTCGCCTTTTCCTGCCCACATAGAAATCCGCAGCAGTCTCGACAGAGCTCAGTTGAGCTCGGTCATCCCCCCCCCCCCCAGTTGCTCCATCCTAATCTGTCCCAAACACTGATTTCCAACAGCGACTGCGGTATTGTGCACCGGAAGCACAGAAACGCATTTCAGCCAGGATGTGAAAAATGACAGCTGTATTGTTCATAAGGAGGTATGAACAAATGCCAATGTTAAAAATGTGGCATGAAAATATTACTAATTTGCAAAGTTACAAGGGTGTGTGGAAACTGCACAACGTATGCTCGTAACACAGTCATTTTATGGAGTTTCATCACAAAATTTTTAACGTAGGCATTTTAGGACCTCTGCTCATGAACAGTGTCAGTGTAATTTTCTTACTGTGTCCTGAACACTGATTTCCTACAGCAATTGCGCTATTGTGCACTGGAAGAGTGACAACGCATTTCGGCCAGAATGTGAAAAATGGCAGCTGCACTGTTCATAAGGAGGTGTGGAAAAATGGCAATGTTGAAAATCTGGAGTCAAAATATTGCAAAGTTGCGAAGGTATGAGCGTGCGTGGAAACTGCGCAATGCACATTTGTAACACACTCATTTTATGGACTTTCATCACCAAATTTTCAACATAGGCATTTTAGGACCTCTGCTAATGAACAGTGTCACTGTCATTTTCATAATGTGGCTCAAACACGGATTTCCTACAGCGACCGCGCTATTCTGCACCGGAACTGCAAAAACACATTTCAGCCAGCATGTGAAAAATGACAGCTATAGTGTTCATAAGGAGATGCAGAAGAATGGCAATGTTGAAAGACTGAAATAATATTATTAGTCGTGAAGTTACGGCGTGCATGCAAACTGTGCAATGCCTTTCATGTGATCATTTTATGGAGTATCGTCACCAAATTTTCAACATATGCATTTCGACCTCTGCTCATGAACAGTGTCACTGTCATTTTTGTAATCTGTCCCAAACACTGATTTCCCACAGTGACTGCGCTATTCTGTGCCAGAAGTGCGAAACACATTTCGCCAGGGTGTGAAAAATGACAGCTGTACTGTTCACAAGGAGGTGTGAAAAATGCCAATGTTGAAAATCTGGAGTGAAAATATTGCAAATTTGTGAAGTTATGAGCATGCGTAGCAACTGCGCAATGCACGCTCGTAAAACAGTCATTTTTGGGATTTTTTCCACCAAATTTGCAACATATGCTTTTTTAGAGCCCCCCTCATGAACACTTGCACTGTTGTTTTGTTAATCAGTCCTGAAAGGTGATTCCGCGCAGTGACTGCGGAATCACCCCTTTGAGGCTGATTAACACCATGACAGTGATAGAATTCATGAGGAGGGGTTCCAAAAACCCCATGTTGAAAATTTGGTGCCAAAATTCCAAAAAATGCCCGAGATATGCATCAAAGTTTTAAAAACCCTACTTATTCCATTATACAGCTTACTGGCATTACCTCAGTTCGTGGTCGGCTTTGAAGAGTGCAGATGTGTTCCCGGTCCAACAAAGATCATCGCGCTGGACTCCAGAGGTAAGTATGGGGTGAGGGGGGGTGTGGGTAGGCAGGGTGTGCAGTGGGTGGTTGCGGGTTGTTGGAGGGGGGCAGGGAGACCGCCGAGGGACCGTTTCCTTTTTTACAGATTTTAAAAGAAAAAATACATTGCGGGACCGTTTTTTATTTTACAGGGGCATGTGGCATGCTGGGGTGGGCTCCCAGCATGCCAACAGAGACTTTCTTTTGGGGGAAAGCTGTAGCCAATGGGGAACTGGGCACCCCCATTACCACACAACAAAAGGGAGGGGGGTGATATTATGCCGATGGGGATTGGGCACCCTGTCGGCAGACAACAACAGTGGGGGGAGTACATAATGCTGACGGGGAGTGGGATCCCCTGTCAGCAATATGAATCTTATGACACTGAAGCTGACAGGGATTGGGCCCCCGTCTGCAACAAACACGCCAGTGGGGGTACATGCTGCCGAGGGATTGGGCACCCTCAGTACACATTGTTTGTGATCAGGATGGCAAGCCACCACCGTGTTCACAAACAATATCAGGGTTTGAAGTTCTGCCCTGCAATGACGGGTTGCTCCCTCATTGCAACGAATGGCCGATATTGCAATGACAAGGCGGCCCATGATCGCAGTGGCTGTTTTTTTTACGAGTTGGTGGCACGCTGGCTGAACTAGTGTCAGCAACAGCGTGCCATGGCATTGGGGGAAGTGGGACAAGCCTGTACAGGCTGTGGGGGCATTGGCCACAACAGTGCCGTGTCTCCACAACCTGCTTCTGGAGAAAGCTGCCACAATATGTTTCTTGCACATGCGCGCAATCTACATAAAAATAAATGGTCAAGAAGTCTTAAAGTGAGGAAAAAAGAATATTTTGCACGTCAGGAGATAAGGGGCAATATAAAATAGAATAAAACAAGCATTTGTCAATGTCGAATGTTGTCGTGCTGGCATTGGCTTTGGTGATGCAGTGCGGAAACACATTTTTGGCAGGATGTGAAAAATGACAGCTGCACTGTTCATAAGGAGGTGTAAAAAATGGCAGTGGTGAAAATGTGGCATGTAAATATTGTAAATTTGCGAAGTTACAAGGGTGCGTGGGAAATGCGCAAAGCACACTTGTAACACAGACATTTTATGGACATTTGGCACCAAATTTTCAACATAAGCATTTTAGCACCTCTGCTTATGTACAGTGTCACTGTCATTTCCTCAAACTGTCCAAGAAAGTGATTTCGCACAGCAACTGCGCTATTCTACGCTGGACATGCGGAAACATATTTCGGGTAGGATAAGTAAAATGACAGCTGTACTTTTCATCAAGAGGTGTAGAAAAATGCCAATGGTGAAAGTCCAGAGTGAAAATATTACAAATGCACGTTACAAGTGTACGTGCAAACTGAGCAATGCACACTTGTAACACAGTCATTTTATGGAGTATCGTCACCAAATTTTTAACATAGGCATTTTAGGACCTCTACTCATGAATAGTGTCACTATCATTTTCATAATCTGCCCAGAGCACTGATTTCCCACAGTGACCGCGGTATTGTGCGCCGGAAGTGCGGAAACGCATTTCAGCCAGGATGTTGAAAATGACAGCTGTACCATTCACAAGGAGGTGTAGAAAAATGATGATGTTGAAAATCTGGCATGAAAATATTGCGAATTCACGAAGTTATGAGCGTGCGTAGCAACTGCACAATGCATGCTCATAAAACAGCCATTTTTTGGATATTGTCCACCAAATTTGCAACATAGGCTTTTTGAGAGTCCACCTCATGAAAACTGCCACTGTCCTTGTATTAATCAGTCCCAAAAGGTGAATCTGTGCAGTGACTTCAATATCACTTTTCGGGACCGATTAACGTCATAACTGTGACAGAATTCATGAGGAGGGGTCCCATAAACCCCATGTTGAAAATTTGGTGCAGATATTCCAAAAAATTCCCGAGATATGCATCAAAGTTGAAAAAAACTATTTATTCCATTATACAGCTTACTGGCATTTCCTCACTTCGCGGTCGGCTTTGAAGAGTGAAGACATGTTCCAGGTCCACTGAAGATCATCGCGCTGGAGCTCTGGAGGTAAGTATGGGGTGAGGGGGTGGGGAGGCAGGGTGCGAGTGGGTGGGTGGTGGTGGGTGGCGTGAGACTACGAGGTCCATTTTCTGCTTACAGGTACTAAAAAAACACATTGCGGATGTTTTCTTTTTACAGGTGGTTTCTTTTTGGGGGGTACAGTGTAATGGGGATTGGGCACTCCGTTGCTCTGGCAGGGGACATCATGCCGATGGGGAGTGGGCCCCTGCGGCACATTAAACCTGGAAAGGGGGGCGGATGCGACAGGGAGTGGGCCTCGCTGGCAAACAACGAAAGTGGGAGGGAGATATTCTGCCAACAGGGAGTGGGCCCCCATTGGTACATACTTGGGCAGGGTAAGCCAACTGGGGATTGGGCACTCCCCAAGCGGCAGCTTAGCTGCCACTGTGCCGCCATGTTTCAGCTGGCAGATATAGGAAGGGTCCACTGTGTGTGATCTAACTTTACTTGCATTGCAGGACCTTTCCTTAGATGTGCTCACCGGGTGGTGTGGTGCTGCATGCAGGCTGATTGGGGAATGAGGGACGCACCTACTGGCGCGTGCCCTGCATTCGCCCAGCAGCAACCGCACCTCCAAATCTGCACTGCCCCAAGATGTTGGCTGCGCAAGCACGCCAACATAAAAAGTATAGGTCAAAATAGTCTTTGCTCTCAAGCTAGGTCCTAAAATAAAATCACTATATATAAAGCTTTTTTTTTTTTTAAAGAAAATGATGAAAAGCTCTCAGATCATTGAAGGTGGTCAGCCCTTAATTACTAAGGAACGGTACTATAAACATAGCATACCTGATGCAGTATTTCAGAATCCAAAGGTAAACTCCAGTTCAGTCATGTATTTTGTAGTTTTTCATTCAAAATATATAAAATAAATATTTTCTCAGTGTTCTATGAATCATATTAATGTCTGACTCAGTAATGTCTCTTGGAGTAGCAACATTGCTGTTCTCAATGTTTAAAAACATATATGATAAAAACATATACATTTAGGCTTTTTGCTTCCTGTGTGCGTGTGTATTCATACACATTCTCACAAATAAATTAGCAACATTCATAAGGAAACTAATCTCTGTAATTCATTCTACTCCGTGTGCCATTTCAAATTACATTTGTGCTACAGAATATATTAATCATTAAGTAGAAATTACTTGTGTTGTTTTTCAGCTTTTAACATTAGATAGCTTTAGGATTAGCCTCCACTTTAGAGTGCTAAATGTAGGAAGCACAGAGTATAGTTTTTAAACAAGAACAGCAGTATTGCTACTCTGGGACACAAGAGTCAAACATTAAAGGGACTCTGTCAACACCCTTGAATCTCAAAGTGTCCCTAGTTTAAGAAACACATTTTATGATTGCCAACATTCTGTAAAGATTGTTGATGTAGCTGGTAGTTTGATTCTGACTCTTTTTTTTTTTCTTTAAAAAGGTGAAAAACAGACTGTCCACCATACTGGTGTTACCACACAAACACAGGTTTGTTTACATTCCTTGATTAAATCCAGCTGCATCTTTCCTGGGCTTGGGAACACCCACAACACAGTCTAGCCCCTCATGATGCAATGGGAGTTTAGTAGGCTACTGCCTCATGACTGCACTGTCTGTGCGTGTTTCTAATGCTCAGGAAGTACAGTATACAGTAAAAACAGACGCAGGACTGTAAACAAAACAAGGTTGTTTATAAATATACATTACCATGCAGTTCAGTTCTACTAAACAAGGAGACAAACAAAACAAACAGCAACATCGATGAATTTTAGAGAAGGTAAGCAATTATAAAATGTTGGTTTTTAACTAGAAATAATATGATGAAAAACAGGTTGACAGTGTCTGTTTAATGTGAGTAGTAGAACACTGGAGAAATATTTTTTTATGTACTGTATTTAGAATGAAAATGATGAAATCCATGACTGAACCTGAAGCTCATATTTGTATATTTGTATATTTGTAATATCAGGTAAGCTCCATTTATAGCATGGTTGCTTAATAATTTAGGGCTGACCACCCTCAATAAACACAGAGATTTTTATAATTTTCTCAAAAAAAACCAAAAAAAACCTATACATACCCAGTGTTTTAATTTAAGAACCTGCTGCCTCCAAGAAGCCAAACCAGGCCTTCTGGAACAACTTTGGCACCAAATTGCAGCTCTGATATTGCATTTCAGAAAATAATTTTTTTTGTTAGTATTACAGCACAGCCATGCAATGTTGTGTGTTATTGCTTATACAACCCTCACCCTTGACATCTGTTGTTGCTTACACAATCCACACCCTATTATGTGCTATTGCTCACACAACCCACACCTTGTTGTGTGTTATTGCTTACACAACCCACACCCTGTTGACTGTTATTGCTTACACAACCCTCACCTTGTTGTGTTATTGCTTGCACAACCCTCACCTTGTCATATGTTATTGCTAACACAATTCTCGCCTTGTCATCTATTACTGCTTCCACAACCCTCACCGTGTGGTGTGTTATTGCTTACACAGCCCTCACCCTTCATGTGTTATTGCTTACACAACCCTCGCCTTGTCAGGTGTTATTGCTTACACAACCCTCACCTAGTTGTGTGATATTGCTTACATATCCCACACCTTGTGTGTTATTGCTTACACAACCCTCACCTTATCGTATGTTGTTGCTTTCACAGCCCTCACCTTGTCATGCATTATTGTTTACATAGCTTTCACCTTGTTGTGTGTTATTGCTTACACAACCCTCGCCCTATCAACTGTTTTTGCTTACACAACTCTCACCTTGTCATGCATTATTGCTTACACAAGCCACACAGTCAAAAATTCTACAATATGATACTCTTTTATTTTTCTTAGATTTCTTGCCGGGCCCTTTACCAATGTTTCGAATCTGGGCCTCTTACTTACTCTGAGAGGGATGAACATTGTAAGGAATACTTATATTAATTGTGGGGCAGGCAAACATGGACAAAACAGTCTTATCCTGCCTAAGATACTGGAATATTAACAAGAGAATACAAGAGTTGGCTGCCTTTTAAAACACAGTAATGTGCAAATAGGAAATGATATCAGAAAAAGGTCCAGTTGCCCATCCTGTGTGCTACCTTTCCTTTTTGCATTTTCATTTTCTTGCTCTACAGTGTCTTAATTGTTGTATTGTTACATACAATTATAGTGAAGATACCACATGAGAATAAAACAAGTGATTTATTCGTCTGTGTCTTATGCTGTAAATGTACATGAGCAGTCACAGAAGCCGGAGGGTGGCTAGTAGAAGAAAAGGGGCTGGGCAGGCAAACTTGCAACATTCCTTTAAACGGTTTCTCAATCAGATGATTATAGGAAAAAAAATGTAGTTTTGAAACCGAGAAATACACGAGAGGAAGTGGACACTGGGATATTGAAAATCCAAAGGTTCAGACATGAGTGGCAACTTTTTCTTTCTATAATCATCTGAAAACATCTGAGAAACAGTTAAAGAGGATGCTGCAATTTGCTAGACAGTGTGTGACTAGCATTTTTTTCATCAGTTGGCAGCATATCTGCTCAATCAGCTGTTAAAGTTGACAGAAAAAAAATGGAGGGCCAATGGGTTAAACTGGGTCCAAATATTACGTTTTTGAAAATTTTTCAAGAGGTGTCAGCTGCTCTTTCAGTTTCTGTTGTAACAATTGCTGGGACTGAGGCCAGCAGAGGAATTAAGGGAGTGTGGACTTCTCATGCCTGGCCACCATATAAAAAGAAGACAGAGGTAAATACTGAGGAAGGCTGGTGATGGGACTGTAGGGAGAGGCAGATAGGTGCAGCAGCAAGGGGGGGTATATTTTTTTGCATGGACAGGGCTAGTAACGGTAAAGGGAGTCATGGGCACAGTGAGAGAGAGAGAGCAGTGGGCCTGCAAAGAAATAGGATGGGGTGGTAACTTGCAGGGATAGTAGTGCGGGGGTTAGGGATGTTGTGAGTTTTTAATCAGCTGGATCCACAGAAATTCACAGTCCATGAAATTCACGCAGTTCTGTAGCAGACTTACCAACTTTGCCAGTGGATTTTTTTTTTACTTAAAAAATTTCCCTTCACCCACTGTGTTGTGAAACCACCTCCTCCTCCCACCAAAGCACACAGTAATCATAATACTCGACACCCATCCCTCAGCTGGCTCCCTCTTCCCACCTTTCTCCTCACCCCCACCCCAAAGAATTACACACTGCTGCCTGCGGCTGCTGCAAAACATAATCCCTTCCATCTACTCCTGCGCCAAACACACGCCACCTACCTAACCCTATTTGAGTCCCACTGCCTTTATGTGGTACACTCAGTCCCCCATCCAACTCCCCCCCTCTGGTCCCTACCACTGTTCTCCCCACACCAACACCCATAAACTCAATCTGCAAGTCAAGAAAACAGTCCTAGTGTAAAGCACCTGGTCTCTTCAGTGTCCCATCTCATAATGGCATGAATGAATGCTGGTGACATCTTTGCTCCTACTAAAACCTGATTGGTTGCATTTTTGATGCTTTGTCGTTTCCCTCCTTGCTGGGGGGGGGTGTTGATCATTGGCAAGCATGGGTGAGTTGTTTGTCCCCTCTGCTTTGGGGGGGGGCCCTTATATTTCTGCCAAGGGCAGCTTTGTTATTTGCCCACCTCGGGGCTGAGGGGTTGCTGTGGGAAGAAAGCAGCTGAATTGCCACTGAACAAAGAGCTATTGTTTGTCTGTTAGAGGACTGGGTTTGGAGTGTGGGGTGTTTTATCTTATGAAGGAACAGGTGGGGAGGTTGTGTTAATTTATACAAGAATGAGGTGGGTGGCACAGACCCCCCCCTTGTGACCACAGTTTTATTGTTTACCTCGCTCTGCTGAGAGGGGAACCACTGATTGCTGCTGTGAGCTATGGCCACAGCCAGCAGTCAAGTTGGGGAGGAACACTCTGAGGGAAGTAGGGAGAAGTCCTCCAGTAAGCTAGCTTTGGGAGAGTTGTGGCTGCCAATCGTGCGATTTTAGTATGTCCCTCTCCCTCAGAGGGGGGATCATCAGAGGAGCTGTCACCGCCAATGCCAGCTGTGTTGCACAGAACATACCAGACTAGGGGGTTTTAGTAGTGCCGTTAATCATGGCTATGTGCCCTCCCCACTGTGAGGAAACAGAGGAGGTGCCCTTCATGATCACAGCTATGTGCCCTTCCACCCTACTTATGGGGGACCAGAAGAACTGTTGCTAACGATCATGGCTGTGTTGGGTGTCTGACCCGAGAAGCTCATAAAAATTACTTGGCCCTGGGTCAGCAAGGGGAAGGGATAGTCACAGAGAGGCAGGGAGTGTTTTTATTTATTTGATAAAAGTGTTCTGTAAATTGAAATAGTGCAGCGGAGTGATCTAGAGTTCTACAGGATCCAAACTGATTAAGAACATAATACAATGAAGATGTAATTCTGGATGGAAGCGGTAAGGTACTGCGTGCATGTTAGTGATTCATTTACTGTGATGAGGCCTCAAACAGTAATTGTGGTAGCAACATCACAGGTAAAATGCCTCTTCTGGATTTGGAAGCCTCATTTATAGTAATTGCAAGACGTCTGTCATGACTTCATTAGGCAGCCTTAAAAATGGAAAAATCCATGGCAGCAAGGTTGCCACAGCTCCACACCACCTGCAGAGCTCTGGGCTGGTTTAGATTGTGTTTTGGGGGTGGGGAGGATGACACCCCACTGTGGGATATATCCGTGGGGGGGGGGAGACCTCCTCAGGTAAGTCCCTGAGATGGTTGGTGAACCGGTGAAAGGAATACTGCTGCGAGTTAGTGTGATGAGGCCTCAAACAGTAATTGAGGTAGCAACATCGCAGTAAAATGCCTCTTCTGGATTTGGAAGCCTCATTTATAGTAATTGCAAGACGTCTGTCATGACTTCGTCAGGCAGCCTTAAAAATGGAAAAACCCGTGGCAGCAAGGTTGCCACAGCCCACACCACCTGCAGAGCTCTGGGCTGGTTTAGATTGTGTTTTGGGGGTGGGGAGGATGACGCCCCACTGTGGGATATATCTGTGGGGGACCTCCTCAGGTAAGTCCCTGAGATGGCGGGTGAACCGGTGAAAGGAATAATGCTGCGAGTGTGGGTAAAAACCTATATATATTAATAAAAAAAAAATATATATATATTACTTTAAGGTTTGACTTTACAAAACCTCCTCTGTGTGGGCAATATCTTCCAAATGTGTGACACAGCACTTCTGAGGGGTAAAATGAGGGACAGACAAGAGGCATGGATAAAATGCAAACGTTGCAACATTTCATGGTAGTAAAGTGGTTCCTTCCTAATAAGATCAGTGTTCTTCCCCCTACTCCCTACCCCCCAAGCAGTCATTTTGGTCTCCGACTAAAACTTGAACTAGCTAAAACTTTGATAGGCAGCCCAAATATACATTTTGTTTAAAGATAACTGGCCAAATAGTAAGTTACCTGGAGTGTCTATTTCAGTGGCCATTCAGAACAAGGTCTACTACAGTAATCCCAATCTCATTTTCATCATTGGCAAACAAACCTAAGGAAATCAGATTATAGCAAACACGAAAAGAGGCAGCACTGGGAAGGAGGTGCCTAAAGCAAAAATAGCATCAGAAACCACAGAAAAGCTCTGGCACTCACCACCTCGCGTTTTGGATGACAGGCGTGTATTTTATAGCTTTCCAATAAATTTTCATATTTTTATAGCCAAGTGTTCATTCTTTAATTGTTTTTGAGATGGTGAGTGCCAGAGCTTTTTCTGTGGTTTTGGAAATCAGAATATGCAGCAACTACAGTAAGCACTCACTAGGTAGACAGCGCTGGCCACAAAGGCTTCCAGGGTTCAAAAGACAACTGCAGCAGAGATGCTCTCTCTGGTCCTCTGGGTCACCCCAATGGCCAAGTAAAAGCCAAAGTGCACCCCATTCAAGAGCCCCTGGTAGAGCAGACACACCATGTCTGCAGCCTGTGGGGCCCTCTGGCCTGGCTCACAGCCAGCAGGGCCTGCAGCATACCACAGTAGTGCTATAGGTAGGAGCCTTGCACCCGCAGCTCACCCTACATCTGCAGCACAGGCAGCAGGCAGTTGAGCCGGGCATGAAATTGATGGTGGTGAGCTGGGAGCTTGGTATGAGGGGCTTCATCCTGGAGGGACCCAGGATTGGGACTGAGCAGACAGTGGGGCTGGAATGGGGGCAACAGATGGCTGTTCCAAGAGCTTTGCATTTTATGAAAAAAACAGCCCTGAGCTGATGTGATTGAAGCTACAAATTATCACAAACTGCAGCTAAGGGGCTTGGGTGCCCATGTAGTTGCTCCTGCTTCCACTGCCAGCAGCCCATTTATAAAGCATATGGAGTCTCTGCCAGTATCAACAGTACATGGCACCATTGTGTTTGTGACATCTGTGTCTTACTCTTACTGCCAAGTCCAACTTGCAGAAGGGGGAGGAGCAGTCTGTACTACATACACTACATACACAGATGTAGTGGCATTTGTAAACATGTGACCTCTTTGGCCACATGACGGCCCTTGCACAGCCATGCTGTTGATCCAAGTTCAGGTGTGAGCTTGGGTGTTGGCATCAGGTGGATGTGAAGACAGCCGGCTATTGCAGCGTGTCACAGCATGGTGGGAGCAGAGGCACAGTCCAGCCACCTGATGGTGGGCCAGCAAAGTGTGCCGATTCCAGTGTGCATGCCGGATGATTTTTGGATCTGCGTTCAGATGTGGGGTTGCATGTGGGCTGGAGGGATGTAAGAAAAATGTGTAGAAGACTGGCCGTGGAGGGTGATGGCACAGTCACCGGCACACTCTGGATCCCACGGTGCCTGTCAAGCCCCCACACCAAATTCTGCTCAAGCAAGAGAGGAGGCCTCAATGCAGTCCCCACCATGGGGATAAGCCATGGCAGGGGGTGCCATGAGGCCAGTAGCTGTGCTGATGGGGCTGGGTGGTTGCCCAAAATTTATAAGAGGCCTCTAGCTTGAGGGTAAACTCCTATATGGGGAAAAAAATGCCACCTCCTAGACTGCTTCTGCTGGGTGAATGAAGTGACCTGCAGATAAGGTCTTTGAGGGAGGGGGGAGGAATGCACAAACAGAAGGAGAAAACAACAGAACTACAACAGTGATGGTTTAAAACAAATCAGCAGTCATTGCTTATTATAGATAGAAGCGTCAATCTTTTTCTTCTTGATTATGTTATGCTCTTGCATTCGGTCTGCACCCCCTCAGCCTGTGATCACTTCCAGTCCCATCATCCAGTCTCTCCTGTGAGCTTAGCTTCTATCCTCACAACTCACCCACCCTGGCAGGGCCTTGGGGTCTACCAACTCCCCTTAAGAGTTTAAAGAGTCTGTGCTCCCAGGTGTGGACAATGGCATGAGTCTCTAGAGTAATTCCCGACCTGCATCATCAACTGGGCCTCGGGTTTTCCTTTTTTGTTTCTCCATCCATTAGACGCCACCATCAAGGATTTTAGTCACATGTGTAATGGTCCAGCAATATCGCCGCTGAGCCACACCTTGGGAAACATGCCCCACCTCCTGAGGGGGTGGCATGACTACTGCCTAACCATGGCTTGATTAAGGATGCGTTTTCTCATAAAGGGGGTAGGCAGGATCACTGACAAGTCACGGCTCAATTAAAGATGCCCTCTCTTCTGAGAGGGGTTGGCAGCCCGCTGCTGAGCCACAGCTTGGGAAATGTGTTGCCCCCCCCACCACCACCACCACTCTCCTGAGGGGCAAGCAAAGCACAAGTACTGACACAAGGAAGGAGAGGTTGGGAGCTACTGGAGCCACAGCTGAAACCAGAGCAGACAGCTAAAACCAGAGCTGACAATGAGATAAAAAAAAGTGGACAACAGTACTAAGTAGTGCTTGCTTGCAAAGTGAGTTTATTAGCTGTCCTTTCTTAGATAATAAACTCACCTTGCAAGCTGGCACCACTTAGTGATGTGGTCTTTCATTGAAGTGCAGCTATGTTTGCCCGACTGTCTTCTCTTGAGGTCACTATCAGGCAGCATCGCTGCTGCACTGCAGTGGATCCAGGATGCACCCCCTCTCCAGAGCCTTAGCTAACAGTATTAGGGGACAACTCCAGTGGGGAAAATTGCAGATGTCCCTAGAGTAAGTGAATGCTAATTTGCATGGCAGGTCCTGACCTGGCCTTTTTAAATAGCAATATAATAACCCTTTTGGTAAAACTGACCAGCTCTGTGGTAGTACACTGCATCCTCCTTGCTCTTTCTCTGCCGCTGGGTGCCTCGGGAAAATCCTGCTCAAACAGATCGTTCTGATGTCTGCTACAGCAACAGGGTTTGTTTCTTTTGGTTTTCCTCACTTCTCTCCCCAGTCAGCCCTCCTTCCGAGGAGCATCCCAGCCCTGTCACCCTGACGTCTGCTGGGACTTACCTGCTGCTGTCTGCCCTCCCCCGGTGGGGTATGTGGGGTCCCCAAGCCCCACCGTAGGATGGATCTGCTTCTGGTGGCATGCCCAGGTAGTCTGGTGCAGGGCCTGTGGGCACTGCTCGTCATTCTGCTGCTGGTGTTTTTCCTCCAGTTTCCCCCAGAGACATGATATGCAGTGATGTCATGGTGCACGCCACATGCTCCTGCGCAATACGCACCAACATCGGCCATGTCCCGCAATCGTCTTGGCACCGTGCTGCCTTTCTCCCTATTTCTGCAAGGGGCCAGGCGAGCTGTGGGCTCTGTCCACCCTCCATCCAGGAGGAGAGCAGTCCTGTGGACCCTCAAACCTCCTCCCCCAGCTGACCCTCTGACAGCCCAGATTCCCTCCCGAACCCAGGCCATAAGAGGTAGTGCTACCGCTGCGCCATCAGGATGGCCAGCAGGGTTTGTTTCAATCCTGTGTACCTTCCTTCAGATCAAAGGTTCAAATTGGTATAAAATCCCTTTTGTTAAGTTAATTGGGGGAAGCTGCCCTCTCCCCCAAAAATGCAGCTTTACCAGTTACCTTAGCCCCTAATATCTAGCTTGGAGCCTGAGGGAGGGGGCGACTGTTCTTGGTACAGTTCAACGCCCTCAATGTCACTGTCTGGGAATGTGATCTATCTCTCTTTGTAGGGGGTTTCACTTTTTTCTATTACTTCAGTTGGAGTATATCCCTCCTTCAGAAGAGGGAAACTTCACCTGAAAATACTTGAGGGTTTCCCCCTCCCTATCAGGACTCATGAGGCATTGTCTGGTAATTGGTAGGGTCAGGTCTTCGAAGGGTTTTTATTTATTTTATAAAAAAAAATTTTGTAAACTGAAGCAGTGCAGCAGAGTGATTCAGAATTCAACGCGTACCAAATTTATTTGGGATGTAAAACAATGAAGATGGGATTGTGGAAGTGCTGCGTGCATGTTAGTGCTGCATGTACTGGGATGAGGCCTCACCCAGTAATTGCAGCAGTAAAATTGGGTAAAATTCCCTTTTCTGGATTTGGAAGCCTCATTTATAATAATTGCAAGACACCTATCCTGACCACATTAAGCAGCCTTAAAAAAAAAAATAAAAGAAGGATACTGAGAAAGCCAAGAGAGTGCAGTGCAAGGCCAATAAAGTGACCAGGGTATAGAGGATAAGCTATGAGGAGAGCTGGAAGCCCCTTAAGATGCCCACCCCGGAAAAGAGGATGCTGAGGGGGCATGATGGCAGTCCTCCACAGACTGTAGGGTATCAGCGAGCCCAAGCAGACAGAGATGCTTGATCCGGTGTGCTCCAGCAGGATGCAGGGAAACACCCAGAAACTCAAACATTGTGGTAGTGTTAGGAGGCCCTTCTTCTCTCAGAGGGCAGTGAAACTTTGCATGAGCCTTCAAGTGGAATGAAGACAGTACAGGCCTTCAAGAAAGGTCTGTACAAATGTCTTCTTCCCAAGGCAGTCACAGGGTACTCTGAGTAGTAAGGTGGGTGGGCAATCACAGGTTATCCTAGGTAGTAAGGTGGGCAGGCAAGCACAGAGTACCCAGGGTAGTAAGGTGGGTGGGCAATCACAGGGTACCCTGGGTAGTAAGGTGGGTGGGCAATCACAGGGTACCCTGGGTAGTAAGGTGGGTAGGGAAATACAGGGTACCCTGGGTAGTAAGGTGGGTGGGGAATCACAGGGTACCCTGGCTAGTAAGGTGGGTGGGGAATCACAGGTTACCCTAGGTAGTAAGGTGGGTGGGGAATCACAGGTTACCCTAGGTAGTAAGGTGGGTGGGGAATCACAGGTTACCCTTGGTAGTAAGGTGGGCAGGCAAGCACAGAGTACCCAGGGTAGTAAGGTGGGCGGGCAATCATAGGGTACCTTGAGTAGTAAGGTGGGTGGGCAATCACAGGGTACCCTGGGTAGTAAGGTGGGTAGGGAAATACAGGGTACCCTGGGTAGTAAGGTGGGTGGGTAATCCCTAGAAGTTAGTACACGTTTGCACAGGGTACTTGCTCCTAGCAGAGAGGAGAGATGTGATGGACCCATGACACTATGTCTCAGTCTCATGCCTGTGACATCACAGGTGCTCCAGGGCAGTACATTGTATGTATGTGAAGATGTTCTGTAATCTGTTTTCTCCTAAAACAAGATTATTTAAGCACTAAGCATGCAGGGTGTGGGTTATTGTGGGGACATAACCACACCTTGTGCGGTGTGTTACAAGGCGCAGTCGAATGACTTAACCACATGAGACGTGGGTAATCCCCCCCCGTTACCCACATCCTGGAGTGCCTTATTCTGATTATACAATGGGCCCATTTTTAAAATGTATTTAGTTATTTTTTTTTTTTTATAAATGTCCTTCCTCATCTGTGGGTTACTACAGGATTTACCCACGGTAATGACATTAACTGACCTATCAGGTTTACATAACTGTTTTTGTCACTATGTACAGAGAATTGTATCATAAAGTATAGCTTCTTTCTCTGATCTAAGACTCTCAAATAGCAGACTATTTCTTATCTGCAAAACAAAGCAAGCCTAGGCAGCAGGACAGTATACAAAAATGTTAAAATCTTCCAAAGTTCCAAAGCTTGCTTTGCTGAAGGGAAAATTCTTAAAAAAAAAAAAAAATAGAAGAACTTTCAAGCCACAACATCCCCTTCCTGTAAATTAAAGTACAACTTTTGTCCTTCAGATTTTAAGCCTGCCAATGGCCTGCCTGACATGATGTTGTCTTGTGCTAATAGCAGTTGGCTCAGGTTCTTGTCCCGGGCACAGCATTCCTTTGTTCCTCTGACAATTCAGGAGGAGTTAGTCCTCGCCTTCACAGTTTCATTAAACGTTTGGCATTTACTCATGCTACACATTACGAATTACAATCAACTTCATACGGACCTTCGGTCATTTGACTCAAGTGTCTTCTGCCACTTCCCCAGTGAGTCAACCAAGTATGTTACAACAGGACCCGATGCACTTTGTACAGTAGCAGGGATCATTTTACTGAAGTGAACTTTCCAGAAAACAATTTAAACAATCATTTTATAACTTGTAAATCATCTAAAAGACACAACACTGAAGCAGGTTACCTTTCAAACTGAGTGCGAACACTCGCACCAGGGGGTAACTCCAGTGGGAGGCAAATTTAAGAGGGACAACAGGAAGCATTTTTTTCACAGAGAGGGTGGTGAAGGGATGGAATGAGATACTGAAATGAGATGGTCTGTGTGAAATCATTGGGAGGAGAGATTCAAACATGAGTGGGACAGAAACATGGATTTGGCAAAGACAGTGCTAAAAAGGGGGGAGGTTGGGTATTGAACAGCCACTAAGACTCATATACTATACTCCACATTTGATAGGCAGGGCTGAGCAGACACAATGGGTGAAAAATACCTTTTTTTCTGCTGACAGCTTCTGTGTTTCTGTGTAACATATACTGTGATGCCGCAAATTTAGGACTGAAACTTTGAGCTGCAACCCTAAACCAAGATCCTGTCTGCCTGTTCTGGTAGTTGTTCAGGTGGTGAGAAAAGAGTAGTGGAATTTCCATGCTATTCTGGTCACCTTGCGCCCAGTTTGCTAACTCACCAACTGATAAACGTGGTTTCATATCAGTTGGCTCACATCTGGGCTTGGAAAGTAGGAAGGAAATCTGTTTGGTGTGCTAGTGCACAGTGGGTATGAAGATCCACTCCAGAGGTGACAGCACTGTAGTAATTGTTCTTGGCGTTGAGTTGACCAGTGATTTTGTAAGAGATAGCACATGACAGACAGGTTGTGTGATTATAAGGGAATACTGCATGCCTTAGGGGGTTGTTGGGCATGAGGTGTAGCCAAGTTCCACAAGCACAGAAGTGCATTATTCCCTTAAGACTGCATACCATGAAGTCTGTTATCCCACTTATAAAATGGGCTTTTATTTGTTAAAATATATGTAGTCCATGTGAGATATGCAACTGCCAGAGAATAATAAAAGACATTCATGTGACATGTGTTGACCAATGAGGTTGCAGAATTTTATGGCCCAATTGATCAAAAATGTACTTTGGGAGGGTTGCGTGAAGGGTACTATAATAATGGAAATGGCATAGTATATATGCTGCGAGACCACCATCTGCCCCGGCAATAGCGGTAGCTGGGATGCTTAATGTTTCACTACTTAGCATTAATGAAATGGAACCACAGGAAAGTAAATGGATTTTAGTGCAAAGGGTATTTTAATGTCTGGCATGGGGTGAAAGTCCATTTTTTAAAGCCACCTTCTATCACACGACTGAAACAACAGAGTCGGAGGGAATCAAGCATGCCAAAGATGATAGGCTTGAACCCTGACTCCACCTAGCCTGGGATGATGAGAACTTTGTAGGGGCATGAAGGGTGGTTTGGGGACACTGTCAATTTTTAGAGTGGAAACAACTCTGGGCAGCATATCAGTCACTAATCCTGCCCTAAATTACCTACAAACTGCATTCCATAGTACAAAAAAAATAAAAATAAAACGGGAACACCCCCAAACGAATAGCCATGCCCATATGAAAACAAATATAGATACACTGTAGATATTGTAGAGAGCTGGGGGACACTTCCAGACGCAAAATGTAGACACCGAGCTACATATTGGTTTACTTGCTAATCAGTACATGTTGTGTTGTTCACATGTTAACAGGTACGGTAAATGTGTAACCTTAAGATTGCAAATTGAGACTGTAGCTTCATCTGCCTCTGTGACCCCCCCAGACCCTCCTGGGGAAAAAAAAGGTGTGACAATGTTAGCTAAATGGGGCCTGGAGGATGAACATTCAAAATACATAAAAACATATATAATCCACAATAAATAGAGATATAGAATGGACAGATATGACCTGTGACCACACACACACACTTCTCTCTAGTTGTACCTTTATAAATGCACCATTACACACCAATATAAGGTGTACATATAGCAATGCATACAACATACATGCCTGCTAAATCTCAGCCTACAGTAAATATGTGTTTATGTAAGCTGTTCTTTACAGGTTACTACAGAAACTCGTCAGTTCAACCCACTGTCTTACACTCGTATATATCTGGCCAGTTCTGCAAAAATGCATGTGCTGTGTTCATTATGTATGCAGTGGGTCTTTATGTTCTTACTCCATTCAAATGGAGACATGGCTGATTACCGCACATAGACAGCCGATTCCCTGCCCCCCTTCATCCGCACTCCTTGCCTTTACTCTCTAGTTCTTGCTACGTAACTGCAGAAAAATTGGACCATTCTGACGCGCTTCATAAATACATTTTGTTGAGCCCAGCTGATATTTTTTAAAGGAACGATCAGACTCCAGGACTACCCCAACGGCTTAGCAGCAAATGCCCTCATGCACCATATGTGTAGGGGGCCTGGGTTCAAGCACCAAGTCCAAGATCCAAACTGGGTCAGCAGGGAGATACCACATTGTCCACTGGAATGCGTATGACTTCTGCAAAGGGAGTGGTGGAATGTCTAACTGCTCTACTGCCCTCCTGGTGACCAGCAGTGTAGCTCTAGAGACCTCCAATGGCCCCCCTGATGGTAGGATTGGGTAAGACTTGGGGTGTGGTTGTGGAGGCAGCTCATACCAGTACATGCAACTAACATCTGGACATGTTCTTGTGAGCTCCTCCACCCTTCTTAGCCCTACTTGCATAGTGATAGTGGTGCTCAACCTAAAAAGGGGGGTGGGGAACGCAGAAGGCAGGAGCACTCAGAAAGTTCATTGAATGATGACATTTGAAACAAGGAGGTACCAAGGGAGGGGTGGAAGCAGGGGGAAAATATTAGAAATATTTGGGCTAATATGAAAAAAGTGACTCCTCTCTTCCCCCCCAATATTTCAGTTTCGGGGTTAGGGGAGCATCACTGAACTTTAAAAATTTAAGGCAGTCTTTTACTTAACGAGGCCAGCAATACTGAACCAGTTCCAGATAATCTTAAAACCTGAGTGCATTTGAACCCCACCCCGCAGTAGCCACTCACCTTTAGATGCCAGTCAGCTGACTGAGAAATAAGAAAACTCCAGTCAAAAAATATTCCAGATGTGCAAGAACGTGATAAGTAATATATTCCAGATGTGTGTGTTCCCTCTGCCACACTTGTAATGACTCCAGGACTCATTGGTTCTTGGCCCAGCCCCTAGCTGTGTAGAATGCGCTTCTGTTTTGAAGTTGCTAAAATTATTTCTACACCCCCTCTTCCACTCCCTGCTCAGGGAGATGTTCCTTCTGTCCTTTCTCCACTGCTGTTGCTGTTATCAATGTTAGTCAGTGGTTTCCTAAATCTTCGGGGTGGGGGATATTACTGTTCCCCGATTTCAAAAGTCACCAAGTGAGTCAAAAAGTATTTTCAAAATTCCAGTGTCCAGTGCAGAAATAATTGTCCAAAACATCTTGTCCCTCCTTGGCAAACACATGCACGAAAACCTGAGGAGCAATAGGTGGGTGTCTTTTAAATATTACTGCTTGGTGGGTGGAAATGTGAAAAAACAAAATAATTTCTGTCTTCTAGTTCCCGTCTTAGAGTGGATTTGGATTATAGGTGCTGCAGGCCTGGCAAAAGGTTATTTTGGAGGGAGGGTTCCCTTGTGTCAGTTTCGCTGTCAATTTGCGTGAAATTCACATTGTGTCACGTAAAAGCTGGGGACTTGTTTCTAATCACTGATGGATAAAAATCCTAAAACTGGTACAGAATGAGTCCAGGAGATAGACAGGGTTTCTTTTTCTCTTAATCCTACCTTCTGCTGTCTCTCCTGATCTCTCAGCCAACGCTGAAAAGCACAGTTCCCGCTTTCTTACCCCCGTGTCTGCAGATCCACATTAAGGAGGCAGCTGAGATAGAGGGTGGAGGGGAAAACAGCAGAACACATGCAGGTTGAAATGAAACATGGATGAGCCTGGAGCTCTGGGGGACAGAGAGAGAGAGAGAGAGATGCTGAAAAGAAGTTGTTTGCTGATGCTGATGGAACCCGGGATGAAATGCTGCTGTGCTGATCCACCTGTCTCACACCCTCTGTTCCCTTCGGATGTGTGTGTGCCTGTCTCTCTCCTTCTTGACATTCAAGGGAGAGGGGGTTGGGGGAGATTTATTACCCAGCTTTCTGCAAATTATGAACAGTCCTGAAAGCCTTAAGGGTCCTACAGCCTGCCTTGTTTCCATCTGCTCCTCCCCCTCCTACAACCAGAATACTTTCCTTTGAGCAATGATAAATCCTGCTCCTGGGTCCTAAAGCCCAGGATATAACAGAGTTTCATTCTGCTATCAGGTTTCAAGGTCAACTTCTCTGTGCTCCACTGGCTACAGAAATCAGGGATGACTCAAATAAATTAGGGCACATTATTAGAGATGCATCTAAAAAATAAGATAATAGCTTATGAATCTAGTACAATGTGTAGGTTTGAGTGAAAAACATATTGGTGAAGTGCTAGACCAGTGTTTCTCAAATAATGCCACCGCAGTTGCATACAGCCACCAAGACAATATTTGTAGGGACACAGAGCTCTTTCAAGTCCCAGTGACAAAGGTAATAGAATGTATGTTTTTTTTATTTTGAAAAAAGGGCATTTTAAGTGCAAATGTAAAAGGGACTTAATTGAATGTATACTGTGAAGTGAAATATGTTATGTTAGGCACTTTGAGGTATATCTGGGGCTTTGAGGTCTGTCAGGGGCTTTGAGGTATATCAGGCCCTTTAGGGTATATCAGGGGCTTTGGGGTATATCAGGGGCTTTGGAGAATATCGTGGCTTTGAGGTATATCGGGGGCTTTGGGGTATATCAGGGGCTTTGAGATGTATCAGGGGCTTTGAGGTGTATTGAGGGCTTTGGGGTATATCATGTGGTTGTTGAGGAAAAAATCAGGAGTGGAGTCCATCAGAAAGTTCTGGTGGCCACACTCTGAGACCCTTTGAGGCCACTAGGATTTAATGCTTGAGAACCTGTGACCTATAACAATAATGGTTGGCAGCATGGCTCTATCAGAGACTAAGCCATTTTTTTTAATAGTCTGGTTAAACTTGTTTTAATTAACAGCTGTTTGCTGTAGTTTGTTTTATGTCATAATAGCAGGTGCCCATTAGACGAAATAGCTCATGTTGTTAAATGGCTAAAACAAAACAGGTTGTGGCTGAAAAAAACAAGATCTGGGCAGAGCCGATAGGATTGTAGCTGAAGAATTTAGTGTAAAAATATTTAAAATTGGTATTTTAATATTTTTACACCAAATTTTCAACATAGCCCTGTTATGACCCTGCCTCACAAGGAAGGGCAGAGAAAATGTTCAACTCCTCCTGGCCTAATGGTGATTTCACACAGGGACTGGGAAATCAACTTGCAGGATGTGAAAAATGACAGCTGTCACGTTCATGAGGTGCTGTAAAGAAATGGCTATGTTGAAAATTTGGGATACAAATATTGAATATTACTAAAGTTATGAACCTGCTTTTGTAAAATTCAACATACTGTTTCCTCATAACTTTTTTTTTTAATATTTTTACACCAAATTTAAAGCATAGGCTTCTTATGACCCCACCTCCTGAATAAGGTCAGAGAAAATTTTCAGCTCCTGGCTGAAGAAATATTTTGACCAGGATTTGAAAAATAACAGCTGTCACATTCATGAGGTGCTGTAAATATATGGCTATGTTATAAATTTGGGTTAAAAATATTGAAAATGATAAAAGTTACGGGCTTACATTTGCAAAATTCAACATAGGCTCGTAACTTTATTGTTTTTTAATATTTTGACCCCAGATTTTCAACATAGCCTTCTTATGACCCCACTTTATGAACAAGGGCAGATAAAATGTTCAACTCCTACGAAAAAGGAGATTTCACTCAGGGACCACAAAATCACCTTTCGGGATATACAAAAACATTTTGGCCAGTATTTGAAAAATGACAGCTGTCACATTCATGAGGTGTTATAAAGATATTGCTATGTTGCAAATTTTGGTTAAAAATATTGAAAATTACCAAAGTTATGAGCATTCATTCGCAAAATTCAACGTACACGCATAACTTTGTTGTTTTTTAATATTTTTACATCAAATTTTCAACACAGTCATCTTATGACCTCACCTCATGAACATTGGTGGAGAATATTTTTAACTCCTGCCCAAAAATGGATTTCATGCAGCAACCACAAAGTCACCTTTTGGGACAGCTTTACCTAATGACACCAGCATTGTTCATGAGATGGCATCCCAAAAAAGCTATGTTGAAAATTTGGGCAAAAATATTGAAAAATGGCCAAGTTATGCTACTAGGTTCAAAACCACATTGAAATACATTGAACCGCACACCTGATTCCTCATTCCGCGGTCCGGCGTTAAATAGTGAAGATGTGTCTAGAATTCAGACAGGATTACAGTGTTGGATCCCCAATGGGTAAGTAAGTAAGGGCTTGGGGGGTATGCGGGGGTTGTGGTGCTGAGTGGGAGGGTCAGGTGGGGGGACAAAATCAGCCACAAAAGACATTGATGGATGGTTTTCTTTTTATAGGATTTAAAAAACAGAAAAAAAAGAGGCTCTGGATTGTGACACTGAGGGATTGGCACCCCCCATTGTCACTCTTATGTTTCTAGGGGGAGGTGTAGGGTGGTAGGCGCTGAAAGGGAGGATCAGGTGGGAAATATTTAAAAAAAACACAGAGGAGGAGTACACCCCCAATGTCACTCTAATGTTTCTGGGGGGTGCTTAGGAGGGGCAGGTGGGGAGATTAAATAATATGAATAAGAAAAAGGGAACATGGATCACGGCACTGGGGGATTGGGCACCCCCAGTGTCACTGTTTTGTTTCTGGGGGGTGTGGGGTCGAGGTGCTGAGAGAGAGGGTTGGGTGGGGGATATCTATAATGTAAAAAGATAAAATTGGCGGTCATGGCACATTGCACTATGACCAAGATGGCTGCCTCAGTCCATGGCACATGCGCTAATGGCATGCATGCACAGTAGACTGCAGCGGCCATCTTGGAGATGGTGGATTGTGACATGACTGATGATTTTTTTTTAAATTATAGATATCCTCCCACCCAGCCCTCAGTCTCAGTACCCACCACCCCACCTCACAAACATAAGAGGGACACCCGGAGTGCCCAATCCCCCAGTGTCACAATCAGGATGCCCCCAATGTTTGTTTGTTTTACTCAAAAATAGTGCAGTGCGAGCAGAGTGCTCCACAGACAGGGGTGACTGTGGTACAGTTCCAACATGTTGTTCGGTCGCAAAGAATGCAAGGAATGCGGAGTTCTTTTTTGAAAGCCTCCAACTTTTTTTTAGTAAAAAATGTTTGCTTGTATGCAAAGTAAAAAAAAAAAAAAAACTTGCTTGTATGACGTGGAACCTTTGTAAAAGAGCAGCTTGCTCAAAGGGTGTTTCTGATGACTGCAATAAATAAATAAAAAAAATAGTCCAATGCGAGCAGAGTGCTCCAATGATGCGGAGGCAACTGTGGTTCAACTCCAACATGTTGTTCGGTTGCAAAGAATGCAAGGAATGCAAAGTTCTTTTTTGAAAGCAAGAGGTCTGTAGGGCTTCGCCCACTGCAGCCCTAAAACTGGCGTTTAGCTAAATGGGTAAGTGTTTTTGGTGCCTATTGCCAACATTGGTATTATTCTATCAAGTTTCAAATCCATACTCTTTAGACCCAGAAAAGTCAAATGTAGGGGATGGAGGAAATATTTGAAGCTGAATCAGGGATGTCCCTGGAAATCAGGAACAGTTCAAGAGGTATAGTATGCTCTGACTCTGGCTCAGTATAACAGAGGGGCTCCTGCAGGTCTAGGCTAGGGGAGTTGCTCCTGTAGTTTAACAGCAGTGTTTTAGCTTGAGAGCCTGAAGATTATGGCTTTATGAAACCTTAAGCTAAACCTGAATAAGACAAGTGGACTGGATCAAAGTGAGAAAAGATTTATAAATAAAATTGTATATCAGAAAGCCCCTATCCTGACAAGGGTATTCAGTTGGAGTATCACTAAGGGTCACATCCCAACAAACAGGCAGGCTAAAGTTGTACCAGTCTATAAGGGGGTCACACCAGTGATCCCCCAAATTACAGCCCAATTTCGCTACTGTCCATTCTCTCAAAATATCTTGAATGGATGGTACATTGCCAGGTACATGGGTATCTTGAACAGTAGTTGTTGCTTATACCCCATCAGTCAAGCTTCAGGTGGGATCTTACATGAGCACTGCACTCCTGGAATTGGTAAATGTGATTACCATTGCTTTGGAGAGGAGGGAGTCTGTGAGTGCAGTATTCATGGACCTGCAAAAAGCTTTTGATATGATGGAATGTTAATACTGGGGTAGCCATGGATACCGTATGGTGGTTTGAATCTTATTTGAGTAATCAAACTCAAAAGGTGATGTGGAGGGTCATAGGTCAGGGTCTGTAAAACTAGCAAGAGAAGTACCCCAGGGTTTGGTTCTCGAGGTCTTTCCAGTTTCTGATGTACATTAATTAATTGATCCAGAAGACGACTAAGTGTGTAGGATGTTTGTGTGACCACAGAAGTGCTTGTGCTGCTATGGAAGCGGTTATGATTGGATATTTATGTTGCCTTTTGCACTCTCTGTTCTGGAGGAACTACAATACTTTCCGAGTATGATGGGATAGAATCCACTTTGGGGGGGGGGTTCCACCCTTAAAGGAGCCACGGGAGTGAGGTCTGTTGGCTGAAGGTACTGTAGGGAAGAAGCCCAACTGGAGAGAAGTGAACTGCTGGAGGAGAAAGGGATGGATGGTGACAGCAAAGAAACAAGCGTCCAAAGGATGCTTGGATGACATTTTATAGTGCTCAGTGGAGGGGGGGGCACGATGTCGACCACTGCCCCACCAAACCGCAGGCACGCCTAGCAATTTTGTTACAAATGACATAAAAACATGTATATAAGAATGTAAGCCAATAACACAGTCATTCAAGAAACTGATCCCTCTTTTTCGGGTATGCAAGTCCAATTAGAAGATGACTTTTATGGGCTACAAAAATGTGTTTTTGAATCTAAACTAGTACTGATTTAAAAAAAAAAGTCTATGACTTTTCACTATTGTTCCAAATGACCAAAGAACTGAAAAAGATTGTATTTAAGCCCACAGATTGAAAGTAAATTGCAATTACTGAGATTTATGAGTATCTTGGAGTTTTTCTAGACAGTAGTTTAAATTTCTCAACATATATTTTTTTCTTTCTTTTGGTTGTTGTTGGCCAGCTAGGCAATTCGACCTATTTTCAGCCTTATCCAGGGTTGGGGTGGGGGGAATACAGATGCAAACTGACATATTGAATCAGATTAAGTTGTTGGTGGTATTTTAGTAAATGAGTGGAAATGTGGCCAGGACACCAGGGAAATTCCCCTCCTCTCCTGTAGGGGGAACCTCTGACTGTGATGGTCGTGGAACTTCCCAGTCTGCTGGAGACTGGACAGCAGGAAGGTTATGTGTCTCAGAGCTCTCTGAACAGAGATTTACCTTTAGTTTCTGGTCCTGGTTCACTGCTGGAAAATGTGCAAGTACTTTTTCCTACTACAGACCCGCTTCATCGGGAGATGGTGCAAAGAGACTTACAGTTGCAAGATTTATTAAATACAGATCAAGATGTGGTACACCCTGTGGTGGTAGATGATGAGAAAAAACGTAAGAGAGCTGAACAGAGTCCTACAGTTATGCTGTTAAAAAAAAGTTTACTTCAGGAAGTAGACCATAGCAATTCTGCCCTGGATCCTCTACCTCCTGGTTCTCCTGGTTTATCTCAGAATTCTGTTTTATTACCTTTTTCAGTGGCTGCCTCTGAATGGTGTCCCGAACAGGCTGTGGCTAAGGCTGGCTGGTTATTTAGGAATGGAATTTGGATCCCTGATCCTTGTATTCCTTTGCCTGGGGTTGTTGAAATGGAAAGCAAGTTTTTATCTCTGACTCATCAGCAAGATGTTTTACATATGGGTGTGGATGGACTGCATTCTACTGATTCACCTGAGATGGAGGTTCTCCTGGGAGTGGTATGCCCTGTTGTTCTTTCTGCATCAGACGCGGTGAGTGTGCTAGACGGGCAGTCAGTGTCCCGAGATCCTGCTATAATTTCTACAGACACTACGTGACATGTTTCTCCTTTGCCCCAGCGGCCTCCTGATTCTCAGAGCCAGAAACAAGATATGTCTTCTCTTTCCCTTCATGTTCCATTACCAGCTTCAACACATAAACCTAGTACTGAACCAGGGAGATCAGAGCCTCAGGCCAAACCTCCTAGCTATGCTGGTTTATTTTGTAACCCTGCGGAGGCGGCTGGACATCGCTTTGTGGTCAGACTGTATTATAGAGATGGTCTAGACTTACCCCTGGACAGAAATGATGTGGGGAAAAACCTGATTATTGGTTCTCTTCATTTCACTACGACCACAGTTTATGCGTTCATGTTTTTCCCTTTTTCTGGTTTTCTATGTTGCACTACTGCTTTGTATATATTTTGTTATGATTTCAATAAAAATTCCCCTCTTCTTCCTCAGGGGGGCGTGCTGTGCTTCCTGTGGGAGATGGGCAACCTAGGTAAGATGGAGGCGGACATGGCAGCCTGGGTGGTGAAGAACACTTCCCTCCCCACCTGGCATAACAAGGAAGCATCTGCGAGTTCTATAGGAATGGCAGCAGGCCATGGTTGAGGCAATGTGAATCCATCTGAGCCGCCAGAGCAGCTCCCAGGACGGGAGTCTTCAGTAGTGGAGTCTGGTATGACTGACTGGGCAGACATAGAAGAAAGACATATGGTAGCCAAACTAAATGAAAAAACACAGCACCTATTGGCTATGATAGCCGAAGAGGAGCAAAAGTACAAGCAGACAGAACGCAACATGACAGAGAGCGCGGAACCAACGTTACAGTCAAATTAACAAGATTATGCCACAAGCTGCAATGACACCATCAGAGAATCTGTCAGACCGCCTCATCTGTTCAACCAACGTGCCTCAGCTGAGAACAGTAAACAAGAACACTGGAGTGGGACCAGAGCAAGAAAGGGGAAAGACTTCAAAATGCAGAACAGCCGGCTCAGAAACAAGCTGCACCGTGACTCAGCAGGCTCCTGGTGTATCGAGAGACACACAATGGACTGTTGAAAGTGCTTTGTTGGTAGCAGGCTGGGAACGTTCCCCAAGAGATGAGACATGGATTTCTAACAGCTTTCCTATGCCGAAACTGGGAGATCCCTCAGTCAAACTTCCTGACGTGGCCATAATAAACTCCGGAGCCACAAGTAAGACTGTTTTGGTAGGGGATGGGGGAGGATGTGGCTAATTCTGAAAGTGCACTAGAATTGCCACCTGAATTATGTATGACTCAGAATCCTGTATTACAGTTTACTAATCTACTGGTAAATGCTGAACAAACCCCTATTGCCTGACCCCTTCTCAGACTGATGTTGCAGACATTCATGCTAACAATTCCATATCTACAACTGGGACGATGCCTGCTAATCAGGGCAGTACTGCAGCTATGGTTAATAAGCTTTTGGACTCTGACACCCCTGTTTCACAGGGAAATTCCTCTAGATGGCCCTCTGCTAGTGAACAACAGAATGCCCTTCGCCAGGCGTCTAGGACAGAAATTCCTCCCAGGCCAAAGCCATAGCCTTATGCGTCATCATTTCATGACCCAGTGTATCCTGCCAAATGCCACAATGTAGTATGACTTCATTACAGAGGTGGGATGGAAGAGGCCCTTGACAGGGTCTATGTGACTAGGACATGCCTGAAAGATTCTATGCACTTCTTTGCTAGTGAGAGTGATGTCTTGATACACGTATCTGGGGAAGCCACTTTTGATGTAAGTTTTAAAACAGCAATAGCCTTGGAAAGGTTCTGGTTGAAGTTTCATACATTAAAAAATACACTTGTTGTGGTCCTTCTTTGTTGCAATACACTTAACTAAACCGGCTGACAAAACAGCTATAATACTTTTCCTAAACAAAGGCGTGAACACAAACATTATGTACTGGTTGAAACAAAAATGCACTGTACTAGGAGATCCAGAAGCCATAACTGACTCAGAAAACATTTGGATAGGAGGTTGGAGGGTGAGAGTTATGTTGAAAACTACAGACTCGGGGATGCAACATTTACTGAATAGCTTTTTTTTGGAGGGGTGGTGGCGGGACGAGATCAGGGGTTTTGTTTTATGCAGGACAACTGAAAGCCTGCTATCGTTGTGGGTCTCAGGACCATTTAAATGGGGCTTGAGACAAAGTTAGATGTCGTATGTGTGATGAAATGGATCACAGCAGCATGCATTGTGTGAATGAAAGAAAGTGCGGTTTGTGTGATGAACTGGGACACTCTCATTGAAGCGATCCATGGGCTACACACAATAATCGGATTGAGCAGATCAACAAGAACGAAGTCTTTTTTATAACTTTAGCACAAAAATCTAAAAGTTCTACTAAACTAACTGGGCCTGCAGTGGTGCCACAGAACTTGACTGGACCAGAACCCACTGTGGAAGCACCTAATGTATCACCAGAACCTCAAGCTTATCCAATACCCTCAGTCCCAACTGTACATTCTCAAACCCCCCAGGAGGGGACAGATACGAAATCTCATTCCAAAGATACAGAGGTTGTACTTCCAGCTACAGAGAGTTGTTGTTGCAGACAATATGGAGACAATGCTCCCCCAACTCCAGACCCCAATAGATGCAGGATGGTCACAAGAAGATGGCATAACTGGAGTCAACCTAAACCTAAAATTCTACAAATAGATATGGTATCCTTGTCTAACATATACAAAGCTCTTCAAGGATAAAGACAGTCAGAGGACTCAGAGGCCT